>OU015444.1:1235339-2460679 GCA_907164795.1 Hemaris fuciformis
TTCGAAAATCCGCGGACACGTCCGCTTACACACGCGGTCAAAACAAAACTACAAATCCAATTCGGCTGAAATTTTGACAATAGCCGTCTACGAAGATGTGCTACATGATGGTAAATTTATCTTACGATAGTGGTGCCATCGGGCGGTGAGGCTAAGTACTTATCGGACTGCCCTCGTATATATAAATTGCAAAGGGATATTATGTTGTTTACTGAATTTTACATGTTTACTGAATTGAAATGTAAAACAATTGACAATTAAGGTCTTGAAGTTGGGTATCCGAAACCACGAGAGACTTTTATGTCTTACCAACACCCAGACACGAATTTATTTTTAGATCATACAAATATTTTTCTGCCTCGTGGTCTCGCGGTACAAGGATGTGCCGTGCGATCTAGAGGTCCTGGGTTCGATTCCCGGGTCGGGCAAAGTGTCACTGGGTTTTTCCATTAGGAAATTCTCAGTAGCAGCACGGAGTCTGGAAATGTGCCCGAAAAACGGCAATAGGCTCGCCCCCTATTACGTGGGACTGATACGTAACTGGCGAAATGTGGGTGCAGAAATGCACCTCTGCCTACCCCTTCAGGGAATACAGGCGTGAGTTTATGTATGTATGTGTGTAAATATTTTTCTTAATTCTTCTCGCATTGATATATAGAAGTCAACTGCGCAACGTAGGGTATCACTAAAAATTATTTAACTTTTTAAACATCTTTATTAGAAATACGTTGTTTTACGACTAGTACAAAGATAATAAATTTTATTTTACAATAATGTTGTAACTCAAAATGGGTTAAATGTGAAATAACTTAATTCGTTATTTTTAAAATGATTGATAATGAATCATAATTCCTTTAAATTTACTTAAAAACACAAAGTGTATTAATTTGTTATTAAATGAATAATTGTAAATTAATATTTTTTTTGGCAATACTGAAAAATTACTCATTTTAAATTGTAACACTTTGTATTGTGAGAGACTGCCTCATGGTCTCGCGGTACAAGTATGTGCCATGCGATCTAGAGGTCCTGGGTTCGATTCCCGGGTCGGGCAAAGTGTTATTGTGTTTTTCCATTAGGAAATTCTCGGTAACAGCACGGAGTCTGGAAATGTGCCCGAAAAACGGCAATAGGCTCGCCCCCTATTACGGGGGACTGATGCATACCTGGCGAAATGTGGGTGTAGATATCCACCTCTGCCTACCCCATCAGGGAATATAGGCGTGAGTTTATGTATGTATGTAATTTGTTGTCGATTTCAGGACACGGTCTCTACAATTATCTGATCCTGTTGTCATCATGCACGATCCATCTTGGAGCTGTAGTGGACATGCTGGGCTTCAGCTTGGTTGTGCCTGCCGCAAGCTGTGATCTGCAGTTGGGTCTGAGGGAACGAGGAGCCCTAACTTCAATCTCTTTTGCTGGTACGCTTTTAAACTTAAGACTAGTCTATGTTGGTAGCTCACGAATAGGAATATTATAGAAAGTATTGAAAGAAAAAAATATTTAAAATCCACTTCCTGTGCTTAAATCAATCATCAATTGTTAATTTTTTGAAGATATTTTGAAGTTATGCTATTCCAAATTAAAAATAAATGATCATTAATCAAGCTCTTAGTTTTGTGCATTATTTTTAAAAGTCAATCTCTCTCACCGAACGGAAAATTGGAGTAACAGTTTTTTTTTCAAACAGCAACAATTTAACTTTAGGCGTGCCGATATTCCTTCGACTACGAAAGGATTATTATGAGTTAGTGACTCCAAAGTTTATCGTTTTCAGTACCGGACTTAGTAATATTTAGAAGACACCGATCTAATTAGCACAAGATTTTAGTCAACAGTGCGGTTTAAACGGTGTTTCCTTCCTCGTACAACATCTTTGTGGAATCAGCTTCCCTCGGCGCTATTTCCGAATGGATATGACTTAGGGACCTTCAAGAAAAGAGCCTATATTTTCCTCAAAGGCCGGCAACGCACCGATGATTCCTCTGGTATTGTGGGTGTCCATGAGCGGTGTTGACCACTTAACATCAGGTGGCTCACCAGCTCGTTTGACTCCCTTCACATAAAAAAAGAAGTTAAAATTCTGATCAAACATTCCGCACAGCTTTCAATGTATAATAGCTACACAATATTATAAATATGTATAAGATGTGTCAGAATGCCAACTGCCAATAACAGTATCGGGATACATCGCAATATTCCGCTCCATTCCAGGTTTCATGTTTGCTGTTCCCTGGGGCTATTTTGCCGATACACGCGGACGTCGCAAGGCCTTGCTCATATCTGCATCCTTTGGATTCATCTTCGCAACTCTCTGCAGTCTTTCCACGAGTTTCACTGCATTGTTAATATTGAAATTTTTGAGTAGTTGCTTGTGAGTATTAGCTGGGAATATTAATGTATTTTTATTTGGAAAGAAGGCCACAATTGTTGGATGGGCAATTAATATTTTTTTATGGATTAGATGCAGCAATGGACTGTAAATAATTAAAAAAAACCTTTGTACAACTGTAATTTAATTCTTATAAACTATATTCGCCAAATATGTCTCACAACTTTCTTTAACAGAGAAGGGTTTGGCATAGTCCACCAGGCCTATTGGCCTATTCACATCTATGAAATTCCTAAGATGAGTAGATTTCCCTTCGATGTTGTCAATGCTAAAGTGCCTGATAAGTCATTTTGAAGTACGACGCTGGTTATTTTTGCAGGATAGTTATTGTTTCTTGTATATATATTTTTTTTTAACCAAATGAATAAAATCAGTAGTATACAGAGAATTACAAGTAGCTTATATACACTACCGACAAAAAGTTTGGAAGCACCTATAATTTTTGTAATAACAAATAGCAAATTGATAATAACAAATTTTATCGATGTTGTAATAAGATATAATATTATTTTAGTAATAAGAATATGGTTTTGTTTCATAGTTTAATTGTTGTTTTAATTAAGTACCTAATCATTCTTAATTAAATAATACCATATCTTATATTATTTCTAAAGTAATTGAGAGTAATAAAAGTGCTTCCAAACTTTTTGTCGGTAGTGTATGTACACTAGATACATACTACCGACTACGTTTTCCACGGATTACATTAACTAATTATAATCGTTGTAAAAGAACGTTAGGATGATGATAATAGCATATTAAATAATACAGCAAGTCATCACTTTCTTTCAGTTCAACAGCATCTCTAACACTTACGGCCACGTACATCGGAGAATGCACGCCAAAGCACCTCAGGACTAGATTTATCTTTATTCAGAACGTCTACTGCCTAGCTGCAGACTTTGTTTGCTATGGTAATGGCAATCAGTATTTTATGAATCTTTTTTTAAGTATTTTTGCCCACAACTGGAGTGCCCTGATCAGTCAAGAAAGAAAGGTTTCCAGGGCAAAAAACTCTGTACCATAGTGGTGTTAGTGTATAAACAATCATCGCGACATTACATTCTTAATAACATCCATTCATTTTTATATTTTTTTCTTACTTCTGTCTATGATTTTATATGACTAAAGCTAAAGGCCCATATAAAATTTGAGGAACAAATTTGCTTAAACCTTTTTTTCTGTTTTAGAATGTTGTTGCATAGTTTGGGCCATAAATAAAATAAAAAATACTTTCACAGACTTCTATCTATTATTTAATTAGTTTCTTTATCGTACCATGATAGACATTCTAATTTAGATCAATTTAGTAACACATAGTCACGCTAGATGGTAGTCAGGAAATTCTATAATTATAGCCTTGTGCTTTATAATTGGTTAACCAAATGTTAACTTCCTAGAAGAGCAATAATGTTGAAAGTGCATTTTATAATAAAGTTTGTTATATATAGATTAATGGTTAATTAGCCATCGTTAATCAGATTTATTGTTGAATTTTTCTTTTTCAACAGTGCACGCAAAACAATTGGTATCGACCGCAATAAACCATATGTAAACCCTTAGAAATTAAATCTTATTTACTACACAAAGATATTTTTCTTCAATTGAAAATAGCAATGCTACAATCATTTTATTGCAGTTTTGGCGTACATAGTCCTTCCAATGGAGTTTAGGATAGCAATACCGTCGCTATTAACATTCAGGCCTTGGAGACTGCTGGTAATACTGATGGCATTACCACTTGGAATAGGAGCTTTAATGATGACTTTCCTACAGGAGAGTCCAAAGTTTCTGGCAAATATTGGAGATACTGATAAAGCTGTGAAGGTTTTAGAAAGATTTTATAGAGTAAATACACGAAGAAATAATTATCCAGTAAGTAATTTTAAGTTAATTTTAGTTTTAAGAGATGAGATTTATGTCTCTTATATCTAAACGGTTAAGATCGGAACGATTATCGATTCTGAATTATCGCTTAAGAGATTTTTAGTCAAAGAATACAGTGTGAGACTATGGGCGCCAAATAGCATTGGGCTCGTTGGAAATGACTACGGACATATAGCTAATAAAGAGGGCGTAGATAAACACAAATTCTATGATGCAGGGCTGAAATACTATACCAATAACCTATTAACCTTATAAAGACCATTTAAGTACTTTTTTGTCGTACAGATAAAATCAATTATAAGTACGAAGACAGAAGACGAAACAACATCATTCTGTGAGTCGATAGTGAAGCAAACTATTCCAATATTCAAGACTCCGTTGGTGTGGAGGACGCTTCAATTATTTTACATTCTTTCAATATGCTGTATGACGTAAGGATTATTATTTTTAGTTGTAAGCACTACAGAAGATACAGAAAGCGTAATAATACGCTGCGCTATATCATAGAAGTTCTTGGTATACTTGATAATAAAATTGAATTAGGGTTATGCTAAAAGTAAATAATAAAAATAAATTCGGAGCTATTCTTGATACTTTATACAAGTTAATAAAAAAATATTGACATAATTACTCATTTTTTCTGTTTCAGGAACAACGTATTCTTTATATGGTTTCCCACTCTGTTCAACTCGTTTTACAATAGTAGGTCCGATATCAGGGAGACTGAAAGTTTTTGTCAGAAGATTGTCGGTAATATTTCTTTAGCTGGAGGAAACGAAATGGTATGTTTGGATAAAATTACACTATCATATATATCAACGTATCAAGGCCTCTATTTTTTAATTATTACGCATTTCATCATGAAGAAATATGCATACTAGGGTACATAGAGTGTTCACCAAAATTAATCTGTGATTTGATTCCACTAATTCGCTCGAGTGAAATAAAGTTAACTAAGACCTTCAACTTCTTCTCTCTCAACTTTTTGTCAGTAAGTATTAAACCGCTCACTACACCTGAGAATATTGTTAGGAATGCTGCTGTGGTGTGTTCCTATGTTAGAGAAAATAAAACAAAAAAAAAATAGTTACTTAAAAAAATATTTCTAAAATCTTCTAAAAGTTTTATATTTTTAGGAAACCTGCAACGACAAAACTCCTATTAACACTATATTCAGCGGAATCTTCTTTACGCTCTTCTTCACTGTACTGAACCTAGTCATCATTCAGCTCTCGTCTTGGAGGAAGAGACTCCTCATAGTCACTCTCATAATATCGGGAACCAGTGCCGCCATAATCAACTTGATTCAAGGAACTGTTGCCAGTATCGTATTATTCACCATGATTCAGTTCACGGGCATCTGCATTGCTACCATCAGCTCTTATTTTGTTGACATGTACCCAACTTCATACAGGTAATTGACTTATATGATTCTATTACCATAGTAAAATCTCATAGAACTGCCTCGTGGTCTCGCGGTACAAGTATGTGCCGAGCGATCTAGAGGTCCTGGGTTCGATTCCCGGGTCGGGCAAAGTGTTATTGGGTTTTTCCATTAGGAAATTCTCAGTAGCAGCACGGAGTCTGGAATTGTGCCCGAAAAACGGCAATAGGCTCGCCCCCTATTACGTGGGACTGATACATACTGGCGAAATGTGGGTGCAGAAATGCATCTCTGCCTACCCCTTCGGGGAATACAGGCGTGAGTTTATGTATGTATGTATGTACCATAGTAAAAGCCTCTAAATATGAGAGGAGGGCCTCCTCAATAGGACGTACATTACGACGTTGATGTAGATATAGATGAAAAGACTTCAGTATTTTCCACCTAGCTGTAAATACAACGCAGGTAGCAGGATACTTGTATCCACCATTATAGCAACGGTCATGATTGAGTGGGCACTCAAATCTAGCGCGTTTCAGGGGCAGTATATACGTATTTGTAAACGACAATCCGGCATTATTTTGACGACTGAAAATGATCGTCGCATCAATCGAAGTGTATTGTACAGCACTCAAGCTAATGATCTTATTAACTACGTTTTCAGAGGCTTGGCGTCGAGTTTTGGGATGATGGTTGCTAGATTTTCGTGTCTCGGTGGAGTCAACTTGATCGGAGCAGTTGTTGTGAACTACTGCGAAGTTACCTTCTATTCCTGGGCAGTGTTTACTTTCAGTGAGTTTCAATTGAGTTTCACAATTATGTAGTTTAACAATCTTGCCTCTTGATTTTCTTTATTGTCCACATGTTTCATTTTTCTAACAAATTGAAGCCTTTTACGCATCCTTTAAGAGCCAAGCAAGTCATAGTCATATACATTTATACTCCATTTGAATAGCCATATTTGTAACATTTTTGATCAATTTAAAGTAAAAATATCCGAAAACTCAAGCAATATAGGTAGGAATGGTGGATTTTTTAAATGCGGGAAACAAAAAAGGTTTTTTATAAACCTAAGCGGTAAAACTTAAAATCCCAGTCCCTTACTAAGATACAAATCTCTGTGGGCCTGGCGTTGATATTGTGGGCAACAGTGAATACGAAAGATTTCGCTATTCCAAAAACACCCAGACCAGAAATAATTTTTGAATAACACAAATATTAGTTTGCAAGGATCGAGCTCGTGGATTCTCGTTTCACAGGCAGCTGAGCAACGGGACTGTTAAATGTTTGTATTGCTATTTTTATACAACCTTATTAAGCATTCAGTACAAATTGTTTGTACAGGTGGAGTTTTGGCAGCCATGCTGTTACCATCGGATCAACAGGCAAGACAAACAAAAAGTTAAAATTAAATAAATAAATAATAAATAAGTACACCCAACAGTCACATACATAGTTCTGACCCCACACTAGGATACAAGTCCTGTGTCGTGGGTATCAGAGACTACGAGAGACTTTTCGGTCTCACAAACACCCAGACCCGAAACAAATATTTGTGGATCACACAAACATTTGTCTCGATGCGGGGATCGAACCCGCGGCCTCTCGTTTCGCAAGCTGGTGTCTAGCCATCTGCGCCACGGGGCTGTCAAATTAATAAAATATTTGTTCATGAGTTAGTATTTATTTTGACATTGAGATAATATTGGACAGGCGTGAGTTTATATACATATGTTAACAAATCATCATCTCATGATATTAGGTCCATATACGTCCCACTGCTGGACACAGGCCTCTTCTACAACTGAGATGGCTTAGGCCTTAGTCCGCCACGCTGGCCAAGTGCAGGTTGGCGGAATACACACCTAAGAAATTCCGCAGAACTTTTATGTGTTGTACGGGCTAGCACGTACATTTTCAGATTCAGCAGTTTACGCGACACCGATGAGTTTTGTGCAGTGCGTCATACAAACATAAAGCGGTCGGTCGCGCGTACTCATTCTATCAAATTCTAATCTATCATTCTATCATTTATCTATCATTTCTATCAAATAAAATCATATTTAAAAGTCTATCATTTCTATCAACCAAAGTTTGTACGGGTTCCGTCTCAGTCCGTACAGGTGTGCAGGTTTCATCACGATATTTTCCTTGACCGTTAAACAAATACCTGAAGATTATAGACAGAAGAACTAGTAAAAGTGACTTCAGTACTCACGGTCACACGATTTTAGTGAAATGGCTGGAAAGTTTGAACGGCAATAAAGACGTAGCCAATGTTAGCAAGCCGCGTGCACTCTAAACTTAACGACCACTCTTTATTATGTTTGCTACGAGGTATACACGTTAGGTAATGGCGCGTCCGAAATTGTACTAGATAGTCATCAATACAAAATGAACTAGTTGAATCTTTTCTGCTTCAGATAATGTTTTCCCGGCTTCACATGCATAATAAAATCCCATAGCAACCTCTTTTAGAAATGAAAATACAAAGATTTAAATTTTCGCCAGCAACTTGTCCGATGCTGGCATCGTACGGAAACTTGTAAGTAAGGAAACTCCACAAATATAATAGATATTCATCACCATCAGCCCATATACGTCCCACTGCTGGGCACGGGCCTCCTCTACAACTGAGAGGGCTTAAGCCTCCGCCTTATTCCACCACGCTGGGCTGGTGTGGGTTGGTGGACTACACACCTAAGAACTTTTAGGTGTGCAGGTTTCATCACGATGTTTTACTTCACCGTTAAAGTAAGTGATAATTCATGTGCCTGGTGTTCGAACCCGCGACCGCCGAGATTCTCGACCGCGCGCCTAAACCTCGAGGCCATCACTACTTTTTGAATGCTTAATAGATTTTGAGTAATGTAGGGCCGTTGTTAAACGCGCTACATGTTACGTCATTCAATAAGAGGACCATGTGGGGGCTGACGTCACGGCGTCCCGCGGGATCATCGCCTAGTATGAATTATGGAGGAACCCTTTGTGCATGATTGTACTTTGCGCGTCGTTCAGGAGCTAGGTTTGGTTCCATTTATTTGCTTAGAATAGATAATTTTAAAAGTTTTATAGAACACAATATATAATAGGTAAAAGTTTTCGTACGATTCAAACAAATAAATTGACTCATAATGTTTAATGAATGCATGAAAACACAATGTATCTCACTTTTAGTGCGATTGCCAAGTCAAAACTATTTTATTTAAAACATAAAATATTTTTAATATTGATAATATGGTCTCTATAAGATGGTGTCTGGTAAACTAAGTGCATAATGACTTAAGGACAGAAGTTCCCTTAAACGGGGACTGAATAAATTCATCGACTTGGTATCATATGGATCTCACAACTTTTAACGGCATGTCTTTTTCTCGGATCCTATCTATGTCTTTAACTATTTTTTTTAAAGTTCTACAATGTTACTCTTACATTTATAAAAATATAGAAAAGAAACACGATAATGAGCTCCTTGACAACGATTCACGTACTCACCCCCGCCCCTCGGACCCGCTGGCCGTTCTGTTAAATTATTCAATTTTACACAATATCATGGCATCGTCTAGCGGTATTTACATTGGAATATTTAATATTCTTTCATACAAAGGAACCTTCACTACTTTCACGTACTACTTGTAACTGAATATTTGTATAAAGGGAAAAATATAACTACACTGTAAAAGAACATGGTTACTTTAATAAAATGGCTAGATAAGAATTCGACCCGTCCATTATTTTTTACTATTATGACTGCTTTGTGGCCTCGCGGTATAACTACATATATTCCGTGCGATCTAGACGTCCTTGGTTCGATTCCCGGGTCGGGAAGTGTATGGTTGGGTTTTTCGATTAGGAAATTCTCAGTAACAGCACAGAGTCTGGCAAAAAAAATACATTCAGCGAAACAAATGCACATTTGATACTAAAGATTTTTCGGTCTTACAAAAGTCCAGACGTGAAAGATATATTTGTGGTTCACATAGACATTTGTATGGGGGTCGTAACTGCGGTTAGTTTCAACGTTCTAAGCCACTGAGACTTTTACAGTGACTTGCACTGCCCGGCAATTTCTACAGATTTCTGTTAATTATACTGGCCTGCAAAATTTGATCTAATTAAAAACCAGTTGCCTCGCATATGACGTATAAATTTAAATATTTCGGCACCTCGGCCGCGAGACAGTGTGATATAAAAACGTCTTTAGAAAAGAATGCAATATCGCCGGTAAACAAGTTTAATTGAATTTCTCTTCTCATACAAGCGATCTGGACAAAAATTATGCGACGCCATGCGTGCTACGGGTACTACGTGGAGGAGGTCTGTTCACATCTAAAGATTCAAAATTAAAATAATATAAAATTATATGGCTTCCAAATTATAATAAAAGTAGCTGGGCTCTGGAGCTTAGTTTTAGATTTTCCGAAATAAAACGTATCCTATGTTTTACTCGAGACTATACTTTCTTATGTGCCAACTATTTTCGAGATCATATGCCATGATTCTGTTGAGAAATATTGTATAATTGTTGTAAGAGAAATATATATAAACTTAGAGATTAAGTAAATAAATAAATAAATAATTACACCCAACAGTCACATACATAGTTCTGATCCCACACTAAGATACGAGTTTTGTGTCGTGGGTATCAGAAACTACGAGAGACTTTTCGGTCTCACATACACCCAGACCCGAAACAAATATTTGTGGGTCACACAAACATTTGTCTCGGTGCGGGGATCGAACCCGCGGCCTCTCGTTTCGCAAGCTGGTGTCTAGCCAACTGCGCCACGGGGCTGTCAATTATTCCATTATCCTAATTATTTTTCTATGAAGTACAACTGGCACTGATCTGATCAACCTATACCTAATTTGAATTATTAAAAAAAAACTACTTTTTAGTTTGGTTTTGTGCTTTCTGCTCGAAGTGTGAAGAAATGTTTTAACTGGCATGTTAGATTTTGTCGAGTGATGAGAGATGGCATATCTACCTCACAATAAATAGTATAGTCACTTACTGTGCTAGAATAAAAAAAACAAATCGACATGCACATTAACAATGGGTGTCTTTAAATGGCCATTCTATTGTTTAGTAAAAAGGGTTTATATAAAACCAAATGGTTTCATATTTAGCTCCAAATATTATTGCATTTTTCATATATTCTATTACTAATAGATGTGCAGTGTTTAGGCGCGCGGTCGAGAATTTCGACGGTCGCAGGTTCAAACCCCAGGCACACACCTCTGACTTTTCGTAGTTATGTGTGTATTCACAATGAATTATCACTTGCTTTAACGGTGAAGGAAAACATCGTGATAAAACCTGCACACCTAAAAAGTTCTTAGGTGTGTAGTCCGCTAACCCGCACTAGGCCAGCGTGGTGGACTAAGGCCGAAACCCTCTCAGTTGTAGAGGAGGCCCGTGCCTAGCAGTGGGACGTATTTGGGCTGATGATGATGATGATGATGAATAGTTGTTAAAAAAACTAAACGAATTACCTATATATAATTTTCGTTAATAGGTGTTTTTTCTAAAATAAAGCATATGTCATTAAACACCTCTGTATATTCATTATTATACGTTCTCAACCTGAATAATGTTAAAAAACCTCTAAGTTATATTCTCGTAATTTCTCTACCAGGGCTTTATGGATATAAAAAGTAGCCATAAAACTAGCCAGTGTCTTAAGCTGCACTGTTTATTATAGAATCATATTCATGTTACGCTTACGTCACTGTTACGTTAAGTGTGAACGCGCGTGTAATAAACCTGATGATCTTTATGTGGGGCCAGTGTTGCGTGCGGGTTCCGTCATATCAACGTAGCCGTTTGAATCGACCCTCACCGCGACAGCTATTATGTTGGCTCTGCATACAAAGCCAATTAGTTAGGGAAAGAGGGTCTGAGTATTTTGGTCGGAGTGAGGTTTTATTTATAACGTTTTTAGAAAATTAATGGGTCCAAAGTCCAAAGCATTACATGAGTAAGGTTTTCGTACGATCGATATTAATGTTCCCTTTGAGAATTTGTATAGAAAAATTAAGAACGTACACATTTCTTGATGGTGACTGCCTTGTGGTCTGGCGGTACAAATATGTGCCGTTCGATCTAGAGTTTCTGGGTTCGATTCCCAGGTCGGGCAGAGTGTTATTGGAATTTTGATGGGAAATTCTTAGTAGCATCGCAGAATCTGGAATTGTGCAGAAATGCACCTCTCCCTTCCCTTCGTGACATACAGACGTATATGTATGTATGTTAAAGTGTATAGCAATATTCTCATGACTGACATTGCGGTTGCCGACACCATGTAGGTCTCGGTTGACCGCATGATTGTCCATCTTTGTAATGTAAAATTTGTTTCATAATTTATTACTCAGTCATATAAATTGGTTGATTTGTAACGTTACCTGAAAATCTTATTTTTATTACTACTTTTTATACTGGAAAAATTCAGAATACCTGTGGGATTATAAAAAATCTAGATTTAATAAAAAATATTTTCTTTCCTGACCCGGTTCAGTCCAAGCCAACTCCAATCAGACAAAATAGCAACAAGATCTTATAGTAGGCTTACTTACCTTTTCGCCCTTACCTTTTCATTATTATTCGAGCCACACCACTGCAATAACTACGTGCGAAGGGAAATAAACGGTAACGAATACCATAAAAACATCAGACCGACCGTATCGATAAATAATTTTCCCATTTCGTAGAGATTTCACAAAACCGTAAATATTTCTGTAAAATCGAAGCAACTGGAGAAGCGAGTACTAGAATATCGTAAATAAGTATTGAAATTTATTCGGAGCTATCAGCATTTTTGCCAGTGTGTCGAAAGAAACATATGGTCTCATAGCTGATTTAAAAATAAAAAATAAAAATAAAATAAATACACCCAACAGTCACATACATAGTTCTGACCCCACACTAGGATACAAGTCCTGTGTCGTGGGTATCAGAAACTACGAGAGACTTTTCGGTCTCACAAACACCCAGACCCGAAACAAATATTTGTGGATCACACAAACATTTGTCTCGGTGCGGGGATCGAACCCGCAGCCTCTCGTTTCGCAAGCTGGCAAAAAAAAGGAAAAGTTTTTCGAATTCCCATTACACCAGTTACATATGAATGGCCGAATTCTGAAACGCTACTTAATCTGAGGGCGACTTATATTTAAGTGACTGTAATAATTTAAGCGGTATATACTTAAAAAATGTCATGTAAAAGAACTTTTTGTGATAATGTTGCTATTTATGGAAATTTCAGTGGGCATTAGTTAATCACAGTCTTAAAACCGATAAATGATGTTTCAGTTTACCGCTTAAATTATAACAGCCACTTAAATATAAGTCACCCTCAGATTAAGTAGCGTTTCAGTATTCGGCCATAAGTGCCACATAACAGGCTGCGACTTTATCTCCTTTTTTGAACGCATTTCCAGACTCCGTGCTGCCATTTAACGTTTTCTAATGAAAAAGTACTTCGCCGACGTCGACTAGTCAAAGATAATTATGTATATGTCATTTCTCGCTATCTAAACTATTTTGACCATACATTACTTCTCTTCAGAGTTTTATTTACGAAAAAGTCCCATATTACCGTATACTATTATAGCAGTTTTTTTTCATGGGAAACTTAAACGAGCAAGAGAGCCACCTGATGTTGAGTGGTCAACACCGCCCATGAACACCCACAAGACTAAAGGAATCATCGGTGTGTAAAAAGCAGTGATGGCCTCGAGGTTTAGGCGCGCGGTCGAGAATTTCGGCGGTCGCAGGTTCAAACCCCAGGCACACACCTCTGACTTTTCGAAGTTATGTGTGTATTCACAATGAATTATCACTTGCTTTAACGGTGAAGGAAAACATCGTGATAAAAACTGCACACATATAAGTTCTTAGGAATTTCTTGGGTGTGTAGTCTGCCAAACCGCACTAGGCCAGCGTGGTGGACTAAGGCCTAACAGTAAACCCTCTCAGTTGTAGAGGAGGCCCGTGCCCAGCAGTGGGACGTATTTGTGCTGATGACGTCATCGGTGTATTGCCAGTCTAAAAAAAAAGTAAAAAAGCAGTAAAATAAGTTATATTGGAGCGTAACCACTCAGCTCTCAACTGATTTCAATTAGTATAGATCCCTTTGGTTTAGTATTTATCACTTGTCATTCCGTACTGGTCCAGTAGAAATGACTAAACAGCTTTTATCTCGTTGAAAAAGGACATCTTTTTCCCTTTTATAATAAAGAAGTAGAATTCAAAATCGCTGATTGTTTTTTATTAATTTATTCTCGTAAATATATCGACGCAAAATTTCCTTTATTTTAAAAGAAATAATGAGATTTTCTCCTCGACTGTCCATACATTTTTTTCAATGCGAAGGAGAAAATGCAATTAAGAATCACGTTTCGCTGGAAATCGTCCGCTTTGAGTGAATACCTTTTGTGACAAAGGGGTCCTTGGATTGCTCGGCTATTGTGATGCGCGCCGTTGTGTGGGGTCAATGGGGTCACCTTACAGGAAATGATGCATGCACGAATTTATGAATCGGAATATTTGAGGACGAGGTAGATGTGGAAAATTGCATCATACATTGTTATGCAAATAAATGTGTTTATGGCAACCAAGCTCGTGGGGTTGCAATGGCGCCCCCTTCAACTCTGAGACAGCCGAGATGTTTTTGTCTCGGAGGCGTGCCGGGCGCTTTTCGTCCACACAACGTGGTCACCCCACTTGGCGCGAAGATTTTCTTTGGGTTTGGTCGGTATGCCGGTACAGGGATTTTTGTAAGGGATCCAGCATATCATATTTACGTAACTAGCATAGTTTAGCAATAATCTCCTGATCTTGGTGGGGAAAGTAAATTCTTTCAATGTTCAAGATTACTCGAATCAAAAGATGGGATAATTTTTTTTAACGAGATTTTATAAAGCTCTGTCAAGTTTGTTGAATAAAGCAGGGATGTTATGGAGCTCCGTAACCGTAACCGAAACTATCGGATATCCGAAATAAAAATATATCCGTAACCGTAACCGTATCCGTTTCAGAAGTTTCGAATAGTTTCGGATAGTTTTGTATAAGGGTGGAGTCTTAAAAAACGACATGTTTCGACTTTCGACAGGTTTTTGTTTCACCGTTCACGCGCCACGTGAATCTTGCAGTTTGTTTGTTATTTCTAGTCATAACATAACCTCTTTCATAACTAATTAGTTTCTTATTTAAGAGTCGATACTTAATTTAAGAAAGTCTTGTGTTAAGTAGCACTACTTCACTGAAACTTCATCTTAAATGAAAACACTGTGATAAGTACAAAAAACAGTTATTGTTGAAACAAAATATACAACAAAACCAAAAACATCCAAACAGCTGACACCTTTATAAAACAGTTATATTTTACTTTAATGTAATATCCGTAACCGAAACTATCCGAAAATTACGGATAATCCGAAATAATTACATATCCGTAACCGTATCCGAAACCGATATAATTTTATTCCTATATCCATATCCGTATCCAGATCCGAAATATCATATCCATAACATCCCTAGAATAAAGTGTCCATAAAACAGTATCTCAGTTGCATACCGTATACGCAGCATAACCTTACGCCCCGTCCAATGTAATTAAACAAAGGTAAATTATATTTGGCGTAATTGTACAACAAAATCTTGGGTCGCATCCCGCGAGGCCAGAACAAATACAAACCTTTGTCCCTCATGTATTACACGGTGAAATAATAAACGCGTGGATTTGCTGCCTGTGGAACTTATTTGCCCGTCTATTTAATTTTGCATGCCTTTATTTGGCTGAGTACTGCGGATTGGTAATAGCTATATCACTGGCGGTACTTCCATAGAAGCCCAAAAGCGTTACACGTTAATTTGTAATGTCTATTTTATAATTATTTATTGTGGGTCAGGATATTCTAATTGATATGTTAAATTTCTTTTGTTAAATAAACATTTAAAACTTAAAGATTTATATTTAGAATTTTGTAAGGCAAACTGGGCTTTTGGACTTCTATGGAAATACCGTCACTGGGCCATAGAACTATTGACAATATTAATGCTCATAAAAGTTTGCTTTCGATACATCTAAATATATCGAGCCCTTCCCGCCAAATTATCGTAAGCGACACTTTTTCGAAAATGCGTTTTTTATCGAAACTACTACTTTAAGCCGTAACGGACCCACCCCTGTCGAAATTTTCCCAAAAAAGAAAATCGTTATAAAGTTATAGCAAGTACCAAAATTATCGTGAACACATATTTTCTTAAAACTTTATCGTAAGCGACACAAGCGTTTTCTTCTTACGTGCCTTGCGATAGATTTTTTGTAGCGCAAACGATCCTATTTGTTTACTGAAGATGATCAAATTCATATTTTTTAAACTATTGGGGATTAGGGTGTGATAAAAGACAAAAAAATCCTTTTGAGAAGAGAGGAAGGGTGTGAGAGAAGGAAATCCTTCTGTCAGGTACTAAAGAGAAAAAAAACTTCATTTTATGTATGACATGGTGGCGTTGCTGTATATAAGTACATTTCAACACCTCGATTTACCGATAGTGGCACCGCTGGAGAGACTCTAGCACATCCCAGGTTTCGATCGAATCAAAGGCTTTCTCATAGTCCACAAACGCTAAACAAAGCGGCAAGTTATATTTCTCGTTTTTTTGTATAACTTGCCGAAGCGTATGGATGTGGTCTATAGTGCTAAAGCCATTTCGGAAACCGGCTTGTTGGGGAGGCTGGAAGTCATCAAACTTTCGTTCGAGACGATTTGTGATGACCCTCGGAAACAACTTATAAACATGGCTCAGGAGCAAGATGGGCCTATAGTTCTTCAGCAAAGTGTTATCGCCTTTTTTGAAGAACAGTACGACCACACCCCTGCTCCACGCCTCTGCCGTTGAGCCCTGGAGGAGAACGGAATTGAAGAGCCTTTGAAGGACTTCAAGTATCGGCGTTCCGCCCGCTTTCAGAAGCTCTGAAGTGATTCCGTCCTTACCCGGCGCCTTGTTGTTTTTAAGTTGCCTCAGGGCCATCTCAATCTCACACAGGCTGATGTCCGGGATATCATCGCTAAAGTGTTGGATCAACTCGACTCTCGGCTCTTCAGCCGAGCTAACAATCAGTTTGGGAACCGAGGTGTAAAGCTGTTCATAGAACCTCTCGATCTCCCTTAATACCTCTACCCTCGTCGACACTATGCGGCCGTCGTCCGTCTTCAGCCTAGACAACTGTCTTTGCACAATAGATAAGTCTCTTGCAAACACTTTGGAGCCTCCGTGCCCCTCAATTGTGTCTTTGATGCTCACAGTATTGCGTGCACGGACATGGTGTCGCAAGGACTTCCAAATCCGTCTATTAAGCCGACGATATGCTTCAGCGTCATCGGAAGACTGCAGTGCCATAGATCGACGTTCGGCCATGAGGTCAAGAGTGTGGACCGAGAGTTTTTGTGGTCTATCTCTACGGCGAGATCTAAAATATCTACTTAGATCCCACCGTATGGACAGCTTCTACCAAACCGCTGTTTAGCTCGTCCACTGCAACGTTTTTTTTAAATAATCAAAGCGATTTGACAGCTCAAGTTGAAAGCTCTCGGGGTTTTGGATACAGGCGCGAGTAGGTCGAAGCAAAGACTTCATCAGGCGACGCCTTTCTAATTGGACATTGATATTCAATGAGCCTCTAACCATTCAGTGATCACTGCCGGTTTTCACCCTCAAATCAATTCAAATCACCTCACATCCAAATGTTTAATATAAATAAATATATTTTGCAATTATAATATGGCTTTTTGATTTAAAACCCATTTAAAATGTCTATTTATTTATCAAATAGAATTTCTTAAACATAGTAATGTTAACAGATATTGTTATCGTAAACGCCAAAATAACCTTGGTTTATGACAGCAAAAATAATGTAAGCGCCATAAATAGCTTAAATATTAATTATTTTTGTTTATTTTTCATTTATATATGTAAATATCTAAAAATTATTCATGTATGTAAAATTTTAATTTACTGGCACATTTCTGTTTAAAAATATTTAAAAAAAACCTTCTCCTGTAAAATTTGGTTTTTCTCGGTTACGATAAAACGGCGGTAAGGGCTCGATATATAACTCAAAGGTGACTGACTGACTGGCATAGTGATCTATCAACGCACAGCCCAAACCACTGGACGAATCGGGCTGAAATTTGGCATGCAGGTAGATGTTATGACGTAGGCATCCGCTAACAAAGGATTTTGATTAATTCTACCCCCAAGGGGATAAAATAGGGGATAAAAGTTTGTATGAAACTTTGTCAATTTTAAACCGATCGGGCTGAGACTTTGCATGCATAAAGCTGCTATGACGTAGGCATCCCCTAAAAATGATTTTGTGATGCAGGCTATATAAGATTATTAACTTTTCAGTTTAAAATATACGAATTTCTTCAATCAAAGGCTACAACTTATTTTCTTTCTGAACCCAACCCTGTAGTCTACGCGGACGGAGTCGCGAGCAAAAGCTAGTTAAACATAAGGATTGACTAAAGAATATATACCTACATATATATGTAGGGATGAAACCCGTCTGATATTACTATGGTGTGTGTTTTTTAATAGTCATTCGGAAACGAGGGGGAGTTAAATTTTTTTCAAAAGGTCACCTTTTTGGCTATCTCAGTTATGTGATCAAACTGTTACATGTACCTACGTGACATTAATTTAAAAAAAAGTTGTCGTAGGTTCGAAACCGTAATTTACAAGGTAAACCGTGCACTTAGCAATGTAGGTACCACAGATTTAAAAAAATGTTAATTATAGTTTATAAAAACCTTCTATTTCTGAAAGAAAGAAAAAAAGAAAAAAGTTTATTTGTTTACAAACATACAGAACAAAAGTAAATAAAAAAAAAATATAAAATAGACGTAACCACTTAAAACTATGTTTGTAACAAAAAGGCACCAACTCAGCAATATGCTGGCAATACAGCCAACGCTGGTCTTCCGTTGGGCCGTTGTTTTGAAAAGGAATGATGTCACATTGTATTATTCCTTGTAGAAATAAATAAAATTAAATAAAACATTTTATACAATTAAAAATTTAGAATCTAAGTAAAAAGAATAAAATATTAATAAATAAATCTGCTTATAAAATTATGGAAAAAATTGCCAGTAACTTTGAGACACTACAGAGGCCAATTACAATATTTTTACCCGGCCTGAGAAACAAACCCCAATCTCTATAGCGCACGCGTCAATTTATACGCAGGAGCAACCATACAATTCTTGTTCGAAAAAATAAAATTTCAATAATATACAAAAATATTTTTTTCGCACACACAATTACGACAGGCTTCATTAGCTCTAAGAATTCTTAGTAAGGCACACGCACAATTGATGTCGCTTTAAGGTTAAGGTCACTTTGATCGCGAATGTATTGTGATGCGTTATTCGATATTCATAAGTGTCACTTGAGGATACTTGAATGACAAACGAGTAAACGATACCAAGTATCGAAGGGCCGCAGTTCGATTCAATGGGCGTGGCCCAAAATTTTTTGCCAAGTCCCCATTTGCAGGCATGTGACCAAAAAATAATACTGTCTATTACTTGTCCTTATTTTCTTGTCATCATCATCATCATCAGCCCAAATACGGCCCACTGCTGGGCACGGGCCTCCTCTACAACTGAGTGGGTTTAGGCCTTAGTCCACCACGCTGGCCTAGTGCGGGTTGGCGGACTACACACCTAAGAAATTCCTAAGAACTGGTGTGCAGGTTTTATCACGATGTTTTCCTTCACCGTTAAAGCAAGTGATAATTCATTGTGAATACACACATAACTTCGAAAAGTCAGAGGTGTGTGCCTGGTATTTTCTTGTTCTTCTGATCAACTTTGCTGCTGTTTTTGATTGACGAAAAACCCAATAAAACTTTGTCCGGCTCGGAAATCGAATTTGAAACCAATGTCACTGGCTCAAGTATTTACTTTTATGTTTTGACTTCGGAACTTATAACTATTGGCCAGTTGAAACTCTAGTGTCATATTACTACAATATTACAAATTTATCATATTCCCTCATGGCAACGCATAATTAGTAACAGAAATTCCTAAAAAATATTTTTTTAAAGGAACTTTTCCTAACTTAATATTGGGACCCACCACTCATGCATAAATGCCTCCCTCGCCCATCAATTATTCTAGGCGTTCTTGTCACTCAGAGAGAACCGAAAACTGCGATTAACGAAGGTACCGATGAGCTACCAACTCTGTCTAATTGATTTATATTTGCATGTTAAACAGATTCAATTTAATTTATCTTGTATACTCAAATATGTTTATTTTATCGCAATATTAATTTGCAGCTCATTACTCAATAGTAGAAAATAAACACATTTCATTGAAGAACTAGCTGGCTGGAAAATGAAATTCGGGATAATGATCTCTAGATCCCAAGACACATAATACTTTTACTACGGGACCGGTTGCATAGGGTTAGGGACCATAAACATCCATTTTGCTTGGTCTCACGGTACAAGTATGTGCTATGCGATCTACAGGTCCCTGGTTTGATGTTTGGGTCAAACAGTTCCATTGGAATATTACATAAAGAAATTCTTACTACGAAGTGTATATTATAGTCACATCCGCAAATGTGCTCGAAAAACATCATCATCATTATAATCATCATCATCATCAGCTCATACACATACGTTCCACTACTGGGCAAGAGCCTCCTCTACGAATGAGAGGAATTAGGCCTTAGTCCACCAAGCTGGCCTAGTGCGGGTTGGCGGATTACACATCAAAAAATTGTTAAGAAGACACACACCTGATATTAAAAACACACCTTGGGAAACATGGCTGCACAAATACACGTCATCATACTATACAAGATCAAAAGTTACACGTTAATTTTGTTATGTCTTTATTCTCATTTATATGACAAATTAGTTTTGTTAAAAAAAAATATTTTTGGAATTTTGTAAGGCAAGCCGGGCTTTTGGGCTTCTATGGAAGTACCGCCGCCGCATCATACCCCTTCGAGAACTCAAGCCTGACAAAATCTATAAAAAAATCGTCACAATCTTAATCGTCTGTAAGAGATAGCCTTGTGCGATAAGACTACCTTTTGCACTAATTTAGTCTACTGTACTCCATAGTTTTGATGTTATGTGTACAATAAAGTTTAAAAAAATATATAATTACACCCAACAGTCACATACATTGTTCTGAACCCATACTAAGATACGAATCGACTTTTCGGTCTCACAAACACCCAGAACAGAAAAAAAATATTTGTGGATCTCACAACATTAGTGTCAGTGCGGGGATCGAACCAGCGGCCTCTTGTTTTCAAAGCTGATGTTTAGCCAACTGCGCCACGGACGCTGTGGGTAGATTCTATAAATAATTATTTCATCATCATCAGCCCATATACCTACGTCCCACTGCTGGGCACAGGCCTCCTCTACCATTGAGAGGGTTTAGGCCTTAGTCCACCACGCTGGCCTAATGCGGGTTGGCGGACTACACGCCTAAGAAATTCCTAAGAACTTTTAGGTGTGCAGGTTTCATCACGATGTTTTCCTTCACCGTTAAAGTACGTGATAATTCATTGTGAATACACACATAACTTCGAAAAGTCAGAGGTGTGTGCCTGAGGTTTGAACCCGCGACCGTCGAGATTCTCGACCGCGTGCCTAAACCTCGAGGCCATCACGACGATTAATAATTATCTATTATTCCATAAATATATAAAAAGTACTCTATAAATTATAATTTCACAATTATGACGCAAGCAACAATTGAATACCGTGGCATTTCCTAACCTCCGGCATTCAACCGCAATCTACCAATTAACAGAAATGGCATGCCTTTTTTTTTTTTTTTTGTTCTCGAGGGGAAAGCTGTTTATGGCTCTACTTCCCGCCAGCCCCGGGGGAGGGGGGGCGGTAAGCGTATGTCGGGGTCACCGGTCTTCCAGCCCGGCGCACGGCGACGTCATGTCCGCGCAGGTGTTAGTGCCGGGCTGGGTCCCTAACAATATCCCTAAACCGGCATACCGACCAAAACCCCCCGGTGGCCATCTCCGCGCCGAGTGGGGCGACCACGGTACGTTGGCGAGTAGCGCCAACCGTAATGCCGCAGCCGCCCGGTGCGCCTCCGAGACGTAAACGTCTCGGCCGTCTCGGAGTTGTAGGGGGCGCAGTTGCACCCCCACTAGCTTGGTTCGGGCGCCCCGGTTGTGAATGGGCGCCCACGACGTACACAGGCCACAGTGCCGCCGCCCCTCTCGGGGTCACTTTCAGTGAGGACGCGCCGCCCCCGCAGCGCGAGAAATGGCATGCCTACCGCAGCCAAGGTATAGCATTTGAAAGCTTGATAGAATTATGTTCCTAATTAGCAGGACGAGGAAGAATAATGTGATTATTGCCTGTACGTACTTATTGTGTTACGGGATCCTGACGGTAGGTGGAATTACAAGTAGCTAACTAGCATAATATATACATTATATTCTTTAGTTGTGATGGCTTCGAAGTTTAGGCACGCGGTCGAGAATCTCGACGGTCGCGGGCTCAAACCACGGGCACACACCTCTGACTTTTCGAAGTTATGTGTGTATTCACAAAAAAATATCAAGTACTTTAACGGAGAAGGAAAACATCGTGATGAAACCTGCACACCTAAAAGTTCTTAGGAATTTCTTAGGTGTGTAGTCCGCTAATCCACACTAGGTCAACGTGGTGGACTAAAGCCTAAACCCTCTCAGTTGTAGAGGAGGACCGTGCCCAGCAGTGGTACGTATATGGGCTGATGATGAATGATGATGATGGCTTCGAAGTTTAGGCTGAATGCCTAATCGGAATAATGACTATGCCAAAATAGAGAATTGATTCCAAGAACAAATTAAAAATACATACATACATACATAAACTCACGCCTGTATTCCCCGAAGGGGTAGGCAGAGGTGCATTTCTGCACCCACATTTCGCCAGGAATGTATCAGTCCCACGTAATAGGGAGCGAGCCTATTGCCGTTTTGCGGGCACAATTCCAGACTCCGTGCTGCTACTGAGAATTTCCTAATGGAAAAACCCAATAACACTTTGCCCGACCCGGGAATCGAACCCAGGACCTCTAGATCGCTCGGCATATACTTGTACCGCGAGACCACGAGGCAGTCGTAAAAAATATGCATGTAATTTGTATGAAATGTGTCAGATTTGTGTCATTAACAAATGACAACTTTTCACAATTTAAAAAAATAATTTAAGGAAAGGCGCTATGCCCTCTAGTATTAGCCACATGGTCAGATCACTCACACCTTCAACTTTTCGAAGTAATATGGCTATTTACAGTGACTAATAACATTCATTAAGGACAATAGAAATCTTCCTTAGGGAAACTGGACACATTAAAAGTTAATGTATAGTCTGCACTTTAAAAATGTAGCCTGCAAACCAACCCTAGCCCAAAGTGGCTAACTTCTTTCAGATGAAGAACAAACAAAAAACCAAACAAAAATATATGGATAAGATCTGGGTGTAAATCAAAGCAACTTGTTTTCCAAATACTATAAATCACTTTTACTTGATAGCAGGATATTATGTTTTACTGCCAGAAATATTAATAATATAAAGTAGGTCTTTGAAAAATATGTTTTTCTTACAAGTTCTGTACAGTCTATTCGCCATAAGTTTAATCCGCGCCTCGCAACAATATATACCATATATACCAAGGAACAAAAGAGAAAAGCCTTCAAGGAAATCTTTTTCTTTCATTCGATAAAACGATCCTTATGTTAACGCGTATTTGTAAAATACGTTTTGACGTGACCAATGTTTGGAATGAAAAATATTTTAACTTTTTAACTAACCCAACTGTGTTTGAAAAAAATTCATTATTTTTTAAATTCCTGGATCCGGTTTTGGAATTCTACGCTGACATATTGCAGTTAAAGCTAATTTTATGTATTAAGGCTTTAACTTCTTGTAAGGTTATTTGGATAATATATAATGCGAGTCTTCTATGGGTCCCTAGTGGTCCTATGTTCCTGGAGGGGTAATGTAAAAAAGTTTTTTGAAATTCTCCACATAGAAATTGGAAATATGTCGGAAAAGCATCAATTACATTAACCCCCCCCCCCCCCCCCATAAATGTGAACATACAATGACAAAATGCAAGAACAAACTTCCATAATATCTAACAAACAGTAGATTGGCAATACGCGGCTCACACCAGAACACTGAAACTAGATATGGGGACCTGACATAAGATTTTGGCTTTACTCCGTGGTCGGAATGTTAACACGAGTTGTTGGGACCTCAGTTCCTTCGAAATTATTTATAAGTTCGAAGTTTGGGCTTTGGAAAGGTCGTTGCTTCGTCACGACCCTCTGTTTGCTGAAGGAATAATAAATCAGGCGCGTGTTAGTGGTACAAAGGTATTATTACACTAAGTTTTTAAGGGCTTTTAATACTATGAAGTGACGGAATTAAAAAGTGTAAAAAGTAATGATTGAATTGGAATGAGGCTTAGGAGCGCGGTCCAGAATCTCGCGGTTGCAATCCCCAGGTACACACTTACAGTTACACCTCAAGTTCTTGGTAATTTCTTAGTGTCTAGTCCACCAAATCGCGCTAGGCCAGCGTGGTGGACTAAGGCCTAAAGCCTCAATCGTAAAGGAGGCCTGTGCCCAGCAGTGAGACGTACCTATAAGGGCTTATGATGATGTTTACAAAATATATAATAAGAAATCTTTGTTTAATAACTGACTACATGACATTAAAGTTCAGAAAGCAAAGTAAAGTCGAAAGGTTCACCATCAGCCCATAAACGTCCCACTGCTGGGCACGGGCTTCCTCTACAACTGACAGGATTTGTCCTTAGAGGTGTTGAGAGGTTAATAAGTATTAAATACTTATTAAGTATACTTATTAGTAGTGGTTGTCTGGTAGAGATCGCCTTTAGCGATAAGACCGCCAATTTATTGTGCCAATTTTTGTGAATTCTTTTCTATTGTCTATGTTTTTATTGTGGTGTTAATAAATAAAGAGTTTATAATAATAATAATACAGATTTTCAGTAGACATTTAGAGTGCTTGGTACTTACCCGCACTTTAGAGTCTTAAAATTAACCAGCTCAGCTGAGTAAACCAAAATCGAATAAAAATAATAATAAATAAGTCAAAAATACACGGTAACGCAAACGAAGCTGCGGAGGAACTTTACCCATTTAAACATTGACTCGCAAAAACGTAAGACAGCAACTTCTCTGTGACAGTGCCTGATAAAAAGATAAAATTTTAATACTTTGCTTAGAGCGTCGGGTCCCAAAATAGGATAGAAAAGTTTCGACAGTAGATCTGATAAATTTATCTTCATCAATTCTGTACAAACTTGATGCAAACATTATGATGATTATTAAAAATGTTTCAGTATACCTTCTTTCCAAATGAGTAACCTATTAACCAGAGTAACAAACGGTAGGACTGGGTAGAATACAGCATTGAAATAGTAATTATTACTTCGTTAAATCCGAGGTTTTGGCAATTTACCTAGTTTTGGCAAATCATCAAACCGTGGAATAGTCTGAACACTTACATAACCCCTCTTTTTATGGTATTACTTTAAGCGTACCATGGAGCGTGGCGTTTTTATTTGCAGTCTGTTGATTTGTTATATTGCCGTAACATCAATGAACATTACTATGAGCATATTCTTACTATCCATCTAGAGCGATGATATTAGCATATACATAAACTCAGGCCAGTTCCATTAGGGAAAACGGAGATTATAGAACACCAAATGCTACGGCTTAGTCACACTTTTTTCGCTTCCTCAACTGACTTTATCCTCTTCGTGCATGTACGTCGGTTTCAAGGATACTTCCTTAGTATTTAATAGTAGAGAATGAGTGTAAGAAGCCGAGGATCATGAGCGGTGTCATGTATACTGAGGGCTTTGTCCAACCGTGAACCATGATTGGCTGATGACGATGATAATGACCTACCTTTTTCAGAAGTCTTCAATAATTCTTCAAAATCTCGTGGTTTCGCCACACACGTGTGGGCCGTGCAACCTATTATAGAAATCCCAGATTTGATTTCCGAGTCGGAAAGAGTTTTTCGGTTTTTTCATTAGAGAATTTTCAGTAGTACAAAGTCTGGGAAAGAAACCGAATAACGTCAACAGGCTTGCCATTTATGAAGTGGAATAATGGCTGGTATAGAAATCATCATCCTCTTACCCTGTTCCCAATTCTATTTGGAATGGGCTCAGTGTGTTTTATCCTTCCAAACATCCTTTTCAGCCGTCATGTCTTCTTTCAACCCTGTTTCTTTCATATCTTCCCTCATGGACTCCATCCATCTCTTCTTTAACCTTCCACTGCTCCTTCAACTCGGAGGATATATGCTTGAGTGGGTATTTATGTATTTATTTTACCATTTTCAGTGTTTTCGAATACAAAAACAGTTTACTGACTTTCCTATTCCGCTCTTAATCTCTTTATTGTCTTGTTAGATGGAAAAAGCTATTACGTTTCGTTTTCCGCTCATTTAAATCCCTGATTCGGAATTTACTGCGACGAGACTTCGTTTTCGGCTATATCCTGGAATTGAGTTTGCATCCCGAGGGACAGCATTCGATTTCAACGCTCCGTCTCATTAAGTTTTTAATTGGAACCTGGATACAATTTGACTCGGATACGAGATTAATCCTACTCTCGGATTGTCTATTGTTATAATCAGATTTTGAATTGACTGTTGTCTTTTGGCACAATAATTTAAACAGTCGATTTCAAAGAATGTTAACAGTTTTGTTACTTTATCTTTTTTTCTCGAGGGGAAAGCTGGTTATGACTCTACTTCCCGCCAACCCCGGGGGAGGGGGGCACCTATTGCATTTTTACGGGTATATTTCTAAACTAGACTCTATTAAGAATTTCATATACATAACCTTACGCCTGTATTTCCCAGAGGGGTAAGCAGAGTTCACCAGGTATTAGAATTAGGTAGAATTATTCTAATGGAAAAACCCAATAAGTCTGCTCGATCCGGGAATCGAACTCGGGACCTCTAGATCGCACGGCACTTACACGGCAATAACACTCCCAATTCCGTGACCTATTATTGAAGAACCACAAATATTCGTTACGGCAATATATTTTTATTGTTTGTGGATTTTAATTTAATAACTTAATATAATCGACGGTCCATCAAATCGTGCGGGTGGAACATCAAATTAAGTGTTAATTTAAAGAATTAACAAATTGCTTTGTGATGGGTGGCTGGAATGCTAGCAATTGTCGTCTGCCAAACGAGTTCTCCAAATATTTTACCGCCTGCGGAACAATATTCACTTGCCAATTGGACTTTCATAATTTATTTTAGTATTGTTCCTATCGAACTTGAGAATTTCATCCAGGAATAGTTGGGACAGTGTAATAAAAATTAGAATATATCGCCTGAAGTTCGTTTTCTTTGAGAAACCAATTATTTATTAACCTTTCTTTTTACATGGAAAATAAATTGAGTGACAAATTTCCATCAAATTCTTTAAGATTTTTTTTATATATAAAAAAAACAGATTTATAATACTTATAAGATTACGCGTAAAGATAACATTCTCACCTCACGTACCCTTGCAGCACCCCTGAGGATTAAGGGTTAGTGTTAACTAGAAGCTATTGTGACAACCCTGTTTAACATACAAATAGGGGTGCGAATAATTAAAGTTCCAGATACCAATCTTTGATCAGCCCAACACCAAAAATTTAATGAATATTAAAATATTTGCCGTCGATGACAGATTTATGGGTCTAATACTAAAATTAAATTAAGTCTATACTAATATAAAAGCAAAGTCTATATATATTTTACTAATTATTATAATAAAAATTGGAGAAGAAAGAAGGTAAACAACATAACAGAAGTATGTAGATGTGGCTTCCTTTTTTAAATAAATATAACCAGTCTTCAGGTACAAGTATATAATTATATTTTAGCAGAACAACAATTTACTTGCGCTCGCTCGAATTTCTGCTCAATAATAATCACACGAACAAAATGTCGTCGTTTAAGTGACATTCGATCAATACACTTTCTTTATATTCTATAGTAATAAAAATATATTAAGTCAATAGACATTCTGAATAAACTGTTATTATACAATTCAATGCTCTTCCTTTATATTTTTATATTTTACAAATATTTATACAAAATACTACAATAAATCATTTCAATATACCAGATTTATTACACTTAAAATGTGTCAACTATTTTTTTATTATTTAAAAAAAAGTAAATGAAATAATCATTATCACCAAAATTCAAATTTACGCCGCTGGAAATAAAAAATTACTTCACTTGCCGCTGTTCACGATTACCGACTTTCTCTCTACATCTCAGACTAGTCACGCTGAGGAATCGTCGCTCCGTCTATAGGATATTACACTCCATTGGCTTACCATTTATATATAGTACTTATGCTTGGAAAAAATATCAAACCAAAAATACCAAAATACCGTCAAAGTGTCTGAAATAAATGTTTTATATTTTGTTTTAGTCATAAATTTACTATAAGACCTTTTAATACGTAATCCTTACAATATCTGATTCATATTTGACAGCTCCGTGGCGCAGTTGGCTAGACACCAGCTTGCGAAACGAGAGGCCGCGGGTTCGATCCCCGCACCGAGACAAATGTTTGTGTGATCCACAAATATTTGTTTCGGGTCTGGGTGTTTGTGAGACCGAAAAGTCTCTCGTAGTTTCTGATACCCACGACACAGGACTTGTATCCTAGTGTGGGGTCAGAACTATGTATGTGACTGTTGGGTGTATTTGTTTATTTTGTTTGTTTGTTTATATTGTTTTGTTACTTTGTACCTTACTCCTTAACACACTCCGAACTGTTTTGCTAAACGAACTATATCCCCTCCCGATAATTTCTGGTGCCTAGTGTAAGGAGAGGCCTGGTTTTATAATTATCATCGGCCCATATACGTCCCACTGCTGGGCACGGGCCTCCCCTGCAATTGAGAGGGTTTAGGCCTTAGTCCACCATGCTGGCCTAGTGCGGGTTGGCGGACTACACACCTAAGAAATTCCTAAGAACTTTTTTAGGTGTGCAGGTTTCATCACGATGTTTTCCTTCACCGTTAAAGCAAGTGATAATTCATTGTGAATACACACATAACTCCGAAAAGTCAGAGGTGTGTGCCTGGGGTTTGAACCCGCGACCGCCGAGATTCTCGACTGCGCGCCTAAACCTCGAGGCCATCACTGCTTGGTTTTATAATCCTACTACTTTATTTTTGGGTTGTCAGTTCTTTGTAGACAAGGTTTCTAAATTATAATTGTTCTCCCTTGCTTTATGAGTCCGCCAGTAAATTTCAGTAGTTTATGAACCTAATAAATAATAAATAGAAAATTTGAAATAAATTTAGTAATTTAAAGGAAGTGCGAAGCCAACACTTCCACAAAAACACCAAAAATATAGTCTTGTTTCATGGTATTGTTATAAATTTCATTACCTGAACTATCAATCTTTTGGGTAACTTTGTGTCAGTCTTGCTCCGGTTGGCTCTTTATAAGCAATGACTTGCGCTATCAGTGAACAAAGAAATATCGCTTCGGCATCAGTATTGATGAATTATATTACATATATAGGAATTCCAATCGTAGTGATATTGAAATAGACTAGTTTTAAAATTAGGATATTTCGAAAGTGTTCAAGTACATAGACTCTAAATTCCTAAGTGGAGTGTTTAATAAACTATTTAATAAAGTCTTTTTTTTTGAAATCCAATGACTATTAAAAAAATATTTTACGGTACAGTGACGGAAACTGACTTGATAGACGATAATTATTTTCATGATAAAATGTTGAGTAGCAAGAAACAACAATTCAATCCAATCCATCAGCCAATCGAAGTCCACTGCTGGACATAGGCCTCTCCCAATGACTTCCACAGTGAAAAAAAAACAACAGTGTGAAAACAATTTTACCCAACTGATTTTGGCCGAGGTGCATTTCTGCAACCACATTTTGCCATTTTTTGTTCAAGTAAATTGCTGTTACTTCTGTGCTGCGGCAAACTTAATAAAATTACCCAATAACAAGCCCGAAACGACCCATTGGCGGTCGTAATAATCAGTAGTCTTTGAAGAGACTTACCACTCCTGATCTAAAAAAAATGTGTGCAATTCACACGTGGTAGAAGAAAAACCGTCAAAAATTTTGGCTGCAAGCTAAAAAATAAATTTAATGGTTGCGTTCTTTACAATATTATATAGTGACCAAGTATATTAACAGTAAAACCTTTGCTAAGATGTGTCTGTCTCTATTGTCGCTTTTTCGTTTCATCGACTTCCAAATCACAACGATTAAAGAAGGTTTCACTTCAAAAACATTGATCTATTTGGACTCCATCAGGTTCCATATTTTCACATTTCCGTATATATTATATTCTATATTCTCAGCCTATCGCCGTCCATTTCATTTCACATTTCCGTGCTAGAATAAAATATTTTACTAATAAATTCCACCTCCCTTTAACTTGACTTGCTTTAAGGTGTACGTGACTGCATTGTCCATGCTTTTAACTTCTCAAATTCAGAGTAAAGTTACCTGCCACGGTTGAAAACTGCGAAAACTTTTAACAAGCGTCACTTGCGCCATAAACGATGCTTGCAGTTTATCGCGATGGGAAAAGGGATAGATATATGAAATTCGCTTCAAGTATAAGAAGGATAGAATATCAAAAACCATTTTCCAACTTCTCCTGAATCAACTTGGAGTTATTTATTATTGTGATAAATATGTTCTGTTCAATCTACCAAGGGATCCAAGAAGTAGTAGATAATGTTTAATACGGTACCTACTTATTTTTTACTAATGTGATTACTCTATAAAAAATATTTGATTTTATTGTCCAGTAATGGTAAAATGTAGAGAAACAGGAAAGTATTTAAAAATCTTACTAAATAATCTAATAACATTTGCATCAAAAAAAAATATTTTGCTCAAACTTTTTCTAGTTAGATTTTGTTGTTGTATTCAGTTTTCGTAATTTCATCACCGTTTTCGGAACATTTAAACAAGTCGTGAAAACATGGTGTTGGATAACATTCAAGTTATTATCTTTTATTATGTACTACTACTTTCGAAGTTATGTATGTGTTCATAATGAATTATCATTTACTTTAACGGTGAAGGAAAACATCGTGATGAAACCTGCACGCCTAAAAATTCATAGGAATTTCTTAAATGTGTAGTTCATCATCCCGCATTAGGCCAGCGTGATGGAATAAGGCCTCACCCCTCTCAGTTTTAGAGGACGCTCGTTTCCAGCAGTGGGACGTATATAGGCTGATGATGATGATGATGATGGATTGCGCGCAACTCCCTATGATAATTGCGATACTTTTTTATTTTTTCAACATTTTTCATTTATGCTCCGCTCCTATTTTTCGTAGGATGATGATATGTAGCCTATCGCATTCCTTAATAAATATATACTATATAACGCATTTTTTTTTTCAATTCGGACCAGCAGTTGCTGAGATCGGCGAGTTTAAGCAAAAAAAAACTCTGCAGATTTATATATTAGTACAGATTTAGCCTCAAGTCTTGTATTATTTTTGTGTTTCAATAAATAAAACATGTTTTCTCCTCTCCAAGTCAACAGTTGAATAAGTTTCAACAGATCTGCGCTTGTGCGTGTTTCTCGGTATGAAGGCTTCAGTCGAAATCCGCCGCGGCAGGGGAAGGGCGCGCGTCCGCCCGTGAATACTTCGATAACTTGTTACTGTGTGGTGTTTTTTGGTTGTTGTTATTTGTTGATTTGGATGAGGTATGTTGTGTTTCACTATTTAGTAAGTTCCAACAAATTTAAGTTTATTTAGGGAAATATTTATTTACGAATCTGAAAATGAGATGTTTTTATTGTTAAATATGTATTTTTTCTGGTATATGTTTTTTTCTGTAAAATTAACGGTACTTATTATAAAAAGTCGTACATTTTTGACGATAAATATGATTAAAGTTATAAATAACGTTCTTATCCAAAATAAGTTTACAATTTTTAGTGTTGAGGGTATAAGTATAAAAAATAAAGGAGTCATTCGGTATATTGACACACAAATCCAAAACAAGTTGTTGTAGATAACTCAAATATGACTCAGTAGGATATCGAACCCATAATATCCATATTAACGTAGTCCCTAAATAGATAACTATATCATGGAGTCAATCATAAAAGTTGTAAAAATGCAACACTTTTATTACACAATATTAGGGGTGTGCGAATATCTTTCTAATCGAATAGTATAATTCGAAACTATAAGAATTATTCGAAATATTTCGACTAATTCGAACTTTTCAAAAAAATAGTTTTTTTTCAAATAATTATATAATATTCTCAATAAATCGTAAATCTTAAAAAATAATTCGAGCCATCGGTCTCCTCAACCATTTCATAGGGAAGTGACCGACCCGGCACACGACGCCGCCGTAAGCACAGACATTTCAGCGAGCATGACATACCTTATTGCTTAGAAAGTACTAAAATAATAATTAAATATATACAGCTATGTCCATTAAAGTAGACCCAGTCAGAATTGGGATTACAATTATTATTAATTATACCCAAGCTTCGTTATCCTCCATATATTCTGATATTGTATAGTAGGCCTTGTTACACAGCTGTCTCTTAGTACATACATACATAACCTCACGCCTATATTCCCGAAGGGGTAGGCAGAGATGCATTTCTGCACCCACATTTCGCCAGGTATGTATCAGTCCCACGTAATAGGGGGCGAGCCTATTGCCGTTTTTCGGGCACAATTCCAGACTCCGTGCTGCTACTGAGAATTTCCTAATGGAAAAACCCAATAACACTTTGCCCGACCCGGGAATCGAACCCAGGACCTCTAGATCGCACAGCACATACCTGTGCCGCGAGACCACGAGGCAGTCTGTCTCTTAGTAATTTCTTTAAATGTATGGTACTTTAAAGTCTTAATACTATTAGGGACTTTATTGTAAAAGTGTATACAGTAACCCTTAAAAGATTTGCTGATCTTGTGGAGCCTGGTCTTATAAGGTAATACTAATGGGTTAAAAAGGGTATTTTTTTTTAAGTCGTGATAGCCTCGCGGTTTAGGCACGCGGTCGGGAATCGCGGGTTCAAACCCCAGGCACACACCTCTGACTTTTTGAAGTTATGTGTGTATTCACAAGGAATTACCACGTACTTTAACGGTGAAGGAAAACATCGTGATGAAACCTGCACACCTAAAAAGTTCTTAGGAATTTCTTAGGTGTGTAGTCCGCCAACCCGCACTAGGTCAGCGTGGTGGACTAAGGCCTAAACCCGCTCAATGGTAGAGGAGGCCCGTGCCCAGCAGTGGGACGTATATGGGCTGATGAGGATGATAAGGTTATGTTGTTAAAACGACGTCGAGAATTTAACTCTATAGTAGCCCGTATAATATCTCAATATCATTTTGTCAGTTGCAAAACTTCAACTTAACCATAAAACTTAAAGATGAAGTTTAAAAAAAGGTTTCTGTCGCGAAAACAGATTTGGAGTGGTCGAAACCAATTATTTCTTATATGAAAATCATGTTTTCCTTTTGAATGAGCTGGAGTGGGGTGAATTTATGTGCAGAGTCCTTTAATAACGTGTCCCAATGGTGTGTCCGTATGGGTAGGGTCTCATAAATAGAAATAACTATTAAAATATTCGCTACTGATGTCAAAATATAATTATATAGTCAGTTCTTGTTACTTGACATAAGTGATAATTTATGGTTAAGAACCCACGATAGGCGAAAAGTCAGAGGTGTGTGTACCTGGCTTGAACCCTTAACCTCGGTGCCATCAGTGCTTATACTATAGGTATATCTACATTTATGGAGATAATAATACCATCATAAGCATAAACATGGCAAAACTTATATTTTACACGTTTGTAACACCAGCGAAACATAAAGCAAATTTACCGTCCAAACATTCTAAATTAAAACTTCATAAGCCCCGACCTAAAGTTTGGGTAGCATAAATTCACGATATAAAACTATGAATTTTAACAAAATATGACCAGAATTTTTCATACAAATTAGTTTAAGCCTTTGCTTTCATTGCATAAATAAGAAAATTTTATGTTTAAATTTATTTGGTTACCTCAGGTAAATTTTAATGTTTTTTTTTTCACCTCTGAAGCTATACATGCTTATTATTCATATATGATTATCATGTGCCTTGGATTTGAACCCGCGACCGCCGAGATTCACTAACTAAGATTACTAATACTACTAAGTAAGGTTAAGACGTAGATAGTACTGATGGATTATTAAAAAAAAGCCAAGACGAGCCGGGACAAAAGCATTTCATATTTTTGGTTGGAAAATCTCCATTAGCACGCGGCGGGATTTGGGCCCTCCCCCGGGTGCAATGACTCCTGCATTAAGCTAATAGGATTCATTTCAACTCATTTCGCTTGGAAAAGTTTCATCATTTGCATTTTTGATAACGCGTTCTGTTTCCACAATGGAATTTCATCGCGACTGCTTAGGGGAATATTGTGAACAAAATTGTTTAAGAATACCTCATCATTTTGAATATGCTTCTCAAACTCTTGGGTTCATTTAGTAGGGACCTGGACGCAAAGCGAGAGGCTTCAGGTACGAGTTTTATTTAAGTACCTATATGTAGCTATTACCCGCAACTAGACTAGACTGCCTCGTGGTCTCGCGGTACAAGTTAGTGCCGTGCGATCTAGAGGTTCTGGGTTTGATTCCCGGGTCGGGCAAAGTGTTATTGGGTTTTTCCATTAGGAAATTCTCGGTAACAGCACGAAGGCTGGAAAAACGGCAATAGGGGGCGAGCCTATATACGTGGAACTGATACATACCTGGCGAAATGTGGGTGCAGAAATGCACCTCTGCCTCTCTGTATGAGTTTATGTATGTAGACAAGACTTCTAAAGAAATATTTTCCCATCGTTTTTGTCACATTTCTCATTGCTGTTCCGCTCTTCTTCGTCGTCGTGTGTCGTCGTATATAGCTTCACTCGATAAATATGCTATATAACACTGCCAGAATTTTTCAAATCGCACCAGTAGTTTTTGAAATTAGCGCGATCAAACAAACAAACTCTTGGGCTTTATAATATATATATGGATATTAACATCCAACCACACAAGAATTCACAACATTACAAGTGTAGATGCGGACAGAAGCAAATCGATTATGTCTAGGTCTTAGTAATGCAAATTGTTTTGACAAATGGAAGCATACCACGTGCTTGTTTTCACCTTTTATTAACAAGCCCGCTTTATTGTCGAGTTATAGAATGATCGTTGACATTTCTTACCAATCTACACTATTTCAACTTCACTTACTCTTAAATAGGTATATATTAATATCGGCAATAGTTTAGTTTAAAATAGCTTAAAATTGACGATTCAAAAGAACTTGTAAAAATCCATTTGAATAAAGATAATTTTATTTTGACTTTGACTATATATTGAGTGATTTAGAGGTTTTTAATTCAATTTCTCAGGCAGAAATGATATTCTTAATAGTTTGGAAATGCACTCGAAAAACAGCATCAGGTTCGTGGCACTTAAAATGTACCTCTGCCTACTTCTCCGAAGACAAGCGTGATTATATGCATTTTATACTATCCAGCTAACTATCCGGTATCTAAAAGATCCAGTTACACCGAGTGATTAAGCGGAGGGCTCCACCTTCATAATCGGAGGTAATTAAGACAACCGGAGCCCGCTGCAGCTCATTCAGCTTTTGTTAAGAGAATAGTTCCTAGCAACGGCTTTATATTTTGAGTCGTGATTGGCTGTTGAGGAAGATAATGGATTTTAAGTCTTTTTGATGGGATATGATTGTTGGAATATGACTTAAAATAAGTAATTCATAAAGAATTGTATTTAAAATACATAGTTTTAATGAAATTTAAACGTATTGACCAGTGTATTTTACGCCAGTTATATTTTAATAAGTTTTGTTTTTTCTTTTGATTCTGTACTGCTATTGAGAATTTCCTAATGGGAAAACCCAATAACACTTTTCCCGACCTGGGCATTGAACCCGGGACCTCTAGAGCGCACGGCACATACTTGTAATAAAATACTGGCATTATTGTACCAATATTTAACAGATAGTCGTGATAATAAAAATAAATTTACCCAAACTATGCCAATCTGCTGACGTTTAAGTTAATTAAACAATGCGGAAGCATTTGGCAAAGTATCAAGACGGCGAAATAACAAAGAGATAAATCAACTTCTACTAAAATTCAGTCGAACGAGACAATAGCACTCATTACCGTTCTTCAGCAATACTCGATTACGTGATAGGTAGAATTTATTGTATATGAACAACTCGGCTTGGCTTTACTTGGACGCAAGCAGTCATATTGGGCTGGGCGGCATTCGGGAAGCTACGTCATATTTTCAAGTCGTCGATCCCTTAGTGCCTTAAGACGAAAGTCTTTAATAAGTGCGTCCTACCCGTAATGACATACGGAGCCGAAAAGTGGACATTCACCAAAGGCCTGGTCCACAAATTCAAATTCGCTCAGCGTGCTATGGAGCGGGCAATGTTTAGAGTTTCTCTTGTGGATAGAATTCGTAATGAAGTCATCCGCCAGAGAACCAGAGTCATTGACATTGCCCGCAAGATTAGCACGCTAAAGTGGAAGTGGGCCGGCCATGTCTGCCGACGGTCCGACGGCCGATGGAGCAGACAAGTGTTGGAGTGGAGACCGCGTTTAGGCAAACGTAGTGTAGGACGTTCTGCAGCACGATGGTCCGATGACTTGAGAAAGGTGGCGGGTAACGGATGGATGAGGGCTGCTCAAGACGGGGATGGTTGGCGCTTTCTTGGGGAAGCCTACGTTCAGCAGTGGACGGCGATAGGCTGAGTATATATTATATAAAACGAAAAACTTTGTTTCTAATATATAAACTCGTAAACTACTTGACCGTTTTCGATAATTTCTGATATAGGCGCAGATGGAATCTTGGGACAAGGCAGAGGATAATTTTAAAAAAAATCGGTTGGATGAAGCGGGGCACAACCTCCACATAAATTTTAATACATCTGAATCGGTTCAGCGATTTACTCTTTCGCTTTCTTAATATTAGAATATATTTTTTTATATAATGAGCCGATACGCAAACTGTGTTTATTATCTACACAATTATCATTCTCTTTAGCTTCAATTTTGACATGGACGCAGAAAACGCAAAGAAAACCATATTTCCATTTTACAATATTAAATTGCTAATATATTTTATGCACTTCAAGGGATCACCTTTCGTGAAACATCAAAGGCGTGTAAAGGAAAGCTTAGTCTGAAACATTTCAAATACGTTTGAAAGAGATTCGAGCAATCCACATAAAGTATATATTATATACTCGTACATACGTATATATTCGTAGTATTACATTTTCATATTTTATGTTATTGCTAACAACGATTAAATGGTGGAGTCACGATGTAGTCAAATGAATGTGGGAGCTTAGCCGACGTTTTTTTCCATTGAGGGGAAGCTAATTATGGCTCCACCTCTCGCCAGCACTCGGAGGAAGGGGGGCGAGAAGCGTCCACCATTATTCTGTAGCCGCCCAGTGCGCCTTCAAGACAAAATGCGTCTCGACCGCCTCGGAATGATAGGGGGCACAGTAGCACCCCAACTCGCTTTGTTTGGGGGCAGACCACCGTGCCGCCGCCTCTCTCGGGGTCACTTTCAGTGAGGACGCACTGCCTCTGCAGCGCGCCCAGTGACCCCAATGGCCCCCATTAGTCGCCTCTTAAGACAGTCATGGCAGACCATGGTGGGATTCTTACGCCCCTTTGCTACCGGCCAGAACCGAGGCTTAACCAATTATCATTCTCTTGCCCTGTTCCCAATTCTATTTGGTTTCGGCGCAGTATGTTTTCTTCGCCATGTCATAAGCCGTCATGTCTTCATTCACTTCTTTTTCTTTCATAACTTCTCTCACGCACTCCGTCGTTTTTTTTTTGGCTTTCCTATGCCTGTCCATCCTTCAGGATTAACCAATGTTTTACGGAAATCGTTGTGAATGACTTTCATTCAATAAGACATTAAAACTGTATATAAAATTTCTCTTCTTCATCCGTAGCATTGACAGTTATGGAATCATTAAAATCATACGTAGAAATTTATTTAAAAAAAAGCATTTTTGTTATATTTTGTTCTTTATCTTGGCTTCTTAAACCATAGCGATATTCTTATCGCACTGTCCTCTCGCCACTTGAGGCTGTTTGGAAAGCACCGTACCATCAGATGCGGTGATATCACTTTGTACGGCATAACTAATGAGCTACCTACACAATCAAAACAGCCTATATGGCCCCGTTAGCTTTAAGTTCGTGAAACAAGACGCTAAGGATTTGTTCCCTGTCCCAAGACAAATGTTTTGTGTGACCTGCGAAAATATGTTTCGGGTGTTTTTGACACCGAAAAGTCTCTCGCAGTTTTTGATACCCACAACACAGGACTTGTACCTTAGTGTGCGATCAGAACGATGTATGTATGCGGCTGTTGGGTGTATTTATTTATCTTATTGCTATTTGTCAAACAGTGGGTAGGGCCTATATATAGATATTTGTATTTTTTTATTAGTAGATGTGACACTGTATATACCTAGGTATTTTAGTTTATTATTATTTAGAATTTCAACCACTCTTTTTGTGTCTGTACTGGTCAAAGGCACGAAACAGATATCCAATATACCCCAGACACCTATCACAGAGATAATTTTAATACAAAGAAAACCCCGTCCAAAGGATTGTTCGCGGTCGCGTCGTTTCCACGAGGTATGACAATACGTTTGTACCAATAAAAGGCGCTCTTTTATAGCGGAATATCCTAAATATTTAACCCTCCACCATTCACGGCCGTTGAACCGAATAATTCCTATGAAATCCCGCGTACACTCGACTACGGGGGATTAAAAGAAATTACATTGCCTTGCAGACTATTTGGACAACTTATATTGAATATTGTTGAGTATATGTATATTTTTTATAAGGCTACGTTAGAATAAATTGGTACCTGTTATGTGTGGTCCAAAAATTGACTATTGGAGAGAAATAGTTACTACCTAATGGTCAGAATAAAGTCGTGATGGCCTCGAAGTATAGGCGCGCGGTCGAAAATCTCGTCGGTCGTGGGTTAAAACTCACGACCCAGGCACACACCTCTGACTTTTCGGAGTTATGTGTGTATTCACAAAGAATTATCACGTACTTTAACGGTGAAGGAAAACATCGTGATGAAACCTGCAAAAGTAATAACGTTAAACTAATGGCCTCGAGGTTAAGGCGCGCGGTCGAGAATTTCGGCGGTCGCAGGTTCAAACTCCAGGCACAAACCTCTGACTTTTTGGAGTTATGTGTGTATTCACAATGAATTATCACTTGCTTTAACGGTGAAGGAAAACATCGTGATAAAACCTGCACACCTAAAAAGTTCTTAGGAATTTCTTAGGTGTGTAGTCCGCCAACCCACACTAGGTCAGCATGGTGGACTAAGGCCTGAACCCTCTCAATGGTAGAGGAGGCCCGTGCCCAGCAGTGGGACGTATCTGGGCTGATGATGATGATGATGATACATATATACTGTACTATATATTAATAAAAATAAGGTGTATCGATCGTGCAGCCTCCCAATTTGTAATGCCTTGAAGTCTATTGAAGTAAATTTAAGATTATCTATCAACAAAAAAGATAGAGGGTAAATTTTTAAATACAAAAGACGTACTTCATTAATACTCAATTATTTTCATTTCAAAGTTGTACTTAACAAAGAAAAATGAAACTTTACTAAAGTTTTCCTTCAACGTCAAGCTTCGGTTTCTGATATTTTATTAACGACCCATTGACTATTGCGAATGAAATTTCTCGGTTCAAATAAAGCGTAAAGTTTTCACGCTGAAAGCTTTAAAGAAATTACCATACTTAAAGGTAAAGATATATAATAGTTCATAAAAGGCTCAAGACCGGGATGGTTGGCGCCTACTTGGGGAGGCCTTCGTTCAGCAGTGGACGGCGATAGGCTGAGAATAATAATAATAATAATAATAAAAAGGCATTATGATCCCCAGGCTTTATCTTATTAGTTGCGAGTTTAAATTCTAGACACTCAAAATTTATGGTTGTATTCTTATTAAACTGCTATTAAATTTATGCTGAAACAACATGGTAATGAATCCTACATACTGAAGTGTTCGTAATGAGGGATCTTCAGGTATGTTAACTCCGCCAACCTACATTGGGCCAGCGTGATAGACTAAGACCTAAACCCTGTCAATAACAGAGGGAGCAATAGTAAAATATAAATCTATAGGAGGTTGAAAATAAAAAATATTTTTAATGTTGAAGCGACCTTCATTTTTAGAAGCTTGACGAACTGACGGTTTTGAATCCAGCGAAACACAAGAAAAACATACATTACATACATGTATGTGTACATACATAAACTCACGCCTGTATTCCCCGAAGGGGTAGGCAGAGGTGTATTTCTACACCCACATTTCGCCAGGTATGGATCAGTCCCACGTAATAGGGGGCGAGCCTATGTTACGTTGTAACAAGTTTATAAACATAAAATAAATACAAATAATAACTACATACAAACAAACAAATAACCCGTTGTTACAATTGAATGCAAACCGCGCGCTTTAACTAGCGATATCATCACAACGACCATATAAGGTATTCGTCGGTGCCGGAAATCAAATTATTTCTAGAACATCGGATAGTAAACGCCACAGCCAGAAATTTCAAGAAAAAATACAATAGCGATCGACGGTTCAACTTCCTACGAACTATTCCATCTCGCTCGATTCTATAATTACTATCTCAGTCCCACAGGGATTTACAAAAATATAGAGGGTAGTCGTGGCGTGTCTTGCTTCGGTTGTACCGTTCTTTCCATATCTCTGTCTCATGTCATACGGAACAATCTAGAATCTGACAGTACGCATTGTCGCCTCAGGAAGGAAATAGGCCCACCACCGAACCGATATGTACCTATATAAGGACGAATTCGCGGAGAGAGAAGGAGAAATTCCGACGCCAGAGAGTTGTGATTAGTTCGCATTTTTTAAACAGTAGTAAAATCAGTGCTATACTAAAACGAAAAAGAAATTAAAAGCGGATCGCATCATTTTCAACCCCCTTGGAAACTGGGGGTTCTCCGTTCGGGTTGAGAAATACGAGCTGCACGTTCACGACTCGGATTGAGAACTACGAGCTGCAAGTCCACAGTACGTTTGTGAACGACAGCTGCACGTACTAGTACGGACTGTACCAACGGGCAACGCTTCTGCCCACCGACTCCAGCAGACCCCTGCGGCTGAGGGCCTTCCGATATATCACCGAAGACCCCTCCACGCGTCACGGGATCGAAGGCCGAAGTTAAGTCCCCAGTGCACATAGGGTTTTATTGGGACCAGAAAGCTTTCCTGTGCCAAGAATCCACCCCCCTGGGTGTAGTCATAAATATAGAATTTTTATTTTATTTTATTTTATTTTAATAAATTGATTATTTTGTAATTGTTTTTTTTTATTGTTCCCGCCGTCAGGCGGTCGTAACAAGTGGCCCCACGTTGGGCGCCAATTTGATTTCCGGCACCGACGAATACCTTATATGGTCGTTGTGATGATATCGCTAGTTAAAGCGCGCGGTTTGCATTCAATTGTAACAACGGGTTATTTGTTTGTTTGTATGTAGTTATTATTTGTATTTATTTTATGTTTATAAACTTGTTACAACGTAACAATACCCCCTCTCCCAGAGAAAGGATTTTACGTAGTAAAATCCGCTGCGGCAAGCGCCTAAGAAGGATAGAACCGCCCAGTAACTGTCTCACTTTCATACATCCACTAACAAATACCTACCATGCGACCTTGCATACGACCTGTCACATTTGTCTGAAGAATTCTATAATTATCAACAGACTACCATACAACTAGAGTACAAATCTATTATAAGATTGGACTCAAGAACAGCACTGCATGACAAAGAGCATCTAAGAGGGAAAATACTGTAACATGAAACATTCGGACGAAATCGGCACTGTGGAATACATTTGGTCTTTGATGAATTTGTTACAGTCACGACCCGCTGTAACGAGAAAATTAGTGTAGGCTTATTTAAAGAGTCACAACCCGCTCTAACGAGAAAATTAGTGTAGGCTTATTTAAAGAGTCACAACCCGCTCTATACGCGCAGAACGCAAAACAACAAAACGAATCAGACCTATACAAGAGGTCGCAACCCGCCATAAATGCGCAAAACGCAAAAAAAATAAAAAAATATCTCCCAACTAAACATCAAACTCCGTGTAGGCTTATTTTAATTCATCAAAGACAAACGTAGACAGAGACCGAAACGCAATAACTTTTTAATAAAAAAAATATTGTAAAAAAAAAGGAAAAAAATTAACCAATGTTCCGAAACACTAGGTACGTATCAAGGTAAACAAGTATTGAACTGTTAACGGTGACGACTATGATAATATATGAACAATTAATAAAAACAAAATTAAATAAACTAAGCGGCATTGTGAGTATGTCTAGTCTTTAGCGAATTTGTTACAGTCACGACCCGCTGTAACGAAAAAAAAAACAGCAGACGAGTAGACCTATACCAAGAAACTGTCATACTCCGCTAAAAAAAATTGCAAAACGCAATTAAAATGTTTGTAGACCTATAAAGAAGTCATACAACACTAAAACAAAACTCCCAATCAAAACATCAAAATTCGTGTAGGCTTATTTTAATCCGCTAAAGACAAACATAATCGATTAACGAACAGACTAATATTGAATTAATTATTTGCCGATACATTATAAAATAAACGAATGCTAATATAATCATCATACTATTGATTAACAACTATAAATAAAATAAAAAAAATATATGAGTCGAACCCGCGAAACATAACACAAATGATAAAATAAATCCAACGTGTATAATCCGCGTGAATATAACATAACAAGTAACTTTATAGACACTATAAAAGTGTGATATCATACAAAAAAAAATTACGAAGGAGAGGAGTGTAGCTTAAAATCCTTGATGTGCCAGTTTCCTAAATTATTCCCAGACATATCTTCGACGGTGTAGACTAATGGGGAGCGCTTGGCTACTATTTTGCATTTCAAGAATTTCGGAGCTAGTTTTTTCGCGAAGTGAGCATCCTTATCGCTTTGGAAATAGCACCGTTTCCATACTATGTCTCCTACGTTAAAGTCTACGGGTTTTCTGCGTAAGTTATAATGTCGCGAGCTTTTGACATGGCTGTTATACAGAGACAGTTGGACTTTGTCGAATATTTTTGCCAAACACCCGAGGTTTCCCGCGTATTCGTCGCGTGGCGAGAGCACCAGATCACTTGGGTCTACATCTGTAGAATAATGCGACCCGCATGGTACAAGTTCTCTGCCGTACACTAGAAACGCCGGTGTGAATTTGGTTACCTCGTTAACGGCACTATTCATAGCAAACTGTATCTTTGGTAAGGTTACATCCCAAGTTCTGTGGTCATCTTTTACAAAAGTTGATATGGAGGTGATTAATGTTCTATTATAACGTTCCACAGTGTTTACTTGGGGCGTGTATTTAGGCGTGAATTGCACTTTTGGAATTTTATAATATTCGTATAGTTTAGCTAATTCACGGCTAATGAATTGCACTCCATTGTCCTGCAAAACCAACTGTGGAATGCCATGCACTAGGAAAACGCCTTCTTCTAAACATTTGACGACATTTGCTGCCGTAGCTCTCCTTAGGGGGAATAGTAAACAATATTTAGAAAAACAACAACAAACTACTAATATATAAGCGTTCTGCTTACGGGAAACTGGTAGAGGACCTACTAGATCTACAGAGATCATTTGAAATGGCCTGCTACACTCCTTAGGCCTACCTAGTGGACCAAGGGTAGTATGGGTAGGAGATTTATATGCAGTACATGTATCGCAAGCTGTCACAAATTTAGCAGTATCGCCGTACATACCAGGCCAATAATAGCGTAACTTAAGTCTTTGGTAAGTTTTAAAAATTCCCATATGTCCCGCAGTGGGGTCAGAATGGTTGTTTTTAAGTATCGTTTCACGATGTTCTTTAGGAACAACTTCCTTCCATTCGAATTCGGATGTAAGTGGGCTGTTACCCTTCGAGAAACGATACAATTTCCCATTCGTCACTACGTAGTTCGGGAAACTAGTAGGCGAACTTACGCAACCGTTTAAGATGTTAAGATACCAATCGTCCTTGGTAATGTAACTGCGATGACTCGTGGCACTAATTTCTGCTACTGGTACTGCTCTAGATAATGCATCTGGAATTACATTATCTTTACCTTTACGGTGTTTGATAAAGAAATTAAAGGCAGAAAGCCTCAGACCCCAGCGGGCGAGACGACCCGTAGGGTTGGACAAGGTTAAAAACCATTTTAATGCTGAATGGTCAGTGTAAACCGTAAAACACTTACCATTCTCTAAATAACAGCGCCAGTGCTCGAGAGCGTCCAGCACAGCCAGAGTTTCCCTCTCTGTAACGCTATAGTTACGTTCAGGACCCGTTAAAGAGCGGCTCCTGAATGCTATAGGGCGGTCAACGCCATCTATATTTTGGGTGAGCATAGCGCCTAACCCAAAATTACTGGCGTCTGTGTGAACTTCGAAAGGAAGGTCGTAATTAGGGCAGCATAAAACCGGTGCTGTGACCAAACATGATTTGAGTGTTGTGAATGCCGCTTCCGCTTCCGCTGACCATCTGAAGGGTGGAGCACACTTCTTAGTTGATGTTAGAGAGTTCAGAGGGCCCGCAATGGTGCTGAAATTTGGTATAAAACGTCTGTACCAAGACGCGGTTCCTAAGAATCTCTTCACATCTTTTTTCGTGGTTGGTGTTGGGAAGTTGAGAATGGCTTCCACCTTCAGTGGGTCTGTACGGAGACCTTCAGCGTCAACCACATAGCCCAAATACTTTAAGCTATCCCTAAAAAGTTGACATTTTTCGAAGTTAACTGATAAATTAGCTTTTTTAAGTTTTTCCAATACGCGCAGCAGTAGGGACACGTGATCCTGGAACGATTCGCTAATTACTATAACGTCATCTAAGTAACAGAAGACTTTGTGCTCGAACTCCGGTCCAAATAAGGTATCCACTAATCTTTGTTGTGTAGCTGGCGCATTGGTCAACCCAAAAGGCATTACATTAAACATGAAAGTACCACGACCCGGAACGTAAAAACTAGTCTTCTCTCTGTCCTTTTTATCCAATGGAATCTGCCAAAAAGATTTTGACAGGTCAATCGAAGACAGGAAACGAGCGTCTCTAAGATTGTCTAAGATCTCGGATATATACGGTAGGCTATAGGCGTCTTTTTTGGTGACTGAGTTAAGTTTCCTACTGTCTAGGCATACCCGAGGTTTACCCTCTTTTTTCTCTACTACTATGACAGGGGAAGACCACGGACTCTCGCCTGGCGAAATTACGCCGAGTTTCAACATTTCGTCTACCTGCTCTGATACGATTTTTTGTTTTTCCGGCGACAACCTATACGAGCGCTGCCTAATAGGAAGTGCGTCTCCTGTATCGATCCTATGGGTAATTAGGGATGTTCTGCCTAAACCTATACGTTCAAAAGAGATATTTTTAAATTGTTCAATTACGCTGTTCGCGATTATTTTTTCTGATGGCTCTAACGTGTCGTAGGAATGAAGACCTAGTAAGGAAGTAGAAGACGTTGTAATATTATAAACTTTAGGGTCTGTGTGACTGATAAAATCTAAGTTAGGTAAATATTTTGGACAAATATTAAATTTTTTCCAAAAATCAATGCCAAGAATTAAATACGAATCTATTTCTGGTATGACGTGAACGTTTAAATTTTTAACTATATTTTCGAAAACTATAGGTAACAAAATATTTCCAATTGAACGATAAGACTGACCGCCTGCAGTCGTAACTGTTAATATATCAGCAGAGTTCAACATGAACCCTGCTTTTAAAAGTTGTAAATGGGAATTATTCCCTAAAATGGTAATAGCTGAACCCGAATCTAAGAGACCTAAATATTTGAAGTTAGGATAATTAGCAATTGAAACCGTAACATAAGGGCGAGGATCTTTGAAAGGTAATTTATTAAAAATAGTAGCGACCTTGAATGTGCGAAAGAAATTTTTTATAGTTGTCAGCCAGTTGGCCCAGTCTTTCTGGTCGAAGTTAAACTGACTGCAACTTTCCATAGCTAGTTTTTTGGGTTATTTATATTTTTATTATTACTATTAGTTTTTGTCTGAAGGACTTTAGAAGGTGGGCTATATTTATCCTTACATTTGGGGCAATCTGTAACTTTATAACCGCGTTCGCCGCATCTGTAACACTGGAAAGGACTCACGAACGGTTTTTTCTTGGGATTGCACCTAGGGCAAGTAAAAGTAGTGTGGTCCCGAAGGCCACATTTAAAACAATATTTTTTATTTGAATTTAACGAAGCTAACCTATTTGGATTATATTTATTTTTGTTTGTTCGAATTGAAAGATAATTAAATTCTGGTGCTAATGAACAACCAGGGTTACAAGAAGGTTCTTTGAAGTTGGAATACCGAGCGTTAATTCTTTCATAGTTTCTGCAGACTTCTCGTAATTCGGAAATGCTAGAAATGTTCGGATTCGTAGCCAAAACTCCCGCGTAACATGGCCTAATATTGTGAAGAATTATTTCTAGTTTATCCGCCTCTGGCACCGGTCCGGAAAGTCGTGAAAACATACCGTGAATAATTGCTAAGTAAATAGTTATGTTTTCCTCTTCGCCTTGGCTTCGCGAACGGATCTCGTCCATCATTTTATAATCGAAGTCAAAAGTGTCGAAGTCCGTTCTCAGCAATGATAGCAGTTCATGCCACGAACCTATGCCATCCCTTACGCTTCTAAGCCAATGCAAGGCTTCCCCGGTGAAAATTTCTGGCGCTAAACGCATCATTCGCTCGTCCGAAATATTTCGTGCTAACTTGAGCTCTTCTAAGCGAGCAATAAAAGCGCGTACGCAGGATTTGCCGTCATATTTTGTCTTCAGAATTTCTGAAAGCGAAGTCCTATCGCAACCTACTTCCGTGTTTGTAAGAGTTGTTTCCCTGCTCTCGTACGGACTATTTGGTACATTTAAACTATCCTGAACAGAAGTTTTTACTACTAACGGTTTGTTTTTTAATTTATTAAATCTAATTTGGAGGTCATTAAACTGTTTAACGGTATCTTCAAAAAGTGTTAATAAATTTTCTTTTGTTGGTTTTTCTATTCTTTTTAAACGGAAGTAAATGTGATTAATTAACGAGCGAGTACGATCTAAAACTGGTTTATTATCCGGGTTATTATCTAAAGTATCTAAGTTTGTTAATATTTTGCTAATAGTTGCGTTAACTTCTTTAATGTCTGTTTCTATGTCATAGCATGAGTCAAAAACCGCGTCCGCAGGATATTCCGAAACAATTTTATTAATTTGCACTCTAAGATCCTCAACCTTTTCTTTAGGTTCTAAACCGCGTATGGCTACTTCATACGTGAGCTCCGATTTAGTTAAATGTAAATATTTAATGTTACGGTCCATTTTAAAGGAAAATTATTTTTAGAGAATTGACTAAGTTCAAAAATGAAGTTAAAATATCTTAATATATTGTGGGACAGCTATATGTATGAAAGTTAATTAATTAATATTTTGTGAGACGATGTATTTAAATTAAAATAGTGAACTGAAACAATACGCGACGGAATGTGACACGATTGTGGGCAATGTTATGTTAAAAAAATATATATTAAGAACGATGTAAAATAATGTACGTAACCGCTATTATCTATTCAGAGCAAAAAAGAATTAAAATTACAAAACAATAAAGATATGCAACAATAAAAAATGAATGCAATAAATGCACAAATAAAAAAAATCTCTGAAAAGAAATGTGAATTACGCACAAACACAAATGCAAAATACAAATGCTGACATAAAATGTAAATGCACAGAATGTATCAGAATGGAATGTTATAAAAAAAATGACACAATGTTGTAGAAAGAAAAAAAAAATACTTGATGTTGCCCGACTGTGCAAAACAAAAATGTCGGAGTCAATAATTTGTATAATGCCCACTGTGAAACACACGCGTATGTGTGGGTAATCTGAGATGGTATTTGATTACCCGGCGGAGCCAGAAGACAAGAATCGGCTACCCGTTCCTCTTTAAGGAGAAACGGGTCGGTGGTACCTCCCCGTTCAGCCTCGTCCGCAAAGGCTTACCACCTGGAATTGAAAAATACCGACACCAAAAGAGTACAAAAAAACTTCCCTGTGCCTTGCCTTTTATATAGTGGGCGCCACTTGTTACGACCGCCTGACGGCGGGAACAATAAAAAAAAACAATTACAAAATAATCAATTTATTAAAATAAAATAAAATAAAATAAAAATTCTATATTTATGACTACACCCAGGGGGGTGGATTCTTGGCACAGGAAAGCTTTCTGGTCCCAATAAAACCCTATGTGCACTGGGGACTTAACTTCGGCCTTCGATCCCGTGACGCGTGGAGGGGTCTTCGGTGATATATCGGAAGGCCCTCAGCCGCAGGGGTCTGCTGGAGTCGGTGGGCAGAAGCGTTGCCCGTTGGTACAGTCCGTACTAGTACGTGCAGCTGTCGTTCACAAACGTACTGTGGACTTGCAGCTCGTAGTTCTCAATCCGAGTCGTGAACGTGCAGCTCGTATTTCTCAACCCGAACGGAGAACCCCCAGTTTCCAAGGGGGTTGAAAATGATGCGATCCGCTTTTAATTTCTTTTTCGTTTTAGTATAGCACTGATTTTACTACTGTTTAAAAAATGCGAACTAATCACAACTCTCTGGCGTCGGAATTTCTCCTTCTCTCTCCGCGAATTCGTCCTTATATAGGTACATATCGGTTCGGTGGTGGGCCTATTTCCTTCCTGAGGCGACAATGCGTACTGTCAGATTCTAGATTGTTCCGTATGACATGAGACAGAGATATGGAAAGAACGGTACAACCGAAGCAAGACACGCCACGACTACCCTCTATATTTTTGTAAATCCCTGTGGGACTGAGATAGTAATTATAGAATCGAGCGAGATGGAATAGTTCGTAGGAAGTTGAACCGTCGATCGCTATTGTATTTTTTCTTGAAATTTCTGGCTGTGGCGTTTACTATCCGATGTTCTAGAAATAATTTGATTTCCGGCACCGACGAATACCTTATATGGTCGTTGTGATGATATCGCTAGTTAAAGCGCGCGGTTTGCATTCAATTGTAACAACGGGTTATTTGTTTGTTTGTATGTAGTTATTATTTGTATTTATTTTATGTTTATAAACTTGTTACAACGTAACACCTATTGCCGTTTTTCGGGCACATTTCTAGACTCTCTGCTGTTACTGAGAATTTCCTAATGGAAAAACCCAATAACACTTTGCCTGACTCGGGAATCGAACCCAGGACCTATAGATCGCACGGCACATACTTGTACCGCGAGACCACGAGGCAGTCACACACAAAAAAAACTGTTTAAAAAATGTTGAAGTAACCTTATTTAGCAGGACATAACTGACAAATTCATATGCACGAGTTTGTATACAATGATGTATGTTTGACAGCCCCGTGGCGCAGTTGGCTAGACACCAGCTTGCGAAACGAGAGGCCACGGGTTCGATTCACGCATCGAAACAAATATTTGTTTCGGGTCTGGGTGTTTGTGAGACCGAAAAGTCTCTCGTAGTTACTGATACCCACGACACAGGACTTGTATCTTAGTGTGGGGTCAGAACTATGTATGTGACTGTTGGGTGTATTTATTTATTTATTTATGTATATTTATCGAACACCCATCATAATAGAAACTAGTACAAAGTTTCAACAACCCTAATTCATTCATATCGGCCTAATTCTGGCTGAAATAAACCTCATTCAGAACATAAGCCAGATTTTCGGCTCGTGCCATCCAATTACAGAGGACCGCCATTCGCAGTCCGTCTAGATATTATTTATCCCAAGACATTACTAGATAATATACGAGTATCTTTTCTACTACTAGTTGCTTGGTCTTCTATTTATTTTATAGAACTCATGACCACACTACATAGAGGTTTTCAATGTGTTTTTCTAAACGGGTAAGAACGTTAATAGAAGATTGCTTTTGAAAATCATTGACGAAATTAGTAACGTGGCGATTTAAACAATTAAAAAAAAGTACACTCTTCCGTCTTTGTCTTCGCACGAATTTGTGAATACACACATAACCTCAAAACCGAGAGGTGTTTGTCTGAGGTTTGAACCTGCGTCCGCTGGGATATAATCGACCGCGAGACAAACTAAACCTGCATCACTATATAAATAGACCCAACAGTCACATACATAGTTCTGACCCCACATTGAGATACAAGTCTTGTATCGTGGATATCGTTTTCGTGGATCACACAAACATTTGTCTCGGTGCGGGGATCGAAGTAATTTGTAATTATATAATAATCGATTATTTGTAAATACAAATACATACATACATACTCACGTCAACGTCTGTCTCCCATTGGGGTAGGCAGAGACTATAGAGCGCCAAATGCTACGGTCCATACACACGTCTATCGTTTCCTCATCTGACATTATCCTCTTCATGCATGCACGTCAGTTTCATTATGTTACCCCTGTACAAATAAAATATAGTGTAGCTTATGTTAGCATTACGCAACGACATCCATTTCTTATCCCGGGAAAATTAGATATTCCCTAAGGATATATGTAATCACGCCTACGAAGCCAAGAGCATCATTGATATTATATACTCGTAATTAAAATAATGAAATATTACTCACCTAAGATTGCAGTAAAGCAGTGATGGCCTCGAGGTTTAGGCGCGCGGTTGAGAATTTCGGCGGTCGCAGGTTCAAACCCCAGGCACACACCTCTGACTTTTCGAAGTTATGTGTGTATTCACAATGAATTATCACTTGCTTTAACGCTGAAGGAAAACATCGTGATAAAACCTGCACAACTTAAAGTTCTTAGGAATTTCTTAGGTGTGTAGTCCGCCAACCCGCACTAGGCCAGCGTGGTAGACTAAGGCCTAAACCCTCTCAGTTGTAGAGGAGGCCCGTGCTCAGCAGTGGGACGTATTGTGCTGATGATGACTCACCTAAGATTTATCTTTATTTTGTTTGTTACACAATTTTTCTTATTTTCGGCAATGCTTCTGGGAACATGTTTGACTTAGTTTGTATGTCATATTGATATAGCATGCACACAGGAGTATCGCTGTTATAATATATTTTTAGAGTAATCAAACGTTGAAGTCGTGATGGCCTCGAGGTTTGGGCACGCGGTCGAGAATCTCGACGGTTGGGGGTTCAAACCCTAGGCACACAACTCTGATTTTTCGAAGTTACGTGTGTATTCACAATGAATTAATTATCACGTACTTTAACGGTGAAGTTAGGTGTGTAGTCCGCCAACCCGCACTAGGTCAGCATGGTGGACTAAGGCCTGAACCCTCTCAATGGTAGAGGAGGCCCGTGCCCAGCAGTGGGACGTATATGGGCTGATGATGAATCAAACGTTACATTTCGAAATTAATCAAAGTAAGCTCTCGCTACACAGCTTTATCGCGATTAAAGAAAATATCGCGAAAAACATAAGAAGACATATGAGTGAAAAAAACATATTTTTAAGCAAAAAATATATATTGCGTTGTCCTATTGTTCCTCTTTTCCATTTATCATTTCATTTATTTAAATTCTTGTTTGAGGGTATCAATAAAGAGTTGTCTATGTCTCTATGTATTTAAATAAATATCGTCAGGAAAAAAGAAACATATTCATACTAATATAAATATGATGGTTTTATGTATATTCTGCCGCTGTCCGTTTCCTTTATGGAGTAAGATTCAGGAGTCATATTATATTTAATTAATTATATTATAAAATTTTACAGACTTTTTCTTTTATTCACCATTTTTTTGAGTTAATTTGATGAATCAACACAAATACTAAACAGATTTTTGCAAATTTGTATGCCAGTGTCAATTTACAGAACTTTAATTTATTTGAACAGAATTTAAAAAGTAAAAAAATATGACCTTAAAAAATTATAACACGGTTACATAACAAGTATAAATGGCTATATTATACATGAAAAAAAGCCGGGACCCAACACTGGCATATAATAAAAAAATAATGTAAATTACCCACAATTCTTATTAATGTGCCCAGTTATTTGAACCGGCAACGTATGTGCCAGATGAAACGGAAACCTAAAAAGAAACGGGGCTGGCTCCACATAAAAGCGTTGCTATTAGCATGTGAATATGTAATTTGTATGGAAATGAGATTTTTTAATCAATCCTGTGCGTGTCAATGGAATACTCGAAATGTTTTCTCGATTTTGAGGCGGTTTTTTCCGTCACTTTTGCGGTTGTAACATTCTAGCGGTTGCTCTTACCTTCTCGGACTTTTACAACCTTTTTTGTTCATCAACATCATCAGCCCAACTACGTCCCACTGCTGAGCACGGGCCTCCTCTACAACTGAGAGGGTTTAGGCCTTAGTCCACCACGCTGGCCTAGTGCGGGTTGGCGGACTACACACCTAAGAAATTCCTAAGAACTTTTAGGTGTGCAGGTTTAATCACGATGTTTTCCTTCACCGCTAAAGCAAGTGATAAATCATTGTGAATACACACATTACTTCGAAAAGACAGAGGTATGTGCCTGGGGTTTGAACCTGCGACCGCCGAAATTCTCGACCGCGTGCCTAAACCTCGAGGCCATCACTGCTTTTTTTGTCCATAGTCAAGTTTTATAAGGTAATAGACTACTGGCTAAGTGGGGTCTGATAGTCATCATCATCAGCCCGTATTCGTCCAACTGCTGGGCACGGGCCTCCTCTACAATGAGAGGGTGATAGTCATCACATGTAACTATAGTTTTGTAGTCCTTTTATTTCCCACAAAATAATTACCTTCACCTTTAAACTGGGTGTTAGATAATTAAAAAAAACTAACTAAGCTTTGCTAAATCGTATAGGCCAAGGTTTTTTTTGCAACGTACGGGACCTGAATTTTTTTTTTGGAATACGTTCAAGGGTGTCTCCTGAATGTAAATCCAAGTTGGCGCGGCGGAGGGGGGGGGGGGGGGGTCCCTTCAGCCGCCATCTTGGAAAACACGTTTTATCGAATATCTCGCGAACCGCGCATCGTACGACAAAAATTGTAGAAATCATTAGTGTAGATAATAATATTTGCCATCTTTTTTATTTGAAACTTTTTTTTGTATAACGCATAGGTTTCTAATTATAGCGCTCAGTACACTATGCGCCCAATTCAGTTAGGCGTTCTCTTTAAAACTCAAAAGACAAAAAAAATACAATAATTCTTTGACATAATTTTCTAAATATTAGCTACTAGTAATACGTTAGACCGAAGAGCACACGTTGACAATATCAATTGACACATTTTTCAACCTCCAAACGGTGTTCTCATGTAATTTTTCATAGCAAAGACAATAAGTCCAATACCGTGGAGCATCAATCACCCGGGTAACCGAACGCGGTGACAAAGGAGCCGGTTGAAAAATACCCGGCTATTTCCAGTGCAACTAGAGGCCGTACCATGTTCGTAATGAAATAAGAATGATGTTATTTTAGCCTGCGAATAAATGGACGGAGGTGCATTTCTGCACCCACATTTTGGTATTTAATTTCCCTCGTAACAGGGGGCGAGACTATTGTCGTTCTTCTGGAATATTTTAAGACTCTACTGCTACTGAAAAATTATTAATAAATTGGTCCCAGGACTTAGATCTATAACTCAAACTTGTGCCTTGAGGCTACGGGGCAATTAAATAAATAAATAAAGTCGAGCGAAATAGCGGCACGGCCGTACTATACTTTTCTCGAAGCAACTCAGGCCATTTTCGACACCCTATATCTTTGTTGTGGATAAAGCTAGAAGCTTGAATTTTCGGTCATCAAGCAAGCATGGTATAAACTCTGTATATTTAAGTTATTATGAACTTACCTTAACAGACACCATCTTATAGTGACCATATGAATATTAAAAATCTTTTATGTTTCAAATAAAATAGTTTTGACTTGGCAATCGCACTAAAAGTGAGATACATTGTGTTTTTATATTTGATATGGTCACTATAAGATGGTGTCTGGTAAGCTAAGTGCATAATAACTTAAGACAGAAGTTCCCTTAAACGGGGACTGAATAAATTCATCGACTTGGTATCATATGGATCTCACAACTTTTTACGGCAGAAGAACTGAGTTGCGGGACTTGTTTTTTTTACAAGTCTTGTTTTTTTATGGGATAAATATTACACCTATCAGTCACATACATAGTTCTGACTCCACACTAAGGTACAAGCCTTTTGTCGTGGCCATCAGAAAAATGAGACATTTCGGTCTCACAAAAATCCAGACCAGAAACAAATATTTGTGGATCACACAAACATTTGCCTCGATACGAGTATCGAACCGCTAGCCTCTCGTTTCACGACCTGGTATCTAGCAAACTACGCCACTGGTCTTTCAATTTATTTTAATCATGACAATATTTTGAAAATAATTTCCAATAAACCAATTACTTTGTCTGTGCGTCGAATGTGTTATCTTAAAATTCTGTTCCCATACAATTCCGACCTAAATTTATAGCTAGCAAGAAACAGTGGCTCGATCAATTTCCTCGCCACAATTCCACTTTGACATCGCAGATGTAGTTGTTAAAGATATTCGAAACCCGGCAACATTATTCTTTCTTTGTTCCCTGAGATACATTACGGACGGGGCAAAAGGCAAAATGTAACTCCGCTGTGCTGCCAGATTTCAAAAAACAAATTCCCCGGAATCCGGAAAAAATTCCCCACATTTTCTTGGCAAGACAAACTTTTATACGTTTCATATGTTAAATTACATGGTGATAGTAGTAAAATTCGGTTTTGCTCTAGAATTTTCGGGCTAAGTTATGGCTTGGCATTTAAATCGTAGTTTTGTGTATTTATCTCTAAGCATTAAACAGACTTTCCGGCCTAATATAGCTTTAGGATAGTAAATTGTGATGGCTTAGAATGAATGGTTAATGTCTAGAATAAATGGTTTTGTATTTTTTTTAATTATATACAGGAGTATATATAGGAGTAGGTAGAGATGCATTTCTGCACCCACATTTAACCAATATGTATTAGTCCCAAGTTATAGGGGGCGAGCCCATTGCCATTTTTGGGGCACATTTCCAGTCTTCATGCTGCTACTGAGAATTTCCGAATGGAAAAACCCAATAACACTTTGCTCGACCCGGAAATCGAACCCGGGCCCCTAGATGGCACGGCACATACATATACCGCCAGACTACGAGTCAGTAGATTTTTTTCATTTTATTGTATTATAGTCGACGGCTTTCGTTCTTGCTTTAAATTTCTCATTTAAAGCTAGCAAGTATAATTCGCAAATGTTATTGTCCCATAGTTTCTGTAAAAAATAATATTTTGTTGGTCCCACTGCATAACTATACTAAATAATATACGGGTTATATTAATGTAGGGATGAGAGCGATGGAACGCATGAGTGACGAAATAATACTGACTGTTTATCTTTGCCAAATATTAGTTATTTCATCTAAGGTAACTGACTGCCTCGTGGTCTCGCGGCACAAGTATGTGCCTTGCGATCTAGAGGTCCTGGGTTCGATTTCCGGGTCGGGCAAATACCCACAACACAAGGCGTGTCTTAGTGTTGGGTCAAAACTACGTACGTGACTGCTGGGTTTATTTTTGAAGCTATACTTCTTTTGGCACGTTAGGAAAAAATTATGCGCGCGCACACCGTCACGAAAAACCGACACCATGAAGTTATTATAATGACTGCCTCGTGGTCTCGCGGCACAAGTATGTGCCTTGTGATCTAGAGGTCCTGGGTTCGATTTCCGGGTCGGGCAAAGTGTTATTGGGTTTTTCCATTAGGAAATCCTCGGTAACAGCACGGAGTCTGGAAATGTGCCCGAAAAACGGCAATAGGCTCGCCCCCTATTACGTGGGACTGATACATGTGCAGAAATGCACCTCTGCCTACCCCTTCGGGGACTACAGGCGTGAGTTTATGTATGTATGTTCATCTAAGGTACCTACACACACCAACCTATGTCTACGCTACATTAAATTACCACTTCATCGAAAGTTGAATTTAAAGTTTGAATCAATTTGACCGGTTCTACGATAATAATTTAGTTTTATAATGACCAAGTAAATTTTAAATATATAATCATTTTAGATCTTATACGAGAAAAACACTAAGTTTCAATCCGTTGAATAGCATATTTCAAAAAGACAACAACATACCTCATATTTTCATATTGTATTAATAACCATAAATAAAGGAACCTTCATTTGGCTAATATGGCAGGGGTTGATCGGCACCCAAATCGCGTATTTCTTTTTTATGTTAACCTTCTTGCTGAACACTGGCTCCTATGATACAGGCTTTAGCCTAGTATAGGAGTCGGAGTAAATTTTTTGTGACAGTATGTATACTATAACTATAACCCATCAACTGGCTATGTATAATTGTTAATTTATTAGTTTTAAGATTCGTGTTTATCATATTTTATTTTTTATCTTGTAAATCTACTGTACTACATTTCTTTTGGATAATAAAATCCTTTTTTTTTTTTTTTCGACGGACCGAAAACTGACACACATCATCTAAACTAGAATCGAATTTTAGTAACGTAAACAAAGTCTTTGCCAAAGCAGTGATGGCCTCGAGGTTTAGGCGCGCGGTCGAGAATTTCGGCAGTCGCAGGTTCAAACCCCAGGCACAAACCTCTGACTTTTTGGAGTTATGTGTGTATTCACAATGAATTATCACTTGCTTTAACGGTGAAGGAAAACATCGTGATAAAACCTGCACACCTAAAAGTTCTTAGGAATTTCTTAGGTGTGCAGTCCGCTAACCCGCACTAGGCCAGCGTGGTGGACTAAGGCCTAAACCCTCTCAGTTGTAGAGGAGGCCCGTGCCCAGCAGTTGGACGTATATGGGCTGATGATGAAACAAAGTCTTTAGGCAGACAGGGAATGACGAGACCATGACTTACTTTCAAGATTAACCGAACTGATACGCAGACAAAAAAATCCTTTTTTCTGGAAATATTAGTTGTCGATAACACATTTACAATGATGATGATGATAACACATTTACAAACATTTTTTTCTAGAAATGCTACTGAGAATTTCCTTATAAAAAAACAATATTATCCTACCCGACCTGGGAATTCGACGCTTGTATTTAATCTGATTCTCGGATCTCTCTCACTTGTAAAGGAGGCTCATGCCCAGCAGTGGGACGTATTTGGGCTGATGATGATGATGTATTTAATCTGTAAGACAAAGTGGTAATTTTACTAGAAACTAATGCAATATCCTGAAAATCTAATGTATACTGGCAACCCCTTCCTTTATTCCGCCTCACCCTTTGGCCACAAAGAATTCACGGATGCGTTCTAAAGAAATAACGTTAGCATTAGAAAACGTTATGGCATTTGTGTTCTCAAAGTGAAAGACGTCTTAGATTTTTACCTATAAATTCTTATCGGTATAAAAATTTCTTACGTTAAATTGTAAAAGTATATTTATCATTTTATACATACATACATACATAGAAACATAAACTCACGCCTGTATTCCTCGAAGGGGTGGGCAGAGGTGCATTTCTGCACCCACATTTCGCCATGTATGTATCAGTCCCACGTAATAGGGGGCGAGCCTATTGTCGTTTTTCGGGCACATTTCCAGACTCCGTGCTGTTACTGAGAATCTCCTAATGGAAAAACCCAATAACACTTTGGCCGACCCGGGAATCGAACCCAGGACCTCTAGATCGCACGGCACATACTTGTACTTGTTGATAAAGTATTTTTATCATTTTATACTTAACTAATTAACTACATTTAGAATATTAGGTAATTTCAAAATAATATGAATATGATTGTAGCGGTTCTTATAACGAAACAAAACCTTAAAAGTTATTGTTTGATTGTTCATCTTGACTATATACCAATGCGAGGGACATGCACAGTGACTGATCAAGAGTTCTGACCGCCCTAGGCTAATTATGAGGATGCGCCCCCGCCAGGTGTGTGTGTTATGGTCGGCCTAAAAATTAGTATATTAGTTTTGACTTTGTTTACTAGTGAGAAAATTTTAACATAGTTCATACTACCTATAAAAGTTTTCAGATATATCTGCAAGCGAAACTAAAGTTGTCCATCAATCTGCACGACATTCAACCTTAGGATGGCAAACCATTTTTTTAGCCGACCGTACAGGAAGGCAAAGCACTTTACGCATTATAGGGCCAAAATCATGACAAGTGACTGCAGGCTTCCAATTAGAAAATCAAATTCTTGCCGTGTTTGGCCGTATGACTTGTATTGGCTTAGTTTCTATAGACAACTTAGTTGCTGCGGCCATTGACCATGAGCGTGGTCATCTAGTGTGTGAAGTTGCTTCGACTTTTAGCGAGCGTTTACGCGTTTTAGCGCAATTTGAGCAAAAACAGTACTTTTCGAACCCCTTAAAATTGATGAAAGACTCATCGAAAAAACATGTTAATTAGGTACTAATTATTTTAGAGAATATTGTTATCTAAATAGTTAGTGAAGCACATTTATGATTTTTGGGTAAATTTTGATAAATAACAAGATAACTGAACGAAGTTTTTCATAAATTCAAATTAAGAGTCATTTTCGAGGCTCAAAATTCGGGTTTATTTATAACATCATCATCAGCCCAAATACGTCCCACTGCTGGGCACGGGCCTCCTCTACAACTGAGAGGGTTTAGGCCTTAGTCCACCACGCTGGCCTAGTGCGGGTTGGCGGACATTTATAACATATTTAATCAAAATAAAATGTTGAATTGGAAATGTCGCCAAGCAAATAGTTAGTGAGAAACATATTAAGAGATTTAGATCCCTTATTCAAGTAATAAAAAATCTAAACTTGAAAACGTACAATTTTTGTTTTGAATAAATTTCACTTGTTTATTTTTTGGATAAATATTTTAAAGAGTATTACGCCGTGCATAGCCCGGTGCAAAATGCAAATCACAGTGATTTAATCACTCCGCCGCAAGGCCTTTCAGAGTGAGGATGTATCGCTCTGCGCACCCTCGATTTTTAGTTTCGTCTATGTTTTCGCGGTTATCTGACTGCCTTCCGAAAAATGATGATGATCAGATTCAATAAACATTATTTCATTTAATTTCATTTCATATAATTAACTACCGACGCTGGCGTTAGTTAGAGTCATATTTACCAAAACTAGTCGACTAGCCGCACGGAGCGTAAACGCTCTTAAGTTTTTATTTTTAATATTTACACTTCTGTTGTTATCTTTGAAAAAAACGAGAGGCATCATACTAGTTTTCAAACATTTTTGCAACTGATTAATGATTTATTTAAAAATTATAGTAATGAAGTAATTATTTTTAGCTTATACAAAAGACCTTTTTTGTGCTTTAGCGTTTGCAAATCTTTCCACAATTTTTTTCAAATTTAATAGTTTGAAAAAATCACTCGTCTATATACATTAGCGAGAGCGCTGCAAGTTTTTGCTGGCAGAGTGTGGAGCGCAAGTAATTTCTTACTCAGTGCTGAAAAAGACCTTTCGCCACTGAAGTTACACTCATTGTTAAAAAAATCTTAATATTATTTCCACACGGAAACATGCATAAAACATTAAAACTGTTTATTAACTGTAACAAACCCTTTGGGGTTCTGGCAGAAATAGAATGCTCGGCCTCGGTTTCGGTGTGAAAGATCGTCTCCCTTCTAACTCAATATGCCCCGTTTTAACTTCATCAAAATGAAATTTTGTTTTTTTTCTTCTTATATCTTTTTTGTATGTGGTCACTTCGCATCTATTGATTGCCTCTGATTCAAAATTTCTCTTTTTCATCACGAAACGTATCGGCTATTCAAACTTAAATATCTGTACATTGATATTAGTGTCGTATCGTAAGACATTATTGTCAAACTGCAACGAAAGCATCTTGGTAAAGTGTATGTGTCGATTATCTTGCTCTTTCAGTAACGTCGTTTAATCCTATGTTCCGAAAACCTTATTTCATTCTTTTTTAGCCTCACTTTTGTCGTAGTTAGGTTTTAGTTTTAACTTTATTTTTATTTTGGTGCTGTTATAATATCAATTTCTTTGCAAAGTATTTTATTAACAAACTAAACCGACTAATAAATTGTCCGTCTCAGGAATTAAGAGCACCTGGAAAGATATTTTTATTCTATCTAATTCTGCAAGCCTAAGCCACGCCACACATAGCCTATATTATTATTATTCTATAATTAGTGGACAATTAAGACGCTTCTAACGATTCCTTATTTGTCTAATTCTGGCCAGTAGTTTAGAAGGTATGAGGGAACAAACAAGCATACCATAGAAATATCACAATTATTGAATAAATACGGAAAAAATCACGAGCAAATGCTAATAATATTTATAAATTTTTTAAATGTACAAATAACGCCCTTTCCAATGATACCAAACACGGCATTTATTTTTTAACACATCACTTTATGACCGCTAGAGAGTGCCATATTAGATTCAATGACACGTCGTATAGCCTATAACTAACGGACGATCAAGACGCTTCTAACGATACCATTTGTCCAGTTAATAATAAGTAGTCGAGGAGCTATGAGGGAACAGATAAACATGCATACATACATACATACATAGCCTGTTAAAATCATAACCCTCCGCCTTTGGCTTTGCCGTAGTCGAATAAAATCAGGGAGTCCCAAGCTTTTTAAGCTAACAGCGCATTTAGTTTTAGTGTTTTGTTGTTGTTTGTCTCGGTCTAGTTGAAATATGTAGGGTAGATGCAAGGCTGCTAGATTAATAGTGCATGCGCTGAAATCGTTCCAGCGCGCCCCCCCGATCCTCGCGCCCTAGGCTGCAGCCTAACTTGCCTAAGGGTTAATCAGGCCCTGGACATGCACACACCTACTATCTATGTACCCGAAAGGTAAGGCAGAGAGATTTCTACACGCATGGTTCGCAAGCTGTGTCTTAAAGTCCGACATGGTAGGTGTACCTATTTGCGTTTCTCAGGCACATTTCGAAACTTCAAGCTACTACTGAAAATTTATTCATGGAGAAACTCGATATACGTTTGCCCAACCGAGGATTAGACTTTGGTACTTTGATCAAGTGGGACCAACGAGGCAAAACACACATTTTTTCTTTAGATTATTGCATATCACTATGTTAATTAATAACGTTGTTAAACTAATGGCCTCGAGGTTAAGGCGCGCGGTCGAGAATTTCGGCGGTCGCAGGTTGAAACTCCAGGCACAAACCTGTGACTTTTTGGAGTTATGTGTGTATTCACAATGAATTATCACTTGCTTTAACGGTGAAGGAAAACATCGTGATAAAACCTGCACACCTAAAAAGTTCTTATGAATTTCTTAGGTGTGTAGTCCGCCAACCCGCACTAGACCAGCGTGGTGGACTAAGGCCTAAACCCTCTCAGTTGTAGAGGAGGCCCGTGTCCAGCAGTGGGACGTATTTGGGCTGATGATTAAACCTAGTATGTAATTATTGAATTTAGTGCTCAGCTGATTAATTTCACGTTTAATCTCTGCACTATTAAAATTAATTAGTTAATAACAAATTTAAAACAATCGTTTAAAGAATAGAAACGACGCAACTTTTAATGAGAATTGGCTGAAAGATTTCCCAACTTTCCCTCACAATTCTGTCAGAGTTTTAATTGTACGGCTAATTTTTCTTGTACGTCTTTCTGTACCGCTGTTAATGAACGATCTTCGCCACTGAGAACCGAAATATGAGCGAGGAGCATGACGTTAAACTTTAACTTACAGATCTAATTAATTAATTATTTATTTATGTTTATAATGAATTAACTCCAAAAACTACTGAACCGATTTGAATGTAATTTGGCATTGACATGGATGGGACCTTGATAATAGTTTTTTAGTTTTATAAATTTGCTTCTGAACGGAGTGAGAACAAACCGCCAAGATATTGGCATAATAAAGAAACTAGCTCGAAATCAAGACATCCCAAATTCGATTCATGGATCGGAAATTTGATTTAAATAACAAGAAACGAAAATTCTCATTACGATAGACTCTCTTTTTAGTACGAACAGATTTATCCTTACTATCCTTACTAATATTATAAATGCGAAAGTAACTCTGTCTGTCTGTCTGTCTCGCTTTCCTGCTAAAACTACTGAACCGATTTAAATGAAATTTGGTACACAGATAGTTTAGACCCTGAGAAAGGACATAGGCTACTTTTTATCCCGGAAAAGGGGTTTTAAGGGGTTGAAAGGGGGGATGAAAGGTTGTATGGAAGTATTGTCATTTTTAAAGCTAGAAGCTTGAAACTTATGTTTTAGGCTGTTGATTAGATATAAATAAATATGACATTCAAAGTTTGTAAAAAAATGTACCTTTAATAAAAATTGGGGTAAAAGTTTGTGTAGAAATTCGTATTTTTTGAAGGTAGAATGATGAAACGACGTGTAGACTGTAACTATGTATATGTAACTATATGTCTGTTACACTTTCACGCCTAAATCATTTGACCGATGTGAACGATTTTTGATATGGACATAAATGGGACTCTGCGGAGTAAAATAGACTACAACTTATTTTCTTTCTTAACCCAAGCCTGTAGTCTACGCGGACGGAGTCGCGGGCAAAAGCTAGTAGGTTATAAAACCACCATTAGCAATAAATCCATGAAAAAAATCAGTATTTAATCCTTTAGAAGCTCAGTGCGTTAAAAAACCAACTATGAAATGCAGGTAAGGAATACACTGGCATTAGATAAAAAATATATATGTTTTCAGTCCCGGGCTAAATAAAAAATTGACCCGAGTAACTCAAACAAAAAACTATTGATAACTCGATGCGGGAATTAAAACTTAAGGGTTTTGTGTTACATTCAACATCCATTCACATTAAAGAGGGTGTCAATTATTACTTGTATCATAATCTCAGCAACATGTTGGTCACAATCATCATCATCATCAGCCCATATACGTCCCACTGCTGGGCACGGGCCTCCTCTACAGCTGAGAGGGTTTAGGCCTTAGTCCACCACGCTGGCCTAGTGCGGGTTGGCGGACTGCACACCTAAGAAATTCCTAAGAACTTTTAGGTGTGCAGGTTTTATCACGATGTTTTCCTTCACCGTTAAAGTACGTGATAGTTTGTGAATACACACATAACTTCGAAAAGTCAGAGGTGTGTTCCTGGGGTTTGAACCCGCGACCGTCAAGATTCGCGACCGCGTGCCTAAACCTCGAGGCCACCACGACTTCGTTGGCCACAATAACACACTAAATCTACCTGTACATGTATTTTCGACAATCAGCACTCGATCCAGTAACTGAGCTTAAATGACGGTAATTTCCCCAAATTATTACTAAAAGCTCTCCATCGGAGCTTTCGTAAGGCGAGCCGTAATCATGAGAAAATTATTTGAGCTTTCTGCCGGATTAAGTACCCTTATTGTAGTAAAGTCACTTATTTTGTTGTTCACGACTTTTGTACAATTCTTGAAAGCTTTTATGGACTTTTTAGCTTCTGTATAACTGTAACATAAAGTTTTATGGACATTTAATGAGTTAATCGTCTGGTTTAATTTGTTTATTAGTCTCGTTATAGCTGTCTGGCAAATTCTAATTGTAAGTTGTATTACAAATTAGAAAGTGAGTTACTTTTTAATTTCTTATCCACTTAGCAATTTTTGATAAATTTGCGAACAAACCTTGATGGAAAACTGGATATACTTGCATTATAACAGTAGCGAGCTCAAGCGAAGCTGGATCGGGTTAGTTAAAGAAATATTCTGATTAATACGATTTAATAACTTATAATTATTATACACAAGAAACCCACAATAGCCAGTCTTTTCACAGTCTTAGAGAAGATTTTGCCCAAAGGTACCTGTTGCTTTGTTCACGTTAAAATTCAAATTTTAATTTAGACTCAGGGATCCGTGTTTCAACTTCAATTAGAATAAAATTTATATCTATAAAGTTTTACATGCTTCTTGGGCTTGCCAAGTGATATACAAACGATTTTTTCCTCAAATAAAGCCTTTGTTAGCTTGACGGTCAAGTGTACCAGTAGTCTGACCTCCATTATACAGATAGAGAAGGCAACGCAATGCATATTCGTATGCGGTGCACTTCCGACGCCCTTATCACTTTAAACATTTCCGCAATTTCCGACCGCTTTTTGCATTAACAGTCTCGCTCTTACTCGTTCGTGCTTCCATTCCTTTTATAGGGAACATATTTTTTTCGGGATTAAAATACTTTCTACTTATCGAGGTTCTACTGTATATAATATAACAATATAGACATGGACAAAATTCTTAATATTAGTCATTAAAAAACCAAGTCCTAGTTTACTAAGAAATCTAAACTTACTTTCTTGTGTTACATTTGTATTTTAACTCTTATATTACATTTTATTACCCTACAATGCATAAAATCAGGAGACTGTAAACATGAATAGAGGGTCAATGTAAAAATAGGGCATCCATTCAACCCGGAACTTGATACACATCTGCTCAAACAGAATACCTGGCCATTCCGGTAGTTGCAGCCGATATTGCGCTTCAGGTCCGAATTAAGGGAACGTGGTCGAAACCCTCAGTACATCGCTTGAAGTATTTTAAAATTCCCATACCTCAGATTTATTCTTGTGTTAGTAAACACTGATTGAACTCTCGCGCGACTAATGCAGAACTTTTTGTAATATATCGATCCATGTACATACTGGCACATGCCAGTGCAGACATTATCCTCTTCTATTACTGAAAAGAGACGAATTTTAACCTTTTTTTATCACCTTTTATCGGTCCTCGCTAATCTTATCCATATTCTGATCTGGAACTTAATGACATTGTCCCCTTGTAGCTATAAGTGTAAAGTACTGATATGTTATATATATTGATTGATAATAAATTTTCTTCTCCATTGTTCTCTTAAAATAAGTAATTCAAAGCTCTTAAATTACTCGATTGTTTTTTACAAAACTATGTTTTTTTATTTATTTTTATTTATTCATTTATTAATGTAAGTTTACAGTCTTGACCAAAACACTTACATTGTAAGAACTAACACAAACTTACAATTATTAATAATTTACATATAAAATAAAAGAAAAAACACATAGTATAACAAACAATTTAAATTAAAAACTATTAACAACTATTTAAAAATAAATTAAATTTAATGTATATCTGCCTGGGTGAATCAAAGAAGATATCCGGATCTGTGTGGTGAGTGAGCATTGAGTTAAGTATGAACGTAAAATGATAAAAAGAAACATGAAAACAACGAAAAAAATATGCAATTAGTCAAATATAAAATAAATTGTAAATGTTGCAACCTAGTTCCAAATCACCAAGTTCGAAGCAGAAACTAAGCTCACAGATAAACAAAATGAAACATTTTATGCACCGATACAAATACTAAATGCATTCCTGGAATAGTTGTACATCCAGTTTGAAACAGGGGGTTGTAATGTCCATGCCTTTCAGTCCCCGGGTATATTTACCTGTTGTGAGCTTTGTATTTGCAGCTTTTGTTGTATTGATTGGTACTATCGTGGTATAGGAATAAAATGTAGTTGATTTTTTATGTAGTTTTTTCTCATGACAACAAAAAAAATCCGGAAAAAAAGGCCTATAATCATAAGCGAATGCCCATCTATCTATGATTTGATACACAGATTTTTTAACAATTTCGATTTGTTTAGCAGCTTTGGCGTGAAGACCCAATAAACGAATTTCTATTCTATTTATTAATGTAATAGATGCTTAGACGTTTCAATAATTATAGATATGAGGAACAACTAACAACGTAGACAAAGCACTTCTTTTTTTCTTTTTCATGAAAACTTTTCGTCACAATTATTTTTTATACTGGCACGTCAAAGTGACTCCACTCTACCTGATGGTAAGCACAGTGGAGTCCAAAAAAATAATACCGACCAGCGAGAAACGATATGGTCACCCGCTGGTCGACACAATCATGCCGGCCCGCACAAATGCTTCTTCACGCATCAATGAAAGCCGCGTGGCGCAGTTGGCTAGACACCAGCTTGCGAAACGAGACCGCGGGTTCGATCCCTGCACCGAGACAAATGTTTGTGTGATCCATAAATATTTGTTTCGGGTCTCGGTGTATGTGAGACCGAAAAGTCTCTAGTAGTTTCTGATACCCACGACACAAGACTTGTATCTTAGTGTGGGATTAGAACTATGTACGAGTATGTGAATGTTTAAAAAAAAATTAAATTGCCAGGTAATTTATATCTCCATAGAGCCCCACATTTGCGGACACGAGGCCATATGAAAACAGAAAGAAATACCGACTCCTTTATTACGAGTACATTTAGAGATTGATCACCACAATTTTTTATTCAAACATTTTTAATCAAAAGACTTAATTAACCTTTAGGTTTGCGCTGTGCATTAACTCACATCTGCATATTCAAATCCTTAAGTGGTTGAAAGTATTGAGGGCTGAGGAAGGTGTTTTAAGCAATCCGTGGGGTCCTGCGTGATAGATTATGCCAATTTGTGTGTCGGGCCTCAATGTAAAAACGGGGATTTTTACAGCTTTTTTGCATAAAGGACGTTATACTTGCTTGAAGAAGCGAAGTTTTTTTCAGGATTACTGGAGTCGACAGAGGCTATAATGGGTTAGTTAATGACAAAGAGACGGTATAGGCAGTGTCATCTAAATATAGACTCGTTGACGAATGTCTTTGACGAACGTCGCTTATAATATCGACGGTTTAACGGCGCTTATTATTCAAAACTAGCTGTGCCCGCGACTTCGTCCGCGCGGAAAATTAATTTTTAATAAGAAAATTTAAAAACTAAAATTAGCCTAAGTTACTCCTTTTAACATCAGCTAACTACAAATAAAAGTGCCGTCAAAATCGGTCCAGCCATTTCAGAGATTAGCCGGAACAAACAGACAGACAGACAGACAAAAAAATTATTTTGGTGTAATTACTGTATATACATATATATTTATATGTATTAATCCTTATTACATCAGCTATCTGCCAGTTAAAGTCCCGTTAAAATCGGTCCACCCGTTTCAGAGATTAGCGGGAACAAACAGACAGACAGACAAAAATTGTAAAAAACGTTATTTTGGTAGGTATATGTGCCGTGTATACATCCATATACATTTATTAAAAACCGGTTATTACAATATCACAAACACTCCAATTTTATTTATTTGTATAGATTATCTAAAAGAAAAAATCTCGTGTGAAAGGTAACAAAAATTACGGAAGTTTCGTTGTTAACAACACTCACAACTATAAAATATATTAATATATCAGTGATAAAAGTGCAAACTTTTATCACTGTGGGGACTGAACGCGTTTTACAAAGGACCTCGATGCCAACATATGTCCATATGCTCTTTGCATATCTATGTTAGATCTGAGAAATCCAAAAATTACTTTAAATAATAATAATAACAACATAACAGATAGACTCCTACGATGATATAAAACAAAAATTGTTCGCAAAATGCTAATTTATTAGAACCGAAAGTTTCCTCTCGAAGATTACTTCTAAGACAGCCGTAGCACTTCCCAACCCTTATAAGCACACTTGTTTATCCGCGCAGTCCATTCATCATCCCATTCGCGTTAAGTGGGCTCCAGCGAGGTTACAGTGTTTTCACTTCCCTCCTAATACCAGTGACCCGTAAATCAAACGTCCCTGTAAATTATGTTGTTAATTTATTTTGGTAAAGTATTTCTGCTATCTATTGTACATTCTATCTTTGCAAATAAAGAGATAATAAATTCATCTATTAGGCAATAGCCTCGTCTCTTATTACGAGAGAGTTATATATACCTATAGTGTAGTGATGGTTTAGGCGCGCGGCAGAGAATATCGGCCGTCGCGGTTCAAACCCCAGGCACACACCTCTGACTTTTCCAAGTTATGTGTGTATTCACAATGAATTATCACTTACTTTAACGGTGAAGGAAAACATCGTAATGAAACGTGAATAGCTAAAAGTACTTAGGAATTTCTTAGGTGTGTAGTCTGCCAATCCGCACTAGGCCAGCATGGTGGACTAAGGCCTATACCCTCTCAGTTGCAGAGGAGGTCCGTGCCCAGCAGTGGGACGTACGAGTATTTGGGCTAATGCTGTTGCTGATATGTACATATTATAAATTAGGTCTTAGGTTTAAAATCTTCAACTACTTACATGGTTGAAAATGAGTTGCCAACACATTAAACCTCTGCAAACTCTATGATGTATGAGTTTCGAGTCGAGAGAATGTCAAAACGCCCAACTCGCCGCAACAAAGTGAACTGAAATCGTGCTCTTTTAAGATTTACATCACTTGAAAATTTTAAAACTTTGATTCACCGCTCCAATGGTTCGAGTTCATTAATCACAAGTTCTGGATGCTGAAACCGCTGCATTCTCCTGTGCTACCAATGTAGTCCACATTAATATTTACAAAGTTTAATATTCAGCAGGGAATGAATTTGCAACTATTAAAGTTTTGCTTGTATCAAAAGTAGTTTTTAACAGACACGTCGAGACAAGGGGACCGAGAGCATTGACCGGCGAAAAGCTATTACGATCATCACCAGACTAAGTATAGTATAGAAACAGTAGTTTCAATGGTATGTCAAAGTGACTTAAGTGCAGTTTAATCTATTGATAACCCCGACACACCTCCTCCTTCTCAATTGTAGAGGAGGCCCTTGCCCAGCAGTAGCTGAGTAGAAAGTATACAAGCTCATGATGACGATGATATTGGTTCAAAGCGAGCTTTAAACCTAATGTATGGTTGTCGCTAACTGGCCGTAAATCCTGCTCATTGAAGAGAACATGAAGTCGAGATGGCCTCGAGATTTAGATACGTGGTCGAGAATCTCGGCAGTGTTCAGACCTCAGGCACACACCTCTGACTTTTCGAAATTATGTGTGTTGCACGATGAATTATCGCGTAATTAACGGTAAAGGTAAACATCGTGAGGAAATCTGCATACCTATAAGTTCTTAGGAGTTTCTCAGGAACCTCAGGTACTCAGGCAACCTGCACTAGGCCAGCGTGGTGGACTTAGGCCTGCAAACCCTCTCGGTTGTAGAGGAGGCCCGTACCCAGCAGTGGGGTCGTATATGGGCTGATGATGAAGAACGCAATACTTTAGTTTCGCATCAATTTTCTCTGAGATAGTGGTACCAGCCCAATCAAGAAGACTTTTTCATACTGCACTCAAAGCTTGCTTATACCACTTAATACTTTTATGCTGTCCAGTTTAAATTTTAATTTTATAGTGGAAACATCCTCATTAACTTTGTAGAGAATATTCGAGAAGACGACGTAAATACGAGCAAATTTATTCAAGGTGTTCTAACGTTGAGCTAGTCAAAGTTTTATTACATTTTTCCGGAAAATTATGAAGTTAATACTTTGTTATACTTTTTGGTCGTGGATCGTGTCAGCATAAATTAGGACGGGGTTTCTTGCAGCTCGTATGAAGGGTTTTAGCGGTCTAGTGATAACTAAGAAATCAATAAAATGGAAGTTTCTAGAAGAATATATTACATTTTCAAATTTATATTAGATTTACCGGTACTTGCTACGTCTTGTCTTTTTGTATTTGTTGACTTTAATATTCTTAAGAAATTATATATTAGGGAAATTAAAGCTTTACATACGAGGGTCGTTTTCAAATTGAGAGCCAAAAACATATAATCTGATTTTATTGTCATGTTGTAATTGCTATCAAAATTAGTATTACTATTAATAAACAAGCTTTTTGATGCGCTAATGTGCTCAGTATAACAAATCCCATACCTCTATTAATTACGATGATATACCCAAAAAATCTCAGAAGTGTGACCTTAGCCAACGTTAATCTTTTTAAAGTTTATTTGTTAATCGCTTTATAAATTAAAAATATGTGCTGAAAACTGCACATTTCATTTTTCCATTGTCTAATATAGTTTTCTAGGAAGAATATTAACCGTTAAAACAATATTAAGTATTAAAAAAAAAAAAAATATTTACAGCAAAAAGAAACTGATTCTTTTAAAATTATCATTCGTGTTACATTTTTAAACTCAAATAAGAAAAACAATTGGATCCTCTCTACTACCCCGCCTACCACATTCAAATAAGTAAGTGGTATTCTTGTTAAAAAAGTGTTTTATTTAAAAACAAACGCACCCGTGTAGAAAAACACGAATTTCTCATTTATATATTTTCATGAAATTTATGCCTTTTTGACCCTCAATTTGAAAACGACCCACTAGCGATGTTTTTATAGCGCTTTAAGTGCGTTATTTTTCATTAATATATTCATGAAGTCGGCTTTGAATTCGAAACTACGAATTCTGCATTTATTAACATTTTCTATCGTATTTTGGTAGTGATATCTGATTTTCGCATTTTTGTTATATAAGTACCTAATACTAGTCATCATTGTTATATATGTAATACTAGTCATCTCAATCCACAAATCTAAAATAAATGATTATGTACTTAGTATTGCAACAACAATTGAGGAAAATTACGCTACGTCCGCAGTCAATTTCCCTAAAGTTTCACGATCCCCACAGCCACAATTTGCAAATCCATTTATTAATGTTGGAGGCTCGTCTGCCGACTGCATAACAAATACAAAAATTCCCGGAATGTGACGTCAAACCCATAAATTACGGGGCAATCAATATTTCTTCCAGCCCCTCCCATAACTCCTCTCTTCCGGACTCATCAGACAAAACCCTTGCTATGAGTTATGGAGTTTGAACCTTCAGTCGTTTATCAAAATTTCATCCTTTTCAAATGCCATGGGCTGGACATTTTCTTAATGGCGGTAGAAAAATTGCACCGCTCGCTTGGGTCTTATGGTAAATACGGCAATTTGGACTAATATATGGGAGGAAGATGTGCACTTGCGAAATGATATTTACATCTCATGTAAATTTAAAACAATTTTGTCTTCAGATAGGAGTTCGATTATGAGCATCTTTATTTCCAAGATTTGAATAATTTTGTGTTCTATCATTTTATTTGTGAAAAATCTTTTGTGGTATCTTATTATTGTAGCTTTTACGAAACAAATACTCACATCTTCCTTCCAAGATTACGATAAATGTATTTGTCGGAGGGTCTTGAGCGTTATTGTTTTTTTTTTAAATAGTGACAGTAAGACTTCTGGAGGTAATTTCAAAAACTTAGCACAGAGCTCCGTTCGGTCCGGCGTTCCGAGCGAGAATGAATCATTCTCGATCGAGCGGCTGTATTTATACCCTACGTTGGACACACGTTAAGTCGTGATGGCCTCGAGGTTTAGGCACGCGGTCGAGAATCTCGATGGTCGCGGGTTCAAACCCCAGGCACACACCTCTGACTTTTCGAAGCTATGTGTTTATTCACAATGAATAATCACGTACTTTAACGGTGAAGGAAAACATCGTGATGAAACCTGCACACCTGAAAGTTCTTAGGAATTTCTTAGGTGTGTAGTCCGCCAACCCGCACTAGGCCAGCGTGGTGGACTAAGGCCTAAACCCTCTCAATGGTAGAGAAGGCCCGTGCCCAGCAGTGGGATGTATATAGGCTGATGATGATGATGATGATGATGTTGGACGCACAGTGGGGATGCGTCGACGCTTCGACGTATTAATCCAGTAACTGCGAGAAAAAGTTTATCTGTATGTATGTTGCACTTTATCGTGTAAATCAGTGAATCAATTTGAATTATCTTAAAGATCGGATTGTATCTTGGGAAAGGACATGACTACTTATTCATAAATTTATGGACGGACTAAGTTGGGCCCTCTATATCACATTTTATCAATAAAATAAATAAAAAGTTACATACATACAGAACCTCAAGTCAGTATTCCCCTATGGGGTAGGCACTGGTGCATTTCCGCACACACATTTCAACAGGTAGGTATATATCGCCTATTGCCGTTACGTGCAAATAAAAGTTGTAAGGTTTACTTTTAATTAATAATATATTCCGCCATCAACAATTCTGTTGTATAATCTTGAATAAAATATTCCCAAAGCATCTCATTAAAAATTACCAGTGGGATATTACAATTTCAGTGTAATGCAAATTGGCCATTTGTAGATTAGCTTTTACGCAATTTGACTGACGGATTGCGGGATGTCAGAGTATAGTGAGAGATTAAATTGGGATCTAGCTGATCTGTTAACTGTACGTACAAATTATTTTAAAATGGGTGCTGTTCAGTTTCATTTGGGTAGGAGAAATACTTTCAAAATTTAACGTAAGTTTAATTAGGCGTATAGGACTGCAAAATTAAACGGTCACATTATTTGTCATCATAATTATCATCAACAGCCCATATACGTCCCCCTGCTGGGCACGGGCCTCCTCTACAACCGAGAGGGTTTTTAGGCCTAAGTCCACCACGTAGGCCTAGTGCGGGTTGGTGGACAATACGCCTAAGAAATTCCTAAGGACTTTTAGGTGTGCAGGTTTCCTCACGACGTTTTCCTTCACCGTTAAAGTACGTGATAATTCATTGTGAATACACGCATAACTTAGAAAATTTGGAGTCGTGTGCCTGGGGCTTAAACCCGCGGCCGCCGAGTATCCTAACCTAACCTAAACCTCGAGGCCATCTCGACTTAAATCTTTACTCTTAGTTATATCATATTCAAATGAAGGCCGGGAAGTAATATTGTGGTAAGTAATAAGTCCCAAAGTTGTTATAACTCATGTAACACAAAGTTACCGCGCGTTCTGAAGGTAGTAATTACCGAGAATTTCATAATAATCAAAGTTTCATACAAACAGCCTTTGTGGGAATTTGTCGTCATTACACAAATTCCGCTTATAACAATCAGATAGACTATATACATACATACATAAACTCACGCCTGTATTCCCCGAAGGGGTAGGCAGAGGTGCATTACTGCACCCACATTTCGCCAGGTATGTATCAGTCCCACGTAATAGGGGGCGAGCCTATTGCCGTTTTTCGGGCACATTTCCAGACTCCGTGATGTTACTGAGAATTTCCTAATGGAAAAACCCAATAACACTTTGCCCGACCCGGGAATCAAACCCAGGACCTCTAGATCGCACGGCACATACTTGTACCGCGAGACCACGAGGCAGTCAATACTATATAGTCTAGTAAACAATATTGTTTCAAAGCAACATAAAATGTTTTTGGTAAAGTGACAATTCTTCACTATACAAGTTCACTGCACCTGTTGTACTCGTATATATTTAACACATTCCTCCCCGCTGTCCTATTTTCAGTACAATATATTCAACATTTTTTTAGTTGTTAGGGCTCTTATTTTTATTGTTTGAAATTCGTAATTTTGCACTATTTTTCTAATAAAATATTTTTTTTGCCTGTAAAAATGTTAAGGTGGTTTTAATGTATTTTTCTTTATCTTAGTGTGTGGTCAGAACTATGTATGCTGTTGGGTGTATTTATATTATATATTAAGGAAACATCTAAATTCATAACGGTAATAGAACCTACTACATTAAACTGCGATCAGTCATTTTACAACTTTTACAATATGTGGTACCCTTTCAGCTGTAAAGGGATAAAATTTAAACGTACTTTTAATAGCTTCGTACAAGTCGAAAATATGGTTTAATGCTTTAGGCAGTAATACGAACATGAAAAGTCTAATTAGAGCCTTTTAGCCTCAGCCTCAGTGTTGAGTTAGAGGCCCCAGCTGCGACTATTGATGTATTTTTGTGGTCTGGAATTATTTGTTAATAAACTAAAGTTATTAGTATTGGAATTAATATTATGACCCATTTGAAGATATCATTAGAAGCTGTTTCGGCATAACTATTTCCATATACTTAAGGCTTATCGGTTGTGGTGGGTGCGTTGTGACAGGAAAGAAACTTTGATACTAAATCAGCTTTACCACCAAGCCACTGCAGTCCATATACGTCCAACTGCTGGGTACGGGCTTTCACTACGACTGAGACAGTAAAAGCGTTAGTCTGCCACGCCGGCCCAGGTCGGTATGGCGGACTACACAACTATGAAATTCCTAAGAATTTTAGTTGGGCAGGTTTCCTCTCGATGTTTTCCTTCACCGTTAAAGAACGTGATAATTCATTATGAATAAACACATAACTTAAAAACTCAGTGGAGTGCTGGGGTTAGAACCCGCGACCGCCGAGATTCTCGACCACGCGCTTAATCAGTAAATAACAGATAAAAAAAAATACAGTATCTTAATTACCACAAAAATCACACCAAAAATATAATTTGAATAAAGAACCGTTTTGTTTAGATTTGTAGCTATCTTATTCATGTTTTTACGTTCATGGTAATTCTAAAAGTTTTATCAAACAACAATTTGCGTTCAAGTGAAATTATATAATTTGACATAGTAGTTTTGTGTAACAATTGGTAAACAAAGTGATTAGGGTAACGGTCGGCGAGCGCGACTGCTCGGATTGTTTCATTAAAGTTCGTCGAAATTATTGTATTTTGTTTAAATAATTCACATTCTTATGAAAGTTTGCGTTCTGTTTATTAAACAAGTTCTTATTGAAGTTATGCGTGTATTCACAATGAATTATCACTTACTTTAACGGGGAAGAAATACATCAAGCCTAGAAACGATTTAACTCTATTTTTTATTAGACTCTGTTTTCATGATATTGGTTCACAAAATAAATAATTAAACCTCTTTATTCAATAGATGACTACAATACAATACATAAGATTAGGGTTGAGAGTTTAATAAGTATGAAAAACCCTCAATAATATACGGTGACGGAAGCAAAGCCGCGGAGTAACTTTACCCATTTAATCATTGACTCTATGAATATTAATTCAGAAGTATTACAGCATGTGTCCATCGATTAAACCATAACCTATTATTTCGAAGCTCTTGTTGCGTGTTATTCGTTCATAAATTAAGTCGGTAAAGAATTACGCCATATCTTTACAATTGTAGTGGTTTCACATTAATAGCATAAAACTGTTATGTTTGCATAATCATTTTACTCAATAAAAGTCCTTCAAGTGATTTCGTCTGCGTTGAGTTCCTGGCCAGCCTGGCAAATATAATAATTTCACTAATTGTAATTGTCTTTTTTTATATGAGGGTGAACCTCATAGTTCAATGTCAAAACATTTTAGACAAATCACCCGCTTTGCTGTGGAGGGAAGGGGACAACTCTTTGTTTTCCAACTCCTCCTTTATATTGCCTTTCTGATTAACTTCGTTGCGGGATTATGACAAATTATGTCTCCTTAGATTCGCTGAGCTTCATTGCTCGGCGTGGATGCGAGCCGCTGTTGATCCTGGAGCACAAGAGTTACTGTGGCGGGTGTGTGGTGGGATAGGGACAAAAAGCCTAGCAAAGTGTCTAAAAGGGACAAAAGATGCGTCCACTATTGAATGAATTTCAAACAACGCTAGCGAAACGTGAACGTAGAAATTCACCTCTGCTTTTCCCTTCGGAAAGACCGGTTTGAATATAGGAGTACATGTCTGTAAATTGTTGATTAAATAAGTAATATCGAATATCCTTTTAATAAGTACGTTCTGCGTATAAGTAAATGTGAAGAAAATTTAATAACTCCATCGAAATTCTCGATTTCCTCATTTCTATTCCAAAGATTGGGTTATTATAGACCAATGGGATGCGATTAGGGAGACGAGGCACGCACTACGGGCTTCAACTTATTAAAGATTCGAAATGCGTCTGCCGATATATTTATACGTGCCCGAAATGGCGTAATGAGTTTTACTTTAGACGTTTTAATAGATTCTTTTCTTATTTTCGAAGCATAACAGCCCCGTGGCGCAATTGGCTAGACACCAGCTAGTGAAACGAGAGGCCGCGGGCCTATAAAATATAGTATATCCTAAAAAACATGGTTGAGAGATTTTGATTGTACTGAAGTGTTTGAATACTTGTATTTTCTCTTACAGGTGTAGTGAACAACAGCCGGATCAGAGACTTCAGAGATACCTCAAAGGAGACGCATTGAAACATTGTATATGCACTATTGTCATCTGCGATTTCCAAGTAAGCATTTAATTATTTTAAAATGATCGACTATTTAGTTCTTAGTTGATGGAGATCCTAAACTTTAATAACATGAATTCTTATAATAATCTATAAGGTGTTTATACAAAACGGATTGTAGGCTTGTGCGACTTAACTTAGACATCTAATAAGATAAGTAGCATGGTCTGTTTCAGAACCGATTTACATGTTACATAGAAAGAAAGAAAGAAAGAAAAGAAAGAAAAAAAGTTTTATTGTTGGCTATACGAAAAACAGATACAAAGAACAAACAAACAAACAATTAGTAGATACAATTTACATAGCCAACAATGATCCCTTCATTCAGCTGTGTGCTGCAATTCCGCTTACACGGTATTGCAGCGCTGGTATATGCAAATATTTCACAAATTTAACCATAGATATACATCTATTCCCTGGTGCTATATTCCTTAATCCTCACGAATAGTATCAATGCAAAAGTAAGGTATGTATTTAAGGGTCGTTAATATCATCTGTTGATGATGTTTTATGCATATGATTTTAGCAAAACCTAATTAAAATATCTTTAGGCTTTTGTGTCACTAAGTTACTTCCGTCATATCCACAAAATCTCTAGGCACTGGACTAGAACAAGCATCAATATGTATGATAAATAAATCGTGGAATATAGAAATGGTTATCACGTATTCCCCAAGAGGGTAAGCAGATATAATTTTGACATCCACGTATATAATTAATTCTGTTTTTAGTCCCTGTTAATTGAAGCCGTATTGCCGTTTATTAAACCCATTTCCAAACTCCTTGCTACTAAAAATATATTAAAAGAAACATACATACATACATAACCTCACGCCTGTATTCCCCGAATGGGTAGGCAGAGGTGCATTTCTGCACCCACATTTCGCCAGGTATGTATCAGTCCCACGTAATAGAGGGCGAGCCTATTGCCGTTTTTCGGGCACAATTCCAGACTCCGTGCTGCTACTGAGAATTTCCTAATGGAAAACCCAATAACACTTTGCCCGACCCGGGTATCGAACCCAGGATCTTTAGATCGCACGGCACCACGACCACGAGGCAGTCAGTTATTAATAGAAAACCTAATAATGTTCTCCTTACACGGGAATCAAACTCAGCACCACACACCACATTACGACTAGATCACAAGCCAGTTTAACAATAGTCTGTAACACAATGCATAGATCTAATCATACATATACTACGAAACAGAAACGGTTAAATGTTATTTCAACCGTACGGTAATTTCCCTTGCGCAAGGGATTATCGAGCTATCCCTCGGGATCTCCGCACAAAGCGACGATTTAGGTCCCTGTGGAGAGCAGCCATTCATGTATTCCCGCTTAGGTACTTTTTAATATCGTCGATTTGATTTGAGGGAACACATTTAGAGGAAAATTGTGAGTCTTAAAATGATTTTATTTCTGGTTATGCAATAGGGTGGAGTGATAAAAACTTTTTTTTCTTAGTGGGGGTCAAATTTGTAGCTATGAAGTTTGTATCTCTGAAGTTTCTAGAACGCCTTTAATTTTATTTTTGCAACCAAACATTTTGACACGTAATTAATTTTAAAAGTAAGTGGACCACCTCAAGATTTTTTTTGTTGTCAAAAAGTTTTGCTTTATATAAGCTTTATACAAAAAAAACTCCACCCTATTATGCAATACTATTAATACTAAATAAATACACCCAACAGTCACATACATAGTTCTGATCCCACACTAGGATACAAGTCCTGTGTCGTGGGAATCAGAAACTACGAGAGACTTTTGCTCTCACAAACACCCAGACCCGAAACAAATACTTGTGGATCACACAAACATTTGTCTCGGTGCGGGGATCGAACCCGCGGCCACTCGTTTCGCAAGCTGGTATCTAGCCAACTGCGCCACGGGGCTGTCAAATCCTAAAAGATATAAAATGATACACCTATTATTTTTATGACTTATACATTTTTCATTTCTCCCAGTACTTTCCCAAGTACGCACAAAGTCGAAACTAAAGCATATTAAACTGTAATTTCCATAGCTCTTAGCTGTGCATTCTCAAACAACTTTAAATACATACACCTAAGAATCCTAAACTAATAACTTCGGTACAAAAGCCGTATCGGCGGGAGAAGTTCTAAAACTTTGCGCTGAAAAAGATATTTTGCTTGCACGCTGTTTGGATACACGCTGCGTCAGCTCAACCAGCTATTGTTAGCTACTAGTTAGTAGCTACTCGACTAATATTAATTAAAAGGATTGTGTTGAAGTGACATGGGTTTTTATGCGAGTTGTTTTCAAGTTAATGTTTTTCTGAGACTGTAATGTGATTATTGGTTGTGCACATGCATATTATAATCAAATCTGTTTTTCCAAAGGCGTAGATAGAGTCTATCATTTATTTTACGATGAAGCCCATTAAAAATGTATCTGTCTAAGATATTGAACCCAGGACTTCTCGATGCCACGCCACATATTTGTGCCGCTGAATCAAAGAAGAAGTATGAAATATATTCAACTTCTTTATTTCTGAATCACGTATCTAAACCCTTATTTTCTGAGATTAAATAAAATCAGATCTATAAGACATCGAGATTCCCAGAGTTGTACTAGACAACTGAGTTAGCAAAACACAAGAAATTTTAAGCGTTTCTAACCAATCCTTACTCATCATCATCATCATCAGCCCAAATACGTCCCACTGCTGGGCACGGGCCTCATCTACTAATGAGAGGGTTTAGGCCTTAGTCCACCACGCTGGCCTAGTGCGGGTTGGCAGACTACACACCTAAGAAATTCCTAAGAACTTTTAGGTAGGCAGTTTTTATCACGATGTTTTCCTTCACCGTTAAAGCAAGTGATAATTCATTGTGAATACACACATAACTTCGAAAAGTCAGAGGTGTGTGCCTGGGGTTTGAACTTGCGACCGCCGAGATTCTCGACCGTGCGCCTAAACCTCGAGGCCATCACTGCTTACCCTACCCTAATGTACTTACTAAAATGTGTTGTAAACTTAAGTTGCATAGAAGGCCCGTGCCAAGCAGTGAGACGTATATGGGCTGATGATGATGATGATGATGTTGTAAACTTAACCATTAATAAAAACAAATGAAAAATGGACGACCAGTATATATTGTCTGTAATGATAAATATTCCCATAAAAATGTAGGTGGTACGTTGTACTGTCTGCTGAGTAAAGAAATGCCTCCGTGACACAACTACAAAGGGGCAGAGCGGCGCGGACCGCACATTTCGAGCCTCGTAAATACCTCTAACTACCCCCACCGAACGAAAACTATCTGCTTTTGGGCTGGTATTTATTACCGAATAGATTTCCTCCGCCTTCGTTCTATGTTTATGTTTTTTACTGGTTAAGAAACGGTTTGCACGTGATGTAATTTTAATGTTCAAACATATATTTTTCAATCCTTTGTCAAGTTTCGACAATTCGACAATACTCGTACTAATGTATGTAACATTAGTACGAGTATTCGCGATGGTCTTGATGACCTTCAACCGGTTGTATTTCTACATACATACATAAACTCACGTCTGTATTCCCCGAAGGGGTAGGCAGAGATGCATTCCTGCGCCCACATTTAGTATGTATCAGTCCCACGTAATAGGCGGCGAGCCTATTGCCGATTTTCGGGCACAATTCCAAACTCCGTGCAGCTACTGAGAATTTCCTAATGGAAAAACCCAATAACGATTGGCCGACCCGAGAATCGAACCCAGGACCTCTAGATCGCACTGCACATACTTGTGCCGCGGGATCACGTGGCAGTAATAGTTAAAACAAACAAATACACCTGACATTAACATTTCTGACCTTTTACCTATCTTCTGTTCTTCTATACATCTCGTATGTTAGGTATGTGAAAGTACGACAGACTTTTCGCCCTCAAAAACTCACATTCGAACCAAACATTTGATTCCGTACGGAGATGTGTCAATATGGTTTTCCTTTTTGAAATAGTCAAGTGCGCCACGAAGGATTATCCATAAACTGTGCAATAAGGACATAATTCATAATATATTACAGTGTTCAAACATTCCATCAAAGCTAATCCCACATGAGACAATTCACGCTCGCGCCGTCACTCCATGCCTTAAGATTTAAGCAGTCGTACAAGCAATTATAAGATCCAATTAATTCCGCCAATAAATTAGACTTTGCGCGGCGGTTGTTGCTATTAATTATTTACCATCGCTCCACCCCGTCGTGGACAGACTAATTAATATTGAGATGGATGGAGCCAATATTCTGATGGACCGAGAGGATGGACCAAAGCCGGTTTAGACTCGCAAAGCTAATAGAGGCGTAATAGAAGACTATTATTATTTATTTATTCAGTTAGTACGGTTACACCAATCACACTTATCGATAAGAAACTAAATAATGTAAAAAAAATAATAATAAAGAAAACCAAAAAAAAAAACAAAAAACCCGAAACTCGTTCAAAAAAATGTTATAATTTATTGAAGTGTAGGTACTAAGGCCGTCAACACTGGGCCAGAGTGGTAGACTAAAGACTTAACCGGCAGTTTCTACTGTTTGTTGGATGACCGTATAAGCCCGGAAAGACCGACATATAGAAGGTTTAAAACCCAACATAGTGAGACATGCGAGCCAGTGGCGGTACGTCCATAGAAGCCCATAAGCGTTAAAAGTTAAATTGCAATGTCTAGTTTATAATTAATTATTGTGTGTTTAACTTATCCAGCCAATATCCAGTTCAGCTTTAAGATTATTTTTCGGAATTTTGTTAGGCAAACTGGGCTTTTGGGCTTCTATGGACTTCCATAGAAGGTATGATGCGAGCGTGTGTTTTCCGAGGTCAGTTTACGTATATTTGCTTTACATCAGACCCGCATAATTGTGTTGGAAAAGGGAAGTCGTTTCTTGCTAGTCACCACAATTTGAACCCCTCTACACTTATCAACAGGTGAGTAATGTCACGTTGCGGTGCATGTATTAAAAACCTTGCTAAACCTAAGAGGAGCTTCCTAAAAGTGCGTATTTAAGTTGATAATTACCAAGGCAGATGGCCAATATGTTATTCTAAGGGCATATTCACGCCGGTGCGACGCTTCTACAAGGCTTTAATATAAAAGTTTTAATAAAATTCATAAGACTAAGGCCTGGCCGCCGCTTAAAATTATCGTCTCCATTTTCTTACCTAACTTATGGTCTTGATCCTCTTAGCTTCAGTTTAAATATATTAGGAAAAGTTTCAAATTATAGGCTGCAGGTATAATGCGTGAAATAGTACCTATATACCTATGTGCTATAAGTGTTTTATTGGCGTTTATAATTTTATGGTATCTACTTACATTTTTTTTTTTTTTTAATTAGTGATAGCCTCGAGGTTGAGGCGCGCGGTCGAGAATCTCGGAGGTCGCGGGTTCAAACCCCAGGCACACCTCTGACTTTTCGAAGTTATGTGTGTATTCACAAGGAATTATCACTTACTTTATCGGTGAAGAAAAACATCGTGATGAAACCTGCACACCAAAAAGTTCTTAGGAGTTTCTTAGGTGTGTAGTCCGCCAACCCGCACTAGGCCAGCGTGGTGGACTAAGGCCTAAGCCCTCTCAATGGTAGAGGAGGCCCGTGCCCAACAGTGGGACTATATTGGCATATACGTAAACGTAGATGATATTTCATTGTGAATACACACATAACATAAAGTCAAGTCAAGTTTGAAACCGCGACCGCCGAGACTCGACATCGCGTAAACCTCGAGGCCATAACTACTTTCTAATCAACACTCGGTATAAAACTACCCATGTACAAAACCCCTACAGCCGTGGTCGACAAAGCCAATAGTCAAAGCGAATTGCCACTAGCGCAAATCAATCATGTGAACTACTGGATTGAGAGGTGCTACGAGTACTAACGCGGAGTGTTCATGCGCCCTCCGCCCCTTTGAGGCTCGTTGTTTGAGTTCCTCACTTCAACATTTCAATGGTTCATCCGGTTTAGTAGTAATGTTTTGCGCTAATTCTGACCAAATTGCTTTGGCTAGCTGGATTGAGTGTTCTAATTGATTCGTATTTAGTAAATAGTCATAGGATTATGCGGAATGATGAGGTTTTTTAATGTCTTCATCATCAGCCCATATACATCCCACTGCTGGGCACGGGCTTCCTCTACAACTGACAGGGTTTAGGCCTTAGTCCACCACGCTGGCCTAGTGCGGGTTGGCGGACTACACTCCTAAGAAATTCCTAAGAACTTTTAGGTGTGCAGGTTTCATCACGATGTTTTCCTTCACCTTTTAAGTAGGTACGTGAAAATTCTTTATGAATACACACATAACTTGGAAAAGTCAGAGGTGTGTGCCTATGGTTTGAACCCGCGATCGTCGAGATTCTCGACCGCGTGCCTCGACCCCCTTTAAATTTTTTATATAATGTAAATACAGATGAACTTAATTCAGAAGAAATGCTCTTCAAGTAATCTTCGATAATGCAGAGATAAGATAAAGTAGCTTTAAAATAAATACTTGAAATTACTTGAAATTTCAAGTAACATTTTATCAATTTTTTGTTGAAATTAAGATCTTAAATATTCAGTCGTTTTACTTTTCAATTTGTTTTACTTTTCTTTTGACTTCAAAGCTTAAGCAAAGCAAAAATGCTACTATAGCGCTCGTGATTCGAGAAGGATGAACAGAGGCGCATCCAAAACCAAACAAAGGCAGTTTATTCTATACTACAGACACGAAGATAATGTCACTGGACCAACAACGTTTGTAAAACCAAAATCATATTTGGAAAAAAAAAATATTTATTTATCTACACCATATACAACTAAATACATAATTGTAAAGGTGGACTTAATGCCTAAGGCATTCTCTGCGAGTCGAACCTTGGGTGATGCAGAGATGATGTAGATGTGCAAATAAAATCATTTATAAACATACACAGATATATGTACATATTACAAACCAATATACTTATATATTTATTTATTACACTGCCTTGTGGTCTCGCGGTACAAGTATGTGCCGTGCGATCTAGAGGTCCTGGGTTCGATTCCCGGGTCGGGCAAAGTGTTATTGGGTTCTTCCATTAGGAAATTCTCTCTCTCAGTAACAGCACGGAGTCTGGAAATGTGTCCGAAAAACGGCAATAGGCTCGCCCCCTATTACGTGGGACTGACACATACCCGGCGAAATGTGGATGCAGAAATGCACCTCTGCCTACCCCTTCGGGGAATACAGGCCTGAGTTTATGTATGTATTTATTTATTTATTTAAAACTTTTTTGTACACATAGCAAAAAAAGGAAGAAATACCGTAAACTGGATAATTGTACAAGGCGGCCTTATCGCACAGAGCGATCTCTTACAGGCACCCAGGGATTCAGATGTAGGAACACAAATGAAAGGTAAAAAGGGTACAAAAATAAATAATAGTATATAACAGAGAACGTTTACATATACAGGGTGTATTCAGACCGTGATCGGAAACGAAGGCAGGTAATAGCGACGGTGATTACAAACCCCCTGGCGTTAAAGAAAATTCTGACAATAAATAGAAATTTTGACGTTTTCCATACAAACCGCGTACATTTAATACCGATGGTTGTATGGAAAAAGTCAAAAAATTTATTTTTTGTCAGAATTTTCTTTAACGCCAGGGGGTTTGTAATCACCTTAGCTATTACCTGCCTTGGTTTCCGATCACGGTCTGAATACACCCTGTATAAAGTAAATAATGAAGTATTTATTATGCAGGAGAAATTTCGTACGTCGTTAGGTAACTCAATATGACGTGGCAACCGCTCAAGAAGAGAAGCATTCTGCATACAAAGTAAGGAACGACTAGTCTCAAAGAGACACAACAAGAGTCGTTGATTTTAATATACTGTTGTTAACTGGTTGCATATTGCATTGCACTTTATACATACGTATGTACTTTGCATTTTGCATATCTAATTCTACACCCACGTTTCGTCAATAACACCCAAAGCATATGTTGTATAATCATAAAGAACGATTGTTCTTTGCAGTGAATTACACCTAGCCTTTATAAGATAAGAATAAATTTAAAATTGAGCTTAATTTACTTCTTGTTACTTTCATTTCTACCAAGAATTATCTCCGCAGCATTTTTTTAACTCTTCTTACTTGAAAACACTTTTTTTATACACGTAATGAACCTGATAATTAATTACAAACTTTGGAAACCAAATTTTAGACTTAATTTCTGGTAGGGTTATCAGTCATCACCCCGGACCCTTTAGATCATGAGGGACACACTAATCATTATCATCAGCCCATATACATATGTCACCACTGCTAGGCACAGGCCTTCTCTTCCAATAAGAGGGTTTAGGCCTAAGTCCACCAAACTGGCCTAGTGCGGGTTGGCGGACTACACACCTAAGAAATTCCTAAGACCTTTTAGGTGATCACATCACGATGTTTTCCTTCGCCATTAAAGTGCGTGATAATTCACTGCGAATACACACATAACTTCGAAAAGTCAGCGGTGTGTGCCTGGGGTTCGAACCCGCGATGCCAAGATTTTCGACCGCTTGCCTATACCTCGAGGCCATCACTACTATAACACACTATTTGATAAAATACAAACAGCGTACCATCAGAAATTATAAGGTACTAGCATCCATTTCTCGCATAAACGTGAACTTACAGCTAGGAATTTTCACGTAAATTCAAACATTAGCGAGAAGCAATCACGCTGAACGGAGTGAATGGCATGCTTGTAATGCTGTAAGTGGCTCTGGGCCTTCAACGCAGAAGCGCTTTGATTGAACGCTTACTACATTTTTAATGAATTCGCGCTAGAATTACTGCTGTGAAGATTGCTTAGAGATTAATGGTCTGTTATAAAAGGTAATATAGGATAGACGTTCTAATCTGCCTTCCATAATAGAACCACGCTGGCTAGTAATGCCACATTATCATCATCATCAGCCCATATACGTCCCACTGCTGGGCTTGGGCCTCCTCTACAACTGAGAGGGCCTTAGTCCACCACGCTGGCCTAGTGCGGGTTGGCAGACTACACACCTAAGAATTTCCTAAGAACTTTTAGGTGTGCAGGTTTTATCACGATGTTTTCCTTCACCGTTAAAGTACGTGATAATTCTTTGTGAATACACACATAACTTCGAAAAGTCAAAGATGTGTGCCTGGGGTTTGAACCTGCAACCGTCGAGATTCTCGACCGCGTGCCTATACCTCGAGGACATCACGACTTGACTAATGCCACAGCTTTGTGGCAATTCATATCTTAGGATTGCACAAGAAGTGAAACGAAACGGTAATGGCTCGATCTATACTTTGACTTGGTTATAGAAAAATTTCGCGAAAAAGTCTCGTAATTTCTGGTGCCCATGATAAAAGACTAGTGTGGTGTAAAAAATATGCATGTAATTGTACTTTGATATAAGTATAGCAGCTAATCTAATAAATTAAAGAGAAAGGTTTTAGGTATCATCCTGCAAGTAAGTCTTGATATACTCTTTTCAGCCGTAGGGATTAAAAGAGTAGCTTAAAACTCATCATCATCATCATTATCAGCCCATATACGTCCTCCTCCACAACTGAGAGGGTTAAGACCTTAGTCCACCACGTGTCGTCAGTCCAACCAGTCGTGATGGCTTCAAGGTTTAGGCACGCGGTCGAGAGTCTCTAGGTTCGTGGGTACAAACCCCACAAACAAACACACCTCTGACTTTTCTAAGTTATGTGTGTATTCACAATGAATTATCACGTACTTTAACGGTGAAGGAAAACATCGTGATGAAACCTGCACACCTAAAAGTCCTTTGAAACTTCTTCGGTGTGTAATCCGCCAACCCGCACTAGGCCAGCTTTAAATTATAAAAGGTTTAACAAAATACTGAAGTCTGATGACCACAGAGCGAGAAAATATCCTGACTAAGCACACGTCACTTGCTTTTATTGAATTTTCTACATTACGCACGAAGAAATAAAACACATTTTCTGTATAAAATGTCTTTCCCAAATTAATTCAATATATCTAATCTTTTTCCGATACGTCTGCTACAATGACAAATAAAACTTTCGATGTTAAAAGGAAAATAAGGGAAGGTAAGCCAAAGTTGATACAGAGGGTTCTAGAAAATTTTTTGTATTCTGATAGTGGCACGGCAAAATAACAACGTAGATTGAAATATAAGTGCTGTCCAAATAATGTATTGATAGAATTGACAAACATTATTCAGGAATCTTTTTGCTAAGTGTTGTTTTTATAAGATCGTCATACTATTTTCAACGACTGCATTGGAGATTCAAGTCGTGATAGCCTCGAGGTTAAGGGACGCGGTCGAGTAATCTCTAGGGTCGCGGTTTCAAACCCCAGGCACACACTTCTGACTTTTAGAAGTCATGTGTGTATTCACAATGAATTATCACGTACTTTAACGGTGAAGGTAAACATCGTGATGAAACCATACACCTAAAAGTTCATAGGATTTTTTTAGGTGTGTAGTCCGCCAACCCGCACTAGGTCAGCGTGGTGGACCTAGGCCTAAACCCTCTCAGTTGTAGAGGAGGCTCGTGCCCGTGATATATTGGGGATTCCGTGGCGCATTTATGTACGTTTGTCATCATCAGCCCATATATGTCCCATTGCTTGGCAGGGTCTCCTCTACAATTGAGAGGGTTTAGGCCTTAGTCCGCCACGCTGGCCTAGTAAGGGTTGGCGGGCATATACATACTATGTACATGTGTTATCTAGATAGCTCGGGTTTAATGCTCAGACCGCGAAAACTAATTCTTCTGTTAGTAAATTGTCAGAAGTAGCATTGAGTATGGAAATGTGATATCTGGGATTGAACAGCAATAGACTTATCTCCTATTATATATAAAAAAATTGACGATTCAAAAGAACTTGTAAAAGTCTATTTGAATAAAGATGATTTTGACTTTGACTTTGACTATTGTGTGGGGGATGATAGCTAGACACCTTGTATGTTAAAATACATCTCTACCCACTCCCAGTAGCTGGCAAGCGTGAGAATATATTACCTAACAACAAAACTTTGTTCTAAAGTGGATTTGAAATATCTTCTTTTTTTATTCAAACAGTCACATACATAGTCCCCACACTAGGATACAAGTCCTGTGTCGTGGGTATCAGAGACTACGAGAGACTTTTCGGTCTCACAAACACCCAGACCCGAAACAAATATTTGTGGATCACACAAACATTTGTCTCGGTGCGGGGATCGAACCCGCGGCCTCTCGTTTCGCAAGCTGGTGTCTAGCCATCTTATAACATGAATGCTAAAAGAAAGGCAAAAACACCGTACGACTGAATTGTATGTTTTTGTATTCTCTTGGCAAGTCGATCATATTTACTATATAAGATACGTTTTCCAGGTTTTCCTCTGTTCGCAATTGGCTTACTTTTATGCCCAGCGAGACACTTTTACCAAACAGGTTTGAGGATAAGCGTAAGGAGATTTTCTGTCAAAACAAAATATTTATGTTTCCTACACGAGCGGTATGTATGAAACTAGGACGGTATATTTTAGCGGTAGAGTGGTTTTGATGCAATATTTTATTCATAAATGAGTTGCTTTGCTTCTGTCCGTCTAAATCGTCCATTTTTAAATGTTTAGATAAACATACATACATTACGACTGCCTCGTGGTCTCGCGGTACAAGTATGTGCCGTGCGATCTAGAGGTCCTGGGTTCGATTCCCGGGTCGGGCAAGGTGTTATTGGGTTTTTCCATTAGGAAATTCTCGGTAACAGCACGGAGTATGGAAATATGCCCGAAAAACGGCAATAGGCTCGCCCCCTATTACGTGGGACTGATACATACTTGGCGAAATGTGGGTGCAGAAATGCACCTCTGCCTACCTCTTCGGGGAATACAGGCGTGAGTTTATGTATGTATGTATGTATACATACATCATCAGCTCATATACTTTCCACGGCTGGGCACGGGCCTCCTTAACATTTAAGAGGGCTTAGACCTTAATACACCACGCTGGCCTAATGCACGTTGGCAGACTACATATCTAAGAAATTCTTAAGAACTTTTAGGTGTGCAGGTTCCTAACGATGTTTCCCTCACCATTAAAGTAAGTGATAAATCATTATAAATACAGTAGTGATGACAATCACAAGCACAAGCAATCTCTTCCAGGCAGCCTTGCTTGGAGAGGAACTGAACATTTTATAGCTTGGATGGTGCTTCTCTATAAATAAACATAGAATGCAAGCAAGGAATGGGTATAAATTTACAACATATATACATATATACAAACTCACGCCTGTATTCCCCGAAGGGGAAAGCAGAGGTGCATTTCTGCACCCACATTTCGCCAGGTATGTATCAGTCCCACGGAATAGGGGGCGAGCCTATTGCCATTTTTCGGGCACATTTCCAGACTCCGTGCTGTTACTGAGAATTTCACCGAGGACCTCTAGATCGCACGGCACATACGTGTACCGCGAGACCACGAGGCAGTCAAATTTACAACAGTAGCCTCTTTATAGTATATCCATACACATATTATGCTTGTATACCTTAAGGGTAAGCAGAGGCAGCACCGCTAGTAAAGCCCAAAAGCCCAGCTAGCCCTACAGAATCCCAAATAATAATATTTAAGCTTTAAATCTTTTTTTAACAAAAAACAATTTGACATATAAATGAGAATATCCTGACCCCACAATAAACAATTATAAACTAGACATTACACAATTAACTTGTAACGCTTTGGGCTTCTATGGAAGTACCGCCATTTACACCGTTGCAGCCACGTTTCGCCAATTGAATTAGCTCCCATACAACAATAGCCAAATATGTTTTTAGGGCAAAATTTCCCTGCTGCTACTAAGAACCCAGGAGTCGATACTGAGACAATAAGACAGTCAAGCCTGTAACTTAGCCAATAGCACAGAAAGGTTCTATTTGATGTCATTCAGCCCGCCGGAACCCATCCAGCATTGAAATAGGTCACCGGTCCGTTCAATCGCCGAGCTACAATGAGCCAGTCAATTTGAATCCAACGAATGGACCAGAGAAATGATTTGATAATACCTGGAATATGGAACAATTCTTAAGCAGGAATTACGGTTGAACACATAGTAATAACATTGCTAGGTTTTGCTCAAAATTTCGCTCGCGTTAATATTTTTTTTTGTCATTAAATGAAAAAATAATAATATATTAGATAAGTCACATTTTCTAGGGATTTAAACTAGCATATAAAACATATAGCCTATAATTTCACAGCAATCTTCGACATCATGTGAATTTATATAGAGATATCACGCAGTAAAACCAACTAGATTTTTCCCGCGACTTCGTCCGCGTAGATTACAGGGTTGGGTTCAGAAATAAAATAAGTTGTAGTCAATTTTACTCCACAGAGTCCCGTTTATGTCCATAGCAAAAAGTATTCAAATGGGTCAAACGGTTTAGGCAAGAAAGCGTAAAAGACGTATAAAGGTTTTCTTGCATTTATAACTATATCCATTCCCACGGGAACACTATTTTTTTCCGGGATAATAGTATTCTATGTTACTTCAGTGGGTCCCGACGATCCATCATCATATACCATAACAAAAATCATTTAAATCGGTTCAGTACATCCAGAGATTACCCTCTACAACCTCACAGACTCAAAAACTTTACTTCTTTATATTATGGTCCTCGAGAATTTTTCGTGCGACGAAACACCATCTTTCAAAATTCGAAGAATCGTCAACAGCATTCAATCGTTGTAAATAAATCTGCTGATTGAAACGTGCACCTTGGATTCGAATCAGCGACACCTCTTACCAACTAAAAAACAACAAACTACAATTCTAATACGTCGAGTCTGGTCTTCCTATCGACAATTCAATCCATTAACACCATTAACTATAATCCAATAGCTAATTTTTTACTTAATCACATACATACATACATATACATAAACTCACGCCTGTCTCCCGTTAGGGTAGGCAGAGACTATAGAGCGCCAAATGCCACGGTCCAAACACACCACTTTCGCTTCCTCCACTGACATTATCCTCTTCATGCATGCACGTCGGTTTCGAGGACTCTTTATATTGCCCTTTTTCAGTAACTTACCTATATGCTCTTTATAGGTATATTACTTAATCAATTGGTATAATTTGTCTTAACGGATCATTTACCACGCTAACAATGGTGTAACGAGCTCAGCGGGGCCTATGAAATAGCCGGGATTGCGTGACGTCACGGGACGGGTCCCAAGGGACGTATGTATTTCCCGAAATAAATCTATCACGCCACTCAACGCCCTGACGTGTCAGAACACATAAATTTTCTATTTAGTGAACGAATGTTTTGGGGTTTTTCGTGCGAAATGAGAGAGAAACTGTTGTAGCTGTACCAAAGCATTTTCGAGGGTGTGTTGAAAATGTTGTACGTCAAATTGGATGCAACGCAGTTTTAAATTGCGCCGTTTGTTATTTTTTTATTGAAATAGGTATACAAATTGCTACTCATATGTAGAAATTATTATTCCACTCGCTGTATATTCACATACAAACAAATTTCGTTACTGCTATTTTTTTCCCCTTATTATGTATCTCTAATCTTTGTACTTACATTATTTAAAACATATTTATTTTATTTATTTCTTACATACATAACCTCACGCCTATATTCCCCGAAGGGGTAGGCAGAGGTGCATTTCTGCACCCACATTTCGCCAGGTATGTATGAGTCCCACGTAATAAGGGGAAAGCCTATTGCCGTTTTTCGGGCACAATTCCAGACTCCGTGCTGCTACTGAGAATTTCCTAATGAAAAAACCCAATAACACTTTGCCCGACCTGGGAATCGAACCCAGGACCTCTAGATCGCACAGCACATACCTGTGCCGCGAGACCACGAGGCAGTTATTTCTTACTACATCGAAAATCTTTATTAAATAAACAAACTTCAATATTTAGTTATTTCTTTTCGTGTTTCTAATATTTAAATCATCTACAATCTATCCACGCTTACAAAAGGTCTTCATCGCCGTAACATAATTGTTTTTTAAAGCGTAAATAATATTAAAAATCTCAGCTCTGTATCCGGGTATTTCACAAAAGCCTCAACTGAAAACATGCTTGTCGCCCACAAAAGGGTCCGTAACGCAATCCCTTTGTGAACACAGCAGCTGAAGCGCTGAAAAATGTTTCTTCGATAGACACAAAGCGCTTTACAGCTGGAAGCTTTCAGACCGGAATTGATGATTTTAGATTAATGAATATCTGAGAGCAGCTAAATTAAGGGAAGACAATGCCCTGTCTAAGCCAAATACATTTATAAATTATGAGTAAAATAAATGACAAAACCAATGTCGATTGAAACTAAAATTTCGTCCAGCTTAATTAAATGGCTATTTTTTGTTTCTAATTATTTTACTTTCCTATTTAATGCTATATATCAAAGAAATATATTATTTATAATATAAAAATTGGGGATATCATCAGAAAAAAACGTAAGGAGCCATGACATTGTATCATCAGCAGCCCATATATGTCCCACTGCTGGGCACGGGCCTCCTTTACCATTGAGAGGGTTTAGGCCTCAGTCCACTACGCTGGCCTAGTGCGGGTTGGAGGACTACACATCTAAGAGATTCCTAAGAACTTTAGGTGTGCAGCAAGTAACTAAGTGATAATTCATTCTGAATACACACATACATCGGTGTGTGTCATTGTAAAATAACTTAATAAAAACTATTAAAACTACTTTTTATGTTAAATAATTTTCGTTAACATTAGACGTCTATCATTAATTTATTCTTATATTCGTCAGAATTAATTGTGTAGTATTTTTTTAAATAATTTAATATGGTAGGCTTTTAACTAACTTTGCCACCAAAACAAAACACAAATAATACCTCAGAAGACGAACAAACCAATACTTCAGTTCACATTCAACCTATTTCTTCTACACAAGGAGAACTATTTCCAATAATCCAATAACATTAATACACATAATCCAATAAGGAAATGTGTAACAGAATTAATCGGCAAATTGATTGATATGTTTTGTTGTACAACTATGAACGCACGTGTTCTTGCTTGGATGAAGTTTATAGCGTAGGATATCACACTTCTACTTACTATGTGTTTCATATGTATAAAGACTGTACATATTATGTCATATATACATATATCTATACATTGTTTGTGAGCTTATTTGCTCTGGTGGCACACCTGAGCATAAATTTCTGGGAGAAACACGTTATACAGACGGAACTTTCGCATATAAAGTGCAGTCTGCACATTATGAAAGTATGTTTACGGGTTACTGGCACAAGTATTTAAATACTTAAAAGAAGGCCCTAACATTGTAATATATTTTGTTAAAAATTGGAACTTAAAAAAAATCTGAAGAGATTGGTAAAGGTGTGTCTCTTCTACCACGTTTCGACAGCAATTAACTGATTCCCGCTTGAATGGGTAACAAAAATATATTTTTGCATCTTTTTTTTTGTCCCTATCCCACCACACACCCGCCACTGTAACTCCTGTGCTCCAGGATCAACAGCGGCACGCACAGTAATGACACCGAGCAATGAAGCTCAGCGGACCTAAGGGGACCTAAATTTGTCATAATCCCGCAACGAAGTTAATCAGAAAGACAATATAAGGAGGAGTTGAAAAACAAAGAGTTGTTCACTTCCCTCCACAGCAAAGCGGGTAAAAAAAAAAAAAAAAAAAAAAAAAAAATATCCCCAACACGTACTTATGGTCCGATTTGTTAACTGTTCTCCTAACCGATAAAGCTGCGTCCACGGTTGATTTACCAATATTTTTGCATCTATGAACATGAAAGGATTAGAATTTTCCACATAATTACGACTTTAATTCAGGAATGGTAGGCAGAGGTGTATTTGTTTTTTAAGTTCCACGTAAATGAGAGGGTACCTTTTGCCTTTTATAAGACACATTTACAGACTCTGCTGCTATTGAATTTCCAAACGGAAAAACCGAATATTATTTGGCCTGGGTCCAAATCCTGGAACCCAGGGTCTCTAGATCGCACGGCACACACTTGTGCCACCACTAGGTAGTCTAATAAGATTAGGCCTATAGTATATTATCTAATAAAAAACATAAACTACTCACCCCAAAGCCAATAGATTCAACAAAAGCCATTCCAAAGCCGAACCAAAACTCCCTCGGAATAGATAAAGGATTCTTGAGGCTTTTATCAAAAGGACATTACACACTTTTAGTCAAATTTCAAGCGCGGAAAGACGTCCCGAAGAAAATTGCGCGTAATGTACTTCTGATGCTTTCACGTTCCCATCTTTTATGATATTTTATATTGGATATTCTTTTGGTCGCGCAATACTTCCATTTAATTTGCAGCGAGTATCAAAAGGCATAGTTTCTTTTCATAATCTTTTCAATTCATATTTCCGTGCCTTTTCAACGCTGCTTTAAAACTGAATGGTAACAGATTTTACAGTTGAAGCTTTAAAAAATCTAGTTGGTTTTTTGAAGCAATGATGGCCTCGAGGTTTAGGCGCGCGGTCGAGAATTTCGGCGGTCGCAGGTTCAAACCCCAGGCACACACCTCTGACTTTTCGAAGTTATGTGTGTATTCACAATGAATTATCACTTGCTTTAAAGGTGAAGGAAAACATCGTGATAAAACCTGCACACCTAAAAGTTCTTAGGAATTTCTTAGATTTCTAGTCAGCCAACCCGCACTAGGCCATCGTGACGGACTAAGGCCTAGACCCTCTCAGTTGTAGAGGAGGCCCATGGCCAGTAGTGGGACGTATATGGACTGATGATGATGATGATTCTACTCCTACAAAAAATATACACAGTTCTTCATGTCTCTATCAAGAAATGTATTGCGATAGGGACGTAGGAAAACGTTTTGTAAGCCCCAAGTAGATAGCAAGCTCATTGCCGTATCCTAGACGATGTGCCGCGATGCGTTCGTAATCATGTTAGTTAAAATTTTTACGACAATTTTTTGTTGTACGAACATCATTACTACCCCGTGGAATGTTCTCTTAATTTACTTTAAAAACACATTCCAAAAGTATTTCGCTTCGAAATATATAAATAAAATAATAAATATGTATATCAAAATGGTAGAAAATAATTTTCTTCCTTTATTTATTTATTTATTTTATTTAATATGCTTTATTGTGCACTACATACATAAATAAAAATTAAATTAAAGCTACCTTATAAACTATTGTGCCACAAAGGGCGGTCTTATCGCTATTTGCGATCTCTTCCAGACTACCCAGAAAAAAAAAAGTATATAAAAGGGGTGGTCATGGAAATTAATTAAAATAATAATAATAAAAATACACAATAAACAAAAAAAAAAGCATTAATAAAAAAATAAATAATAATAATTAAAACTAAATACACAAATATATTTTTAAATTAAAAAGATTATGAGTAGTGTGCTTTAAGCCTAGTCTTAAAAGTAGACAAGGATTTTGCTTGCCTTATAGATAGAGGAAGTTCGTTCCACAAGCGAGCAGCATGGACTGAAAACGAATTACCAAGAGAAGAGGAATTATGCTTGGGAATCTCTAATGACAAATTCTCTAGTGATCTAAGCGGTCGTGCATGGGTATCGCTTAGGAAATGGAATCGTTCCTTCAGGTAGGAGGGGGAAGAAGGAAGGAAAAGAATACGATAAAGAAGAGAGAGAATACGAGTATTTCGGCGAAGGCGAATAGGTAGCCACTTGAGTTTAATTCGAAATTCAGAGACGTGGTCATATTTGCGAAGTCCAAATATGAACCTAATGCAAAAATTCTGGAGTCGCTCAAGTTTTTCAAATTGGGCCTCGGTCAGATCGAGATAGCTAGCATCACCATAATCAAGGACAGGTAAAAGGAGAGACTGAGCAAGTGCAATTTTGGTGGGAATAGGTAGGAAATTCCGAAGTCTTCTCAAGGACCCCGCTGCAGCAAATAATTTACGGCTGACTTCATGGAGTTGGGGACCCCAGGATAAGTTATTGTCAAAAATTATACCCAAATTCTTGACTTTATCACTATAAGGGATAACACAACCGTCAAATAGAATTTGGGGTAGCAGTGTGAAATCAATCCTGGAAACTATCCTGGAAACTATCCTGGGGCTGCCGATAATAATGACTTGGGTCTTGGATGGATTTACTATTAACCCATGCGACTTACTCCAATTAGCTATACTAGTAAGGTCCTTGTTAATTGACATGATAGCCTCGTTCACCCTGTCTAGGGGAGCATGGTAATAAATCTGCAAATCATCTGCATATAGATGGTAGGAGGAAATGAGTTGATCAGAGATAGAATTAATAAATAACGCGAAGAGTAAAGGAGATAAAACGCCGCCCTGAGGGACACCAGCAGTCGTATTGCTCCATGATGAAACAGAGTCATCCAAACGTATGCGCTGCCGACGCCCCATCAGGTAATTATGAAACCAGTCAATTGCCGTTGGAGATATGTTAAAAGAACTCAAAGTACACAATAATACTTCATGGTCAACAGTGTTAAAAGCATTACTAAAATCAAGCAAAGATAGCACTGTTAACTTTCCGTTATCCATGGCTGCTCGGATGTCATCCGTGATATGCACCAGCGCCGTAGCAGTACTATGTCCATGTCGAAATCCAGATTGGAAAGGATTTAGGAGTTTATTCTTATTAAGAAAGGAATTAAGCTGTAGATAGACGAGGTTTTCAAGGACCTTGGAGAGGAATGGTAGGATGGAGATAGGTCTATATTGTTCCTTTATTGGTAATAAAAAAAATTGTAGACTTTGACTACTCCAAAGGCTTACAGAATCACACATCGTTCTCAAGATACCTTCTATCTTTTATTTATACGAACATGCGGTAAGATTTGTGTAATGGATTTTAATATTGTATGAGAAATTCAGAACGACAGTAATGAAATAAGGTTATTACAAAAACTTAGCTGGGCGTTGTGAAAATGAATACTTTTCTAGAATGTACGGCAGACGCCTAAAATCAAAGCCATATTTTAGTTAAAGTACGTCTTCAAAAATGATATATAGTTATTACACTCACAGTTATTATTATAAGGTGGTTATATGATTCATACATAATTCTATCTCACGCCTGGATTTTCCGAAGGTATGTATCAGACCAGGTAATAGTAGGCAAAACTATCACCGTTTTTCGGGTACATTGCCAGTCTCGCTGCAGAGAGAATTTCTTAATGGAACAACCCAACAATTTGCTCGACCCGGGAATCGAACCCGGGACCTTTAGACCGCATGGCGAAATCACCAAGCAGTCGGTGTCAGAGATTTTATGGTTATTATACATTTTTGTGCCATTTGAAATGAAGACGGTTACAAAGTCAAAGTCAACTTATCTTTATGCAAATAGACTTTTACATGTTCTTTTGAATCGTCAATTTTACACTATTTTAAACTATTATTTATTCTGAATTTTGTATTTCTTTTACATTTGAACAACACTAAAAAAATACAAGTTTGGACATTCAACTGTAAATTCGCTACCAAAAGATCAGCAATGGATTTTTTCTACATCAGCCAGGAGCGTGATGGGCACAGCCATCTTCTACTCTTAGAAAAAAAGAAAGAAAGAGAAAAGTTTATTTGTTTACAAACATACAGAAAAAAAGTAAAATTAAAAATAAAATAAAATAGACGTAACCACTTAAAACTATGTTTGTAACAAAAAGGCACCAACTCAGCAATATGCTGGCAATACAGCCAACGCTGGTCTTCCGTTGGGCCGTTGTTTTGAAAAGGAATGATGTCACATTGTATTATTCCTTTTAGAAATAAATAAAACATTTTATACAATTAAAAAATTAGAATTTAGGTAAAAAGAATAAAATATTAATAAATAAATCTGCTTATAAAATTATGGAAAAATTGCTAGTATCTTTATAGTATAATCCATCTGACAAATTGGCCTCTGTCTAATGTCCATTGTTCCTTACAGATACTATACTCTGATCTTAAGAGTTACGCCTTAGTTATTTTTTAGTATATTGAGAAGCGTGAATCGATAACTTATATTTTACTGAACGACATAAGTAGTCATTACTATATTTATATAGACTGATACTGAGACCTCGAGGTTTAGACACGCGGTCGAGAATCTCGACGGTCGCGGGTTCAAACCCCAGGCACACACCTCTGACTTTTCCAAGTTATGTGTGTATTCACAATGAATTATCACGAACCTTAACGGTGAAGGAAAACTTCGTGATGAAACCTGCACACCTAAAAAGTTCTTAGGAATTTCTTAGGTGTGTAGTCCACCAACCCGCACTAGGCCAGCGTGGTGGACTAAGGCCTACACCCTCTCAGTTGTAGAGGAGGCTCGTGCCCAGCAGTGGGACGTATTTGGGCTGATGATGATACTGAGACGCATATGTCGCAACTTTGGCGAGTTTTAAAGCATTTTTACGTTAGCAGTATAGAGTTTTTCATGATATTTATAACCTAACCTAGCCGATCCATTTGTATTGCAAAATCTATCTACGGAGTATACTTTACAAGAAGACTTTCAATAGCTTTCTTTAAGAACATCGTCCTATCATTTCCAAGTTACATACAAAATAAAACCCACATTTAGGCATAACTTTCAAAAATGATAATACTTCAGATATCTTAAAGTTGTCCTTCAAAATGACACAAATATAATTGATATATGTATTACAATAGTTACAACTGGGTGATATACACCTAAATTCGAGTAGATAACCACTATACCGTCAGACATTCAAAAAGTTGGTTTGTATTACAAGGTCTTGCTTGTTCACTCTCAGTCAAAACTTTGGCAATTAAATCCCCAATGTGAGACGTTTTACTCACAATAAAAGGGAAAGTGACATTCTTAGCATTATTAATCAGTATCAACACATTTATAAGTAAATAAATAAATACATCCAACAGTCAAATACATGGTTCCGACCCCACATTAAAATACGAGTCTTGTGTCGTGGTTATCAGAAACTACGAGAGACTTTTCGGCCCCACAAACACCCAGACCCGAAAGAAATATTTGTGGATAACACAAACATTTGTCTCGGTGCGGGGATCGAACCCGCGGCCTCTTGTTTCGCAAGCTGGTGTCTACCCAACTGCGCCACGGGGCTGTCGGTGTATTATGTATCGTGTATGTCGTAAATTTAGTGAGTATTTTCATAAAATGGATATTTTATATCTCTTTGGATCACGCACCTAAACCTTTTCAATCTTATAGATATTTTAGATGATGATTAAAATATTTTTTAAATTCTTGTTTTATTTTTACTCATTTGCTTAGCTAATAGCCTTTATTATTATGACTAAATAAAGCTATTTGTAATTAAGAAATTGCGTTACGCTATATATACAGGGTGTATTCAGACCGTGATCGGAAACTGAGGCAGGTAATAGTTAAGGTCATTACAAACCCCCGGGCGTTAAAGAAAATTCTGACAAAAATAAAAATTTTGACGTTTTCCATACAAACCGCGTACATTTAATACCGATGGTTGTATGGAAAACGTCAATTTTTTTATTTTTTGTCAGAATTTTCTTTAACGCCAGGGGGTTTGTAATCACCTTAGCTATTACCTGCCTTAGTTTCCGATCACGGTCTGAATACACCCTGTATATAGAACGAAGCTAAACATAAGCTAGTAAATCATAAAGTTTCCAGGCAAAAACATTTCCTCGGCACAAATAATAGTTTCATCTTTACTACCGTACAAGCCACCTATTTTGCCTGTTTCAAGCCGAAACTTTACCCAAACATCTGCGAATATTAAAAGCTTGGCGGGCAGTAAAAATGTCTAGGCCATAAATAATACGGCGTTCGCAAAAAGCACTCCCGAGTAAGAACATAATACGCGCCGCATCTAAGAGCGGTTTACACGATGAGCGACCTTATTTATCTCAAATTTATCTCATTATTTCAGATTACTGTTGTATTGTGCGATAAAGGAAATGAATATGACTATGGAGCCAATGGCCTCTTTCAAGGTTTACGTGATCTTTTGTTGGGACAAGAAATTTGACCCTAATAAGATATTTTATGCCCTTCGAAAATCTTTCTGGTAATGTCTGTCAACAATGACCATTTCAATTACGTCTTATTTTTTAGTTAACTGTCTCCTTACTGCGATCGAGAGGTCCTGGATTCGACATACTAGTTACACAGTTTATGCATAAGAAAATTTTCAGCAGCTTCATGATGACTGTGGTAAGAAATGTGTCCGAAAGACCATAGCCTAGTTTTCATACAATTTAAAACCAGTTAAGAACAGGCGTTAGTACAGTTTGTTAACAAGGCGTGCTGAAAACCCCAGGCAGTAATAACATCAGTAATAACTCTGGTGACTGTAAACACTCTGACGCGAAAATATCGCAGTTTGAGTATTCTTTTGTACTGAATTAAGCAAGAGCTCTACCTGGTCAATTAGTATCTCATCATGACAAGAAATACATAATAAAATGACAAAGCAAAGAGGACCTCAAGGAGCGACCGAGCATCGGATAACGAAGTACACGGTTGGCCCTCATTACGTACGCAAATGACCTTTTAAAGGTCAAGGTTCGGAATAAAGGAATAAAGGTAGGGAAGTCACGGCAATTTGGGATAGAATGACTTCGTTGTATAATAAAAACATAAATTGCATAAACACAATAGTATGAGCATTATTTTCCGTTTATTATAATTTATGTAATATAAAATTTCATCATTAAATAATACTTGACTGCCTCGTGGTCTCGCAGCTCACGTACATGCCGTGTGATTTAGAGGTCTTATTACGTGGAACTGATACATACCCGGCAAAATGAGGGTGCAGGAGTGCACCTCTGCCGTATAGGCGGGGAATGCAAACGTGAGGCTATGTATGTATAATACTATTTCTTTATTTTACCGGCTCGGTAAAACACCGTCATCATCATCATCATCATCAGCCAAAAGACGTCCAAAGTTGGACACAGGCCTCCCCCAAAGACTTTCAAAGCGCTCTGTTAGAAGCGGCCTGCATGCAGCAAAACACAAACACAATGAAACACCGTACCTGACGTTAAGTACGATGCCGTCTAAACAAAGCTTTAAGTAGAAAGATCCCCTTCGTCACTGGCCTGGGCTACTAAGATTCTTCTTCACTTTACGTTTGAACACGTGCTAGCTTAGTGATGTCACTTTACCGTACGAGCCAAAACTACGCCATATCTCTCCTAGAAGAAGCAAACACAATTCTAAACTTAAACACAAATTTCAATTACAGCATGTCATGTAATAGAATTAGTCTTGTTGAATCCAGACGAGCGTTCCTCGTTTAAACTGCTTGCAGAATTAACTCAACAAATGTCATTTCATCAGGCGAAAACGTTGTGTACGGAGCACTCCATTTCTGGAGCTATTACTGTTAATTGTTACTTAGAGGTATTACATCCATATTTTGTTTCAGCGTGGGTGGAATCCTAAAATAGATTTTCATTTGTCTCCTTTTGCTTTTATAATCATAATCCATTAATCACTATTCTTCGGCCTCCCTAAATATTTCATGATTGATTAAAATGAGATTAATATATTTCTGTCTAGTAATATTGGAGGAACAGAAATAGGCAGCATATTCTTAAACCTTAACATCCCTGACGATATTGTAAACGATATATCGTCTTCTTTCTCAAATAACTATATCTTTGTCAGGTCTTTTGTGCATTTTGATACTGACTAATGCTGGGCTTAGCGATGCATAATCCTCATAATTTCTCATAATACCCACACAAAAATTGTTGAAGCAATAACATTTGCATAGCACTGCAGTGATAAAAGAGAAAATGTTCACTACTGGTCTGGTATGAAAAATTCAGTGTTAGATAGCCCATTTGCCGATGAAGATATATATCATCATACTTCAACCAATAGGAGCGGAACAGCAATAGAAAATTAAATGAAACGGGCAAAGAATATTCCTTTAAAAGTTAAATTACTACGAAAGTGGTGCTTAGCAAGACAACTAAAGTGATTCTATTATTTGTCAAAGCAAAAACTAAATATAGTATCATCATCACTCCCTTGCCCTGTTCCCAATTTCATTTGGGGTCGTCGTAGTATGTTTTAACCTTCTAAGCATCCCTATCAGCCGTCTTGTCTCCATTCACCCCTTTTTCTTTCATATTTTTTCTCACGCACTCCATCCATCTTTTCTTTGGCCTTTTTCATCTTGTCCATCGTTAAATTTTTAACTCATAAATTTTTACCTACATATGTCTTATCCCTTCTCATAACATGACCATACTACACATGATCTATAAATAGATAATCAAAGCTGAAGTTTCAGTTGGGTAAGACGGTTGTAAATAATATAATATGGCATCTGACGATGAACACACTCAATCACAAACTCTGGGCAATTAGTTAAGGAGCAATTACGCATCACTCCCTATTGATTTTCTTAAGGGCAAAGGTTCAAACCGCATATGAAATTAAATTTCCTCGTAGCTTTTATGTTAAGGGGAATACGCTATTAATAGAACTAAGGGAACACGTGTTGCTCCTTCAATCCCTCCTATAATAGTCACATCGTACGTGTTCTAATTAAGCGATCCTATCCGAGACAATCAATGGTATTTAGTAGACTTTAGTATAGAAAGTCTAGAGATTCCATTACTTAATTTAAATTATGTGAGATTAACGAATCTGTGTATATCTATACAAATAAATAAAATTGGAGTGTCTGTTTGTAATATTGAAATAACCGCTTTTTAGCATTTGGATACACGGTACATATACCAAAATAACGTTTTTTACAATTTTTGTCTGTCTGTTTGTTCCGGCTAATCTCTGAAACGGGTGGACGGATTTTGACGGGACTTTTATTGGTAGGTAGCTGATGTAATAAGGAGTAACTTAGGCTAAAAAAATATTTAAAGAATCGACTGTTAGGCGGAACGAAGTTCGCCGGGTCAGCTAGTAATAAATAAATACGACAGTCACATACATAGTTATGAACCCATATTAAGATACAAGTCTTGTGACGTGTGTAGGTATCATAAACTACGAGAGACTTTTCGGTCTCACAAAGACCCACACCCCAAAATAAATACTCTTGGGTTATACAAATATTTGTCTCGATGCGGAGATCGAACCCACAGCCTCTTATTTCGCAAAGTGCTAGCCAACTGCGTCACGGACGCTGTCAGAAAAAGTAAGATGTCTAATCTGTGATAAAAGTTACAGCTTTAAATAAACTTCTGATTTATTAAAGTTATGCGCGTAATATAACTCATTTCATCTCATCATTACGAAAAAGGAAAAAATCTTGAGGTAACGTTGTAATTAGGAGGTCCTTAACATTTGAGGGTTACAAATTATGATCCCGTTTAATCGTTAAGGCGGTTCGTGCCTTCTAAATTAATTTACCTACATATATAGCCTGATATACATTTCATACATATACATATAATTAGTGACGGCCTTGAGGTTTAGGTGCGCGGTCGCAAGTCTTGGCGGTCGCGGGTTCAAACTCAGGGCACACTTTAACGTTGAACAAAAACATCGTGCGGAAATCGTTTTTTTTTTTTGTTTTCGAGGAGAAAGCTAATTATCGCTCTACTTCCCGCCAGCCCTGGGGGAGGGGGGGCAGGAATCGTATTTCGGGGTCACCGGCCTTCCAGCCCGGCGCGCGGTGACGTCACGTCCGCGCAGATGTTAGTGCCGGGCTGGGTTCCTAACAAAATCCCTAAACCGGCATATCGACCAAACCGCCCGGTGGCCGTCTCCGCGCTAAGTGGGACGACCACGGTACGTGGGCGAGAAGCGCCCACCGTAATTCCGCAGCCGATCGTGCGGAAACCTGCGCACCTAAAAGTTCTTAGGGATTTCATGCCGCCAACCCGCATTTAGTCAGCGTGGTGGACTGAGGCCTAAACCTAAGGCCCGTGCAATTCCCAAAAGGGTGCCTACCCCAGGACATCTGCCTAGATGTCCATTTATGCAACCTATTTTCGCCACGTATGCATCAGTCCTAATTATGTATTTTATAATGTTTGAAATGAAAAATATAAAATAAAAACATGTAGCAAAACGTGTAAAGCTACTTCACAGTTGCCAGGTATGCTGGTGAATGGAGCGTGTTCCATTTATTTACTGAATGTTTGTACCGCGGTGCGGAAGCTATAGAGGTGGCTGCACACATCACTACGCTTGCACGTTTCATTGTACAAGTAGTTTATAATCGAATGTGTTTGTGTACATGAGGTTTGACAGCCCCGTAGTGCAGTTGGCTAGATACCAGCTTGCTAAACAGGAGGTTGCGGGTTCGATCCTCTAACCGAGACAAATATTTTTGTGATCCACAAATATTTGCTTCGGGTCGGGGTCTTTGCGAGACCAACAAGTCTCGTAGTTTCTGATACCCACGACATAGGACTTGTATCTTAATGTGGGGTCAGAACTATGTATGTATGTGACGGTTGGGTGTATTTAATTATTACTATTATTATGTGATGTTGGTAGTAGAACTAGTGTTCAAGATACGATCGAGAAGTCCCAAGTTCGATTCCCAAGTCGTGAAGTGTTTTTAGCCCCGAGAAATGACAACATCGTTGCCCAAGCGAATACACAGCTTGCTAAACCTTGACGTCGAAATACGTACACTTCTACCTACCCCTTAAGAGAGTTAGGAAGGTGTGGCATGTTTCTATTCTTAACTATTGTTAATAAAGGATCTATATTATGTAAAGTCAACCAAAGTGGAATTATAGGTTGCAAATTACATATATAAATACACCCAACTCATTATTCCCTTGCCCTTTTCCCAATTTTCATTTGGGATCGGCGCAGTATGTTTTATCCTACCAAACAACCTTATCAGCCGTCATGTCTTTCACCCCTTTTTCTTTCATATCTTCTCTCACGCACTCCATCCATCTTTTCTTTGGCCTTTCTCAGCTTGTCCGTCCTGCAACTTTCATACTCATTACTTTTTTACCTACATATGATTCATTCCTTCTCATAACATGCCCATACCACGACAGACGGTTTCCTTTCAGCTTATTTATCACAGGAGCCACTTTCAATCTTCCTCTAACGTATTCATTTCAGTTGGGTGTATACATATAATATAAATACACCCAACTGTCACATACATAGTTCTGACTCCACAAAAATATGCCTGGTTTCGTGGGTATAAGATACTACAAGAGACTTTTTGGTCTCACAACCACGCAGTCCCGAAACAAATATTTATTTGTCTCGATGCGGCGATCGAACTTGCGGCCTCTCAGTTCGTTTACTGGTGGCTAACCAACTGCGCCTCGGGGCTGTCAACATCAATACACAATTCGCATATACACGCTGAAAATAGACCAAAGATAGATAGATAAAAGACCTTAACAAGCCTAATTAATACAACCCTTGATACATTTCCAAGCGAATGCGATCCCAAACATAGTAGTTAACTCACCACGAGTGCTTTTAGTTGAATACGCGCCGCTGAAACGCAATGTATCGCGGTTTCGTTCTATTTCGGTACATGTTCCAGTACAATGTACTCCGGTTTATTGGGAGCGCTGTTCACTCAAATTTATGGTGCTCCAACTCATAGCTGTGATTGGGGCCCTAATTTTGTTTCAAGTAGGTTTACACTACTAACTACTAAAATAAATAAATAAATACTGTAAATTTTCCTATCGATATAGATATGATAAATAACACGTTTATAATTTCCCGTAAGAAATAAACTCAAAAATGATGAAATGATTTTTAAAAGGGTCCTTAGGACAAAACAAATTGCTAAGCGATCGAGAGGTACCCAGTTCGATTTCCAGGTCGGGCAAAGAGTTTTTGGGTTTTTCCATTAGGAAATTCTCACAACACGAAGTCTGCAATTTTGCTCGAAAAACGGCTATTGGTTCGCCGACGTTTACGTGGGAAGAAAACGCGTGGCGAGTTTGGGTTCAGAAATGTGCCAAGAAGAGGCTCTGCCTACCCTTTCAGGGAATGCAGACGTGAGATTATGTATGTATTTATGATTTTTTTGTACAAAATTGCCACAGAAGAGCTACACCGCAATTGCATATAGACAGAGTTGTAGCATTGTCCCAATTAGCTAATACCGTACTTCTTCATGAACAATATGAACAGCGTTCGTAAAGCAGTTGACTAGACACTAGCTTATGAAAGTAGGTTCTGCCGTTTCGATCTCCATACCGAGAAAAATATTTGTATGATCCACAAATATTTTATTCTGAGTGTTTGTGCGACAGAAAGCTTTATTTGACTTATATTTATGTGGCTGTTATAATTTAATCGGTACCTATATAGTGAAAAATGTCATGTAAAAGAACTTTTTGTGGTAATGTTGCCATTTCTGGAAATTTAAGTGGGCATTACTTAATCACAGTCTAAAAACCGATAAATGATGTTTCAGTATACCGCTTAAATTATAACAGCCACTCAAATATAAGTCGCCCTCAGATTAAGTAGCGTTTCAGTATTCGGCCATTAGATTACTTACTACTACTACTCCTAACTAACTCTCTCCATATGGACATGGATGGCCATGGTATACTGGTGGACATATATCTCCTCTACTTTGAAACCAATTCACATTAAAAGTATTTAATCTCGAAATTTACACAGGAATAGGAACAGAGTCAAGACATCTTTGGCTTTAGCGCAAACATAACTTTCCAGACACTGCTCAGCAGTCGGCTAAAATCGCACCTAAAACCGATAATAGTAGTATAAAACCTAAGATAAGGTCGCGTTTAAACGAACGTACGGTATGTATCCCTAACACCGTTTTCGAGTTAGGATCCCAATATCTTACTGAAGCTGGATTTGGATTCGGAAAAACATGAAGAATTCCTAAGAAGGCAACGAATGACCCCTTAAAATAATATGGATCTTATGACACCAAGCTAAAAAAAATACTATACATTTCTGGTTAGATATACCTAGATAGATACCTAGGTATGAGTGCAATACTCAATGAATTTTACGTCAAATCATTGTTTTGATTGTCTAATGGATTTTATTTATATAAACATTTATTTGCCTCGTGGTCTCGTGCCGTGCGATCTAGAGGTCCTGGGTTCGATTCCCGGGTCGGGCAATGTGTTATTGGGTTTTTCCATTAGGAAATTCTCAGTAGCAGCACGGAGTCTAGAAATGTGCCCGAGAAACGGCAATAGGCTCGCCCCTTATTACGTGGGACTGATACATACCTGGCGAAATGTGGGTGTAGATATGCACCTCTGCCTACCCCATCAGGGAATACAGGCGTGAGTTTATGTATGTACATTTATTTGAACATGTAGAAAAATCTCATATACTACTTTCTCCTGACTAATACAAAATATTTTGATTCAAATCAATACACTTTCTTTATAATTAACAATAATAAATATAAGTCAATAGACATTCTGAATAAACTATTATACAATTCAATTCTCTTTCTTCATATTTTTATTTTCTACAAATATTAATACAATATACAATATCATCAACCCATATACGTCCCACTGCTGGGCACGGGCCTCCTCTACAACTGAGAGGGTTTAGGCCTTAGTCCACCACGCTGGGCTAGTGCGGGTTGGCGGACTACACACCTAAGAAATTGCTGAGAACTTTTAGGTGTGTAGGTTTCATCACGATGTACACACAATATACAATAAATCATTTGAATAAACCAGATTTATTATACTAGTAATGATATCTATAGCAGTGATGGCCTCGAGGTTTAGGCGCGCGGTCGAGAATTTCGGCGGTCGCAGGTTCAAACCCCAGGCACACACATCTGACTTTTCGAAGTTATGTGTGTATTCACAATGAATTATCACTTGCTTTAACGGTGAAGGAAAACATCGTGATAAAACCTGGACACCTAAAAGTTCTTAGGAATTTCTTAGGTGTGTAGTCCGTCAACCCGCACTAGGCCAGCGTGGTGGACTAAGGCCTAAACCCTCTCAGTTGTAGAGGAGGCCCGTGCCCAGCAGTGGGACGTATTTGGGCTGATGACGAAAGATAATATCTGAATCTACAGATAATCCAAGAGAGAGAACTCAATAATCCTAGTCACTGCTTAAAAAAGAGATCCGCAAATTAATTAATTAAATTTTAGAGAAATACCTCCTATCGATGCGTCACAGATTGACACAACACAATTTGCATTCTCTCTTTACGCACACATCAGCATAGTAATAGTGTAAATACAACGATAATCATCCAATAACACGGTTGAACAACCTTTACTGGACGAATTGAACTGAAATTATACTCGCAAATAAATCTAGGGATGGATGAAGTTAATAATATTGTTGAATAGCTTTTATCGTATTAAAAAACTTCTTTAAAGGCAATGGCCGATCAAAACTGCTAAGATTTAAGTTTTATGAATAATCATACTCGCTAGGGGTGAATAAAAAGATATTAAAAAACCATACCTACCTGATAATCATTATTAGACCATAACGACCCACTGCTGGACGCGGACCTTCTCCACAGCTGAGAGGGGTGGGCCTTAGTCCATTACGCTGGCCTATTACGGGTTCGTGGATTACAGACCCCAGAAATGCCTTAGAATTTTTAAATGTGCAGATTTCCTCCTTCCGACGTTTTCCTTCACCGTTTAAGTACTTGATAATTCATTGTCAATATATACAAAGCTTCGAAGGCAGAGGTGTGTGCCTGGGTTTGCACCCGCAACCGCAAAGATTCGACTTAACCACGCATCTAAGCCTCGAGGCCATCGCTACTAACAAACATACTTGGTACTTCAAAACACTTCACACAACACGCCTAGATCAATAAAAATTTTAGTCTGCGGGAACCTAAAACGCATTTTTTTTGGCCTTGAAACCATTTCCGTAAAAAAAATTAATTATGTTTTTCTCAGTAATTAATTTTCCCAAGACATTTACATGCTATATCCTATATAACTCATTCATGAGGTATGTTAAACTTATCCTCCCAAAAAGCGAAAAGTTACTACATAAACTTTGAAAACATTATTTTCCTCCGAGACGCCCTGGAGATTTTAATTCCCCCCTAAGTCATGAAGCCTTATCGCAAACGAGATGCAAAGAGCAAGTTTGACACATTGCGAAACCTCCACACGAGCCGACAAAGCATCTATTAACTAGGCGTGTCTCGCAAATGAGCTTGCACACTTCCCCTCGAAATTGGGACGCTCATTTACGTCTTGGCTTCCTTCGCTGTGCCGGCTTGGGGTAATTTCTTACTAGTTTTTCAATGCACTTTTTGTAGGTTTTTGATAAGGTAATTATCATGGAAGATTTGCATTTTATGTTGGAGTTTAATGACCGTGCTGTGAGGAACGACTACATTTGGTTATGAAGAAAATTCTTGATTTTTTTTAGTAGAAAACACAAAAAAAATGTGTTTGTATTAAGACTTATTGTTGTGATGTAAAATTGCAGATGGCATCATTACAAAAGTTGAATTGTTTGCTAGTATTAGGTATTTGTAAATATTTTTCTTAGAGAAAGAAACAAAGGGTTTCTTTATTTAAGATTTATTTATTTTTTGTGAAAAGAAAACAAGAGTAGATAGATTAGATTATATTATTCAGTATAATGACTTCAATGGAGTATTAGAAGTCACTCACAAAGTAGTTAACTTCTAAATTTTGAATAAATAGATGAATAATTTAAAGAAAGGTCAAAAAAGGGCTAAATGAGTCAGTGAAAAATCTCGATACAAAAATGTTAGCACTGCAGTAATAGAAGTAGATTATTTCTTATAGCTTAGAGCGAATATTTTCCTACAATCTATTGTAAATATTAGGTTTAAATAAATCTTAGTCTACCAATAACCAAGTACCACAAGCATAAGCTCACGATGCTACTTAATGCGTCTCAAGATACGGCACTTTGCCGAGATTTTAAGCATATTTATGTCGGTCGCTACACCGACTCCTCACGTCCTACTTAACAAGAAGCCTCTTTTAAACAAAGATAAGGGGGTTATGTTAATCTCGTGTATAATCCTTTTAGAATTTACGTGAGGGCGAGGTGCATATGTTCCCTTTAATATAGAACCTTCCTTGCCGCAAAATGACAATATACGAGTTCACATAAAAGGGAAGGCATGTTAATCCCGTGTAATTTAAGGTTAATTAGGAGAATCCAAATTTTATGCCTTTACGTCTGTATTTGTGTAAGTCATTTGCGAAGCCCGAAGAAATGACATTGGAATATTTGTCAGAGATATATCTCTGACTATACTATGACTATAGTCAAGCATCTGAACTTCTTTAATTCCGATACTTTTCTTTAACATATTCTTTGGTGGTACTTCCACATTGGGATTCAAAATGAATCCCAAGTGAAGTGACTTTGAATTATAGGAAAAAGAGGAAAATTAGATTTGCACGAGTAAAAAAAAAACACGTTCAAACAAAATTCCTTAAAAAAGCAAATGTCAACACATCGAAATCATATATCTTTCGGAAACAACTTGGCACGCGACATTTCTACCAAACTAGACACTAAATTAGGTTTTTTCTTCACATATCTCCATTGTTATTGTGAGCACAATCCGATCTCAGTGAATTTGAATGTCGTTCGTGTCTTCAAAAACATTTTATGTTGCTTTCATACTGGAAGTCTGAGAACTTCCATTTATATTTTTACTATTCTTTTTGTTCGGCCGTGCTACGACTGTTTTCGTATCCTAATAAAGTATTAAGTGATATAGTATATCAAACTTATACAGGTGTAACCTGAAAAAACAGGTAATAATTTCGTCGATTCCGAACAAATTGACGGTAAAAAAATCCGAAAAAAGACTTTGACTTGTTCATTATGAACCATAACCATTACCTGTCTCAGTTTTAGATCACGTTCTGTCTACACCATCATCAGCTTCACTAGCACTGCGTTGAGGATGGCACAGGGCTTTATCCAATAAATGTCATCATCAGCCCTTATACGATTAACTGCTGGGCATTTAGCTAATACACGATTGAAAAACCTTTCAGGTCTCAGAATAAAAACTGGCTTAAAAAGCCTTCTAATTCACGTGCAGGTCACCGATTTATCATTCACCGCTAAAGTACAAGCTTCCTCATTAATTAACAATACATGTGGTAGAAGTAAATAGGTACAGGCGGGTGCCTGTTCAAACTGAGAGCTGCCGCGACACCCAAAACATAGTAACACAAAAATCCATGCCCTAAACGTCTTTAATTACCTTCTTCATCAAAAGGAAAAACAGGCAAATTCGGGGTCCAAGCTCCTCATCATTTATCCAAAGCCTCATTAAGCGTGTCTGTCTTTTCAATGTGAGTACAATTGTTCCAAAAATAGCCTTGCTGTGGCAGAAAACAATTACAGTGGACGCGGCCGATGCAAACAACGCTTGCGGAAATCCTTTTGAATTCAGCATAGTCGTTGATTTTATTAACACTATGAAGTATTGAAACGCTCTCCACGGGTTTGCCATTTGTGCTTACAGCGCATTCAACGCTGTGGGCTTCTTTCAAAGCGGAGTGCACTTCCAATGAAAATTCCTGGAACATTTTAGTTTCAGTGACTTGCGTTTTCAGCGACATTGTTGCTGTTTGATAGATTGTTGGTGAGAGCTTGGATTGCAATATTGAGATCAGTTGCCTCAGGTTTTTGCACTTTAAACTTTCCTTTTAGCTTATTGTTTGCTAATAAATAAAAGTCTTCGTTTTATTTACTTCAATCAGCAGTTGGATTTGTTAGTCTTATTTTTAAGCGTCCGTAATCTACAATGGAATTAATGACTTGCTCTTAAATGACATTCTTTATTTTGTTTCTTACTTCTTGTGTACATACATACATATATAAACTCACGCCTGTATTCCCCGAAGAGGTAGGCAGAGGTGCATTTCTGCACCCACATTTCGCCAAGTATGCATCAGTCCCACGTAATAGGGGGCGAACCTATTGCCGTTTTTCGGGCACATTTCCAGACTCCGTGCTGTTACCGAGAATTTCCTAATGGAAAAACCCAATAACACTTTGCCCGGCCCGGGAATCGAACCCAGGACCTCTAGATCGCACGGCACATACTTGTACCGCGAGACCACGAGGCATTTCTTGTGTGTGTGCTATAAATGCTTAAGCTTATTCATCTTAGTTTAGACACTAATGCTTAAAGCAAATATCTTGAAGTGAACTATAGAAAAATCATTTCTACAGCAGTAAGCAGTTCACCATCTGATAAATCCTATTACCATCCGATTTAATTACCTGTTTTGTGTAAAAAATAATCAATATTATCATCTTTTAGTGATTTATTAACTATATACCTATACTTCTATCTACCCCTTGGGATTACGAGCACAAGTCTACGTATATGTAAGCTTCGAAGATATCAACAAAAATGGCTGCAAAGCCATCGCCAGACTGAACGCAGATACGACGCCAGCCATCAAATTAGTTGCCTATTAATTGGATTTTGAGCTTATTACTAAGTGGAAAGAGCCTTGTAACTGAATTACAAAGCAACGAAGAGGCTATATAAACGTTTCTCGTATCGTGAACACTAGCATCTGGCGAAACAGAGACGTTTGATGGAAATCTTAAATGGGTTAGTAAAAAGCTTGAGGATAATGTTTTTGGAATAACAATGTTGTAATTGTTTTCAAATTGCCTTAACGTTGATCGCGATTTAGAACAAATTGTTGCAGTACACTGCCTTTTAAATAAAATTTTCTTAGTTTAGCTGGAAAGGCAAGTAAAGTTATATTGGACTGTGGCACAAACGGGTCTGACTCGATCTAAGTGATACATCTTCCTTAATCTCTTATAGAGTCCCAAACAGAAGTGTCACATTCTAGAATTAGTCAGTGTTTATCCAGTTACGAACAGTTCGGCATTCGCCCTCTTTTCACGCCAGTCTTCTGTGTTAGTTTTGTCATTGGCTCAAAGGAACACTAGCGGTCAATACTCGTGATTCATTATCTTACTGTTCTTCATACAATTTGAAAGAGTATCTAAGACCGTATTGATTAAGTCAAGTAAAGACGGATGGTCGTTTCTCACTTGTTTATAACCCACCTTAGTACCCTCAATTTAGAAATCTAATATAACCTACAAAACGCTCGTAATTTGTAAGCTAAGACACAATATTAAAATTAATTACGTATAAAAGAGAAAAAACCATCTTGTTACCCAGTAGCTCAAGAACAATGAACTAAGTACCCACATCTTATAAACTTAATTAAATTGTAAGCGGACACTGTCTTTACCTTAGTTTTTTGCTAGTTAGCCTCGAGCTTAGAATTCACCACACCGGCGACAATTTGTCGAAGGGATTGGCGACTTTTAATCGTGCTGATAATTTTATTACCACAAATATACATTTGACAATATCATGGGTAGTTTCAGTCAAATATTTGCTCATATACTTTTCCCTCTATATTTATTGTACATATACATTTATCTATATATGACTAGTCAATATAAATACGACGATCTGTACATTATGTATTGAATTATATACGACTGCGTCGTGGTCTGGCGGCACAAGCATTGCGATCTTGAGGTCTCGCGTTCAATTCCTGGGTCGAGCAGTGTTATATTGGTTTTTATTAGGCAGTTCTCAGTAGCAGCACGAAGTCTGGAAATGGGTCCAAAACACAGCAATAGGCTCGCCCTATATTACGTGAGACTGATACATACCTGGTAAAACGTGGGTGCAGAAATGCAGCTCTGCCTACCCCTTCGGGGAACATAGGCGTGAGTTTATGTATGTATGTAAGAAAACGTAAAATTGGAAGACATTCGATTTAAAATCGCTAAGCTGCATCATCACGACAGAAAACTTCACGTAACGATACTTAATCGTGCTCTCTGCCATTTAGCTTCGCCTTCACCATAGCCTGTGATAAAGGCAGTACAAGTCCCGCTGCAATTACTTTCTCAAGGATTACGTGCTTTATAGTAGTACGCTTGAGTTATTCATGAACGCTTCAAGGCCTATCTGAAAATATCTTGCCTTTGTACTGTGAAGAAAGGAACACCATTATACGATAATGCTAACAAAGGAAATTAACTCACGTGCTTCGTTTTTTTTTTTAAATGCTTTATTTCAAAGTTTTTTGTTTTTCTTACACCCAACACATACATAGACCCCACACTAAGATACGAGTCTTGTGTCGTGGGCATCAAAAACTACGAGAGACTTTTCGGCCTCACAAACACCCAGACCCGAAACAAATATTTGTATCGGTAATCCACAGAAACATTTGTCTCGGTGTGGGGATCGTACCCGCGGCCTCTCGTTTCACAAGCTCGTGTTTAGCCAACTGCACCACGGGGTATAAACTTTATTGTTTAAATTTATATTAATACATAACCTCACGCCTGTATTCCCCGAAGGGGTAGGCAGAGGTGCATTTCTGCACCCACATTTCGCCCAGTCCCACGTAATAGGGGGCGAGCCTATTGCCGTTTTTCGGGCACAATTCCAGACTCCGTGCTGCTACTGAGAATTTCGTAATAGAAAAACCCAATAACACTGCCCGACCCGGGAATCGAACCCAGGACCTCTAGATCGCACGGCACATACTTGTGCCGCGAGACCACGAGGCAGTCGAAATTTATATTTATGTGCAAACAAATAATAAAACATTTGAAAGATTTCGAACCAACTTCGTTAATCCAATAAATATAAACTAAGCAAAGACGAAGGTGTCAGAATCCAGTCCAATTACAACTTGGCGGCACCCGAAAGCTATTTAAATTTTGTCGATTTATTCAAAGTGGGGCCGGGGCCGTCAAATTGTTGCCGTTTCGGGTAATTTCGGCGGATATAATCCGCGTATCATTTGATTTCAGGTGGAATGTTTGTCGCGGGCTTAAAACTGTATATCGTGTATCACAGGCCTATAGAAATAAATTTACTTTAACCAGTAATAACACAGAAATCGTGATGGACTCGAGGTTTAGGCTCGTGGTCGAGAATATCGTTGGTCGCGGGTGCAAACCTCTGACTTTTCGAAGTTATTTGTGTATTTACAAAGAATTATCACGCACTTTAACGGTGAAGGAAAACATCGTGATGAAACCTGCACACCTAAAAGTTCTTAGGAATTTCTTAGGTGTGTAGTCCGCCAACCCGCACTAGGCCAGCGTGGTGGACTAAGCCCTAAACCCTCTCGGTTGTAGAGGAGGCCCGTGCCAAGCAGTGGGACGTATAGGCTCATGATGATGATGATGAGTAATAACACAAATTACAGCTATATCTTAATCAATCAAAATCATCATCGTCATACGACCCACTGCTGGGCACGGTCCTCCTCTACATCAGAGAAGGATCAAGCGTCAGTCCACCGTACTGCATGCAATTAAAAAAAAAATAGGTGCGCAGGTCTCCTCATGATGTTTTCCTTCACCGTTAGAATAGCATGTCAACTTATTTAAATGGAATCTTTGTAAAGACTTTATTCTAAATTAAATATGATGTTATATTTTGAATATTAGTTTATCTTTACAAAAGTCGTTATCAGCATTATGCAGCTTAGTATCAAAACCATGGCATTACAATATTAATAAGTTTGTGGCGACTGCGATAGATAGATTTAAACAGATGTAAGTGCTTTATAATATTAAATATGCTAAGACCATTGTAGTCTTAATTTCCTAAGTGTATTGAATCAAGCAAGATTCTACGGCTGTTGATCTAAGCTTCAACAAGCACTTTCATTTTAGTTTTTGCTCATTTAATTATGTTGAGCTGGGCAACGCTAGTGAATTTTTAACTTAAACTTTCATTATTCATCGTAAAACACTGCTATTTTAACAGCACGAGACTTCATAAAAGATAAAAGTATATGTCGGAGGAAAAGGGGCTTTGAAATGTGTGACGCCAGCAACTCTGACGTCACAATTGTTGGTTTCATGATTAATATTCATATTTTGGGTTTTTCTTACGAAAACTTCACAACTAACAAGGCTGATAGCCAAGTATTTTTAAGAATAGCAGTGACATCGTTATTATTGGAGGATTCATTTTGAGAAGTGATTTTCACAATCCACTTCAATCAAAATTCCTTTTAATTTCCCAATACATCGGATGTTTGCTGTCCGCGCGTAGAAGGACGAATGCTTCGCTCCGCTGCAGCGGGCGGCTTTTTATAGACAGAATAGTGGGGCGATAGACACCGTAGTGAGGCGACCGCCCGTGAGTCATTCTTGTTTATGCAAGAGCGATGTCATAGATTTCAGTATACAGTTTTACGCCGTTATATTATAATATTATGCACGATATTATAGTTCCTTCAGCAGTAAAACACGTTTGGAAGTGTCTTAAAACGTACGTTACGGCTTCACCGTATGCTATCGTTCAGTCTTATAAACCGAGCGATGTACGAGTAGATGTTAATAAACTAGCCTCTGACGTGTACTCGCATGGAGATAAAACGTGAATAATATATATTACCGCAATCAAAAGTTAATTTATAGTTACTTATCGTTTACAGTTATACAGGGTGTATTCAGACCGTGATCGGAAACTAAGTCAGGTAATAGCTAAGGTGATTACAAACCCCCTGGCGTTAAAGAAAATTCTGACAAAAAAAAAAAAAAATACGTTTTCCATACAAACCGCGTACATTAAATACCGATGGTTGTATGGAAAAGTCAAAATTTTTATTTTTTGTGAGAATTTTTTTTAACGCCAGGGGGTTTGTAATCACCTTAGCTATTACCTGCCTAAGTTTCCGATCACGGTCTGAATACACCCTGTATAGTTTCATTTATTTTTGGATAGCTATTTAAGTTAAATTGTTTGTTATATTGTTAAAATGTTCTTGTGTTTTATATTATATTACTAATTTTAAGTTAATTTTAGTTACAATGTAAGTGTTTTGGAGAAATCTGTAAACTTGCATTAATTAATTAAAAATAAATAAATAAATAAACAACGGTGATTAAAAACACGGTGACATTAAAAAAACATCCCGACAAAAAATAAAAATACGTTTTCCTTACAACCACAAGTATTAAATGTACCCGTGGCGCAGTTGGCTAGACACCAGCTTGCGAAACGAGAGGCCGCGGGTTCGATCCCCGCACCGAGACAAATGTTTGTGTGACCCACAAATATTTGTTTCGGGTCTGGGTGTATGTGAGACCGAAAAGTCTCTCGTAGTTTCTGATACCCACGACACAAGACTTGTATCTTAGTGTGGGATCAGAACTATGTATGTGACTGTTGGGTGTATTTATTTATTTATTTATTTATTATATGTAGTGTTTGTATACTAGTCTCGGGGACACGGGTAGTGGGGAATATCGTATCTGTATAATTGTCTCGGGGACAATGTTATTTATTAATGATAATAGTGTCTTTGTTCATCTTTCCATAACTCCATCTGGAATGAAGTTGGTACAGTGATAAACTTACCTATATGCTATATATTATCCAAAAAAGCAGTGATGGCCTCGAGGTTTAGGCGCGCGGTCGAGAATTTCGGCGGTCGCAGGTTCAAACCCCAGGCACACACCTCTGACTTTTCGAAGTTATGTGTGTATTCACAATGAATTATCACTTGCTTTAACGGTGAAGGAAAACATCGTGATAAAACCTTAGGAATTTCTTAGGTGTGTAGTCCGCCAACCCGCACTAGGCCCGCGTGGTGGACTAAGGCCTAAACCCTCTCAGTTGTAGAGGAGGCCCGTGCCCAGCAGTGGGACGTATTGGGCTGATGATGATGTTGATGATGATGATGATATCCAAAAAACACTGTATATCTGAGAGAAGACTTTTTTTTTAAATGACCGTTAGCAAAATTAATATACATAAGACCAAAGCCGCGGGCAAAGTCGTTCATATACCTACACACAAATAATATGAGATACGAGATATGAGTCATAATATTCTTTTCCTAAATCTCATTGAATACCGTTCATAAGAAAAACCAATTTCTCTTTAAAAACAAGGCATTCGTCTAGCAAAAGAATCACACAAACTAATTTATATCTATGAAAGAAATAAGCCCTCAAAAGGCCCATTTAATATTTCTTAGAAAAAACAGCCCCAAATCTGAGGAGAGACTGAGCGATTGCAAGGCGACAACCCTCGTGGAACGATCGTCTGAAAATTTGAATTATGTCTTTCAACTTTATTAAGCTTGTTTATAAAAAATAAAGGGATTTATTTTTGGCAGTTATCTTGGTTAGGGTGGAGATGCGATGGGGATTCTAACGGGCATTTTTACTGCGATTTATTGAAATCAGGACAGCAAAATGATGTATACTATCGACTATCGATTAATTAACATTTTTTACTGTCAACACATTCTTTGGACGCGCTGCATTTACTATCAGTTATCACTTTGCCATGCAAGGTTAAAAAATCTGCTCTTGGCTAGGAAAATTACCTCCTGTTGCTCAAAACAGCCCCTTTTGTAAAGCCCTATCCCACCACACACCCGCCACTGTAACTCCTGTACTCCAGGATTAACAGCGGCACGCACAGTATTAACAGCGAGCACTGATGCTTAGCAAATCTAAGGGAACCTAATTTGTCATGATTTCGCAACGAAGTTAATCAAAAAAATTATAAAGGAAGATTTGGAAAACAAAGATTTATCCACTTCCCTCCACAGCAAAGTGGGAGACAAAATATTGAATAATGAGGTTTAATCCTCACATAAAAAAAATATTAGATCAGCTATCTGCCAGTGAAAAATGTAGAATAGTGACAATAATAAAAAGGGATTGACATATTTATTAGTTTTCAAATATTTATGACACATACATACATACATAAACTCACGCCTATATTCCCCGAAGGGGTAGGCAGAGGTGCATTTCTGCACCCACATTTCGCCAGGTATGTATCAGTCCCACGTAATAGGGGGCGAGCCTATTGCCGAAATATTTATTTATGATTGCGTTCAGAAATGTAATATGTTGTGTAAACTAAGAACTATGTATGTGACTGTTGGGCGTATTTATAAGTTTTATTTCAGTCGTGTGGTATAACTTCTAACGCGTGTACATGAGTACACACACACTTTTTTACTAATTTGTATATGCCACAAAAATACTAATAAGTAAAAATCAAAAGCCTGTTGTACTTTAAGCATAATATACAAAAACCATTGTATATTTTTATCTGTGAAAGAATCTTGACAAGTGTCTTCAAAGCGTCTTCTAAATTAACTGAAGAGATCTTAACGGGACACTGCGTCTCAACAGGGCTTCTGTTGTAAACCACTCGCTATACAAGCTGACAAAATATATTTTGATGAATATTAAAAAAAAAATACTTACACAAAATGTTTAAAGCGCAAGACTTCGCTCTGTAAAAACAGACGAGAGATTATGAAATTTTCTTGCCAGACGATGTTTTCAATTTATTTTCTAATAGGCAGGCGGATTTTTTACGCCTATATTATGCAATTCTCTACTATTTCTTTTTTTAATATTGAGAAAGCCTTTGACCAGTGGACCGATTACTGGCACTAGTTTTTGACCTCCCCCTAACATTGTTATGCAGTTAAGACTGCAATTAACTCTATTTAAAACCCGTGGCGCAGTTGGCTAGACACCTGCTTATGAAACAAGAGGTCGTGGGTTCAATCCCGAAACAAATGTTTTTGTGTTTCGCAAATATAATAAACACCCAGAGTTTGTGAGGCCGAAAAGTCTCTCGTAGTTTCTAATACTGTGGGTATTAGAATCTTTTCTTGGTCCCATGCGAAGAAGAAATATGTCAGAAATATGTACCTATGTGACTGACGGGGTGTATTTATTACTTAGATTTCGGTCTTTATAAAAATATTTTATACTTGTTTCGTCAACAATGCGACACAAAAGTGCGGCGTGCGATCGGAGAGTCCTGAGTTTTTATTTTTGCCGAACAGGGGAAAGAGTAATTGTATTTTCTCGATTACAGCACGGCGTCAAGATTTAAATCCTGTAATAGGCAGTATTCAAACATACGAGACGAACCGTGGGGGTAGAAATGCACACACATGAACATTAATCAATCAACTCTATATCAATAGAACTTCTTTTTTATCAAGCAGTGAACTTTCCGGTTATTCAACAAGACAGTTTGATGAGCAAACTTTTGATCGTCATCATCATCATCATCAGCCCATATACGTCCCCCTGCTGAGCACGGGCCTCCTCTACAACTGAGAGGGTTCTTAGTCCACCACGCTGGCCTAGTGCGGGTTGGCGGACTACACACCTAAGAAATTCCTAAGAACTTTTAGGTGTGCAGGTTTCCTCACGATGTTTTCCTCCACCGTTAAAGCAAGTGATGATTCATTGTGAATACACACATAACTTTGAAAGAGTCAGAGGTGTGTGCCTGGGGTTTGAATCTGCGACCGCCGAGATTCTCGACCGCGCGCCTAAACCTCGAGGCCATCACTGCTTCGTGAACTTTTGATCGTGCTCCGTCTTAATTGTACCGACATAACTAACCTAACGACTTTGGTGTAACTACAAGATTATAGTTGTAGTTTCATACTTAACTACTATAGTAATTTACTGAAGTACCTCTTTATATATCATTTCGCGGTTATGCCAGATCCAAAGAACATAATTTTTATTGCATTTTTATGGATCTTATTGCATACTAGCGCCTGCATTCGGAAAGCAGTACATCATCATCATCAGCTCATATACGTCCCACTGCTGGGGACGGGCCTCCTCTACAACTGAGAGGGTGTAGGCCTTAGTCCACAAGCTGGCCTAGTGCGGGTGGGCGGACTATACACCTAAGAAATTCCTAAGAACACACCTTAGTGTGCAGGTTTTATCACGATGTTTTCCTTCACCGTCAAAGCAAGTGATAATTCATTGTGAATACACACATAACTTCGAAAAGTCAGAGGTGTGTGCCTGGGGTTTGAACCTGTGACCGCCGAAATTCTCGACCGCGCGCCTAAACCTCGAGGCCATCACTGCTTTTAGCAAGCAGTACGAAAAGGTGGATTTCTACACGTAACGTAATAGGCGGCGAGCCTATTGCAGTTTTTCGGGCTTGATCATGATCAACCAGTCTTGCCGCGAGACTACGAGGCGGTACTAATATTATAAATGGGAAAACAAGTTTGTTCTATATTATAAAAACTACTACAAATTCCAAAATAACTCATATATTGTCAGAAACATGTTGATCAAACACTCCGTAACTGAGACGTTCAATAAGGAAGGACTTGACGGAGTTCAGACAGCGGCCCAAAGTTCACGTCACGTCTATACAAGCATTTTTCAACCCGGCAGGTGTGTTGACCTTTAGGCGTTTATTTTGAGCTCCCAGAGACACTCAACGTTTGATATACGTAGAATTACTGTAAGTGGGAATCCACAATGAAAAACATGTTTTTTTGTGCAGTAGCATTGTGATATGGGTCCCTATCCCACCACACACCCGCCACTGTAACTCCTGTGCTCCAGGATCAACAGTAGCACGCACAGTATTGGCGCCGAGCACCGAACCTCATCAATCTAAGGGAACCTAATTTGTCATGATCATTAATCAGAAATAATATACAGGAGTAGTTGGAAAACAAAGAGTTATCCTCTTCTTTCTTAAATCTAAATGTATTTGACTATCTAAACTAAAATGTATTTGACATTTTAGTTTATCTACAATTTTAGTACCGTGAATGCTATGCCATTGTGAATCACAATAAACTCTCACTTACTTTAACGTAAAAGAAAACTTTGTGAGGAAACCTGCACATCTAAAAAGCCATAGGACTTTCTTAGGTTTGTAGTCCGCCAACCCGCACTAGGACAGTGTGGTGGACTAAGGCCTAACCCGTCTAGGCTGTAGGGTGACCCGTGCCTAACAGTGAAACATATATATAGACTGATGATGTCTATGTGAATGCCATACCAATAGCTGCTATATATGTACGTACACAGGCCTAGAGCGGGTTGGCTGAGTTCATAACTGACAAATTCCTTGTAGAGTTTTTTTGCAGGTTTATTTTACTTAGAGTGCGTGATAATTCATTGTGAATAAATAAATAAAAAATAACATAAATAGACCTAGCATATACAAAAATTCACAGACCCCAAGCAAATATTTGAGCATCACACAAACATTTGTCTTGGTGCAGAAAAACACACATAACCTCGAAAATCCGAGTTGTGTGTTTTGGAATTAGAGCCAGGGACCGCTGAGATTGTGTTTCATCTGCGTTGAATCTTTGAGGCAACTACGGCTTAGTCTGTGCGAATATTATTACATTATCGGAAATACACTTAATTACTAATCGCAAACTATGCCTTAAACCAATATATACTTCAGTCCAACAGTTATACCAGCCAATCGAAATTCCCTATAGCGAAGATTGATCTAAATATACCGACAATTAATTTGTAGAATTTCTGCCCCGAGTCAGTCGGATATCAGTTTTGGGTTCAAAGCAAAGCTATCAAAGGCTTATGAGCGGCTTCATATTAAACGAGATTATTGAGGGCTTATTGAGGACTTTACATCGTTGCCATATGAGCCAATTTTTGATAATATAATCCTTGATAATCTTATATATTGTAGGTATATAGGTGAATGAAATTTTACCTGTCTTATGGTCTTGCGGCTCAAGTATGATTTGGTCGGTCCCGGGTTCGATTCCCGGGTCGGGCAGTGTTATTGTTTTACAATTTGGAAATTCTCAATAGCAGCACGGCAATAAGCTCGTCTCCTCTTACGTGGGATTGATACATACCTGGCGAGATGCAGAAATGTAACTCTGCCTACTCCTTCGTGGCATATAGGCGTATGTATATTCCTCTTTTGATAATAGAACATAACCCATGATAATCCGAGTTGTGGCAGCTTTACGCGTGATTTTTTTTTAAATTAAATCACTTATTTGAAATATAAAATCTTTACCCTTTCTAATAGGTAAATTATATTGTGTGATCGCCTAAAATTAATTACACTACTATACGAGTAGTAGGTATCTCTAAACAATTACATGTTAAGTTGATCTGATACAATTTTAAGCAGTTTTATATTGAGAACTAGCTGACCCGGCGAACTTTGTTCCGCCTCAGAGCCGATTCTTTATTTATTTTTTTAGCCTAAGCTACTCCTTATTACATCAGCTATCTGCCAGTAAAAGTCCCGTTAAAATGTGTCCACCCGTTTCAGAGATTAGCCGGAACAAACAGACAGACAGACAAAAATTGTTAAAAACTTTATTTTGGTATATGTACCGTGTATACATCCATATGCATTTATTAAAAAGCAGTTATTTCAATATTACAAACAGACACTCCGATTTTATTTATTTGTATAGATGTATAGATGTCAGAAACTACGAGAGACATTTTACATCACAACAAGAAACAAATATTTACAGACAAAAACAAATGACAATTCGTACTCGCAGGTGTCGGTTAATGTTATTTAAATGCTGGACACGGATCTCCGCTACAGCTCAGAGGGGTTAGACATTAGTCCACCACGCTGGCCTAGTGCGGGTTGGCGGACTACACACCTAAGAAATTCCTAAGAATTTTAGGTGTGCATATTTCCTCACGATATTTTCATTCACCGTTAACGTAGGTGATAATTCAATGTGAATACATAAATAATTTGGAAAGTACGAGGTGTGTGCCTGGGGTTTGAACCCGCGACCGCCGAGATTCTCGACGGCACGCCTTAACCTCGAGGCCATGAAAAATTCTGCCTGATATATGTAAATGATCGTGTTTGTGTGTGCATACGCGTGGGTTCGCTACTTTACAAGCAATATGTAAACAATTTTGCAGATTACATCTTAAAAAGCATAACATAACATAACATAAACTCACGCCTGTATTTCCCGAAGGGCTAGGCAGAGGTGCATTTCTTATTCATTTCGTAATGGAAAAACCCAATAACAAAACGACTCAACCTGACCCGGGAATCGAACCCAGGACCTCTGTGCCGCGAGATCACGAGGCAGTCAATCGACATCCTAAAAAGCCAATACAAAAATTCACGTACACACACATCCCTAAGCCCTTATCTGATAAAACCCGCAACAGCTCCAAGCGAAAACCAACGGAAATAAATTTCGAGCGTATTTCGAGGCATAAATCCATCGGCGCTTTGGAAACTAATCCGGGATGTAAGCGGATTTCAATATCAGAGCTGTGGGTGAAAAAGTTACGGTGCAACGCCTGTGCAACTTGTACTCCGCCTGTGAAAAAAATAGTAGGGATAGCAAACAAGTTGAAATATTTTCTACATGTATACCAGTGGCGGTACTTGCATAGAAGCCCAAAAGCGCAGGTTGCCTTATAAAAGTCTTTAAGCTTTATAATAATCTTTGGCAGCCCGGTGGCGCAGTTGGCTAGACACCAGCTTGCGAAACGAGAGGCCGCGGGTGCGATCCCCGCACCGAGACAAATGTCTGTGTGATCCACAAATATTTGTTTCGGGTCTGGGTGTTTGTGAGACCGAAAAGTCTCTCGTAGTTTCTGATACCCACAACACAAGACTCGTGTCTTAATGTGGGGTCAGAACTATGTATGTGACTGTTGGGTGTATTTATTTAATAAAAGCAATTTGACATGTAAATGAGAATAAATTGACCCCTCTTAATAAACAATTATAGACTAGTCATTACACAATTAACGTGTAACGCTTTTGGGCTTCTATGGAAGTACCGCCACTGATATAAACAAGCTCATCCCTATACCTCCATAAAAGTAGGAAATGTATCTTAAGCCCCGCTTTATAAAGCTAGAAGTAGTTCCAGACTCTGTCCTGACAACTTTGTAACGGAAAATTCAATAACATGTGAATCGATCCCGGAACCTTTACATCACAAAACAATTTGCTGCGAGTCTACATGATAATAGACGATATCGGAAGAAGAGTCATTTTGCGCCATCTAGTATCAATTTAAAAAAAAGTAAAAACACGCTTTAGCAAAGTTTACATTATTCCATACCGACATGACTGCCTCGTGTTTTCGCGGCACAAGGATGTGCCGTGCGATGCAGAGGTCTTGGGTTCAATTCCCAGTTAGGGTAAAGTGTTATTGGGTTTTGCTTTAGGAAATTCTCAGCAGCACCACGGTGTCTAGAAATTTGGCCGAAAAACGCCATTAGGCTTGCCATCTATTACGTAGGACCAACCTACCTGGCGAAATGCACCTCTGCCTACCTCTTCGGGAAATACAGGCGTGTGGTTATGTAGGTATGTATGTACATGATTAAAATGGCATCACACACCAGATTACGTCCGACGATGTCCATTTTTTTATATTAGCCATTCTAACACAACTTTAAAATTCTAATGTCAACAATAAAATTAATTCTGACTGTAAATAAAAATATTTTTACAAACAAATTTATACCCAGTGTATTCAGGGCTGAAACATATTTCTGATCTCCGTACTGTCGATTGTATATTGCAAAACTTTGTTGATTTCGAGGCCGTATAAAAATGTTCATAAAACATTGGTATTTTTAATAAAATTGATTGTGCAGACCGTACGTAGGCCATGGGCACACGTTAATGAAAAAAACTTGTAAAAGAACGCTCTACGTGTGCTTGATTAAAGAAAGTAATATTTTTAATAAACATACTAAGAAAATACAGGCATGAACAAGTTAGAGAAGATAAAGTAAAAACCAAAAATCTTTGCGGCCATTACACTCACATTATATGACGCAAAGTAGCGACTAAACTCTAAACTAATCTTACCATTCATCTAACGCCACCGAATGCGCTTTATACATACATACATACATAAACTCACGCCTGTATTCCCCGAAGGGGTAGGCAGAGGTGCATTTCTGCACCCACATTTCGCCAGGTATGTATCAGTCCCACGTAATAGGGGGCGAGCCTATTGCCGCTTTTCGGGCACACTTCCAGACTCCGTGCTGTTACTGAGGATTTCCTAATGGAAAAACCCAATAACACATTGCCCGACCCGGAAATCAAACCCAGGACCTCTAGATCGCACGGCACATACTTGTACCGCGAGACCACGAGGCGCTTTATAATTTGTAGAATTAACATTAATACCTCATCTGATTTTTTTTTCTTATAAGTGTATAAACAGATAAGCTATGACCCGCGTCAAATTAATTTTTTCAGATTAAAAAGTAGCCTTTGTTTATATCCAGGATGACAGGTAGCTGACAAGCTACCCTAATACTGAATTTCATCAAAATCGCTTGAGCTTTTAGGCATAAAGAAGTACAAAGACACACCCCCAGAAACTTGTCCTGTATAAGTGTGATCAACTGAGACATTCGACACAATTTACTCTTTGACCCAAATAAACAACGTGACACGTTCGTCCTCGTACTATTTGCAAAAAGCCATAAATAAATCGCTCGGCCGCGGTACAAGTGCTTAAGGTACGCAGTCTTTAACCAATTATATTTAGTTGAATTGACAACGGCAGGGGCGTATTGAGGTAATTTGGAATGCGAACTATGTTTTCAATTCCTCTTATTTATATTGTTGTGATTAATTTTGTTGCGGGGTAAAATATATATATAAATAAGAAATTCCTAAGAACTTTAAGGTGTGCAGGTTTCATCACGATGTTTTCATTCACCGTTGAAGTATGTGATAATTCTTTATGAATACACACATAACTTCGAAAAGTCAGAGGTGTGTGCCTAGGGTTTGAACCCGCGACCGTCAAGATTCTCGACCGCTTGCCTAAACCTCGAGGCCATCACGACCTCCCAGGATATAAAGTAGGTATACTATATCCTTTCTCAAAGTCTCATCTATCTTCATACCAAAAATCATTTAAATCAATAACAAACAGACAGAGTTACTTTACATTTTTTATTACTAGTAGGGATTAATATTAATAAAACTCTACTGAACTTTTTACTTACCGAAATCCATGTCTGCAATTCTTAGTGACCCACCGTAAAAGTTTTCGTTTATAGCTCTGCACAAAAGACCATTTAGACATTAATTTAATTGCCTTTAATTGTGCTGTTTCCTTGTTCTAACTTTTACTGTACATTCGTCAAACCAATGGAATCACATTGTAAAAGCTTTTATATCATTGGGCCACTCTCTTTTAAAAGCAAAGTTGGCGTTGCTGTGACGAGAATATGAAATAGGATATTTTACACAAGGTCTTACCGGCTACTTGGTCTTCAAGGACATAAGGATTGAGTCCAGGGTAATAGCTTATTAACTCGGCTTTGCTTGTTTCAATAAAGTTTTGATTTTTATAAAAAAAATTGACAAAAGGAGCCCATAACCGTTTCGAATTCCCATTTATTTTTGTTCGGAGGCGTGAATGCTAAGCAAATAATGTTAGTTCTGCCATTAAGATATTTTATTTTTCACATAAAAGTAATGTTATGCCGTGTGTAGCGCGTCTTGGGTTCGCTTCACGGGTCGGGTATAGCATTATTGAATTCCAATAGAAAATTCTCAATAGCACCCAGATGTCTCGAAATTTCTCCTCTCGAAGATTGTAAACGTAATTATGTATGTCTAATAAGGCACGAAACTACTATCGTTGGTTCTAATAACTACATACATCGCATCCTCACGTACCCAACACACAAACTAGATTATAAAGTGCTTGTACAATGAAACGTGCAAGTTCGTAGTAATGTGTGCAGCCATTTCTATAGCTCCCAAACACAGACGTTCCGTAAATAAATGAGAGTACGCTCCATTCACGTGCATACTTGTAAACTGTGAAGTACATGCTATATGTTTTTTTTTTGAAGCCGGCGAAAACTTATGAAGTCAGTTTCGAATTGATATGTCGGAGCAGGTTAGGTTTGGAAGCGTCTTTAACATGTGTGACGTCACATTGCCGACGTCACAACTGTTGCTTTATGGTGATAACTCATACTTTGAGTTTTCTTTACAAAAACTTCACAATTACTGACGAGGCAGATAGCCCAGGATCGTTTAAGAACAGCAGTGACATCGTTATTACTGGAGAATCAATTTTGAGAAGTAATTTCAACAATCAACTTCAATCAAAATTCCTTTTTATTTCCCAATACATCAATGTTTTTTTGTCTGAGCGTAGACGGACGAATGCTTCGCTCCGCTGCAGCGGGCGGCCTTTGATAGACAGAATAGTGGGGGCAATCGACACCGCAGAGGAGCGACCGCCCGTGAGTCATTCTTGTTTATGCCAGAGCGATGACGTAGCTCTCAGTATATGGTTTTATGCCGTTAGATATGATAAATACCAGCTTGTGGAACCTAATTATGTATTCCTAATTGTGTATTCACATTGAATTATCACGTACTTTAACGGTGAAGGAAAACATCGTGATAAAACCTGCACACCTAAAAGTTCTTAAGAATTTCTTGGGTGTGTAGTCCACCAACCCGCACTAGGCCAGCGTGGTGGACTAAGGCCTAAACCCTCTCAGTTGTAGAGGAGGCCCGTGCCCAGCAGTGGGACGTATATGGGATGATGATGATGATGTGGAACCTAATGCTCACTATTTATATTTTTAAAAGGGTTTAAGCATTAGTCCATCACGCCAACCTTGTAAGAGTGGTATCTCGTAAGTTTTTGTTGCAGGCAAACGAGTAAGCGAGCCATCTGATGTTAAGTGGTCAACAGCGCCCATGAACACTCATAATATCACTCATAATCGGTGCGTTGCCGGCCTTTGAAAAAATTATATTTTTTTATTATCCATTTGTAGAGTAGAAAAAGTGCCACAGAATCGCGGGTTCAAATCCCAGGCACACACCTCTGACTTTTTGAAGTTATGTGTGCATTCATAATGAATGATCAGGTACTTTAATGACAAAGGAAAACATCGTGAGGAAACCTGGATATGTAAAAGTTCTTAGGAATTTTAGCGTGATGGACTAAACCCTTTCAATGGTAGAGAAGGCCCTTGCCTAGCAGTGGGCGTATATGGGCTGATGATGATGTGTATCCGTTGGGAAAGTAGAAAAAAAAAGACCAGAATTTCATGTAGCTTTTCTGTAACACATTAGTCGAGCCGGCACAGTCCTACCGAAGTCACAACTGACTTCGTAGCACTTCAGAAACTGTCGTCAGGTGAGTCATTACCCTGTCATAGCCCTGTCATTGCCCTGGTCCTCTGTCAGCACACGTCAACACGACTTAAATGCGAATCGTTTTTCTGGCCAATTGCCAGTTTGATATATCGACGATTTGTCAGCGCGGGCAACTGTCAACTGCATTTATATGGAAGTTTTATATCTGAATTTTGTGCCCGATTGAAATGCAAGTGTCCGAATAGGTTAAAATGTCTTTACAACTTTAACCTATTGATTAGTACGTTAAAAAGGTTTGAATATTGCACACGAAGTGAATTTTGGTATGGTCAAATATATTTTCCCATATTCAGATAAAAATATACAAACATACATAACCTCACGCCTGTATTCCCCGAAGGGGTAGGCAGAGGTGCATTTCTGCACCCACATTTCGCCAACTATGTATCAGTCCCACGTGATAGGGGGCGAGCCTATTGCCGTTTTTCGGGCACATTTCCAGACTTCTTGCTGTTACCGAGAATTTCCTAATGGAAAACCCAATAACACATTGCCCGACCCGGGAATCGAACCCAGGACCTCTAGATTGCACGACACATGCTTGTGCTACGAGACCACGAGGCAGTCAAGATAAAAATATGTTTTTAAGTAAGCCGCTAACAATCGAAATTGATTTTAAATAGCTTAACATTAATTTATTAGCTGTAAAACATAATAGATTACTTCCAGACTAATAAAAGTTAATATAAAAGTTTTCAAACACTACTAAATTTTCGTCGATTTCTAAAGAATTATCTGTATAAAACAGCAAACATTCGACTGTGTAAATCCACGTTCCTGACACATTAAGCATTATAAACTATTTTTATTCACGCCAGAACGGACATAAGTCAAACAAAAGCGCTCACAACATTAGAATGTCGCTGAAGTGGAAAATTGAGTTTGCAATGACACAGTGCGACACGGAACGACACAGTGCGACACTGTGCTCCACAGTGCGCCTCCGGGACGAACAAATGTAATAATACCTTTACAAAGGACAGGGTTGTCGCTCACGCGGTCTCGTCCCGCATTTTACGATCTTGGAATAATAAATTGTTTCAAACTTCATACCTCAAAAGGTCTTAAGAAAATCGATGCTTTATTTGCAGGATTTCGAATTTAACACTCTTTAGCAATATTCATATTTGGAATTAAAAATGGAACAAACACATAATGTTAATTAAATTCACCCAATAGTCACAAAACATAGTTCTGTGTCGCGGGTGTCTGAAACTACGAGAGACCTTTCGGTCCCACCAACACCCGAAACAAATATTAGTGGATCACACAAACATTTGTCTCGGCGCGGGGATTAGATTTAATTAGCTAACTGCGCCACGGACGCTGTCAAAATTGTTAATAATTTAGCGTGCATGACGATAAAATACTCGATGCAATGTTTCTTACTCGCTTCACATACATAACCTCACGCCTGATTCCCCGAACGGGTAGGCAGAGGTGCATTTCTGCACCCATATTTCGTTAGGTATGTATCAGTCCCACGTAATAGGGGGCGAGTCAACTTCCGTATTTCGGGCACATTTCCAGACTCCGTGCTGTTACTGAGTATTTTCTAATGGAAAAACCCAATAACAGTTTGCCCGACCCGGGAATCGAACCCAGGATCTCTAGATCGTACGGCACATACTTGTGCCACGAGACCATGAGGCACTTACTCGCTTCAATTTTCAATATTTCTTTTGAATAAATTGGGTAAATAAAGTATTACTTTGTAGTTTTTATCGCCAGTTTACATTCAATTAAGGCTACTTTACTTAATCCAATGACCTCCAAACTATACCTATTTCGTCCAGGATTTTACTTTATAAAGTTGAAAATATCGACATTTAATAGGACATAGAAAACCTATTTTTAAGACGCTGTGATTTCAGTAACATTCTATTGTCGTCGTATTTTTATTGTTTTTATAAGGTTATCAACTGCCAACAAAACTGAAAGCTTGCTTGAAAATACACAAAATTGCGGCAAATATGGTAATCCTCATAACATAAACACCTACTTAGCATCCACCAAATTCTACCCATACTCATATATTCTTATACAGTTGCTCGCAGCACCGTATGCGAAATCTAGTCTTCAACATTAATATTTTTCCGTTTTTGCCATCCTCGATAAATGGACAATTCAACACAAGAATAATTATTCAATTCGAAAGAGTAGTTCCTGAAATGAGCACGTTCAACAACACAAACAAACTGTTTACCTTATTACCTTAATATTACATGTTTATTCGTAAGTAAAAAAACTACATAACAAAAATACATATATTTCTTCGCATGATTCCTGTAACAACCATAAAGCTCTAGTTAGCGATCAATTGTCTGAATCGACTTATTTCTTTACTGCGAAAAATGTCAATTTTTCTGTTCAATTTAAAATAATTGTTACTCGGTTATTTGTTTGAAAGATAACGCAACGTTTTTATTTTATTATAGGACTAAGAATTATTCCTTCTTACAACTTACGTATCCTTAAGTAGTGATGGCCTCGAGGTTTAAGCATGCGGTCGAGAATCTAGGCGGTCGCGGGTTCAAACCCCAGGCACACACCTCTGACTTTTCAAAGTTATGTATATGTTCATTATAAATTATCACTTACTTTAACGGTGTCTAAAAACATCGTGAGGAAACTTGCACACCTAAAAGTTCTTAGAAGTTTCTTAGGTGTGTAGTCTGCTAACCCGCACTAGGCCAGCGTGGTGGACTAAGGCCTAAAGAGGTCAGTTTCAGAGGGAGCTCGTGGCCAGCAGTGGGACGTATATGGGCTCATGATGAAGATCCTTACGGGGGCGTCTAGGCAACTATAAATACAACTTTGCTTACCCATTTCGAGATACAGGCGTGAGCTTATGTAAATAAAATTATTTACTCTATTAAATTGGTATGAAAAAGCATGAGATCTCCAATAATGTTGTCTAGATGAGATGTTTATGTTAGCCATCTGGACGTGCAGACAGTTTATTAACTTGTTTTTATGTTCCATTTAGGTAGGTACAATATAAAATTTTATACGGTGTATTCGAGTAGTTACTAAACAAGAAAATGTTTTCGTTTGGAACATATTCTACAAAAAATTTAAAACATTTTTAGCTGAATATTTAAAAAAAAAAGCAGTAATGGCCTCGAGGTTTAGGCGCGCGGTCGAGAATTTCGGCGGTCGCAGGTTCAAACCCCAGGCACACACCTCTGACTTTTCAAAGTTATGTGTGTATTCACAATGAATTATCACTTGCTTTAACGGTGAAGGAAAACATCGTGATAAAACCTGCACAACTAAAAGTTCTCAGGAATTTCTTAGGTGTGTAGTCCGCCAACCCGCACTAGGCCAGCGTGGTGGACTAAGGCCTAAAATCCTCTCAGTTGTAGAGGAGGCCCGTGCTCAGCAGTGGGACGTATATGGGCTGATGATGATGATTTTTTTTTGTTGAGATAATTTGGGCGCATAGAACATTATTTACTAGGCTTAAGTAATAAGAACGAGTGGTCTTACCCATTTATCTTATGTTATAACCCCTCCGGAATGCTATGAGTAAGAAAGAAATAGAGAAAAGAGATTAAGGAATTTAGGTATAAAAGCGTAACCAACAAACTCACTTTGGCTTTAATAATTTTAATCAGTATTATTATTGCCTTATTGTTATAAATTTATAATGACTAATAAGTATTTAATCATCATCATAACTAGTAAGTGTTAAATATTTCGAAGAATTAATAAGTGAAATTTTAGACAAGCAATTTTAGTGGTATTTTTATATCATCATCATCATCATCATAATCAGCAGCAGCAGCCTTTGTAACGTTCACTGCTGGACATAGGCCTCTCCTATGGCACGCCACTGGGCTTGATATTCGGCCCTCCTCAGCCAACCGCTGCCAGCCAACCTATATATAGTTATATACTATATTTTTATATAGTTTAATTAAATAATAAGTTAAGGATTCTTTGATATGTCAGCACATATAGTATAACATATTTCATATCTCAGCAGATATAAAGAAATGTTCAAGACACACGCAATATATTTTTTAAGTCGAAAAAACCTTTTCATGCCTTTGCTAAAATATCCACGACACTTTGTGTCGAAAAATGTTTTGTTTTTTGTCATAACAACCGTTTGTGAGTTGTGTAATTCCATCACGACGTCTCCGGGGAGTTTTGATACGTCACACGCAAATGTTTACTGTTTCAACCCGCGCTCACAGTTCCACAATCGGTCGCTGTCGTATTCTGACACGCAGAGTTTTGCAAAATGTCTGGGTATGTTATGACATACCATATTAAAGTTGATAACTCTTTGTTCCCACCTTCCCCTTTATATATTTTATTTAAATCAACACAACCATCACAGGTTCATCGTCCCAATACAGCATTGTGACACTTGATACATTCTACATTTTTATATCTTTTTCTGATTCACGTTGTTGCGGGATCATGACAGATTAGGTTCTTTTAGATTTGTTGAGGTTAAGTACCCAGCGTCAATACTGTGCGTGTTGCTGTTGATCCTGGAGTACAGGAATTGCAGTGGCAGGTGTGTGGGGGCCAAATAATACCAATTTAAGTTTTTTACAGTAAACAAAACCAAAAATTTAACAGTAAAAAAATACAGTGAACACTGTATTCTAATCATTTTCATTTTTAGGGCTCCGTACCTCAAAATGCAAGAGCTCTTATAGGATCAATTTGTTGTCCGTCTGTCTGTCTTTCAAGACCCTTTTTCTCAGGAACACATGGAGGTATCAAGCTGAAATTTATATCAAATACTCAGATCTACTGTCTCTTAGAGCTGAGATAAAATCAAACTTATAAGCCAACGTTATCTAAAGATACATTCGTTTATGCTGCAATTTTTTTACACTCGCAAGGGAATCAAAACCTACAGGTTTATACCTATCTACTATACCTAACCACAGCCCGTGAACTCTGAAAGATCTCAAGACACTTGGCAACTAGTGTCAAACTAATAAGTTAGACATTATCCATTCAGACCTTATTCTGCCGCTCAACCGCATCATAGCTCTTGTTTTCAACTTTCATTGTTACTTTATCCATTTTGCGGCGAAACAATGCTGGAATTTAAAACGTTGCTTTGTACCTGAGGAACTATTGGCAAGTTCAGGCTCTGGTCGTGACAATATCTGTCCTAGACGGATTCTAAAGGCATTGTTTGCTTGATAACGTGGATTACAATAGAATAGACAGATTTTGTTGCAAGTAACAAGAGATAATACAGCATCTTTGCTATAAGATCGCATTGCAGTCATAGTGGGGCAACTTGCCCACGCAAAAGTTCATAGGAATTTTTTAGGTGTGTAGTCCGCTAACCCGCAATAGGCAAGCGTGGAGGATCAAAGTCTAACCCCTCTCAGTTGTAGAGTAGGCCCGTGACGCACAACATCAAGTGAATCAACAAGTGGGATGTTAGTGGGCTGATGATGATGATGACCCACTCACGCGTCAGTCAGCATAAGTGTATCTGCTGGTAATATAACTGCATTCATTTCTTGTCAGTCAGCTTTTGGACGATACTGCATAAATAAATTAAAAATTCATAAACGTAGGAAGTTTCCTACCTTCGCTTAACTTATCTAAACCGCACCAATAGTAGAACTTGTATTTTATTAATAGATTCAAAATGCTATGTAATTTCAAATTATGGAGGACTCCTTTACAAAGAGAGTTACAGAGTTTTCCAAAAATCATGTTTAAGGGGGTATTCTAGTGTAGAGACATGAATTTCGCCCGGTTTTTGAAGCGCTGTATAAAGGAAACAAAAAATATTTTTACTATCAATTTTTTATCATTTGTTTATTGATTTATTGTTCATACATAAAAAATAAAAATAAAAAAAGTATTAAAATTAACAAAGTTACAAGCAGTCAAAGTGGGGGGTCTAAATAAAAGAGGGTGTCCTGGCGTGCATCCTACCAACCCTCCTGGTGATCTGAAAAACAAAAACCAGACGGATTCTTAATTATTATAGATGTTGCTATCGTTTCACCCTTGGATAAGTTAAAAAAATACTTTTTTACAAAATGGCGGCAGTTTGAAAACAAAATATTTTCTTGTTGCATATTTTTTAACAATTCCGAATTTTTCTAAAATACTAAATGAGAAGTTATATTTTTGGGCAAGGACCACACGATGAAGAGATGTATAAAGAACATCCTCTCCAAATTTGAAGTAAATCGGTCTATTAGAACTCGATATATCCTTACCGCCAGCTCGAAAAAAGTAGTTTCGAGAAAAACGCGTTCAAAGTTTTGAGACAAGTTTTCGACAATTTTACTTATAGAATGATACAGAATACTTACATATTTTTAATCAGCGATTCCTGCTCCATATAAAAATCCTTCCTCTACTTCAAAATACTCATTCTCCGATGTTCTCTGATGAAGACGAGCAGTTCTACCCTCCTTTGACGCCTCTGAAGCCCGGAATTCCGAGCGCTCGATACGCGCTTCGTCCCGTCTCGCTGCAAAAGCATTAGCTTCTGGGCCAATCGTGATTCCCATCACAGCTAAGATTTTTAATATGGGTATATTTTTTAATCTGCATGGCCGTGCAGAACTGAATTTCGAAGACTTTCTATCCATTTTACAAAATTTACAAAATAATTATCACTTCAAAAATAAACACGTTGTCAGAGCTAGCACTTCCACTCAGTATAAAGGTTGCCACAAAAGTAACTTAAAATGAAACTAAAAGGACAATATTCAAACAAAAGCAGTTTCTATGACCTTCAATTAAATATAGATTTAAAAGGAATACAATACAATAGAAAAGGACATTCATAAGTAAGGGGCTCGGGAACGCCCAGCGTCTTTTGTCAACTTGTAGCAATCGGACCGGACTTACTCGGAATTAATAGAAGAATGGCAAAATCGATGGAGTCTCTCTATAAAGGGGCGTCATCTTTATCAATATTTTCCTTCGGTGAGCGATCGTTTGGCAAAAACTTGGCTTGAGATCGATCATTACGTGTCGCAATTTCTGACGGGTCACGGTAATTTTCGTAGCAAATTATTCTCATTTAAGTTGGTTGATTCTCCTATGTGCCAATGCTCAACACATAATTGCGAATATGAACAGTCCGCGCATCATATCCTTTGGGAGTGCAATCTTTGGTCGGATGAGCGTAACTGTATGCTCAATAGTATGCATGTAACGTCTGGTGTTGTCTATTATACAGACCTTGTTGAATCCAGGAAGAATTTCCGTGCTTTCCAGCGTTTTTGCCATGCCTATTATTGGAAGTCTACATAACAGCTCGCACTTTAGGTCCAATTTAGTCAATAAAACTCATACAGTTTTTACCCGTGGTGCGTTACTTGCGTCTAATATCACTAAATGTACTTAATTGTCTTTTTTATGTGAGGGTAAAACCTCATAGCTCAATGTTTTGTCACCCGCTTTGCTGTGGAGGGAAGTGAACAACTCTTTGTTTTTCAACTCCTCCTTATATTGTCTTTCTGATTAACTTCGTTGCGGGATTATGACAAATTTAGGTCCCCTTAGATCCGCTGAGCTTCATTGCTCGGTGTCATTACTGTGCGTGCCGCTGTTGATCCTGGAGCACAGGAGTTACAGTGGCGGGTGTGTGGTGGGATAGGGACCAAAAAAATCGGACCGGAGCCGATGCCACGTCACTAAAACGGCTATAACTTGTGAAATAATAGGAATAATAAAAAATCCTTTTAAACGCATATTCTTGAATGTCTAAACTTTGGAAATATGAAAAAAAAAATTTATTTTTTCAAAATTCTACACTAGAATACCCCCTTAATGTGATGGCCTCGAGGTTTAGGCACGCGGTTGAGAATCTCAACAGTCGCGGGTTCAAACACAGGCACACACCTCTGACTTTTCGAAGTTATGTGTGTATTCACAATGAATTAACACGTGCTTTAACGGTGAAGGAAAACATCGTGATGAAACCTGCACACCTAAAATTTCTTAGGAATTTCTTAGGTGTGTAGTCCGCCAACCCGCACTAGGCCAGCGTGGTGGACTAAGGCCTAAACCCTCTCAGTCGTAGAGGAGGCCCGTGACCAGCAGTGGGACGTATATGGGCTGATGATGATGTTTAATTAATTGTTAGAAGTGGATATTAAACGTGATCATGAGATATAAATTTAGCTCCCAATGGGAGCAAAACACACCTATTTGATACCTGCCTTAAAAATCCGATCAAACACATAAAATCTAGTACTTAAAACTTCCAAATCACTAAAATAACATTCAGTGCTAATAGCAAGTCGAACTCTTCAGGAATCTAAGTCGTATCGTCTCTTCAAGTCCCATAAAATGTTATTAAGAGCGTATTGATCGGAGAGGCGCTGGTCGTAAACACAGGCCACTTGCAAAAGCCGGGTTTAAAGTTAAATTATCCTTGAATAGTTACATATGTTTAGGAGCCTTTGCCGGGCTGTTAATGTTCATCGCCAATTTCTTGGTTGACCGAGTTTTTGAATTTTGCAATTCCATGTTAAATTTCTGAAGCAACTCATTGAATTTTTAACATACTTAAATAGCTTCTAGGAAATTTCATATAAAACTCGTAATGCCACTTAATGGTTTAGATACTAAGCTGCATAATGTTATGTGTGTATTCACAATGCATTATCACTTGCTTTAACGGTGAAGGATAACATCGTGAGGCAATCTGCGCACCTAAAAGTTCTTAGGAATTACTTAGGTGTGATGTCCGCCAACCCACAGCCCTGTAAACTAACCTAAACCCTTTCAGTTAAAGGGGAGGCGCGTGTCCTGCATCCTGCATATGTATATGGGCTGATGATGCTGATAGTGTTGCAATAATTTCTAAACAGATTTTTAACTGGCCATTAAACAAAAACAACCTTAATTTTAAGTCACTTTAGACTTCACATCTTTCATGTCATGACACCATCTAAGAAACACATATTTTCCCATCATCAAAACAATTCCAGTAGCCGTCATCATCATCATCATCAGCACATATACGTCCCACTGCTGGGCACGGGCCTCCTCTTCCATTGAGAGGGTTTAGGTTGGCCTAGTGCGGGTTCACGGACTACACAACTAAGAAATTCCCAAGAACTTTTAGGTGTGCAAGTTTCATCACATCCAGTAGCCTCCATGCATCATTAATTTTTAATCCCGTTTCAATTTGTTAAAACATCAGGCCGATCGTAACAAACACATTTCGAATTCACTCTGAGTTGTTATGTAGCTTGGAATATCACAAATTTCAGTACTTGAGGCCGAAACAATTATTTTTTCACCAACTCTCGCATCCATTTTTTAAACTGCAATCTCTTTACCGCTTTTTACGGCAATTGTTTAGAAACGTATGTATTTCTGTCTCAGCTTTTAATTTACCACCATTGTCGCTCAAGATCTTTGTATTAAGTGTAGATTTTTAATAAACTTCTTTTTGACGGTTTTTCGAGGCGTTTCTTAGAGTGCTTTGTGTGGCGTTAATGAAATTCTCTAGGTGCTTGGACAAATTTAATTCAATATAAGAGGGTTTTCACCCTTCTTTAAGACTGCTAGCAATAGCTCTACCAGACTAATCCAAGATGTACTTTGATTTCTCATTTTTATACAAATACTACTTTATTCTTTTCTTGCTTATCGATTCTACAAAAAAATATGAACAGGTTAAAAAGGGCAGACTATTTTCTGTGAAGTGACTTCCACTTCCATTGCGTTATTAATAATAGTTCATTATTGCGTTATTCGAATTAACCAGCATACTCGAAAACCAGCAACTAAATCGCTCCAATTTTTGAAATAAATTTTGACATAGGCATAGATAGAACCTCACAAAGCAAATTAATAATATGCAAATTTATTTTTAGCATTATTTTTTTGTTTGAAATCAATTTAACTAAAAAACTCACAATAGGGGTTTAAAACATTTATCATGTATTAATACCTATAATAATTATTCAATTATAAATAATAAATACACCCAACAGTCACATACATAGTTCTGACCCCACACTAGGATACAAGTCCTGTGTCGTGGGTATCAAAGACTACGAGAGACTTTTTTGGTCTCACAAACACCCAGACCCGAAACAAATATTTGAGGATTACACAAACATTTATCTCGGTGCGGGGATCGAATCCGCGGGCTCTCGTTTCGCAAGTTGGTGTCTAGCCAACTGCGCCACGGGGCTGTCAACTGTTATGTATTTCTAAATCTCGAAATCCTTGTAACACTGTTCTAATCCTATCGAGAACCAAACATAAATGAAAATAAAGGTAATCTTCGACTTACTATGATTTTCATCTTTAGCATGACTGGTTGCAGCAGATCTTGTGGCATTCAGTTATACCTTAGTGTTATCCACAAACGTTTGAAATCTCTACTTTAACTACGCATTTCTGACATTCAAGAGACTTAGTGAAATTCTGGAGAACAATTTCAGATGTTTAGAATTATATTTTAATGAATAATGTTAGGTAGCTTAAGGGATTGAATAATAGTGTTTAGGCAGGTAATATGTTAGGAACTATATTAAGTAAGTAATGCATTTTTATTTTATGTTTAAATCGAATATTTACATACATACATACTATATTAACTCACGTCCCTCTGCTATTGGGTTAGGCAGAGACTATAGAGTGCCAAATGCTGCGATCCAAACACTTTAGCTTCCCATAAACCTAAAAAAAATATCATAAACACTATAGATTTTTAATGGAAACATATCATTGTTAATATAAATACACCCAACAGTCACATACATAGTTTTGACCCAACATTAAGATACAAGTCTTGTGTTGTGGGTATCAGAAACTACGAGAGACTTTTCGGTCTCACAAACATCCAGACCCGAAACAAATAGGTACTTGTCACACACAAACATTTGTCTCGGTACGGGGATCGAACCTGCAAGCTCTCGTTTCGTAAGCTGGTGTCTAGCCAACTGCGCCACGGGGCTGTACATATAAGATCACTTTTTCATAGCAATGATTGGTTCTCATACTAAGTCTTTAATACCATGCAAGGGATGGTATGGATGACTGATGGGGCCAAAAAGCTCTCGAATGGAGGCCACGTAGCGGAAAGCGCGCCTTAGGAAGCTGGTCAGACGACCTGGTAAAGGTCGCGGGACGTCTCTGGATGCAGGCTGCCTCCAACAGGTCACTATGGAAATCATTGGGGGAGGCCTATGTTCAGCAGTGGACGTTCTTTGGCTGATGGATGGATGAAGGATGAAGGGATATCAAAATATTTTTACATGACTTAAAGCACATTACCACCGGTAAAAACGTACCTACATTGTCGAATACTTTTGACTGCAATTATTAAGATTACCTCTTACTAGTTATCACAATTATCTCCATCCGATATCGGATGTATGTACATACGTTAGTTCCGAAACGCGATATTTGCCTGTCTCACTATAATATGTTATACAACTAATAGCTATCTAGACGGATAGAAATATCCAGAATCTATCTTTTCCTATAGAAGCGTTAATTTGCCGTAACTCTAATGAGCATGAAACTAAAGAAAGTTGGGGACAAACACTTTTATTAGTTCTTTTAAAAGTGCAGCGCAAATAACCAGTATCCACTTTTACCCAGAAACTTTTAAAAGCACGCAGTCGTGTTTTCTAATTGGAGTCTTCTAACCGTTTGAGAGTTTTTACAAAAGGCGACGTCTCGGCTTGTAATGTCTTTTATTTCTTGCGAGGATCTATTTCTCTGATTGCTCAATGCTTTCTCATGCAATTAGTAAGGAAATGCTAGTTCTTATGCCGTTATTTCCTTTATATGGTAAGGTCTATAGTATTTATTTACATTTTTACATCCTGAACAAAAAACCTTAAACGTGTATGCAAAAAAAATATGAAGATAACAGCTAATTTATCCAATTATCTATCTATTATTGACAGCCCCGTAGCGCAGTTGGCTAAACACCAGCTTGCGAATCCAGAGGCCGCAGGTTCGATCCCCGCACCAAGACAAATGTTTTTGTGATCCAGAAATATTTGTTTCGGGTCTGGGTGTTTGAGAGAAAAAGTCTCTCGTAGTCTCTGATAGGTACCCACGACACAGGACTTATATCCTAGTGTGGGGTCAGAACTATATATGTGACTGTTGGGTGTATTTATTTATTACAACTTCTTTTAAAGCATTAAAGTTAAACTACCCTCAATTTTTAAAATTACCGTACTAGCGTTTTGTACACAGCTTACACTTATAACACCAATCAATCCTGGGGTTTGTCCAGCAAGAGAACATAATCTTGAAAAACAAACATTGCAAAATGTTTCTGCCATTTTTATTGAAGAACCGTCTTGGACAATACTCACCCATACATAACACTTACACTATAAAGCACTACAAAAGAGTAATCGTCGAGCAAATAGCCACGAAATAGAACAAATATAATTACGTAAGTACATACATACATACATAAACTCACGCCTGTATTCCCCGAAGGGGTAGGCAGAGGTGCATTTCTGCACCCACATTTCGCCAGGTATGTATCAGTCCCACGTAATAGGGGGCGAGCCTATTGCCGTTTTTCGGGCACATTTCCAGACTCCGTGCTGTTATTGAGAATTTTCTAATGGAGAAACCCAATAACACTTTGCCCGACCCGGGAATCGAACCCAGGACCTCAAGATCGCACGGCACATACTTGTACCGCGAGACCACGAGGCAGTCAATTACGTAAGTAATGTGGACTTTTTTGATTCCTCGAGACAAAATAGACGCTGTAAGACGCAACAGGTTATATCGGGATGAACTCTAGTTAGTCTTTTTGTATGTTCACTCTTACGAGATTGGATTGAAGTAGTCACGTCAGTTATTAATGAACACGTGCGACCCTCTTCCATTCCTTCTTTTTTCCTATCCATTGTAGAAGCTAACGATTGTATGCCATCCATTGTATAATCGAATTTAATAACTTGATACACTTCTGCAGGACAACTGTCAATATTATAATATAGTAACGGAACATTTCCTAAAAGCACAAAAATACTTTCTATATAATTTTATTGTATCATAAATCATCAAATAGGGCAAACAAAAACATCTGCAAGGCTCTCGTATTAGTTTGCGAAACGGAAATCGAACTCCGACAGTTCTAATCTCGAAGCCGAAACAAATGCAAGATTTATGATCCCAGTTGCGTTGTTTTATTCCGCACAATACAATTCTCGCTTCTCCGCGTTTTTACTTTTTATTTTAGTCTGGTCGGACTTTGTTGATGCTCCTGTAAAATAATTTCACAACGAATTCAATATATTTTTTCATCATCATTCATTATCAGCCCATATACGTCCCACTGTTGGGCACGGGCCTCCTTTACAACTGAGAGGGTCTAGGCCTTTGTCCACCACACTGGCTTTCTAAGAAATTTTAGGTGTGCAGGTTTCATCACGATGTTTTCCTTCACCGTTAAAGTACGTGATAATTCATTGTGAATACACACATAACTTCGAAAAGTCAGAGGTGCCTGGAGTTTGAACCCGCGACCGTCGAGATTCTCGACCGGGTGCCCAAACCTCGAGGCCATCACGACAATACATTTTATTGAAAGAATATTTTTTTCAAGAGAATCAGAAAATTCCGTCAGTCATCTTACTCAGCAAACAAAGCATGATGTAGTAACTGTCCTTTCATAAGAAAATTCCATAAAAACAAGTGTTAGTTGATGTACAAACTAAAAGGTTAAAACGGTATTTGATCTCATGGTCTCTGGGCATAAGTAAGGCGCAAGTATGCGATTCTGATGTCCTGTATTCGAGTCCCGGGTCGGGCAATATGTTATTGGCTTTTTCCACTGGGAAATTCTCAGTAGCAGCATGAAGTCTGGGAATATGCTCGGAAAACTACAATAAGCTCATCCCCTATTACGTGGACTGATACATACTTGGCGAAATGTGCGAAACACCCTGTATACCATAATCCATCGTTTAAATACTGAATGCACTAAAATATACTGACAACAGTGAACATTTAAATCGCGATAACTCCGGTACAAATTTCGCTGACCCTACCTTCGTCCGACCTTATTTTCTGCGACTCAAATAGGATAAACAGACGGACAGCACCCTGCCTGGTTCATATATTATTTATAAGGAAAAACGGACCTGTCTGAAACGTAAACGACACCTTCTGTTATACAAAAAGAAATTTTGCGTCCTTAGTCGAAATAATATTACCATAATTTCCTTACAATACACATACATACATACATAAATTCACGCCTGTATTCCCCGAAGGGGTAGGCAGAGGTGCATTTCTGCACCCACATTTCGCCAAGTATGTATCAGTCCCACGTAATAGGGGGCGAGCCTATTGCCGTTTTTCGGGCACATTTCCAGACTCCGTGCTGTTACCGAGAATTTCCTAATGAAAAAACCCAATAACACTTTGCCCGACCCGGGAATCGAACCCAGGACCTCTAGATCGCACGGCACATACTTGTACCGCGAGACCACGAGGCAGTCTTACAATACAATACAATTTATTGCACAAAGATCACAAAAAAAAACATTATTAATTTTGATTATAATTTATTTACAAGAATGGGAAAAATACATGGTATCGTCAGAGACATTAGGGTTTCCCCTATAGTAAATTTGACGTAAGGCGTAAATACCCAACACTGTCACAAACAGTATGTGCGATTTTAGCATTAGGCCGACATAATTCTTTCGACTGTCTCGTCGTCTCGAGGCACAAGTTTGTGCAGTTCGATATCCTGGGTTCAATCGCCGGATCAGTGATATTAGGTTTTTCTTTGAAATGTGCCCGGAGCAGCAATAGGGTCGCTGCCTGTTATATGTAGGGTGTATTCAGACCGTGATCGGAAACTAAGGCAGGTAATAGCTAAGGTGATTACAAACCCTCTGGCGTTAAAGAAAATTCTGACAAAAAATAAAAAAAATGACTTTTTCCATACAACCATCGGTATTAAATTTACGCGGTTTGTATGGAAAACGTATTTTTTTTAATTTTTTGTCAGAAATTTCTTTAACGCCAGGGGGTTTGTAATCACCTTAGCTACTACCTGTCTTAGTTTCCGATCACGGTCTGAATACACCCTGTATAGGTTATAAAAACAACTAGCGAAAAATGCAACTCTGCCTTTCCTTTCGGAGTTACAAGCGTGAGTGTATGTATGTGTTTTATCACACGACACTACTTGGAACGCACTACTCTTACCATCAGGTGTTTATTAATCATAAGCGCTGGGCTGGAAGACCGGAGACCCCGAAATACGCTTCCTGCCCCCCTCCCCCAGGGCTGGCGGGAAGGAGAGCCATAATTAGCATTCCCCTCGTAAACAAAAAAATAATTGTCAATATAATACTAGTGGAAAAATAAAGATCACACTCACGCCTAAATATCACAAGGATAGGCAGATACTGTTGACTATTGAGTGCCACAGGCTACAACTTGTCCCACCTCTTTTGCTTCTTCAACGTTCATACACCTACATTAACATACGTCGGTTATGGGTACTAACATGGCCTTCGCGCAGATCATCACGAATCTGATCTTTATATGTTCTCCGCGGAAGCCGTTTGCTGACCCTTTAATTCACTTCATCATCATCATAATCATCAGCCCATATACGTCTCACTGTTAGGCATGGGCCTTCTCTACAACAGAGGATTTAGGCCTTCGTCCACCACGCTGGCCTAGTGCGGGTTGGCTTTCCATTCACTTTAAAACAAAAAATTACATACATACGTACATACATAACCTCACGCCTATATTCCCCGAAGGGGTAGGCAGAGATGCATTTCTGCATCCACATTTCGCCAAGTATGTATCAGTCCCACGTAATAGGGGGCGAGCCTATTGCCGTTTTTCGGGCACAATTCCAGACTCCGTGCTGCTACTGAGAATTTCCTAATGGAAAAACCCAATAACACTTTGCCCGACCCGGGAATCGAACCCAGGACCTCTAGATCGCACAGCACATACCTGTGCCGCGAGACCACGAGGCAGTCAAACACTAGTCAGTCACGAGGCAACAAAAAATGAAGCACTCATTTACAAAACGGAATTACGTTTCAGACAATTATTAATACAGTTATAAACTCAAATCAGAAAACAATTACAGCGAAAGGTAGCGCCAGCGAACTCAAACAATAAGCGTTGTTATCGGAAATTATTGTGGAGTCGCGATGAAATAATTTGATATTCCGCTTATTTCCATTAAACCTGAATAATTACTCGCAATTTGGTCTCATTTATGGTCGATGTGTGGTTATGTGGCCTCGTAAGTTTTATCTCATCTATGGCCGAATACTGAAACGCTACTTAATCTGAGGGCGACTTATATTTATGTGGCTGTTATAATTTAAGCGGTATATACTTAAAAATGTCATGTAAAAGAACTTTTTGTGGTAATGTTGCCATTTATGGAAATTTCAGTGGGCATTAGTTAATCACAGTCTTAAAACCGATTAATGATGTTTCATTATAGGTACCACTTAAATTATAACAGCCACTTAAATATAAGTCGCCCTCAGCTTAAGTAGCGTTTCAGTATTCGGCCGCTAGTCCGTTTGTGGACCCAGAGGTAAGGGTTACCAGCCCGGTGCGAAAAAAAAAAAACAAATACACCCAACAGTCACATACATAGTTTTGACCCAACATTAAGATACAATTCTTGTATCGTGGGTATCAGAAACTACGAGAGACTTTTCGGTCTCACCCAGACCCGAAACAAATATTTGCGGATGACACAAACATTTATCCCGGTGCGGGGATAGAGCCCGCGGACTCTCGTTTTGCTGGTGACTAACCAACTGCGCCACGGGGCTGTCTATAGTATGTAAAAATACATACATACATACATAAACTCACGCCTGTATTCCCCGAAGAGGTAGGCAGAGGTGCATTTCTGCACCCACATTTCGCCAAGTATGTATCAGTCCCACGTTATAGGGGGCGAGCCTGTTGCCGTTTTTCGGGCACATTTCCAGACTCCGTGCTGTTACCGAGAATTTCCTAATGGAAAAACCCAATAACACTTTGCCCTACCCGGGAATCGAACCCAGGCTAGAGGTCCTGGGCATATGGCACATACTTGTACCGCGAGACCACGAGGCAAAATACGAGGCATACATATCTCAACTGGCACATGCGGGCACAAATTCCTGCTTACTTCAATCTCCAGTTTAAAATTAATACCACGGAGAAATGGTTAATTACAATCTAATTCTAAATATACTGAAATCCTCGCAAATGTATTGCGGTCAGTCTACTTCGTATACAGTGTGAGTGCGAGCTAAATCAGGGACATTTTTAACCCTTTTTGCGGCCCGTCGTCGATCCAAACAAATGGTTCGCAATCCGACCTTTTTAAATTACATATTTCTACGAGGAATGGTGCCAAGCATTCCTGAGGACGAGATTTGTGGTTCCGTACTTTATTAGCTTTTTTATTTTCTCCTAGAATGTAACTATGTAAGCATAGACGGTCTTATGTTTTAGCTACGAGTAGTTTTAGTAATTTTTTTTTTTTTTTTTTTTAAGACATCTCACACTAGGCAGAGCCTGTATCGTGAGATGTTCTTCAGTTACTATACTATTACTATAACAATGTAATTAATAAGTTGTAAGTTTTAAATTAAATAACAATAAAACAAAATAACAAAAAGGAAAAACAAAAACACAGGAACCTTATACTAGAATAAAATTAGGTGTTAATTTAAGTTATATGAGATCAGGTTTACAATAATTATTTGAGTTTACAGTTCATAGAAGAGAGGATTCATAAAATTTTCAGTATAATTGTATGTCCAGTTCAATAGTCCCTTTTGTATTCTAAATTTGGCTTCTTTACTTGATAAATTAATTGTGTTAAATAGTTTATTTATACGGTTGTACACAAATGGTTTTGTATAGCAGCTAAATCTTTTAGCAAATACTGTTCTAACATGCCTTTTCGGTAATTGAAAGGTGCGTTTTCTGATCAATATCTCATAGTCCTCTGAAACAAGAGCGTCTTTGTGTGCTAGAAGAGCTATTTTTAAAATATATAGGCGTCTAACGCTAAGGACTTGAGTCTCCCTATAGAGTTCACAAGTTGGATAACGAAAACGGACTCCTAACATCGTTTTAAGCACAGCACGCTGAGCTCTTTCTAATCTTAGCATTAGCGTAGTTGAAGCGCCTCCCCAAACAGTTATGCAATAGGTAAGTATTGATTGGCAAAGAGTAAAATAAACGGTTTTTAATAAATTCATTGGCGCCACGTCTCTTAGTAACTTCAGAACGTGTATCACTTTTCTCACCTTAGTACTAGTCAGAGCAATGTGTTCGCTAAATCTAAGATTTTCATCTATCACGACTCCCAGGTATTTAGTTGATTTAACTTTTTTTAAATATGCGCAGTCACATGATGGTTTTAAATTATTGTTGAAGACATATCCACAAGAATGAAATGGTCAATATGCCAGCAGGTCCGTAAATTTATCAATGCGTAATGAGATTCAACTTAGATCATCAGAGATACTTCGACAAAACCACGCTCATCACTTATTTCTCTCATTAATGTATTATTAAATTTTAATCCGTTTTTTGCAATGCCATCTATAGGTCCTGGTTTCGATTCCCGGGTCTGGAAAATCGGCAATAGGCTTGGGTGGGACTTGTAAACACCTGGCGAAATGTGAGTGCTGTAATGCACCTCTGCCTACCCCTTCGGGGATTACAGGCGTGAGTATGTATGTACGAGTATGTTAATTTTAATCACAAATGAAAACTAAAATCAGCAATTCAATTAATCACAAAATTACACAATCACGAATAATAACAAAATCACGATTAATAACCAAATGACGAATAATCACAAATAACATACACTACTAGCAGTTCTTCGTAGTTTCAACACTAGTTCAGGACCGACTCATTTAAAAATACCAACGATCCTTTTACTCGTATAATAACGAACAAAATGACTCAATCCACTCTTATTTCTACCCTACCGACAAATGTACCAGAAAAACATCAATAGATAAAAGATTTAACTAGTATAAATTTCATAACAAATGCAACAATACAATTTGAGGTTGTACAACATTTCAGCTATATCCCGTAATTTCATTCGCCAAACAATATATCACGGAATAATAATAAGCGAACCTTTCCGAATCAGAATGATATAAAATTTTACGAGCACTCTAGCCAACAGTATTTTAGGTAATGGAAAACAATACCAGATGACTTAATGTAGAAAATGCTACTGGTAATAAAAAATAAATTTAGGAGTTCCAAATATATCCTTAGACTAGGAATCAAACTCAAAACACTTACGCTTGATAATATAATAGAGTAAGAAGTAATAACTACACGAAAATGTAAAAAATAATTTAATGAGGGATGTCAGGATAAAAGTCCTGGTTGATCCCGGATATTAACTTTCCATGTCGCTAATTCCATCCCAAATGGTTCAACTTTCGTTTAGGGACTGTAATGGACAAACTTTTAATTATATTCAAGTGAGTTTTGACCAGTGACGCTGTGACTTCATTTGTGATAAAGGGTAAATGGTATTATCACCGTTATCAAAGGAATTATCCAAGAAAAGAACCAAAGCCACGAGCTATAACAGAAGATACAAATAACTAGCCCATGAAAAGATGATTAATTTTATACACGTATATATATATATATATATATATCATCATCATCAGCCGAAATACGGCCACTGCTGGACTTGGGACTCCCCTAAAGACTTCCAGAGCGCTCTATCAGAATACATGCATGTCGGACAAATAATACTCAAAATATGTCGAATTGATTAACTTGATTACCTTCCTATTATTTTTAAAAAAGTGTTTTATCAGTTGTCATAATTCCTTTTAATTTACTAATAAAGCACCGAAAGAGTAACACCGGAAGTTTTTTTTTCTTAACTCAAAAAATGAAATTTTGTATTACAACACTATCTATTTTATTGTATAAGGAGTGCACTAACGAAATTGGTGTAGTATTTTTTGAGTTTTTTTATTACTATTTATATTAGTTTATTTATATTAGTCTAAAAAAAACTTAATTAACGATTCAAAAGCACTTGTAAAAGTCTATTTGAATAAAGGTGATTTTGACTTTGACTTTTACTAACACATATTTTACTGAGTTAGTCAATATGATTATATTGCAGCGGGTTGACATTATTTAGGTGGAATAAATAAATAAATACACCCAACAGTCACATACATAGTTCTGACCCCACACTAGGATACAAGTCCTGTGTCGTGAGTATCTGAAACTACGAGAGACTTTTCAATCTCACAAATACCCAGACCCGAAGCAAATATTAGTGGATCACACAAACATTAATGTCTCGAACCCGCGACCTCTCGTTTCGCAAGCTGGTATCTGCCAACTGGGCCACGGGGCTGTCAAACCTGAAAATGAACCTGAATCCTGAAACAAAAAGTAGCCTATGTCCTTTGCCATTGTCCATTATATCTGCATACGAAAAATCGTCTAAATTGTTCGAGTAGTTTGGGCGTGGATGAGTAACAGACGATGTTACTTTCGTTTTTAAATTAGGGGCCGTTCAAGTATTACGTAAGTAAATTTTTCACAATTATTAACCCCCCCGTCCCCCATGTCAGCAAAAGTAAGCAAATATCGTACTCCCCTTCATATGCTTACGTATTTTAATCTGTTCTAGTTTAATTTTTTATTCTAGAAATCGAAACAAAACTTTGTTGAAAATCCGTAAAAGAAATATAAATATTGCTTACGTAATCACCATCCAGACCCCCAATTCCCCAATATCAACAAAAATAAGCATATGAGATACCCCCCCCCCCCCCTTTAGTGCTGACGTAATACTTCATCATCATCAGCCCAAATACGCCCCACTGCTGGGCACGGGCCTCCTCTACAACAAAGAGGGTTTAGGCCTTAGTCCACCACGCTGGCCTAGTGCGGGTTGGCGGACTACACACCTAAGAAATTCCTAAGAACTTTTAGGTGTGCAGGTTTTATCACGTTTTCCTTCACCGTTAAAGCCAGTGATAATTCATTGTGAATACACACATAACTTCGAAAAGTCAGAGGTGTGTGCCTGGGGTTTGAACCTGCGACCGCCGAAATCCTCGACCGCGCGCCTAAACCTCGAGGCCATCACTGCTTACAATACTTGAATAGTCCCTTATCAGTATTGATTAGTACATCCAATAGCGCTATACGGAACCCTGAAAACAGTAATTCGATTATTTAGTTTATTTGCGACTCTTTCTCAAGCTATCCGAATGATTTAAGGCTTCTGCTCCAATAGTTCAGGAGTTTTATAAGTTTTCAAAAGAGATTTTATTCGAAAACTCTGAGCTATATTAGTGCTTAAAATGTCTTCTTTATTATTGTTAATATTATAATTAATATAACTAATGGAAAAATGAGTTGAATTTTAATGATTTTTGGTACTGATATAAATAGAATTGACTGCCTCGTGGTCTCGCGGTAGAAGTATGTGCCGTGCGAACTAGAGGTCCTGACTTCGATTCCCGGGTCGGGCAAAGTGTTATTGGGTTTTTCCATTAAGAAATTCTCAGTAGCAGCGCGGAGTCTGGAAATGTGCCCGAAAAACGGCAATAGGCTCGCCCCCTATTACGTGAGACTGATACATACCTGGCGAAATGTGGGTGCAGAAATGCACCTCTGTCTACCCCTTCGGGGAATACAGGCGTAAGTTTATGTATGTATGTATAAATAGAATCCACGACAGTGTATATTCACAGCCTATCGCCGTCCACTGCTGGACGAAGGCCTCCCTAAGTAGGCGCCAACCATAGTGGTTTGAGCAGCCCTTATCCATCCGTTTCCCGCCACATTTCTCAAGTCGTCGGACCATCGTGCTGCAGGACGTCCTACATTACGTCGTGTACCGGACACAGTGTCCAACAGTTATAATTTTTCCCGAAAAATGTTTCCACTGGAACAGGGATTTATTGTTATTAGATTTACTATTTTTTACACATAGGTACCTCGTGGTCTCGCGGTACAAGTATGTGCCGTGCGATCTAGAGGTCCTGGGTTCGATTCCCGGGTCGGGCAAAGTGTTATTGGGTTTTTCTATTAGGAAATTCTCAGTAACAGCACGGAGTCTGGAAATGTGCCCCAAGTCGCAATAGCTAGCCAAGCCGCGTAAACGCGCTGCCCAATCACCAATAGACTCGTCTGAACTTCTTTTCGCGCCAAAAAAATTTGCTTTGTCGACGAATGAACATTGCTTCGGTTTAAAATGCTCATTGAGTACTAACACAAGTTCGCTATAAGAGAGCGAATCCAACGTCTTGGGATACGCCAAGTTACGCACCAAACGATATGTTTCGTCCTTGAGATGCGTCAGTAGGATTCCACTTCTTTTCTCTTCCGATGTCACATTATTTATCTTCAGAAATTGCGTCAATCTGCCGCTGAAGATGGACCATTCGCTTATTTTGTAGTCGAAAATAGGTAAATTTCCTAAATAAGCCTTTTTTTTTTTTTTTAAAGTGGGGGTAATCCAACCTCGTCGCCAGTGAGATGTATTTGAATAATAACGCGATGTGTTCTGTTGACTGTTTATTTCGTACTGACGTTTTATGCGGCCGCGCCGGTAATTCGCTCGGCGCGCACACTATAGCTACGTACATAGGTATACATACACATCAGAAACCCAACGTTAATGCAATATCATCAGCACCTAGAACATTCCATTTACAACTTAAATCCAGTTTCCATACGTGGAAACATCCAATTCGTTTACCCCAACTAAAACTGGAGCGTATAATATCAACATTGAATTAACATTGGAATTTTCATTCGTTCCAACCTCCACTCGTCGGCTTCATACGCAAAGCTAATAGTTTGCTCTGGGAATCCATTAATGGCTCGCTCTGTGTACCTTTCAGTTCAGATTGGACATGAAATATTACTGAATATTAGCTGCAAAGTGATTTACAACGCGTTTATTTGCTTTTTAACCGTTGATTGTGAATTGTGGTTGCAATTCAGGATTTGGTTGTAATGCGTAGGTACATGCATACATAACTTCGCACCTGTATTCCTAGACGGGGTAGGCAGAGGTGTATGTGTGGACCCACATTTCGCAAGTTAATTATCAGTCCCACGTAATAGGGGGCGAGCGTATAAAAAGCAAATACAAATTGATATCTAATATAAAATGTGCACAAGATAAAAAAAATAAAAAAAAAATGACGACCGATCGAGTAAATAATTCGAGCAAATTAATAATAAGAAGGCAATTTTTATTTGGCAGGTCATATAATATAATTATGTTATCCTTACTGGACCAAATACATGCCCACTGAGTTGGACTCGCTGGATCTACTCAGGTGTGGGTCGCGCCGCGTAAATTCCAGTAGTAGAGTGAGCCCGCTGAGTTTGTTTCGCCGGGTCTTCTCAGTCAGGGTCGGGTTTGGATCCGGTGGTACCATTAAAATAATACGTGACGTTTCGGAAATACACAGGGTCCATCTCGTTATTTACTTTAAAATAATAATAATAAGATTTTATGTATTTCCTGATGAAAACTAAAAATAAATTATAAAAAAACCGTAAATATTTTTGTACAAATTATATAAAATGAACCATAGTTAAATTATAATGTAATAATAAAAGATTTTTCTTTTCTGTATTGACTTGTCATAAGTGCTATTTGATTGCCTACGTGATTTCATTGCCGTTTTTCGGGCACATTTTCAGACTCCGTGCTGCTACTAAGAATTTCCTAATGGAAAAACCCAATAACACTTTGCCAGACCCGTGAACCAAACCCGGGACCTCTAGATGGCCCGGCAATATGATTCGAGACCACGAGGAAGGAAGAAAAATCTACATAATTGTGTCAAAGGAAAAATGAAGTACATAATAATATTCAAACAAAAATATACCGAGTGTTGAAATGTTTTATCCGTGATCCGCCGATATTTCTCCCGCGATTTCATCTTATGAATAAAATATACGCGCTAAAGTTTCCGAGGCAGCTCGAGATTTTCGCATTGAATAACTCCGAACGGGCTCCTAGTATAACCTGCATGTTTAGTATAAACCAGTGGCGGTACTTCCATAGAAGCCCAAAAGCGTTACACGTTATTTGTGTCAGTGTTACCAACTCCCAAAAATATTTATCCCTAAATGTAAAGACAAAAACCCTAAAATCGCCACAATTATTGGAAAACCCCCTAAAAACGAAAAAAAAACTTATCTTTTTTTATACCACCCACTCATGTTAGGCATTCTAATTCTAATTTTAAAAAAAACTTAGCGTTTAGGGGATGGATTAATCCCTAAAAATACCCCTAAAAATATAAAGCCCCTAAAAAAATCCCAATCCACATTTTTTCCCCCAAATTTAGGGGGAAACCCCCAAGTTGGGAACATTGATTTGTGTAATGTATAGTTTATATTTTTATATTGTGGAATCAGGATATTCTCATTTATAAGTCAAATTGCTTTAAAGATTTAGAGCTTAAAGATTATTGTTCGGATTTTTTTATGATCTGGGCTTCTGGGCTTCTATGGAAGTACCGCCACTGGTATAACCTGCTGCATATGCGCCTCGAGCTACCGTTGTTAGTAATAACATACGTATATGTACATAAAATACAGTTTGTTAGCAACGGTAGTTACGATTTAGTCTAAACTTAAGGAATGTCTCTTGATTTTGGTTGGTTAAACGTATTTACTGCACGAACACGACTGCCTCGTGGTCTCGCGGTACAAGTATGTGCCGTGCGATCTAGAGGTCCTGGGCTCGATTCCCGGGTCGGACAAAGTGTTATTGGGTTTTTCCATTAGGAAATTCCCGGTAACAGCACGGAGTCTGGAAATGTGCCCGAAAAACGGCAATAGGCTCGCCCCCTATTAGGTGGAACTGATACATACTTGGCGAAATGTGGGTGCAGAAATGCACCTCTGCCTACCCCTTCGGGGAATACAGGCGTGAGTTTATGTATGTATGTAAACGTATTTACGATAGTATCCACTAAAACACTCGAAAAGCTATACTAAATACTAATTCTAACTCTAAAAAATTACAATGATTTATTGAGTGATATCGATGAATGCAAAAGATTTTAAACGAGATATATGGATTGTAGGGTAGAGGGCATAAATGAAAAAAGAATGGAACAAATCATCATCAGCCTATATACATACATACGTCCCACTGCTGGGCTCAGACCTCCTCTACAACTGAGAGCGTTTAGGCCTTACTCCACCACGCTGGCCGATTGCGGGTTGGCGGAATGGAAATTAAATGAAATGGAAGATGTAGACTCGCCCTCTGTTAGATGGGAATTAATATACAAGGGATGGAACACAGAAAAGGAAAAATACACTCATACCCTTGTTAAATATGTATGCATAAGAATTATAATAAGAGTCCGGAGAGTACGTCCTTTATAGTTGAATATAAAAAGCAATATAAAAATTTTAACAAAACAAAAACCACCTTCAAAAAAAACTATTCTAAAACAAATTAAAATGCACTAAAAATTAAAAAATAATTGCGTATCCTTTTATAAATTAATAATCAACTTACTATTTCTCTTCATCAATATATACCTAGGTACGATCATAGATTAGACTAGACTACTTAAAAGTCTTTTTTTTGAAGGTGGTTTTTGTTTTGTTAAAATTTTTGTTTATTTTTTAATTTTTAGTGAAGCCACATCCGGGATCGAACCTGCAACCTCATGCGTTGCAAATCGGTTACTTTGCCACTCCGCTACTATCAGTCTATTATATGGTTATAAAACTCATCAACAATACGCAAATGTTTCTACCACACACTCGGCTTTCACCGCTTCACACATTTAATACACCTTAAGTAATGCAATTAGATTGCTTGCTTCATGTTGCAATGCAGCAACAAACGTAAGCGCATTATAATTTGATTCAAGACAGTTAGAAATTCTGCCACAGATCGCATCTTTACTGTACGCCCTTAACGAGTTCCATTGACATTATATTTGACTAGGACAATTACTTGACCTTAAAGACATTACGGTAGGTGACTAAAATATCCGGATAGCCTATAAAGATTCGGCCGAGTATCGTTATTTTTCTCCTAAGAATTGAAGAGTTCCGTTACTTTGTCATGGATCCCATAATTAGAATCTAACCAAACTCTCACGCAATTACCCTAGAAGTACATCCTAACCAATAAAAAAAAGGATTCATCAAAATCGGTTGGCATGATATTAAGTTATTCCTCGATTTGTCACGCATATTGGTTATAATTTAAGATTTTTGTGATTTTCTAATGGAAGCTATTATCACAACTGGACCAAATTTAAATGGGACCAATCTGGAAGCACCAGCTTTCAATTAAAAAAAGAATCATCAAAATCGGTCCACTCAGTCAAAAGTTCTGAGGTAACAAACATAAACAAAAAAAAAAAAAAAACAAAACCCACGAGGTGATCCTTTTTTTGAAGTCGGTTAAAAAGCAGTGATGGCCTCAAGGTTTAGGCGCGCGGTCGAGAATTTCGGCGGTCGCAGGTTCAAACCCCAGGCACACACCTCTGACTTTTCGAAGTTATGTGTGTATTCACAATGAATTATCACTTGCTATAACGGTGAAGGAAAACATCGTGATAAAACCTGCACACCTAAAAGTTCTTAGGAATTTCTTAGGTATGTAGTCCGCCAACCCGCACTAGGCCAGCGTGGTGGACTAAGGCCTTAACCCTCTCAGTTGTAGAGGAGGCCCGTGCCCAGCAGTGGGACGTATTTGGGCTGATGACGATAAAAAAAATTATTGAAATATCAGGTCAATATTATCAAATATAATGTCATTGAACGGTAGGATCAGCAGTAGGACGTATATGGGCTGATGATGATGATTATGATGAACGGTATAAAACCGACTTAATACTACGAACAATTACTTAGAAACTGCGAACTTCAAACTTAAATATAAGAATACTACGCTACTGTGTACACTTAGCAGTAAATCAAAAAGTTTTTTGTTTGTCGGATCGCGACGAAGCAAAACTTCACGTTGCAATAATCCTTGCTTCAGAAACGCCGTATAAGTTTTGTATGTTGACCTATTTTTATAAGTGCTATCATAAGTTAGAGAATATTTATTGATGACAGTAGTTTCGTTTTGAAGTATTTTTTTTCTTATGAAGAAGCGGTGGTGCTCAATTTTGAATCCCGTGCTCAGCCCACGAAAACGCAATACAAAAAATACAAAACGCCTGAGCAATATAAATAAATAAATAAATACACCCAACAGTCACATACATAGTTCTGACCCCACACTAGGATACAATTCCTGTGTCGTGGATATCAGAAACTACGAGAGACTTTTCGGTCTCACAAACACCCAGACCCGAAACTAATATTTGTCGATGACACAAACATTTGTCTCGGTGCGGGGATCGAACCCGCGGCTGTCGTATGTTTCGTAATTGTGTTGCATATCGTTTTGGCCCTCGCCCCGCCGGTGCACAATTTAAAATAAAATAGCCTGATGTTATTTCGGATTTTATAAGCTATAGCCATACCAAAAATCATTTAAATCCGTCAAACCTTAGTAGATACTATAATTTACATTTAATCTGAAAAAATATGCTTACTAAATGGAAGACTTTATTACTATAAGCAAAGTATATATTTGTAAATATAATTAAATGACTGCTCGTGGTCTCGCGGTACAAGTATGTGCCGCGCGATCTAGAGGTCCTGGGTTCGATTCCCGGGTCGGGCAAAGTGTTATTGGGTTTTTCCATTAGGAAATTCTCAGTAACAGCACGGAGTCTGGGAATGTGCCCGAAAAACGGCAATAGGCTCGCCCCCTATAACGTGGGACTGATACATACTTGGCGAAATGTGGGTGCAGAAATGCACCTCTGCCTACCCCTTCGGGGAATACAGGCGTGAGTTTATGTATGTATGTATGTAAATATAATTGATCTCACTCTAATAGTCGTCATCATCACGATTCTAGAAATTTATAGCCAAGTAAAAAAAGCCAAACAAACACAAATGAACTTTCGTACTCACTTATTTTAGTGACAGTTCCAATTTCCTGCTAAAACAAACATATTTTCCTCCAAAACTTACCAGTAGATAAAACAATCTATCACTAAAATCCGGTTAAGTTTGCTTTAATGGAATTCTAAGAGAGTTCTTTACGAATGAAAATGACTTGTCATTCTCAACATAACTAATACTCTAATATTGATATTTATATGATGAATTTAGTTGTAAAAATACCACGTTTAACGAAAATTACTAGATTTATAAATATATATTTTTTTATAAATACATCCAACAGTCACATACATAGTTCTGACCCCACATTAGGATACAAATCCTGTGTCGTGAGCATCAGAAACTACGAGAGACTTTTCGGTCTCACAAACACCCAGACCCGAAACAAATATTTGTGGATCACACAAACATTTGTCTCGGTGCGGGGATCGAACCCGCCTCTCGTTTCGCAAGCTGGTGTCTAGCCAACTGCGCCACGTGTCTGTACAATTCCTGAGGAATTACGGGGTAAAAGAACTACAAACAATATATGTTATATTTTGTAATACACAAATAATCTCTGAGTTGAAGTCCCCATAGATATAGTCGTGAGTATGAAGAAGCAATTACTACTTTCTCACAATGCTGGAGATAATTTAATTGCTTAGTTTCTAACCGAATATACGAGTATTATGCCAAGTGTTGGTAAGGCAGTACTATCCAAACAGAGAAGAACTACCAAGAAATGAATACAGTATTTACGTACCAATCCCCACACTAATCTGTCCTGATGACCCTGGTAAACCTGACACGGAATCCTAAATAAAGTAAACAGGACAAGGGTATAAAAGACAGCGACTTGGCAAGTCGATATCACGGAACTTTTTTATCCCAGTTTTGTTTGTAGTCTCTCGTCCTGATTTTTTCAAAACTGTCTTATTATCTGCAATACGAGTCTTTGAACTGCTTTATCTAATATCCTTAGTTTATACTTACATACATACATAAACTCACGCCTGTATTCCCCGAAGGGGTAGGCAGAGATGCATTTCTGCACCCACATTTCGCCAAGTATGTATCAGTCCCACGTAATAGGGGACGAGCCTATTGCCGTTTCTCGGGCACATTTCCAGACTCCGTGCTGTCAGTGGCGGTACTTCCATAGAAGCCCAAAAGCCCAGTTTGCCTTTAAAAATTCCAAATAATATTTTTTAAGCTTGAAATCTTTATTTAATTAAAGCAATTTGTTAAATAAAGGCCCCGTAATAAGCAAATATAAACTAGATATTACACAATTAGCGTTAAACGCTTTTGGGCTTCTATGGAAGTACCGCCACTGCGTGCTGTTACCGAGAATTTCCTAATGGAAAAACCCAATAACACTTTGCCCGACCCGGGAATCGAACCCAGGACCTCTAGATCGCACGGCACATACTTGTACCGCGAGACCACGAGGCAGTCCTTAGTTTATGAATGTGATATAATGTGATGTAAGTCGCAATTACCTGAACATAATTGTTAAGTAGTGATGGCCTCGAAGTCAGGCGCACGGTCGAGAAACTCGGCGGTCGCAGGTTTAAAACCCAAGCACACAACTCTGACTTCGAAGATATTTGTGTATTCACAATGTATTGTCACCTACCTTAATGGTGAAGGAAAACATCGGAAACCTGCACACCTAAAAGTTATTAAGAATTTCTTAGGTGTGTAGTCCGCCATTCCGCACTAGGCCAGCGTGGTGGACTAAGGCCTTAACCCTCTTAGTTGTAGAGGAGGCCTGTGCCCAGCAGTGGAACGTATAAGGGCTGATGATGATGATGAATGAATTGTAAAGATAAGGGATTTGTATTTAGTTTGCTACGATTAAACTCAAATACCACTTTGCGATGGATGATTTGGTATAGACATAAATGGAAATTTGGGAATGGACATAGGCTGTTATTATAAAATTATGTCCGGAGCAAAACGGAACCCATACACTAGTAATTCATATAGTAAATTCGTCAAAGCTGTAGTTACCAAATATAGATTAGGCAGAGATAAAAGCGGGACACTTCAACAAACTTTTCCCATTATAGGCAGAAATTATTTGATGAAAAGTTAGTTAAATAGAAAATATAAAGAGTTTCGTGTTGATGAATGCTCGAAGTAAATTTTAACTTCATTCTTACTGAATTGGTAACAAACATATAATACATATTATCAGACTGGGTTTTCTAAATCTATGTTTCCTATTTATTAACGAGGTCCTGTTTATATGAGGCACATTTCCAGAATCCTATGCTGCTACTGAGAACCTCTCAAACGATATACCCTTTCCCCGATCTGCCCGTACCCTTGAAAGTACGCACAATTATCATTACTGAACAAATTCTATATAACTTTCTATACTGATCAGGCTAAAACTACACGGAAAGAAGAAAAGAATTAATTTATGTTGAGAAACGACAAAGATTATAAACAGTCGAAGTTTTTACGCCGGTCAGCGTTTTAATCTCATCATGACTTGCTAGAAAGCAGCAAACAAAAATAAACGAAGCGGAACAAATAAAGTTACCCACTGAACGTGAGCCAACAGCAAATTTTCTAGAATTTCTAGAATCGATGCAAGGAAATCGAACCCAAATCCCCATCAGGGAAATTAAGCAAACACTAGCCAACAACCGTAAACATCATTCCATTCGTATTTACTGTTTGTAAACAAAATCCGTCTCGCGATATTACAGTGGTTGCCAATGGAACCAATTCTTATTCTTTTGTTATTTTAGCGACTGCCTCGTGGTCTCGCGGTACAAGTATGTGCCGAGCGATCTAGAGGTCCTGGGTTCGATTCCCGGGTCGGGCAAAGTGTTATTGGGTTTTTCCATTAGGAAATTCTCAGTAACAGCACGGAGTCTGGGAATGTGCCCGAAAAACGGCAATAGGCTCGCCCCCTATTACGTGGGACTGATACATACCTGGCGAAATGTGGGTGCAGAAATGCACCTCTGCCTACTCCTTCGGGGAATACAGGCGTGAGTTTATGTATGTATGTATGTGTTATTTTAGCAAAGGGTTTTCATACTGACATTACATTTAAACTAGAACTTTTCATTGTAGTCCTGTAGGTTTCAGCATCTATTTCGCCAATTATTATTAACTCCCGCGCAATAAACAACGCCTATTGTCGTTTACACACTAATTATAGAGGCTGCAGGCGGAGGTCTCAAAAAAAAAACAAAATACTTATAATTAATTTATAAATATTAAAAATTACAATAAAAATTATATAACTATGAGCAAGTGATCAGTTCGGCGATTGAACCAATTATGTATATTGTGGCTTTGTCCCTCCTCTGCCGGCCGCCTCGCCTCCGGTGGTCTCCCACGATATTTTGGTGGTCGGTTCGCGGAAGCGCATAACTGTGCTGTGCTGCGATGACGGTGACGATGGTGCAATAGGGTGGTACTGTGGTTAGGCCATCGTAACACACTCAATGCTACTAATGAGAATTTCCTAATATCAAATTTGATAATAATTATCGAACACAGTTTTCTTGACTCCACACAACGAGACCAAAGAGATTCATTACTCAACAATTTTTTTCCGTAACATTAACCTATTAAGATTCCAAAGCAAGAGACAGTCGAGAGTCGTTCCCTATAGTATTAATCAAGGACTTACCAGACGAGTGTAAACAAGCCATTATTTTCGTGGCGCGCTTGTCATTGTGGCTGTTGTAAACAAAATATAGTTATTAGCTATTTCGACAGGGAAAAACACGGATAATTCAGTTGTAGCTTCATATTTGCAGGGTAATTTAGTGCCTTCATTTGACGTGGAAGTTTTTGTTATGCATTTTCCCTAACGATGTTTCTCTTCACCCTTTTTGCGTAAAACCAATCATTATTCATAAAATGGCTTTATAGATTTCACTGGAAGTTGAGCTGGCCTGGAGATATCATTCTCGGCTGTCGCGAGTTCAAACTCCAGGCGTACACCTATGATTTTTAAAATGTGTGTATTCATAATGAATTATCACGTATTTTAACTGTGAAAACATCATAAGAAAACCCGCACACCTAAAAATCTTAGAAATTTCAACCTACACTAGGCCGGCACAGTGTTACGTATATGAGTTGATGATGACGACGATTTAATCTAGATTTTGTCATCGAGAAATTACTCAGAAATGTAATACTTTTCTTCTATCTTCAAGATCTTCTATGTAACTAACTTTATGTGCTGTATACTATTTCTGTTACTAAAAACCTCCTTGTGTATTTTTTAATATTCATCTAGTCATTGACTGTATGATGGTATCAGGTCAATTAAGGTAGATCTAATCTTTTGTAAAAAATGCATGATCTGAGAACTAAAGTCATGCTTTCTCTTTTATTTTATTACTGCTACCTATCGCCAAAAAAACTTGCGATCCAAATAGCACAAAAATAAGAAAAACTGCATTCACTTTACCAAATGACTACCGCTAGCTATTAGGGTCGCTGAGGAGTCTTATCAAGTGCGCAGTTTGAATTTAAACTACGATACCTAGGATCCGGCGCGAGGTAGACTTATGGCCGCTATAAATCAGCGGCGCTGCAGTTCCTGATGCCCTTGCTCTGTACGTCATGTTTTTGGGAAAAATCTTTGTACTTTAAGTCATATATATATATTATATCACTGATTCCCAATGTGTTCTAGTCTTAAGTGTTCACGGGAAACTCGACGGGGTCTTGGCATCACAAAACTTGGAGGTTCACAATTCGTTAGCGGAGGTCCGTTTACATTTACCTCATTACATAGTTAAGAAGTAAAATGTTGTCACGACTTCACCTATCAATCATAATAATAATCTCATAATAATCTTTATTCATTACCAAGTTTTTTTTTAAACAATTGTTACAGTGTTAGGGCCTCCTTTTAAGTATTTCCATACTTGTGCTACGAGACCCTGCTATCTCACAAACATAAAAATTTGAAGTAATTATATGTAGCATATACAACAACAAACATTTGACATAAAATTAGTTCTAAGAAAAATTAAAAACAAATAAAAACCAAAAACATGAAACATAAAATCAATTCTAGTAAAACTTAAAAACTAATAATATTTGACATAAAATCAGTTCTAATAAAAATTAATAACAAATAAGTAATGACGTTTGACATAAAATTAATTCTAAGAAAAATTTAAAACAAGTAAAGACTAACAAACATTTGACATAGAATCAATTGTAATAAAAATTAAAACAAATAAAAAACCAAAAATATGAGACATAAAATTAATTTTAGTAAAACTTAAAAACAAATAAAAACTAAAAAACATTTGACATAGAATCAACTCTAATAAAAATTAAAAACAAATAAAAACCAACAACATGAGACATAAAATCAATTCTAGTAAAACTCAAAAAACAAATAATATTTCACAGAAAAACAGTACCAATAAAAATTAAAGAATTTAAAGGCAAATAACATAGAATCAAATTTTATTAAGTATATAATCTAATTAAGTATAGTCCACTTTAGTAATACTTTAGTGTGTGTGTGTGACTTTTTGAGTGAATACAATATAAATATATTATATTCTATATTTCTACTTCACAACTTGCAAAATATCTTCGGTTTCATCATAGGTTTTTTCCAATAGCCAGTCTAGTAACTTTCCTTTATAGACATCAATCACCTACAGCACATTTTTTTTTTTCATTTACACTTTTTATACATTAAGTATAGAGGCGGACTTAATGCCATAGGCATTCTCTGACAGTCAACCTCTGGGTGATGCAGAGATAAAAATTAATTATTATTTAAACATTCAATTCTTAATTTTATTAGTTGGAACTCAGTCACAACGCAAATTTCCATCGTTAGATGTAATCTTCATATTTTTATCGAATTTTGGGAATATGGTAGAAATGTTAGCTTCACCGGAATCAGCTAAATTTTAAAAAGGATCCATTAGAAAAAAAAGATTGGGAACTTTATAGATACAAAATTGGCTGAGCCTCTATCTACATAGAAAGTCATTGAACTAATGACGTTGTTTGGCACGAGCGATAGAAAGGTAAGTTCGATTTACAGATCTTGGTAAATGTTTTATTTCCCATAAGACAATTTTAAGAAGAAGCAGTTAGTTTATATATGTACAATAGTGCACCTAATTAGGTGCCTTAGCTGAATTTTATTAGATTTCGGTCTAAATTAACTCTCAAAGCAAGTAGAGGCTACCAAGGCTAGGCTAATCAAAGAAGCAAAAGTCAAAGTCAAACACACCTTTTACAAACAGTTATTTACTATTCAAATCTATATACATTAAATGAAATCCAAAGATATAACTCGTGACCTTTGACGTTTCCAGACGGTATTACTTGGCGAAGAATTTCCGATATTTAATAAAATATGCAATAAAACCATTAGGGGAGTCTCGCCGTGGCCTTTACAGCGCTCTCCGCCCCTCCACAATCGCTGCTTTATGCAGATTTTTATATCGATGTCGACGTTTCCATTTTATTAATTGGCTATTTTTATTTCTTCGGGGACTATGAGCGCTTGACAAGTTCTAGGCGATTGCGACTGAAATCTCAAGTACATACATACATACATACATAAACTCACGCCTGTATTCCCCGAAGAGGTAGGCAGAGGTGTTACTGCACCCACATTTCGCCAAGTATGTATCAGTCCCACGTAATAGGTGGCGACTGGCGAGCCTATTGCCGTTTTTCGGGCACATTTCCAGACTCCGTGCTGTTACCGAGAATTTCCTAATGGAAAAACCCAATAACACTTTGCCCGACCCGGGAATCGAACCCAGGACCTCTAGATCGCACGGCACATACTTGTCCCGCGAGACCACGAGGCAGTCTCAAGTACATACCCCTTATATTTGTAAATAATAAGTGTATTGGCAATGAATTTTATGTACTTGAACGGTAAAGGAAATCCACTTCAGCAATCCTGTACACGATAAATCTCAAATTGAAATTTCTTTGGTAAGTGTTGTCTCTTTAATTAGTTTGTAAAAGATCAAAACATGTATGTAGATTTATTGCAAAAAGTTAGATAAATAATGATGGATAAAATGTTAACACTGCTATGTCGGTAGTTTGAGATTGTTATTGTCACAATTAGAATGTTATAGTGGGGCCGTTTGTATGTAAGCGCGTTCAGTGCTAGTAGAAGCCAATTGCCGTACCACGTCTTGGGTTAAACAGGCCTAAATTATGCATTAAGCAGTGATGGCCTAGAGGTTTAGGCGCGCGGTCGAGAATTTCGGTGGTCGCAGGTTCAAACCTCAGGCACACACCTCTGACTTTTCGAAGTTATGTGTGTATTCACAATGAATCATCACTTGCTTTAACGGTGAAGGAAAATATCGTGCTAAAACCTGCACACCTAAAAGTTCTTAGGAATTAGTCCGCCAACCCGCACTAGGCCAGCGTGGTGTACTAAGGCCTAAATCCTCTCAGTTGTAGAGGAGACCCGTGTCCAGCAGTGGGACGTATTTGGGCTGATGATGATGATTATGCACTCTGTAACGTAAAGATGATATTTGTTATAAATTGTAAGACTGAAGTTATCATGATGATGATGATAAAGCTTGATGGGTAGTGCCGTATTGCAGTAACAGAGAAGAGAATAACGAGAATAATTAAGAGGCTGTACATGCCTTTACTCATTTCAAGTACTTCTCTTACAAAGTAACAGAGCTAGTTTGAGCTTATGCTCCTAAGTGAGCGACTTCCACTGGAAGTTTGAAGTCGTAAAAACGAATTGTATGCACAAGACTTTGTTGCAATATTAACAGACACTATGTTGACTAAACTATGGCTACAATGTCTAGTACTTCATGCAAATAATTTAATTTGTTTCATCTGTTGGCAGTAAATGTTATGACGTGACGGGAAACGGCATGACGTTTTACTTCATACGTCCTTTATCCCACTGCCATCTATTGCATACTATGTTATGTGGGTATTCACGATTAATTATCACTTCCTCTAAAGGTGAAGATCAACAACGTGATGTTTTGGCATGCCGCCGTCGAGTATCTCGGCGGTCGCGGGTTCAAACCCCAAGCAGCCACTTCTAACTGTTGAATGTTATGTGTGCATTGACAAAGAATCGTCACGTACTTTAACGGTTAAGGAAAATATCGTGATGAAACCTGCACACCCAACAAGTTCTTGGGAATTTCTTGGGTGTGTAGTCCACCGCCCCGCACTAGGCCAGCGTGGTGGACAAAGGCCTAAACCCTCTCAATTATAAAGACAGGCCGTGCCCAGCAGTGAGACGTATATGGGCTGATGATGCTATATTTAAGAGCCTCCGTGCTGCAGCTAGATTCTTGTGAAATGAGAGATCGCAATTCGAACTCCACATAAATAGGAATCAGTTTTCAGTCAACAAAATTACGGTCGGTTTTCCATGTAAACTCATCATCATCATCATCATCAGCCCATATACTTCCCACTGCTGGGCACGGGCCTTCTCTACACCTGAGAGGGTTTATGCCATAGTCCAACACGCTGGCCTAGTACGCATTGGCGGACTGCACACCTAAGAAATTCCTAAGATCTTTTAGGTGTGCAGGTTTCATCACGATATTTTCAGTCACCATTAAAGCAAGTGATAATTCATTGTGAATACACACATAACTTGTTTGAACTCGCGACCGCCGAGATTCTCGACCGCGCGCCTAAACCTTGAGACCATCACTGCTTCAAAAACTCCGTCCATGTAAACTAGTCAACTAGATATTATGTATTTCCTGATGAAAACTAAAAATAAATTATAAAAAAAAACTGTAAATATTTTTGTACAAATTATATAAAATGAACCATAGTTGAATTATAATGTAATAATAAAATATTTTTCTTTTCTGTATTGACTTGTCATAAGTGCTATTTGATTGCCTACGTGACCAAATAAAGCAATTCCAATTTCATTTCATTTACTGTAATATTTTCAGACAGTTGTGAAATAACAAATAAAATACGCATCGATTTAGTTTCTACGTAAGGTAATAAGTTATGGATGGGTTAAGCACCGATTACGGAGTAATCGATTGTAGAATCGGTTTGACCTTTAGTGACAAGGATGTTTGTTTTATCCGTTAGTAAATGAACACTGCCTTGAATAAATGTCTTTTCTGTAATTGAACGAGCATAATTTGAGGATGTCGACAAAAATGGGATTTTGAAATTAACTAATTCTGAACCATCAATAGTAGATAAATATGTATATGAATCGTTCAGGCTGACATAATTTTGTTGACTGGTATGAGATGATTGTAATTATAGGTTTACACTTATATTATAAAGTTGCCGAAATACTACTACTGACAAAGATATAAAAAAAATACATACATACATAAACTCACGCCTGTATTCCCTTATAGGGTAGGCAGAGGTGCATTTCTACACCCACATTTCGCCAGGTTTGTATCAGTCCCATGTTATTATTATTATTATTGGGTTTTTCCTTTAGGAAATTCTCAATAGCAGCACGGAGTCTGCAATTGTGCCCGAAAAACGGCAATATAAAAAAATGTATCTACTATATTCTACATATAAAATTATTTGTTAATATTAAACCTACTGTTATTTGCGATTTTTCCTAGATGATTTTACTTCTACTTTATTTTTGCTCCGATCCCTTATTTTCTCCTATATCACAAAAGCCCAACCAGCTCATTATCCCGTAAGCCACCTGTCAGTGAAAGTCCCGTCAGAAATAGTCAAAATAGTCGGTGAAATACCGTAACAAGCAGAAGGACACAAACTTCAAAATACGCTATTTACTATAAATTACATCATAAGCATTTAATAAAATGACAGTCCACCAACCCGCACTAGGCCAGCGTGGTGCACTAAGGCCTAACCCCTCTCAGTTGTAGAGGAGACCCGTGCCCAGCAGTGGGACATATATGGGCTGATGATCAAAAAGGTAGTAATTTAAAATAACTGCCTCTGCTCTGGCTGCCTCGTGGTCTCGCGGTACAAGTATGTGCCGTGCGATCTAGAGGTCCTGGGTTCGATTCCCGGGTCGGGCAGAGTGTTATTGGGTTTTTCTATTAGGAAATTTTCGGTAACAGCACGGAGTCTGGAATTGTGCCCGAAAAACGGCAATAGGCTCGCCCCCTATTACGTGGGACTGATGAATACTTGGTGAAATGTGGGTGTAGAAATGCACCTCTGCCTACCCCTTCGGGGATTATAGGCGTGAAGTTATGTATGTATGTATGTTTAAAATAACTAACATACAATTATTTTCTTGCTTTACATACACGAGTGTATATTATCTGAGTAACTTTTATATACTTTCAAACTACTATTCTGTGTCCACGATAGTCTTCAAAGATCATTGTGACTACCAAGATGAATTCCAAACTGGATTATCTACACGAAAATTCGGACTTTGTGAAAACATTTGGGTCTGTAATCGAACGTGGGACCGCTCGTTTCGCTCCGTAATATTGTTACGAATCCTTGCGCATCCGAATGTGGGAATTCTTGTTAAGTTTGTTTTTATCTCTTTCCTGACTGTGACTATTACAATCTTGGACTACGGCGATATTGGATGGTACCACCGTTCACACCGATCTCATATATATACACTATGGCAACTTAGGTTCTGGTTAGTCATATTGGAAATTTATACATGCATTATATACTCCTAAGAACTTTTAGGTGTGCAGTTTTCATCACGATGTTTTCTTCACCGTTAAAGTACGTGATAATTCTTTGTGAATACACACATAACTTCGAAAAGATGGAGATCTGTGCCTTGTGTGGATTTTCTTAGATGTGTAGTCCGCCAACCCGCACTAGGCCAGCGTGGTGGACTAAGGCCTAAACCCTCTTAGTTGTAGAAGAGGCCCGTGCCAAGCAGTCGGACATATATGGGCTGATGATGGTGATAATGATGATAATATACATGGAATATATGGAAGTGCATTTCTGCAGCCCCATCCCCAGGTAACAGGGGGCGAACCTTAATAGGTTAATACCTTTTTTGAGCTCATTTCCTGACTTTCCATTTCTGTGCTGCTCTAATAAGAATATCTTAATGGAAAAACCCAATGACACTCTGTCTGACCTGAGAATCGAACCCGAAATCTCTAGATGGCACATACATGTGCCACAAGCCCACGAGGCAGGCGTGCTTCCATAAAGATACCTAAATTCTTCTTTCCAAACGTTACAGACCATAACGATGACATAAAAAAACCAAATCTCTCCTATTTTCTCTGTAAATCAAAGTAAATTACAGACCGAATGGCGTATTAGCTGAAATGGCTTACGTAAAAGGGCGCAAAAATACCCACATATCATGGTTGGAAGTTTTTGCTGGAACTTTCGGGAATGGAGAAAACATCGTGAAGGTCAGTAGCGATAACGTATTTCCAAGTATCTGTAAGAAGAGCTGAAGTGGGCGATAAATTATTCGGAAACATACGATAAACTACTATTTTAATGCCATTCATACAATACGAATGACGTAGGTGCTAGCACATCACATAGATTCAGTCATTCCAAAGTTTAGTTTACCACCCTGTTCCTATGAATTCCAGTCATACTTACGAATTTTCAAAATGATGTGTAAATAAACAATTATCACTTTAACGGTGAAGGAAAACATCGTGTCGATACCTTAATAGATCAAAATTCTTGAGGCAGAAGCCCCGTGGCGCAATTGGCAAGAAATCAGCTTGGCAAACGAGAGGCCGCGGGTTCGATCCCGACAAATGTTTGTGTGATCCACAAGTATTTGTTTCGGGTCTGGGTATTTGTGAGACCAAAAAGTCTCTCGTAGTTTCTAATACCCATGACTCAAGACTTGTATCTTAGTGTGGGGTCAGAACTACGTATAATGGGTGTATTTATTTATTTAATTACTTTTTTATCGAAACATGCTTATTTTGACATCTGGCTGGCATAATTTTACCCTAAATATTTTCATACGACACAGACAACTCTAAGGCCTAAGCTCTAACCGCTGTTTAAATACATCTCAGTCCAAGCCAAGCATTTATATTTCGCCCATTTTGTAAAAGTTATGGCAGTAACAGGTGCAGTTAAAACAAAGGGACTGTTACGTTGTAACAAGTTTATAAACATAAAATAAATACAAATAATAACTACATACAAACAAACAAATAACCCGTTGTTACAATTGAATGCAAACCGCGCGCTTTAACTAGCGATATCATCACAACGACCATATAAGGTATTCGTCGGTGCCGGAAATCAAATTATTTCTAGAACATCGGATAGTAAACGCCACAGCCAGAAATTTCGAGAAAAAATACAATAGCGATCGACGGTTCAACTTCCTACGAACTATTCCATCTCGCTCGATTCTATAATTACTATCTCAGTCCCACAGGGATTTACAAAAATATAGAGGGTAGTCGTGGCGTGTCTTGCTTCGGTTGTACCGTTCTTTCCATATCTCTGTCTCATGTCATACGGAACAATCTAGAATCTGACAGTACGCATTGTCGCCTCAGGAAGGAAATAGGCCCACCACCGAACCGATATGTACCTATATAAGGACGAATTCGCGGAGAGAGAAGGAGAAATTCCGACGCCAGAGAGTTGTGATTAGTTCGCATTTTTTAAACAGTAGTAAAATCAGTGCTATACTAAAACGAAAAAGAAATTAAAAGCGGATCGCATCATTTCCAACCCCCTTGGAAACTGGGGGTTCTCCGTTCGGGTTGAGAAATACGAGCTGCACGTTCACGACTCGGATTGAGAACTACGAGCTGCAAGTCCACAGTACGTTTGTGAACGACAGCTGCACGTACTAGTACGGACTGTACCAACGGGCAACGCTTCTGCCCACCGACTCCAGCAGACCCCTGCGGCTGAGGGCCTTCCGATATATCACCGAAGACCCCTCCACGCGTCACGGGATCGAAGGCCGAAGTTAAGTCCCCAGTGCACATAGGGTTTTATTGGGACCAGAAAGCTTTTCTGTGCCAAGAATCCACCCCCCTGGGTGTAGTCATAAATATAGAATTTTTATTTTATTTTATTTTATTTTAATAAATTGATTATTTTGTAATTGTTTTTTTTTTATTGTTCCCGCCGTCAGGCGGTCGTAACAAGTGGCGCCCACTATATAAAAGGCAAGGCACAGGGAAGTTTTTTTGTACTCTTTTGGTGTCGGTATTTTTCAACTCCAGGTGGTAAGCCTTTGCGGACGAGGCTGAACGGGGAGGTACCACCGACCCGTTTCTCCTTAAAGAGGAACGGGTAGCCGATTCTTGTCTTCTGGCTCCGCCGGGTAATCAAATACCATCTCAGATTACCCACACATACGCGTGTGTTTCACAGTGGGCATTATACAAATTATTGACTCCGACATTTTTGTTTTGCACAGTCGGGCAACATCAAGTATTTTTTTTTTTTTCTACAACATTGTGTCATTATTTTTTTTATAACATTCCATTCTGATACATTCTGTGCATTTACATTTTATGTTAGCATTTGTATTTTGCATTTGTGTTTGTGCGTAATTCACATTTCTTTTCAGAGATTTTTTTTTTTATTTGTGCATTTATTGCTTTCATTTTTTATTGTTGCATATCTTTATTGTTTTGTAATTTTATTTTTTTTTTGCTCTGAATAGATAATAGCGGTTACGTACATTATTTTACATCGTTCTTAATATATATTTTTTTAACATAACATTGCCCACAATCGTGTCACATTCCGTCGCGTATTGTTTCAGTTCACTATTTTAATTTAAATACATCGTTCTCACAAAATATTAATTAATTAACTTTCATACATATAGCTGTCCCACAATATATTAAGATATTTTAACTTCATTTTTGAACTTAGTCAATTCTCTAAAAATAATTTTCCTTTAAAATGGACCGTAACATTAAATATTTACATTTAACTAAATCGGAGCTCACGTATGAAGTAGCCATACGCGGTTTAGAACCTAAAGAAAAGGTTGAGGATCTTAGAGTGCAAATTAATAAAATTGTTTCGGAATATCCTGCGGACGCGGTTTTTGACTCATGCTATGACATAGAAACAGACATTAAAGAAGTTAACGCAACTATTAGCAAAATATTAACAAACTTAGATACTTTAGATAATAACCCGGATAATAAACCAGTTTTAGATCGTACTCGCTCGTTAATTAATCACATTTACTTCCGTTTAAAAAGAATAGAAAAACCAACAAAAGAAAATTTATTAACACTTTTTGAAGATACCGTTAAACAGTTTAATGACCTCCAAATTAGATTTAATAAATTAAAAAACAAACCGTTAGTAGTAAAAACTTCTGTTCAGGATAGTTTAAATGTACCAAATAGTCCGTACGAGAGCAGGGAAACAACTCTTACAAACACGGAAGTAGGTTGCGATAGGACTTCGCTTTCAGAAATTCTGAAGACAAAATATGACGGCAAATCCTGCGTACGCGCTTTTATTGCTCGCTTAGAAGAGCTCAAGTTAGCACGAAATATTTCGGACGAGCGAATGATGCGTTTAGCGCCAGAAATTTTCACCGGGGAAGCCTTGCATTGGCTTAGAAGCGTAAGGGATGGCATAGGTTCGTGGCATGAACTGCTATCATTGCTGAGAACGGACTTCGACACTTTTGACTTCGATTATAAAATGATGGACGAGATCCGTTCGCGAAGCCAAGGCGAAGAGGAAAACATAACTATTTACTTAGCAATTATTCACGGTATGTTTTCACGACTTTCCGGACCGGTGCCAGAGGCGGATAAACTAGAAATAATTCTTCACAATATTAGGCCATGTTACGCGGGAGTTTTGGCTACGAATCCGAACATTTCTAGCATTTCCGAATTACGAGAAGTCTGCAGAAACTATGAAAGAATTAACGCTCGGTATTCCAACTTCAAAGAACCTTCTTGTAACCCTGGTTGTTCATTAGCACCAGAATTTAATTATCTTTCAATTCGAACAAACAAAAATAAATATAATCCAAATAGGTTAGCTTCGTTAAATTCAAATAAAAAATATTGTTTTAAATGTGGCCTTCGGGACCACACTACTTTTACTTGCCCTAGGTGCAATCCCAAGAAAAAACCGTTCGTGAGTCCTTTCCAGTGTTACAGATGCGGCGAACGCGGTTATAAAGTTACAGATTGCCCCAAATGTAAGGATAAATATAGCCCACCTTCTAAAGTCCTTCAGACAAAAACTAATAGTAATAATAAAAATATAAATAACCCAAAAAACTAGCTATGGAAAGTTGCAGTCAGTTTAACTTCGACCAGAAAGACTGGACCAACTGGCTGACAACTATAAAAAATTTCTTTCGCACATTCAAGGTCGCTACTATTTTTAATAAATTACCTTTCAAAGATCCTCGTCCTTATGTTACGGTTTCAATTGCTAATTATCCTAACTTCAAATATTTAGGTCTCTTAGATTCGGGTTCAGCTATTACCATTTTAGGGAATAATTCCCATTTACAACTTTTAAAAGCAGGGTTCATGTTGAACTCTGCTGATATATTAACAGTTACGACTGCAGGCGGTCAGTCTTATCGTTCAATTGGAAATATTTTGTTACCTATAGTTTTCGAAAATATAGTTAAAATTTTAAACGTTCACGTCATACCAGAAATAGATTCGTATTTAATTCTTGGCATTGATTTTTGGAAAAAATTTAATATTTGTCCAAAATATTTACCTAACTTAGATTTTATCAGTCACACAGACCCTAAAGTTTATAATATTACAACGTCTTCTACTTCCTTACTAGGTCTTCATTCCTACGACACGTTAGAGCCATCAGAAAAAATAATCGCGAACAGCGTAATTGAACAATTTAAAAATATCTCTTTTGAACGTATAGGTTTAGGCAGAACGTCCCTAATTACCCATAGGATCGATACAGGAGACGCACTTCCTATTAGGCAGCGCTCGTATAGGTTGTCGCCGGAAAAACAAAAAATCGTATCAGAGCAGGTAGACGAAATGTTGAAACTCGGCGTAATTTCGCCAGGCGAGAGTCCGTGGTCTTCCCCTGTCATAGTAGTAGAGAAAAAAGAGGGTAAACCTCGGGTATGCCTAGACAGTAGGAAACTTAACTCAGTCACCAAAAAAGACGCCTATAGCCTACCGTATATATCCGAGATCTTAGACAATCTTAGAGACGCTCGTTTCCTGTCTTCGATTGACCTGTCAAAATCTTTTTGGCAGATTCCATTGGATAAAAAGGACAGAGAGAAGACTAGTTTTTACGTTCCGGGTCGTGGTACTTTCATGTTTAATGTAATGCCTTTTGGGTTGACCAATGCGCCAGCTACACAACAAAGATTAGTGGATACCTTATTTGGACCGGAGTTCGAGCACAAAGTCTTCTGTTACTTAGATGACGTTATAGTAATCAGCGAATCGTTCCAGGATCACGTGTCCCTACTGCTGCGCGTATTGGAAAAACTTAAAAAAGCTAATTTATCAGTTAACTTCGAAAAATGTCAACTTTTTAGGGATAGCTTAAAGTATTTGGGCTATGTGGTTGACGCTGAAGGTCTCCGTACAGACCCACTGAAGGTGGAAGCCATTCTCAACTTCCCAACACCAACCACGAAAAAAGATGTGAAGAGATTCTTAGGAACCGCGTCTTGGTACAGACGTTTTATACCAAATTTCAGCACCATTGCGGGCCCTCTGAACTCTCTAACATCAACTAAGAAGTGTGCTCCACCCTTCAGATGGTCAGCGGAAGCGGAAGCGGCATTCACAACACTCAAATCATGTTTGGTCACAGCACCGGTTTTATGCTGCCCTAATTACGACCTTCCTTTCGAAGTTCACACAGACGCCAGTAATTTTGGGTTAGGCGCTATGCTCACCCAAAATATAGATGGCGTTGACCGCCCTATAGCATTCAGGAGCCGCTCTTTAACGGGTCCTGAACGTAACTATAGCGTTACAGAGAGGGAAACTCTGGCTGTGCTGGACGCTCTCGAGCACTGGCGCTGTTATTTAGAGAATGGTAAGTGTTTTACGGTTTACACTGACCATTCAGCATTAAAATGGTTTTTAACCTTGTCCAACCCTACGGGTCGTCTCGCCCGCTGGGGTCTGAGGCTTTCTGCCTTTAATTTCTTTATCAAACACCGTAAAGGTAAAGATAATGTAATTCCAGATGCATTATCTAGAGCAGTACCAGTAGCAGAAATTAGTGCCACGAGTCATCGCAGTTACATTACCAAGGACGATTGGTATCTTAACATCTTAAACGGTTGCGTAAGTTCGCCTACTAGTTTCCCGAACTACGTGGTGACGAATGGGAAATTGTATCGTTTCTCGAAGGGTAACAGCCCACTTACATCCGAATTCGAATGGAAGGAAGTTGTTCCTAAAGAACATCGTGAAACGATACTTAAAAACAACCATTCTGACCCCACTGCGGGACATATGGGAATTTTTAAAACTTACCAAAGACTTAAGTTACGCTATTATTGGCCTGGTATGTACGGCGATACTGCTAAATTTGTGACAGCTTGCGATACATGTACTGCATATAAATCTCCTACCCATACTACCCTTGGTCCACTAGGTAGGCCTAAGGAGTGTAGCAGGCCATTTCAAATGATCTCTGTAGATCTAGTAGGTCCTCTACCAGTTTCCCGTAAGCAGAACGCTTATATATTAGTAGTTTGTTGTTGTTTTTCTAAATATTGTTTACTATTCCCCCTAAGGAGAGCTACGGCAGCAAATGTCGTCAAATGTTTAGAAGAAGGCGTTTTCCTAGTGCATGGCATTCCACAGTTGGTTTTGCAGGACAATGGAGTGCAATTCATTAGTCGTGAATTAGCTAAACTATACGAATATTATAAAATTCCAAAAGTGCAATTCACGCCTAAATACACGCCCCAAGTAAACACTGTGGAACGTTATAATAGAACATTAATCACCTCCATATCAACTTTTGTAAAAGATGACCACAGAACTTGGGATGTAAACTTACCAAAGATACAGTTTGCTATGAATAGTGCCGTTAACGAGGTAACCAAATTCACACCGGCGTTTCTAGTGTACGGCAGAGAACTTGTACCATGCGGGTCGCATTATTCTACAGATGTAGACCCAAGTGATCTGGTGCTCTCGCCACGCGACGAATACGCGGGAAACCTCGGGTGTTTGGCAAAAATATTCGACAAAGTCCAACTGTCTCTGTATAACAGCCATGTCAAAAGCTCGCGACATTATAACTTACGCAGAAAACCCGTAGACTTTAACGTAGGAGACATAGTATGGAAACGGTGCTATTTCCAAAGCGATAAGGATGCTCACTTCGCGAAAAAACTAGCTCCGAAATTCTTGAAATGCAAAATAGTAGCCAAGCGCTCCCCATTAGTCTACACCGTCGAAGATATGTCTGGGAATAATTTAGGAAACTGGCACATCAAGGATTTTAAGCTACACTCCTCTCCTTCGTAATTTTTTTTTTGTATGATATCACACTTTTATAGTGTCTATCAAGTTACTTGTTATGTTATATTCACGCGGATTATACACGTTGGATTTATTTTATCATTTGTGTTATGTTTCGCGGGTTCGACTCATATATTTTTTTTTTTATTTTATTTATAGTTGTTAATCAATAGTATGATGATTATATTAGCATTCGTTTATTTTATAATGTATCGGCAAATAATTAATTCAATATTAGTCTGTTCGTTAATCGATTATGTTTGTCTTTAGCGGATTAAAATAAGCCTACACGAATTTTGATGTTTTGATTGGGAGTTTTGTTTTAGTGTTGTATGACTTCTTTATAGGTCTACAAACATTTTTATTGCGTTTTGCAATTTTTTTTAGCGGAGTATGACAGTTTCTTGGTATAGGTCTACTCGTCTGCTGTTTTTTTTTCGTTACAGCGGGTCGTGACTGTAACAAATTCGCTAAAGACTAGACATACTCACAATGCCGCTTAGTTTATTTAATTTGTTTTTATTAATTGTTCATATATTATCATAGTCGTCACCGTTAACAGTTCAATACTTGTTTACCTTGATACGTACCTAGTGTTTCGGAACATTGGTTAATTTTTTTCCTTTTTTTTTTACAATATTTTTTTTATTAAAAAGTTATTGCGTTTCGGTCTCTGTCTACGTTTGTCTTTGATGAATTAAAATAAGCCTACACGGAGTTTGATGTTTAGTTGGGAGATATTTTTTTATTTTTTTGCGTTTTGCGCATTTATGGCGGGTTGCGACCTCTTGTATAGGTCTGATTCGTTTTGTTGTTTTGCGTTCTGCGCGTATAGAGCGGGTTGTGACTCTTTAAATAAGCCTACACTAATTTTCTCGTTAGAGCGGGTTGTGACTCTTTAAATAAGCCTACACTAATTTTCTCGTTACAGCGGGTCGTGACTGTAACAAATTCATCAAAGACCAAATGTATTCCACAGTGCCGATTTCGTCCGAATGTTTCATGTTACAGTATTTTCCCTCTTAGATGCTCTTTGTCATGCAGTGCTGTTCTTGAGTCCAATCTTATAATAGATTTGTACTCTAGTTGTATGGTAGTCTGTTGATAATTATAGAATTCTTCAGACAAATGTGACAGGTCGTATGCAAGGTCGCATGGTAGGTATTTGTTAGTGGATGTATGAAAGTGAGACAGTTACTGGGCGGTTCTATCCTTCTTAGGCGCTTGCCGCAGCGGATTTTACTACGTAAAATCCTTTCTCTGGGAGAGGGGGTATTGTTACGTTGTAACAAGTTTATAAACATAAAATAAATACAAATAATAACTACATACAAACAAACAAATAACCCGTTGTTACAATTGAATGCAAACCGCGCGCTTTAACTAGCGATATCATCACAACGACCATATAAGGTATTCGTCGGTGCCGGAAATCAAATTATTTCTAGAACATCGGATAGTAAACGCCACAGCCAGAAATTTCGAGAAAAAATACAATAGCGATCGACGGTTCAACTTCCTACGAACTATTCCATCTCGCTCGATTCTATAATTACTATCTCAGTCCCACAGGGATTTACAAAAATATAGAGGGTAGTCGTGGCGTGTCTTGCTTCGGTTGTACCGTTCTTTCCATATCTCTGTCTCATGTCATACGGAACAATCTAGAATCTGACAGTACGCATTGTCGCCTCAGGAAGGAAATAGGCCCACCACCGAACCGATATGTACCTATATAAGGACGAATTCGCGGAGAGAGAAGGAGAAATTCCGACGCCAGAGAGTTGTGATTAGTTCGCATTTTTTAAACAGTAGTAAAATCAGTGCTATACTAAAACGAAAAAGAAATTAAAAGCGGATCGCATCATTTCCAACCCCCTTGGAAACTGGGGGTTCTCCGTTCGGGTTGAGAAATACGAGCTGCACGTTCACGACTCGGATTGAGAACTACGAGCTGCAAGTCCACAGTACGTTTGTGAACGACAGCTGCACGTACTAGTACGGACTGTACCAACGGGCAACGCTTCTGCCCACCGACTCCAGCAGACCCCTGCGGCTGAGGGCCTTCCGATATATCACCGAAGACCCCTCCACGCGTCACGGGATCGAAGGCCGAAGTTAAGTCCCCAGTGCACATAGGGTTTTATTGGGACCAGAAAGCTTTTCTGTGCCAAGAATCCACCCCCCTGGGTGTAGTCATAAATATAGAATTTTTATTTTATTTTATTTTATTTTAATAAATTGATTATTTTGTAATTGTTTTTTTTTTATTGTTCCCGCCGTCAGGCGGTCGTAACAGGACCGAAGGTTTTATCCGAATCTTATGAACTCGCAACTCGACCGACGGTGAAATTAAATCTTGGAATTATATCTTACTTAGGAGAATCTTTATGAAATATTCTAAATTAAAAACTGTTGTTTAAGACATTAAAGTTTGTAAGTTGTAGAAAGTTTGATTAAATTATTTAGAGGTTATGATGGCGAATAAAGAGTGAGTTAAAAACTAACGAATAAAAACTAAAGTAAGCCTTTAGAAGTCGTGATGGCCTCGAGGTCGAGAATCTCAAAGGTCGCGGGTTCAAACCCCAGGCACACACGACTGACTTTTCGACGTTTTGTGTGTATTCATAATGAATCATTACAGACTTAAACGGCCAAGGAAAACCTCGTGAAAAAACCTGCACACCTAAAAAGTTCGTAGGAATTTCTTAAGTGTGTAGTCCGCCAACACGTACTAGGCCAGCGTGGTGGACTTAGGCGTAAACCTTCTCAGTGGTAAAGAAGGGCCGTGCTCAGCGGGACGTATATGGGTTGATGATGATGATGATGATTATAGTGAACGAAAATGAAATTAACCTGACAAAACGTGGATATAAAAACACAACTCTGCCAGCCCCACTGGAGTCACAGACAAGATGTTTATGTAAATTATACTTCTTTTAGAATCATATCTGCTCGGACAGAAAATAAAAAAATATATAAACTCGGCCTTCATTCGTCGTCAGCCCAAATACGTCCCACTGCTGGGCACGGGCCTCCTCTACAACTGAGAGGGTTTAGGCCTTAGTCCAAAACGCTGGCCTAGTGCGGGTTGGCGGAGTACACACCTAAGAAATTCTTAAGAACTTTTTATGTGTGCAGGTTTTATCACGATGTTTTCCTTCACCGTTAAAGCAAGCGATAATTCATTGTGAATACACACATAACTTCGAAAATTCAGAGGTGTGTGCCTGGGGTTTGAACCTACGACCGCCGAAATTCTCGACCGCGCGCCTAAACTTCGAGGCCATCACTGCTACCCATAACTCGGCCATAACTCGGCCTTCATTACATAGGCCTTAAAGACTAGTGGTAAAAACTGGGTATACTTATACACCCCTGCCTACTGCCTTGGAGTCACAGACACATAGTAAGCATAAATTACAATTGCTAGTATCACCGTAAATAAATACAAAAGCGTAGAAAGATTTAAATCATTGTGACCTATTTACGTTCGACTATTCCTCTTGAAAGTGGGGCGTCGCGTGAGCTATGTGTGTTAATAAAGTTTAAACTACAAGTACAGGTGAAACCGAGAGCGGTAACACGCCTGATAAAACTTACTTACTAACTAAAACCACTAGTAGGTTGCCTCGTGGTCTCGCGGTACTAGTATGTGCCGTGCGATCTAGAGGTCCTGGATTTGATTCCCGGGTCGGGCAAAGTGTTATTGGGTTTTTCCATTAGGAAATTCTCAGTAGCAGCCCGGAGTCTGGAAATGTGCCCGAGAAACGGCACTAGGCTCGCCCCCTATTACGTGGGACTGATACATACGTGGCGAAATGTGGGTGCAGTTAATGCACCTCTGCCTACCCTTTCGGGGAATACAGGCGTGAGATTATGTATGTATGTATGTTCTATACAACCTTGAATTGTCTTTTATGCTTATATACCTATTGGAGAAGGCAGGGATTTACATCATATGATTCACCATTTTTTAAATTCCATAAAATATAGAGCTCGCTTGTTACCGTTTATTGAATATATAGTTAGACTCCCTGTTGTTACTAATATTACATCTAGAAAATAAAAATAAAAATATTTTTTTTATGTGACGGTGAAACCTCACAGTTCAATGTTTTGTCACCCGCTTTGCTGTGGAGGGAAGTGGACAACTCTTTGTTTTCCAATTCCTCCTTTATATTTTCTTTCTGATTAACTTCGTTGCGGGATTATGGCAAATTAGGTCCCCTTAGATTCGCTGAACTTCATTGCTCGGCGTCAATACTATGCGTGCCGCTGTTGATCCTGGACAGGACTTACAGTGGCGGGTGTATGGTTGGATAGCGAAAAAAGACAACCTTATAATGTATAAAAAAATAGTATTTACAACTTCATAAAACTCGTAAAAAGGTAATTATACTTAAAGCGATGTAAATAGTGAACTGTCAACGACAAAAAGGCCCGGAGTAAGCTTCAAAAAACATCTCATTATTATAATTACCGTAAAATTATATTGCTTGAAAGTAAAAAACAATTTTAAACATTATTGCTGCCCCGTAAACCCTTTTTTTTTTGTCACGAGGAAATCCATTTACAGATCGTCTCCAAGTATGCAACTTGGAGACGATTATGTCGGACTCACCGATCTACTTTTGGTTGTTGTAATAGGTCGTCCTACCGACTAAAACCCCGTGATGTTCCACAATCTCCCTGATAATCCGGGGCCGCGGGATACGCGTTAGCATGCAGCCGGGGCGCCCTATAAACCCTGTGGTTCAAGTGTGTGCCGTGCAATCCCGGAGTCCCGAGTTTAATGCCCGGATCGAACAAAGTGCCTTTTTTTCATTAGAGAGTTTTCAACATAGAGCCTATAAATATGGCCGAGAAATAATAATAGGTTCATCTCTATTAGGTACTATTTAAAATTTAGCTGGCAAAAGTAGAAAAATGCGTCTCTGCCTACACGTACGTCAATACAGGCGTGAATATAAACATTTTTCCCTGTTTACGAAAAGGTATTAATAAATATACACCGAACAGTCACATACATAGTTCTGACCCCCACTAGGATACAAGTCCTGTGTCGTGGGTATCAGAAACTACGAGAGACTTTTCGCTCTCACATACACCCAGACCCGAAACAAATATTTGTGGATCACACAAACATTTGTCTCGATGCGGGGATCGAACTCGCGGCCTCTCGTTTCGCAAGCTGGTGTTTAGCCAACTGCGCCACGGGGCTGTCAATATTGTATTATGTTGTCACCCATTTGATACTTGGAGTGTTCCTCTCTGGTTTTATAAAAATCTATACTCGTATGTTGAAAACCGCCATTAGCTAATGGGCGGTAAACCCGTGCTTTTATACATCGCTGACATGTTCACAATGGAGCTAAAAGGGTGGAGGACAAAGGTCACAATCAAGATATTCCTACCAGGCTAGCAACCTTGGGCATTGTGAAGTTTTTTGTTTAGAATATTATAGATACGTCACCGGGGAACGAGTGACGGTGTTGGTTTGAGACTGGGTGTAAAAAAATTGTAAAGAGTGCGATCTACTCAATAAAAACGATTTTTTACAGTAGCTTGAGGAAGCATTTAGGCCGGTATGCTTGTATCGATTCATCGAAGCCTCTTGAAAATTGATTGGAACATCGTACTTACCATCAAGTACTGTGTTGACATTATGTCGTTCTCGTATAAAAAAATGGCTTATATTTTCCATTTCTTATACTTGGCCGTAACAATACAACATGATGCTTAGGAAGTCAATTGTAATATTTGTAAAATAAAATAAAAAACAAAATAAAATAAATAAATAAAATAAAGTAATTTATAACTGTAAATTCGAACGTCATTCTGAATACACATCATATTATTTGTGTTGTTAGTAGGGATCCAAAAGATAAATATCGATGTTTTAAAATCGATATTTCGTATCTTTTTTAAATATCGATGTTGTTTATGAACTATATTGCATCTCTAAATAATAAAATAAATAAATAAATACACCCAACAGTCACATACATAGTTCTGACCCCACACTAAGATACTAGTCTTGGGTCGTGGGTATCAAAAACTACGAGAGACTTTTCGGTCTCACAAAGACCCAGACCAGAAACAAATATTTGTGAATCACAAAAAAACTTGTTTCGCTGCGGGGATCGGACCCGCGGCCTCTCTTTTCGCGAGCTGGTGTTTGGCCTACTGCGCCAGGGACGCTGTCAATGTCGATATAGTGTATGAACTATATTACATGTCTAAATAATGTACATATTTACTACGGCAATAACCAAAACAAATATATCTTTTTTCGTCCTCCTAAGAAGTCCCCCAATTTCTTGCGATTGAACCAGGAATTATTCATAGCCGCTTCCATATTGCATATGCAGGTCACATAGAATACCGTAGTTCTACTGAATAAATGACAGGGGGAAATGTTTCGCGGTCTCACGTACCTACGCACATAGAAGAAGAAAAATATACTCGTAAATATAAGATAATGGTGTCGTGTTGAAGAGACTAAGTCTTCATCCCAATGATTAGCTACATAAATACATAACCTCACGCCTGTATTACCCGACAGGGTAGGCAGAGATGCATTACTGAACCCACATTTCACCAGATAAATATTAGTCCCACTTAATAGGGGATGAGCCTATTGCCGTTTCTCAGGCACAATTCCAGACTCCGTGCTGCTACTGAGAATTTCTTAATGGAAAAACCCAATAACACTTTGCCCGAAGTGCCGACTCTAGGTCGCACGGCACATACATATGTATATTTGCCGCGAGACCACTAGGCAGTTTAGTAACTATCTCAAATTGGACCAACGCCATAGTGTACCCCACACACAAATATTTGTATCGGGTCTGGGTATTCGCGAGACCGAAAAGTCCCTCGTCGTTTCTGATACAAGACTTGTATCTTCGTTTAAGGGCAAAACTTCAATTTTTTGTTAAGTTTTAGCCACCAATTCAACTAAAAATGTTTGTTAAACTTTAGCCACATATTTAATTAAAAATATTTGTTAATTTTTTTGCCACCTATTTAACAAACAACATTAGGTAAATTTTGCGACCACTACAAATTTTTACTCCGATAAGATCTCAAACCGAATACAATATGTAAAGTCGCCAGTTTTATTTTATTTTACGATACACATTACCATTTTCACATTGTTTTTGCTTGTGTGTAGATCGGAGCCGATATTCGCTTAATTTTGTTCACTACATTGCGTAATTGCCATACGAACTGTGAGAGTTTAAAAGCTTTAGCGTACTCGCAAAGGTCGTGTTGCGGAGGCGTGTTTTAAAATTTTAATCAATTTTTAGTGTCCATCAAAATTTTGTTTATTTTTTTATTTATATACATAGCCTCATGTCTGTACTCCCCGAAGAAGGTAGAGGTGCATTACTGCACCCACTTTTCGCCTGGTATCAATCCCACGGAATAGGGGCGAGCCTATTGCCGTTTTTCAAGCACATTTCCAGACATCGTGCTGCTGCTGCTGCTACTAATATTTTTTTATGCCCGACCTGGGAATCGAACCCGAGGCCTCTATATCGTACGGCACTTATGAGGTAGTTTATTTAATTTATTTATGCTGATTATAGAAAAGTGTATGAAGGAGAACTTTGCCTTAGGCATCTTCTAACAGTTAATCTTATTAGGTTATGCTGAGACAAAAAATCCCGACAAAAAATAAAAATAAATTGAAGTTTTCCTAACAACCATAGGTATAAAATGTATGTGGTTGTTAGGAAAACGTAAAAGTTTTTATTTTTTGTCGTTATTTTTTTTAACGCAAGGGGGTTCGTAATCACCCTAGCTATTACCTGCCTTAGGTTCCGATCACGGTCTGAATACACCCTGTATACATAGCAAAGTGAAAGTTGCATTTAACGGTGAGTGCAGTTCGCTCGTAAAGGAGAATAGGCTATAAGGGATTATCTCGTCACACAACCGGCGTGTACAGAAATGACACTGAGCAACGAAACTCTTTATGGGATTCGCGTTTACTTTTACAAAACTAACTAAAACTAAATAGAAAACAGAACTGACAACTCCCTGAAGGGGTAGGCAGAGTTTCCGCACCCATGTTTCATTTATTGTATTTTAAGTCCCACATAATAGAGGTCAAGCTTATTGCCATCTAGGAATTAATAGATTAGACAAGAATTTTACACCGAGTAATCGAAGCCGGGACCTCTTAATCACTAGGGACACACATTCATATAAATCTATGTTTTATTTTTAATATTAAACGTAATTTTTCGTTACACTATTAGATAATTCGCCTATCACTATTGTAAAATGTTTTAAGATTCTAAGCAAGTTCTTTTTGTCGGCCAAATGTCAATGAGGAACTGTTTGTTGTAGTTTAAATATAAGACAAATGTAGACAATTGATAGCCGCCCCGCTCCGACGTAGCAATTGTGCCGTACAGTCGCGACAAAAACATGAAGCACGATTCAATTTAAATCATTCGGAGAGCGCCGAAAGAGATTTATCTCACTAAAGACCTCTTTGCACTTTGATTTGCAAATTACTGTTAATCTTTTTAGTTCTCAGAAGATCGTTTGTTGAAGGAAGCATAAGATTACGACAAGTACAAATAAAAGCGTTCTTCACCGTTAACTGTGATATTAATATAAATGCGAAGATAACTCTGTTCTGTCTGCCTGTTACGCTTTCACACCCAAACCACTGGACTGATTTAAATGGGTTTTTTTTGGGATGAAGGTAGATGGGACCTTAGGATCTTTCCTAAGTCCTTACATAGGGTACTTAATTTACGTACGTAAAAAAAAAGTGTGTGTGTGTACTTATGTACACGCGTTAGAAGTTATACTTCATACATAATTATATATTTTCTTAAATAATATAATAATATATTATAAAATAATATTTTAATAACTTCATGGTGTCGGTTTTTCATGACAGTGTGCGCGCGTCGTAATAACTTCAATAAGTTTTTTTTTTAATAACTTCATGGTGTCGGTTTTTCATGACAGTGTGCGCGCGCATCGTAATAACTTCAATAAGTTTTTTACTTAATCTTAAAATTAGGATGAACGAAATTCCCGATTCCAATGGGGCCAATCGATAGCTTACGTCACGCCGGTTCCAATGATACCAAACTCGGGTATCCTACGATTAAAATTGAGGGAGTTAGACAGAGGGGGGGTGAGTTATATTACTAAAAACGATTTAAGCCTGACCATGCGTGACGTACATATCATATAAGTAATAAATTTAAATTAAGGAAATTAAAATTATAATTAATTCTGACGTCACGACTCGGTCTTGACGGCACGTGACGTGAGCAGAATTTTAAAAGTAAAATCAGATTAAATTATTACTGTCACTATTCTACATTCTTAAAATTTAAAACAAACTTTTTCTGAATAACTTTTTGGTGTCGGTGTGCGCGCGCATCGTAAAAATCACTCTCATCATTTTTCCCTAACGCGCCAAAAGAAGTATAACTTCAAAAATAGATTTCGTATTGCTGAAGGAGTTTCTATAGCGATGACATTTTCCGAAGCGGAATAGTTTATTTTAATTGACGATTCAAAAGTGCTTAAAATATTTTTATTTTAATGAATATTATTTTGACTTTGACATTAAGTCGTGGGTCTATACAACATCAAGATCCGTAGCAAATGAATGTGTGAATGCAGGGATTTAATCCATTGTCTCACTTTTCATACCTTTGTGTCTGACAACGCGGTGGTAAATAATAAGTCGCGCGGTCGAGAATTTCGGCGGTCGCAGGTTCAAACCCCAGGCACACACCTCTGACTTTTCGAAGTTATGTGTGTATTCACAATGAATTATCACTTGCTTTAACGGTGAAGGAAAACATCACGATTGAACCTGCACACCTAAAAGTTCTTAGGAATTTCTTAGGTGTGTAGTCCGCCAACCCGCACTAGGCCAGCGTGGTGGACTAAGGCCTAAACCCTCTCAGTTGTAGAGGAGGGCCGTGCCCAGCAGTGGGACGTATTTGGGCTGATGATGATGATTATGCACTCTGTAACGTAAAGGTGATATTTGTTATAAATTGTAAGATAGAAGTTACACTAAATCATTATACGAGTATAAGCGCTGTGCCCCACTCGAACCGGTTCAGTACCACGTTTGACATCGGACCGAGTGGACGTGCCAGACGCTATTGAAACTAAGCTTTAGTAGTTTTATTTATACAAACCAAACCTGAAACGTCTGGACATAACACACTCCCCAGACGGTATAGGTATATTTCTACGGCCACATTACGCTAACTGTATTTTGTAGCCTAACGTAGAAGAGTGGGAGCCTTTACACTTTTTCGCACATATTCTAGAAATCACCAATATCGTATCCCGCAAGTTATAACGCGGGACTACCTAAGCCGCCAAGTATATGCGAACTCTGAAAATATAAAGTACTCTGCTCTAGCCAAAAGAAAAATCTTAAAAAATAATTTTCAAGCATAAAACCCCTCACATTAGTAGGTACTCATTTTAGAGCATTCAGGTGTTGGACATTATATTTTAATTACTGCTCCTCATTAAATCTCCCCTTTTATCTCGTAATTAATGAAGCTAATAAATCTTCATTATGAAGGTTCTAGGTAGGTACGTACAACTCTACTATATGTTTAACCTTTCATAATTTATGAAATAAAGTTACATTAGTAACTAAATCCACGTATATTTTATCTATACTTAATATTATTAATATTATAAAGTTAAATAGCTTGTTTGTTTGGTTGAACGCGCTGGTCTCAGGAACTACTGGTCCGATTTGAAAAATTATTTCAGTGTTAGATCGCCCATTTATAGAGAAAGGCCATAGGCTATATAACATCACGCTAAGACCAATACAAGCGGAGCAACAATAATTTTTTCAAATAGTATTTTCCTCGTGCCTCGTACTTGCCTCGTGGTCTCGCGGTACAAGTATGTGCCGAGCGATCTAGAAGTCCTGGGTTCGATTCCCGGGTCGGGCAAAGTGTTATTGGGTTTTTCTATTAGGAAATTCTCAGTAGCAGCACGGAGTCTGGAATTGTGCCCGAAAAACGGCAATAGGCTCGCCCCCTATTACGTGGGACTGATACATACCTGGCGAAATGTGGGTGCAGAAATGCACCTCTGCCTACCCCTTTGGGAATACAGGCGTGAGTTTATGTATGTATGTATGTATGTAGTATTTTCCCTTTTTAGCGCTTCCGCTGCGTGCGTTGCGGAAACGGTTAAAAATTCGCTAAAATATTGTATGACAGAATTGTTCTCCTTTAAAATTTCTAAAAAAGTACGCGACATCATGTGTCTATCGTTTAAGATTTGCTCACTATAACCTTTTTTATGCTAACCTTTGTTATACGAGTAAAATAAAGCAAAATGTTTTTGGGTTTTTCTGTAATTATATTCTCAGACTGCCTCGTGGTCTCGCGGTACAAGTAGGTGCCGGGTCGGTCAAAGTGTTATTGGTTTTTCCATTAGGAAATTCTCAGTTACATCACGGAGTCTGGAAATGTGCCCGAAAAACGGCAATAGGTTCGCCCCCTATTACGTGGGACTGATACATACCTGGCGAAATGTGGGTGCAGAAATGCACCTCTGCCTACTTCGGGGAATACAGGCGTGAGTTTATGTATGTATATTCTGAGTAGCATTTTTTCTTCTTTTCTATTTCCGAACTACCGACATCTATCGCCGACTGTACAAATACCTGCACCTTCCATTAAGAATAGTTTCGACTAACTCGATTTGGTTGTACGAGACTGTTCACTGTATAAGCGATCCTAGTACGTACTACATTGTTTGCGTTCAAAAATACGCTTGTGATATACATACATAATATATACCTATACCATAATATATACTTTAATGTTTTTACAGATACCGTAGGGTAGTTATTAACATACAATTTAAGTATTAAGTGCTGTGGTGTTTTTTTAAATTGGTATGTTTTAATCGAAAACTGAATTGGTGCCGCTAAGGGTTTTAAATAGGACATTAATACAGGTAAACTATTAATATTTTTAGTTACATCCTACAGCCCCGTTGACAGAGTTGACAGCCCCGTGGCGCAGTTAGTTAGCTTGCGAAACAAGAGGCCGTGGGCTCAATCCCCGCACCGAGACAAATATTGGTGATGCACAACTATTTGTTTCGGGTCTGAGTGTTTGTGAAAGCAAAAAGTCTCTCGTAGTCTTTGATACCCACGACACAAAACTTGGTCTTAGTGTGGGGTCAGAACTATGTATGTGCCTTTTAGGAATATTTATTTATTATTCTTCAATTACATTACGATACACAGACAGGCTATAAGTTGGCGAAATGTGAGTGCAGAATTGCACCTCTGCTTATCCCCATTGGGGAATACTGGCTTGAGGTTATGTATGAATATAACAACCTAATATCACTTTTCCTTTTGAGAATCGAACCCTTAGCTTCTCAATCAAAAGTCGCCCAATTAGTTCAACGAGGTACCTGTAATTACAAAATGAGTCTACGAGCCTAATGTATCCCACACACTTACGTCAGTCACAAGACACATTCCTGATAACAAGGGGTCACTGACCTCTCTATACCTCCTCGGTCAGTGCCAGGGCCGTCAATTGTGCTAAATTGTCTCCATTTAGGAAGATTTCCTATTGTTAACGGTACAATGTCCTAGATTACTTTTTAGGTCGGTCGTAGTACTAGCTATAATGTTATGGAGTTATAGGTACTAGGCAGTGGCGGTACTTCCATAGAAGCCCAAAAGCGTTACACATTAATTGTGTTATGTCTCGTTTATAATTGTTTATTGTGGGATCAGTACAATCTCATTTATATGTCAAATTGCTTTTATTAAACAAAAATTTTAAGCTTAAAGATTTATTATTCGGAATTTTGTAAGGCAAGTTGGGCTCTCGGGCTTCTATGGAAGTACCGCCATTGGTACTAGGTTATCTTTAGCGGCAATGAGTGCCAATAATCACAACATACGAGGAATCTTTCGTACATACCTTCAAGCTTGTACCCCAAAAGGAGAACCCAAAGGTTACGCCAGAAGTGCTGTGACTCTCGTAATTATTAAACCCTATTTCTCGTTTTTCGGGTCCTCTTTTAGGGCTGGTATTCAGAAGTTCGTTACAGTTACCTAATAACATTGCCAATGCGAGAATCGAACCCAAAACCTTTCGATCGCAAGTTTCAATATATTATGTTATATCGTGGGACTAAGGAAGCTATCTAATAGAAACATTAATGCAATCATAAAATGACTTATCATAAAATAATAACCTTTAAACTTAAGTAGTGATGGCCTTGAGGTTTAGGCGCGCGGTAAAGAATATCGGCGGTCGCGGGTTCAAACCCCAGGCACACACCTCTGACTTTTCGAAGCTAAGTGTGTATTCACAATGAATTATCACTGACTTTAACGGTGAACGAAAACATCGTGTTGAAACCTGCACACCTAAAAAGTTCTTAGGAATTTCTTAGTTTTGTAGCCCGCCAACCCGCACTAGGCCAGCGTGGTGGACTAAGGCCTAAACTCTCTTAATGGTAGAGGAGGCCCGTGCCCAGCAGTGGGACGTATGAGCTGATGATTAAACTTAAGTACGCAATACAGTCTCTCTTTTCAATATTATTTCAGCCTAACATTTAAGGTTCGTCTTAAAAACACAAGAAGCATCCAATTTCCAAAGAATCCTTTGAATGATAGCAGGCAATTACATGTGACGTGTGGCAAATGCGATAAAAGCAGCGTAGAAAATTGGAAAGTGTGTTTATGACACAACACTTTGAGTTTACATACATACATACATAAACTCACGCCTGTATTCCCCGAAGGGGTAGGCAGAGGTGCATTTCTGCACCCACATTTCGCCAGGTATGTATCAGTCCCACGTAATAGGGGGCGAGCCTATTGCCGTTTTTCGGGCACATTTCCAGACTCCGTGCTGTTACTGAGGATTTCCTAATGGAAAAACCCAATAACACTTTGCCCGACCCGGGAATCGAACCCAGGACCTCTAGATCGCACGGCACATACTTGTACCGCGAGACCACAAGGCAGTACTTTGAGTATGTCGCGTAATATCAAAGAAGTCTGAGGAAAATTATATGGGATGAAAAACTTGCTTAGATATTCAGTTTAAAAAAATACTCCCAACAGTCACATACATAGTTCTGATCCCACACTAGGATACAAGTCCTGCGTCGTGGGTATCAGAAACTACGAGAGACTTTTCGGTCTCACAAACACCCAAATATTTGTGGATCACACAAACATTTGTCTCGGTTCGGGGGTCGAACCCGCGGCCATGGCCTCTCGTTTCGCAAGCTGGTATCTAGCCAACTGCGCCACGGGGCTGTCAAAGTTTTATAAGGAGTTATGTATTGTAGTTTATATAGGTCCCACTGCATGTGTCCTTAAATGATGTATTGATGCCTCGCGGTTCTGCGATTGAATTATGTGTCGTGCGATCTAGAAATCCCGGATTTGGTTCCGTGTTACTCGGTTTTTCCACTATGAAATTCTCTATAACACCACGCCTGAATACTCGGAGGTTAGGCAGAGTCGCATTTCTGAATCCATCGGTTTCAACAGTGGTATTTTAAATTCCAAGTGATAGGGGGAAGGCCTAATGCCATTTTTCGGGTACATTTCCAGACTCTGACTGAGAATTTTTTAATGGAAAAACCCAATAAAACTTTTCCCGACCCGGGAATCGAACCTCTGCACATACCTACTTGTGCCGCGAGACCACGAGGCAGACAAATATAACTAATTTCAAGAAAGCTAATATTCTAAGATGATAAATTATTAAAACTAAATTCTTATAAACTATATGTGTCACAAAATACGATCTATCTCTGCCAGACAACCCAGAAGACAATTGTGATTATAAAAGCGGTAGTCTTGGTCAATGCGTTTTATAGAAGAAAAATAATGTTTCAACTTGTTTTTTGACTGTATTGGGTATGCGATGTATGTATGTAACAAATTCATTAAAATCAATTTACTGTTTTAAGTGTAAAATCAAAATAAACTATCAATAATAATATTTGCTAGGATCGTATGAAATAATAATAATTTGCCAAGAAATAAAATTCAAACTGACGACAAAACAAAACACAGCAATAACAATTCCATCAGAATATCCAAATATAACATTCACTGAAGAAAAACACGCACGAATGTAGTACATTATCTACACACACGCCACAGGGCCGTATCTCACACATTTGTGTGGCGAAAACACGATACGAACAGGAATAATCATTCACGAGACGTAAACATTCAGACGATAGTCACTAATAAAAACCAACGCTCGCACAACATCTTTGTGGAATAAGCTTTTCTCGCCGGTATTTCCGAATGGATATGACTAAGGGACCTTTAAGAAAAGAGCCTATATTTTCCTCAAAGGCTGGCAACGCACCTATGATTCTTCTGGTATTGTGAGTGTCCATGGGCGGTGTTGACCACTTAACATCAGCTCACTAGTTCGTTTGCATTAAAAATAAATAAAAAAAACAACTCCTTGTTTATACAAGCTACTCGTTTCCTCTTCAGTGTGATATATATTGAACAGTGCTAGTAAGGCCCGGTTTATCCCGCTATTTTATACAAAAAACCGTTAATAGTCTTAGTACTGCCTCGTAGTCTTAGACGTATGTATAGTACGTGGCGAGCGATTTAGTGGCTTCGGAATCGATTCCCGAGTCGAACAGTGTAACTGATTTTTTTTAATTTAATTTAACTTATATGGATCAATGGTGAATAGTTTTTGTATCGAATCACAATAGACTTATTGCCAAAAAAATCCATCGTAATAGAAAGTAAACTCACTTTATTTCACATAAGTATACATAAGTAACTCAATAACCTCATACCTTGGATAAACCAAAACACTGTGAACTTACAACTTACTCATAATGAACTTAGCTCATTACTCAGGGTGACTGAATCCATCTACTACCTGTGAAGTAGTCAACCCCCATTAAACCCGCAATTAACAGTCGTGAGGCTCGACCCACAGATTTACCTCTTAATACTGCCCTGTTTAAGATCGGTTTTATTTCGTTGTTGACACACATACACATTACGGTGAACGGCGTAAGACTTTACAGACTCGGAATTATATGGCGGACTGTAAATCTGTTGAGGTCTTTGATCTTGTTGCATACACGCTTTGGACCTCTGGTTTTTGATTTAAAAACTGTCTCTTGTCAATACATGAAAGAGATCAGAAAATCTTTTTCACTGTTTATAGTAAACTACATGTGGGATTCGGCTCCGAAATAGATTTTTTCGGGATAAAAATTACGCTATCTTCTTTCCTAAGTTCCTATTTATTTCAATAGCAAAAATCATTCAATTCGGTCAAGTGGTTATGGCGTGAAATCGTAACAGTCTGACAGTGAGATTTCCTTTCGCATTTATAATATTATTTGGAATAACATTAAGGGAAGTGGTCACCTTTTTATGTCCAAGTCTTCATAATTTCTGATACATTTAATTTCGGTGTAGAATAAGTTAGGATCCCGTAGCTCTACGATACTTTTTTATCTTATAAACACAATTTATTTTTATACTCCCAAAGAAATGTTTGAAAAGACAGTTGAGCGTCCCGTAGGACCGACTAGAGACTTGTTATCGACCGTGACTAACTGAATCAGTTGAAACTTGCAATTTTTGTACTTGCAAACAGATGTGTTCTAACCTTGGTGATCGATTGAATATCTAGCTGGAATATAGAGTGATGTACAGGAAAGGGCATCGATAATAATTACCCTGGAGCAAATATATGACAAAAAAAAAACAACCCGAAAGCCAACGAAGGCCAGTGTAGTGGCCTAAGGCCTTAACCCTCTCAGCTGTAGAGGAGGCCCGTGCCCAGCAGTGGGATGTATATGGGCTGGTGATGATGATGAATTGTAAACAGCGCAACAATTATACCGAAGTACTATTAATCCCCCCCCTTCCCTCCCCCAATTTACATAACACAACAAGACTGTAAAATATAACGATCACATCGCATTACTATAAACATCAACTCAGAGAATGTCTCAAAAACAATATCATAAATCATGTTCGCGATATGTTGTTTGTGGCACATAAAGCGTTTCCCGCGGCGTTTCCTGCACTCGCCTATCGCAAACGACTGTTTGACGAGAGTTTTTCACAACGCCGGTGAATTTTATGGCGGTCCTATCTGATTAATGGTGGACCCGACGCTATGAGAGCTTGTAAAATTAATGGGAACTACAAATAAGTTATGAGCGTTGGATATATAAAATTAAAGCATCTTTACACAGTTTTCCTGATAGATAGGTTAATTTTGATGTTGTCTTATTTATACAGGATCTCAGAATGAGAGGGTGAAGTGAGAATGACGAGATCAGGTCCTGGTTAATTGTTTTACAACAGCCTATTAAAAATACAAGGACCCAAGTAATTTAAAAGCCTTAAGTGTCGGTACCTCATAATTATCAATTCAAGAGATCTCTCAAATATCAAGGGCGCGCTTATCCAGTTTCTACTGCATTATAGTCTTATTTCATAAAATTTTAGATAAGGATATTTTTGGTTTCACAGGAACTTAGATCCGAAACTTTTTTATATCACACTAACATTTGTCTTGGTCATGTCTTAAGCCCAGGGTTCTCGGTTCACTAGTTGTTGAACTAACTGCCTCGTGGTCTCGCGGTACAAGTATGTGCCGTGCGATCTAGAGTTCCTGGGTTCGATTCCCAGGTCGGGCAAAGTGTTATTGGGTTTTTCCATTAGGAAATTCTCGGTAACAGCACGGAGTCTGGAAATGGGCCCGAAAAACGGCAATAGGCTCGCCCCCTATTACGTAGGACTGATACATACTTGGCGAAATGTGGGTGCAGAAATGCCTCTCTGCCTACCTCTTCGGGAAATACAGGCGTGATTTTATGTATGTATGTATGTGAACTAACTAACTTTAGCTAACTGAACTACTACTTTAACTAACTAACTACAAAGCGGAGTCTGTTGATGTCAATGTCGTATTTTGTGTTGCTGACAAGAAGGAAAGGGTTACGTCCAGTTTCACGTATCATGTCCATTTGTATTTTTTTCATCGTCATCCAATTCAATAAATTTCGATGCGGATTTTGTTTATTGCATTTAACCACGTACACACATAACATAGAACTCTTGAATCTTAAACAGCCTTTTTTTTGTTTCAGGACTCTAAAATGAAGCCAAGACCGAGCGACTCCAGGGTATAATGGACCGCATCGAGATGGACATCCCTAAAAACGACAACTGCTCCAACCAATGCGAGGGCGCTACGAAAATTACCGATTTCAGGCTCAGACCACCAGATCCTGACCTTATTAACAGGACCTTTGATAGACTCAACAGTAGCGATCTCATAGACAAGCTAAACTATACCCAGCTGAAAACCAACGCCAATATCTTTGAAGACTTTGACTTGTATGGCGTGTCCAACTGTACCTTCAACAGCACGTGTAGTGAAGCGGAGTATAACTTGTGGGCGTTGCCGCTGCTAGTGTTCCCCTTGTTGACGCTGTTCGGTAATGTGCTGGTGATTCTGAGTGTTTCGAGGGAGAGGAGCCTGCAGACCGCCACGAACTATTTCATAGTGAGCCTCGCTGTGGCAGACTTGTTAGTGGCCGTTGTAGTGATGCCGTTTGGAGTTTATTACTTGGTGAGTCGATTTTATTTGCTTTAACTAGTTTAAGGTATAGGATAGTCATATTTTCCTTATTTTTTTAAATACACCCAACAGTCACATACATATTCCTGACCCCACACTAAGATACAAGGCTTGTGTCGTGGTTATCAGAAACTACGAGAGACTTTTCGGTCTCACATACACCCAGACCCGAAACAAATACTTGTGGTTCACACAAACATTTGTCTCGGTGCGGGAATCGAACCCGCGGCCTCTTGTTTCACAAGCTGGTATCTAGCCAACTGCGCCACGGGGCTGTCAAATATATATATTATTATATTTATCTTTGTCTCCTTATTATATCGAAAGAATAACAGTCGAAAGCCGATCACTATCTGTTCACGAAAACTCTAAAACTATTAACCGGATTTTCATGCGTTTTTTTCTAATTTTATTTAGTAAATTGTTTGATATATGACGTTAAGTGTCCTGAGGTTAGAGGGTAACAACGATTTAAGATTTGTTAAATTTGTGTGATATGAAGAATTTATTGCGAAAATTCATAAATGTATCCCATACAAGAAAGGGAATACATTCAGGATTGCAAAAAAAGATGTTTAAAAAGTTAAATTATAAGCTCTTAGAAGTCAAACTACTGTTTACATTGTGTAGACCCAAGAGCACTAAGATGGCCTAGTATATAAGTACAAAAAACATCCAAGAATCCAACACATTGAATACAAACTCATGAGAGAGACCAATGAACTAAACATCAAAACATTCCATTGCCAAATATTCGTAATTAATCACAAAGGACCTCAGACATGCTCGATATAAAGACCATCTGAACCGTATTTCAATGCATTGTCGAGGTCTGTATCGCAAGCGCACAGTTGTAGAACCTGCACAATAGATGGCGTTGAATACTGTCTAGACGAAACCCTGTGTCTTTTGTGTTCATTCATGTTACTCTTGGAATGTACTACTATTAATGTACACATTGATGTTTTACATGTAATGATTTTTCGTGGATTTTTTAGGTGTTACAGATCGTGGTCGCATGTTTTAAATAGATCATCATCATCTCACACATAACACTCTCGCGAAATCGTAATAACAGTATAAAATTTATGGCATGGATTTGAAAACCACAAATGCACGTGAAACAGCGATTTTGATACAGGAGACAAATGTTTGTGCCGGGTCTGAGTGTTTGTAAGACCAAAAAGTCTCCCAATGTTACAATTGCATACGACAATAGTTTTGACCTGAAATATGTTTTTAACTCTTAGGTTTCTTTCATCATCAGCCCATATACGTCCCACTGCTGGGCACGAGCCTCCTCTACAACTGAACGGGTTTAGACCTTAGTCCACCACGCTGGCCTAATGCGGGTTGGTGGATGACACACCTAAGAAATTCCTAAGAACTCTTCATCATCATCATCAGCCCAAATACGTCCCACTGCTGGGCACGGGCTTCCTCTACAACTGAGAGGGTTTAGGCCTTAGTCCACCACGCTAGCCTAGTGCGGGTTGGCGGACTACACACTTAAGAAATTCCTAAGAACTTTTAGGTGTGCAGGTTTCATCACGTTGTTTTCCTTCACCGAAAGTACGTGATAATTCATTGTGAATACACACATAACTTCGAAAAGTCAGAGGTGTGTGCCTGGGGTTTAAACCCACGACCGTCGAGAGTCTCGACCGCGTGCCAAAACCTCGAGGCCATCACGACTTAGGTCTGTAGGTTTCTTCACTTTTAAAGTAAAAGTGATAATCCATTGTGAATACATACATAACTTCGAAAAGTCAGAGACCGCCGAGATTCTCGACCGCTCGCCTTAACCCTGAGACCATCACCATCCCATTAAAATACATCATGTGGATTATTTTTTTTAATTAATGTTACACGGTACTTTTAGAGTTTTAGCTAAATTAGGATTGTGAAGATAACTCTAAAGTTTTGCTATTTTTGAAACTAGCAAATTGCTTTAATAAAACTATAACACAATTATCTCCCCTCTTTAACTCTCGACCGTCGAGTTGAACCCTCGTACATCCTAAGAAACATTTAAAATTAGGGCTAAAATTTGCTTGGTTAATGGCCGAATACTGAAACGCAGTTGCTTAGATTAAGTATAATCTGAGGGCGACTTATATTTAAGTGGCTTATACTTAAAAAATGTCATGTAAAATAACTTTTTGTGGTAATAATTGCCATTTATGGAAATTTAAGTGGGCATTACTTAATCACAGTATTAAAACCAATAAATGATGTTTCAGTATACCGCTAAAATTATAACAGCCACTTAAATATAAGTCGCCCTCAGATTTGATAGCCCCGTGGCGCAGTTGGCTAGACACCAGCTTGCGAAACGAGAGCCGCGGGTTCGATCCCCGCACCGAGACAAATGTTTGTGTGATCTACAAATATTTGTTTCGGGTCTGGTTGTATGTGAGACCGAAAAGTCTCTCGTAGTTTCTGATACGACACAAGACTTGTTTCTTAGTGTGGGGTCAGAACTATGTATGTGACTGTTGGGTGTATTTATTTATTTATTAAGTAGCGTTTCAGTATTCGGCCATAAGTCGTCTTATTTGACAAATACAGGCTGTTCTAAGGATTCGATATAATTAAAAACCAAAGGTATTTCAATATAAGTTTTTACGATTCTCCGTAATCTCAATCGAAAACAAAAATTCTACCACCAACAATAATACAAAAACATTCAACCAATAAAAGTATGGAAGTGATGTTTTACTCATAAGCTTAATTAATCCATAAATTTAATATTTTTTTAACAATGAAACATTTCTAGATCCCCGGGAAACGATTCCAACTCATCAGATACGTAAACAAATGGTACGTAGTGTTGTCCGTTCATTTTCCATCCCGACAGGCTTTGACAAACAGTCGTGTTGACTTTATCTAACTCCTGACCGGCTACAGGTCGCTTCGTGTTTTTCTATTTCAGTATTTCCTTGTCTTCTATTATATTTGTAATACTAACTTATTGACTGTTTACTAAAACGTTAGGAAAAGTAGCGATTGCTTAAAAAATTGTGACTGCATCGTGGTACGATTTGGTTGTTCCGGGGTTCGATTCCCGGGATGGGCAAAGTAGTTTTGGATTTTTCTGTTTGGAGATTCTTAGTAACAGGGAGTCTGGAGTATTAAATGTTACCCATACATACCTAGCGAAATTTTGATGCAGAAACTCAGTCTACTTAGTTCTTGCCGCGACATCGAGCATGATAAATTGATAGTCATACCAATAAATTACCAAATAGTTGAATAATTGACTTGTCAACGAAGTTCTGACAGTTCATCATCATCAGCCCAACTAAGTCCCACTGCTGGGCACGGACTTCCTCTACAACTGAGAGGATTTAGGCCATAGTCCACTACCTGGCCCAGTGCGGGTTGGCGGACTATACACCTAAGAAATTCCTAAGATTTTTTTAGGTGTGCAGGTTTTATCACGATTTTTTCCTTCACCGTTAAAGCAAGTGATAATTCATTATGAATACACACATAACTTCGAAAAGTAAGAGGTGTGTGCCTGGGGTTTGAACCTGCGACCGCCAAAATTATCGACCGCGCGCCTAACCTCGAGGCCATCACTGCTTATTCTTTTGTTCACTTGTGTTTCACTGTTCTGACAGTATCTTCTCGTATTTTTATGCCAAAGGAAATTAAGACATGGTAGGACGAAGGAATTGAGTAAAACTTGTGGTCATCATGCAAGGTTTTTCTATACAGCTATCGGTATCTACATCGACCAAATACAGTATAAATGTACTACAACCAGAAGTGTCGCGGCACAAGTATGTGTCGTGCGATCAAGCCACGCTTAGTGCAGAGACCGTAGGATAACCTAATAAATATGTAAACCTGTACAAATAAATAAATAAATAAATCTAGAGGTCTCAGGTCGATTCCCGTGTCGGGCAGTGTTATTGGGTTTTTCCATAAGGACATTTTCAGTAGCAGCACGAAATGGGTATGTGCCCGAAAATTAACCAATTTGTAAGATTTTTCGTGTGGTTATAGATAGGACCTTAGAAAAGGCAATAAGATACTTAATTTTATAATATAAGCGTGAAATTATATATTATGGATGTTTGTTATTCAATCACGCCGAAACGCTTAACGGAGGTATAAATTGCCACTTACAAGCACAAACGATACTTTTATTCCGGAAAATTAAATTTGTATTTTGAATATAATAATGAAATACGCAGAAAACAATAATAAAAAATCCCGGATTAGGTCAAAACCGTCTAACGACATAACAAAGCCATAACAGCAAGTTGGCGTCCTGAAGATTTCCGATAAACGGTTTCACAGGCTAAGTATTTAACTCCTCAAGTTAATAAACATGCTACAAGTGATGAGGGTCGACTCTGGACCAGTTGGCGTCCAATGTAATTTATATGAAGCTTCAACTTCAGTATCAGACTCTCCACGTCATTTGGTGAAGTTGGAAAGTTTATGTGACCACAGCAGTGAAGTTAGAACACTAGGAATAGAATAACAATTGTAAATATTAAATTTAAGGGTAGTTTTTAAGGAAAGCCTCTTAATGGACGATATTTAGCGGGATTTTTTAATCTAATTCGTGAATTTGATCGCCCGGTACCGTACTGTAAAGTGTGTAAGATTTTCCACTGACTTTCATCAACGGTACGGAGTCTGTAAAGTCCAACAGACAGCATTAGACTTGCACCCTATTACGTAGATCTTAAATAAAAGACAAGTGTTAAAAACTGTATGTATAAATATATATTTTTAGGTGTAAATTAGTCCGCCAACCCGCATTAAGCCAGCGTGGTGGACTAAGGCCTAAAACCCTCTCAGTCGTAGAGGAGGCCCGTGCCCAGCAGTGGGACGTATATAGACTGATAATGAAGTGTAAATTAAGGACCACGACAGGAGCTTAACTATTTATAAAAAAACAATTTGAATGCACTGCCTCCTTCAAAAAGATCGAATCGAGATTACTTCAAATCTCCAATTGCTAAGACTCCTTTTACTAGTTAATACTAAATCTAGGTCATAATCTAGATTACCCTAATAACAATAAAGTAGCCTCACGTAAAGATCTAGGGCGTGTACCCAGACTTTTTGTTATAATTAGAGAGCATTTTGTCTTAAATGAAACAAGTTTCCGAGAAGCCTCGATTAATTTCGGGTGAAGGTCGAATTCGCGCGCTTAATTGCTCGGCCCATCAGGCTTAATGGCACCACACACTCGCATATTCCAAAAATGTTCCACGTTTGAATGATCTATGGGGCTTCCTCTAGTTAAGTTCAATTCCAATTTATTTTCAAACGAACAGATAGGTAACCTAAAAACTAACTTCTAGCAATCTATACAATAAAATAAAATTGTAGTGTCTGTTTGTAATATTGAAATAACCGCCTTTTAATAAATGCATATGGATTTACACACACACGCACACGGTACATATACCAAAATAACGTTTTTTACAATTTTTGTCTGTCTGTCTGTCTGTTTGTTCCGGCTAATCTCTGCAACGGGTGGACCAATTTTAACGGGACTTTCACTGGCAGATAGCTGATGTATAAGGAATAACTTAGGCTAAAAAAATAATAATTAAAGAATCAGCTGTAAGGCGGAATGAAGAACGCCGGGTCTTACGGGTATGCATAAATGCATATGAATGTATACACGGTACATATACCAAAATAACGTTTTTTACAATTTTTGTCTGTCTGTCTGTCTGTTTGTTCCGGCTAATCTCTGAAACGGGTGGACCAACTTTAACGGGACTTTCACTGGCAGATAGCTGATTTAATAAGGAGTAACTTAGGCTAGTTTTAGTTTATAAATTTTCTTATTAAAAATAAATTTTCCGCGTGGACGAAGTCGCGGGCACAGCTAGTATAAAATAACACTTTATTTACAAGACTTTATGAATCGTGACCTTTTAAAATGATAAAAGGGGTATAAAGAGAAAACGGTGATTTTTTGTCCTCCGGTCATCTCATTAACCTGACATTTAATTAATATTTTATGCCACGTTTCACCTCGTTGATATTTTTCATGCCTTTTAGTCTCCTAATTATTATGCCTGTATTTATAAATTACAGGTAATTTATCATCATTTCGTAAGTAATTAATTTTCCATTTAATCAGCAGATTTTTTACATAAAATTTTCGGTAATGTTCTTCTGTCGTTGACTTTCTATAGGGACAAACATTTCCAGAACACGCCAACATTCCAGAATCCGGTTTTTATTTTTGGCTCAGGTTACTTTTTGAAGCTACACCGGCTTTGCATAATAATGGAAAATTCTATACTATACCCTTTATTATTTTTATTGATATTATATCTAGAGATGTACTTCTGGACAAATAAATAGATAAAAAAAAGTAAAACCTCAATCCACGACCAAAAATTAAGTATAAGTTTTTCGTTCATACGTTATACTCACTGCTAAATTTCGCCAACCATGTTTTATTTCATTAATACATAATACAAGGCGAAAAATTAACCTGTAAATGATATTTACAGTTTCTGATAATTTCATAACGGAAAACTTTTTTAAATATTGGCTAATCCAGAAATTTGCCCGGAATCTCCTAATTATATAGTTAAGACACAGCATATATTTTCCATGCTTAAATACACAACTAAAAAAGCCTAAGAAAGGACTATAAAAATCCAGATTTTCAGATATAAATCTCATCGCCATAAAAGCGTATCTAACATTTACGGCTATCTGAGAGGTCGGCCCGTCATCAATTTAGAAAAAGGTCGAGTTTATTGAATGTACAGCATACGGTGGCCGTCGACACCCTTTGTCTTACACAAGGGTTCCTGATGGAGCATCGAGACCGTATTTCAACGGAACCATACGATTTATCAAGAGGACATCACTTGAGAAAATTTAGACAACTACTTATGTCAACATTATATAAAGATTTAAATAGAAACATACATACATACATAAACTCACTCCTGTATTCCCCGAAGGGGTAGGCAGAGGTGCATTACTGCACCCACATTTCGCCAGGTATGTATCAGTCCCACGTAATAGGGGGCGAGCCTATTATTTAAATAGAAACTCACGCTTATATGTTGGCCGAGGTGCATTTCACTGCCTTCGTTGTATTTAAAGGTCACGTAATAGAGAACAAATCTTTCCATCAACAAATCCATCTTTTCTTTGGCCTTCCTCTGCTTGTCCATCCTTCAACTTTCAAACTCATTACTTTAACCTACTCTACTAAGAATTTACTAATAAAAAAAACAAGAATACTTTGCCAGACCCGGGAATCGACCCCGGAATAGATCTGCTATAGGGATTCAGTGAAAAAACGTATAACAAGTTGCATACAATTGTAGATCCATTAACAATATTAATTTGCCAACAGACTGATCGGTTGAAATAAACAGGCCCCCATTGAAAGGGGCACTTACGGACGATGGCGTCGTCAAATTGAAATATGCCTCGCATTCAAACGAGTCGTTGGCAAATCTCTGCGATGACAGCCCATTCATTTCAATTCTGTTCATTTTACACCGAAATTGGTTATGGGTAATCAGGCCTAATCATGCGTGGAATATTTCCGATGGAGTGGTATATATGTCCCACTGCTGGCCACGGGCCTCCTCCACAACTGAGAGGGTTTAGTGCGGATTGGCGGAAGAAATTCCTAAGAACTTCTCGGCGTGCAGGTTTCCTCACGATGTTTTCCTTCATCGTTAAAGCACGTTATAGTTTATTGTAAATAAACACATAACTTCGAAAAGTGAGAGGTTTGTACAACATATTACCAACTTATGAATATTTTGCTATTCGCGGGCACTATTTATATTTATTTATAAAGGAATTTAAAACAAAAAAAGCTATTATATTTTTTACAAAAAGCAAAAATCGCATACAGCGACAAGACCGCCATTTTTTGCACTCTATTTCCTTCTTTTGATCATGTTTAATTTTTTGTGTTGTACAATAATGTGTGAGAAATAAGTAAAGCATTCTACATACCATGGTTTCACAATAACAAATCTCCCTGGTCTCTTAGTCCAGGACAAAAACCTGAAATAATGATTTTATCTACCCCCAGTGACAAGGGTGGACAGTTATTCGGTAACGGTAATATAGGTCGGTGGGGGGCGGATCGCGCCAGAGCTCGCATTAAACAGAACACACCTCCGGGATTGGATGCAAAGTGATTTCCGATAGCTGCCGTCGATTCGCACGTATGAGCCGCGTTGTGATCCCTATCTTTTTACGGGTGAAATGTTAATTGAAAAGGTTTACTGTGCCGCTGAAATATTGCTGCTTCAACTTCTTTTGTGCATGAAATTGAACGTTTTTGTGGTTAACGGTGACTATTTTAACGGACTTCAAAAAAGAAGGAGGATACAATTCGCCTGTATTTTTTTTATGTTTCTTACCTCAGAACTATCGACTGACTTTACCGATTTTGATGATCCTTTTTTTTATTTGAAAGCTGATGATTCAAGTGTCCCATTTAATTTTATGATAAATTACAAATTTACTGTGCCATGGGAATCTGTTTTATTTATTTTATGCGTGAAATGAAACGTTTTGTGTTAAAGTAATTTCTAATATGAGACATGAAAATTGAATACGTATTTTAACATACTTGATTAGCTCGACTAGTTGTTCTCGTGGCACGTGTGTGCCGGGCGATCTAGAGTTCCCGGATTCGATTTCCGGGTCAGGCAAACAAATAAAACACAGTTGGCGAACTAACATCATCAGCACATTCATGTCTGTTTATGAATGTGTCTTTGTGTGCTAATAATCCCGAAATGTAAAGCGTATATGAAAATCGTCAGATTTATGAATTAAAAAGATTCTGATCGAATAAAAGAATAGTTTATTTCGTTTCTTTTTCTATTTATTTTGCCACAATCTCATGTCTGCTTAGTGTGCTTATAAGAAGATCTGTCGCGCACAAAGCTTCAACGGTAGCAACGGTCGTTGACCTTACGTATCCGGTTATTGTATAATTTTCAGTTTCATTGCGTTATTTAAAATTGGTTTTCAGCGAATACTTCACTGGTAAAAGAGTTATGCAGAATAGAAATACGTACACGTAAAGATGAATCATAAATATTATTCATTCGCTTAAAAATAATTTAATTATTTGTTTATTTAGTATGTGTCCATCACCATCTTCATATTTACAAGACATTGCTACGAGCGATAAAACAGACAGTTGTACTTAATAATGATTAATCGTAAATTTATACTTTCGTATAACTATGCAATTAGCATTGTATATTCAATAAAGTTCAAAACAAATAAAAACATCCACATTTTTATAGGGATACATACATAGCCTCACGCCTATATTCCCTGAAGGGGTAGGTAGAGGTCCATTTCTGTACCCACATTTCGCCAGGTATGTATCTGTCCCACGTAATAGGGGGCGAGCCTGTTGCCATTTTTCGGGCACATTACCAGACTCCGTAATCCTACTGAGAATTTCCTATTGATAAAACCCAATAACATTTTGGCCGACCCGGTATCGAACCCGGGGCCTCTTGATCGCAAGGCATCTTGTACCGTAAGACCACTAGGTAGTCAACACATTTATAAACATCCTCAAAAACTCCGTCCTTACAAAAATACCTGCTCGCCATAAACCTATACATTGACGAGGTAACTGCCGCTTTACTGTAGTGTTCTGGCCTTCAGAAATGTCAACAGCGCAATGTACAGCAATCTTACTCTTTCGTTCGTAAAAACAAATGGCATTCGTTCGCGTAACTCGCAGGTGCTCCCCCATATTTCGGACACGTTGACCTACTTTCTTGAATGATTATGAACTTCATCAACCGGCTTCCCTCGTGTACTTGCTAGTATTGTGTTGTTTTGATGCATTTTACCTTTACTATTTTTCCAGTTTTTGAGTGTATCGTGATTTTTCTTTTTCAGATAACATTAATACATTGACGACTGTGTCTCTAAAAGAGGTTAATTTTGGAGTACCTATTTCTACATTCATTTTTTACCTATTAATTACGTCTTTTTGGGGGCAGATATTTGCCATTTTCGGACACATTTTTAGATGTATACAATTCGGAAAAATATTTGTAAACAAACAACATGTAGTATTTCCAGAAAATGATAAGAAATCAGGGAAGTTTTCTGTTAATTCATATTATCAAAGACAAAACTATCAAGCCCTTCCTACAAATGACACTACGAGTATTTTCATAAAATATTTGATTTATTATTACTACTATACTAAGTTATAAAACGTAAAAACATATCTTAAATACAACAATACCCGATGAATGATAGAAGATTCCTTTGAATAAAAGCAATATAATTCTCAAACGGGCTTAGCAAAATATTGTACAATAATTTGGCACTCGAACTTGAATTTTAAGCTCCACAGCTTTTATCCTAACCTAACCTATGTAACCCTTACTGAATGCATTAAGCTTCTGTTTAGCCTCAAAATTCAACGTGACTCTCGTTTGTAAGCTGCTAAGCCCCTTAACGCACGGCCGTAATGAAGCACAAACTTCGCTTAAGCTGATTAGCAGTCGCCTTAACAATCATGGGTTTGGTATCAGTGCGTTTTTAGATTTATATACATACATACGTATTCACTTTTTTTCCTATAGGGTTAAATAGAGACTATTGAGCGCTACTAGCTACTCCTGAAATATCTCTTTCGTCTGTACCGCATTCATATGACTTTTTATACATTTTGGTAAGTGTACTAGGCCAGCGTGGCGGACTAAGGCCTAAACCCTCTCAGTTGTAGAGGAGGCCCGTGCCCAGCAGTGGGACGTAGTTGGGCTGATGATGATGAAGTGTGGTCCTGGTATCCCCCTTGCGGGGTAGATCGTAAATTCGATTTATGCAATTAGTTCTTAGAAATTTCCTAGGTGTATAGTCTACCATCCCGCACTAGGCCAGCGTGGTGGATTAAGGCCTAAACCCTCTCAGTTGTAAAGGAGGCCCGTGCCCAGCATTGGAACGTGTATGGGCTGATGATTATGAGTCGTCAGGCGTCCTTTCCCGACATTACCACTTACTTTCCACGTACACCACATCTACCGCCCTAAATTCCTTTAAAGGTATATAATTATTTTACCGTAGACTTCTGACGTCATACCTTCTCTAATACTCAAGTATGAATAACTCAATGCCTCGGTACCAAATACAGTACTTAATCTAGGTTTTATGTAGATATTCTCAACGAAAAAGTTAATATAAAAATATTTCAACTAACTGAACACCGATCACAAGAATAGTTTATTCAGGCATTCCTCCAAATTCCTCATTTGATGTAATAAACTCTTAGAACACAAGAGTACTTGACTCCCCTCACGTTTCAACATAATGGCTAGTACCAAGTACGTTGTGTAGACAGCTGTCTGACTTAGTTTGGTACTTACATCGCATGAACTTGTGAGTACGGCTTAATAACGTCAGACGCTTTCTATCGCGAGATATTGAGTTCGATTTCCGAGCAGTGTTATTAGTTTCTAGCGCCAGAGAATTCTTTGCAACAGCTTGTGCCTGGTAAACAATAGTCATACCCTACATCTAAAACATGCTTAAACCAAAGAACAGTTGTTATTTATTTATGGCGCAGTTGGCTTGAGAAACGAGAGGCCGCGGGTTCGATCCCCGCACCGAGAAAAATGTTTGTGTGATCCACAAATATTTGTTTCGGGTCTGGGTGTTTGTGAGACCGAAAAGTCTCTCGTAGTTTCTATTACTCAGGACACAGGACTTGTATCCTAGTGTGGAGTCAGAACTATGTATGTGACTGTTGGGTGTATTTATTTTATTTATTTATAATTTACAGTGGGTACAGGTTCAACTTGTATCCTATTTAATTGATTTTGTGTTAATAATCTGCTTTTTATATTTAATTAGTCAATAGTTTTTTAAAAGAGGACAAAAAATGTCCACAGTGTATAGTTTTCATCAAAATTAGTCAACAAAAGATGACGATTTATGTGTGTTAATTTTTACTTACTGACACTGTTTATTAAACTGTGGAAACTTTCTTCTTGCATCAAAAAGCACTAGAGTTCTTTTAGTTTCAAAAACATTTACTAAAACTCAAAAATACCTCAGCGTCTCGACTTGTCTACTTGAATAAATAACTGTCGGTCGCCGAACCAAATGTCTGACACTTGAATTGATTTATCTGATTGATTCTTTTGTCATTGCAACTTCACTAACAATAGCTTCGAATTCGTCTCAAAAAGAATTCAGTGGGATTAAAATATTAGTATTTTATTCGACGAAATTAATTCAAGGGATTATCTGTAGCTTTGAAGAATGACTTCAATGAATGACAATAGAAGATCAAAATTTTGTGTTTGTGAGGTGATTATCACCAGCCCATATCAGTGGCGGTACTTCCATACAAGCCCAAAAGCGTTAACACGTTAATTGTGTAACGTCTGGTTTATAATTGTACATTGTGGGGTCTTTATTTAACAAATTGCATTTATTAAATAAATATTTAAAGCTTAAAGATTATTATTTGGAATTTTGAAAGGCAAACTGGGCTTTTGGGCTTCTATGGAAGTACCGCCACTGGCCCATATATGTCCCACTGCTGGGCACGGGCACCCTCTACTACTGAGAGGGTTAAAGTCCACCACGCTGGCATAGTGCAAGTTAGCGGACTACACTCCTAAGAAATTCCTTAGAACTTTTAGGTGTACAGGTTTCCTCACGATGTTTTCCTTCACCGTTAAAATACGTGATAATTCATTGTGAATACATACATATCTTCAAAATCTCAGAGGTGTGTGCCTGGTGTATGAACCTGCGACCTGCAAGATTCACGACCGCGCGCCTAAACCTCGAGGCCATACTTAGGCAATACTTTTATATTTCAATAATATTTCTCCAATGTCATTATAACCTTCTAAAAATCCGCTTTATAATCACTGTTGAAAATAAAGAAATTGCGTAGCTATGCGCATACACCAGAGGTTCATGTGTCTGTCCTAATTCTTTCGTGTTTTCCCCAAAACAAATGCTACAATTCCGTGCCAGCTCCCTAAAATTATTCCCAGAGGCTTCTGCGTAAATTTCTGGCCCACTTGGGCTTGTAAATTGTGTCCGCTTTCGTTCTTTGATTAAGGAACGCTAATTAATATGGTGGAAAAGGCTTGGCAGTTACAGAAAATATTACAGCAATATAATTGCTTTGTTATTGCCATAATAAGTTGGACGTAATATGTTGTAATAGAAAATCTTGAAAGTTCTTTTAATTTCAAGAAGTATTTTTTTTCTTTTCAACGCATTTTTATCTAACTAGGATAATTTTCCTACCTCAGCTCCGGTTAAAATAATTTGCGAATTATTAAGTTGTGTAGTAAATTTTATTATCTTGAGTATTTATGTATTTATTTATATAAAAAGACAATAAATCTATTCATTGGTATTTAGTGTAACATAAACCACATTAGGTTTTTCTGTACACTTGCTGATTCGTCGACAGTAAGTAGTATATTTTAACACAATACATACGAATACAAAAATGATACATAGATACAGTATGTCATACCTTTCGTAAAGTAGAATATGGGCAGGTCGTCAGAAGGACATCGGATGACGAAGAATGGACGTACTACGCTTGTTGTTACACCATTTGTAAAACATTATTCTTTGCCAGTATAGCATTTTCGTTTCCATGAATGTGTCGTTAAGATAACGTCCAGGGTTTGAGAAGATCTATCCTGTGGACTGAAGGCGTAATTTTTCACGTAGCATGCCCTGTTAGCCGTGAAAAGGCGCCGCAGAACATGCTAGATACTGCCAGACAAAGATCCGACCAAAAACTATAAAAAATGTTATGAAATGGTCCACGTAACAAATAAATTTAATTTCGACTCAAATCATCGTAAAATACATACGTGCATACATAAACTCACGCCTGTATCCCCGAAAGGGTAGGCAGAGGTGCATTCCTGCACCCACGCTTCGCCAGGTATGTATCAGTCCCACGTAATAGTTGGCGAGCCTATTGCCGTTTTTCGGACACATTTCCAGACTCCGTGCTGTTACTAAGAATTTCCTAATGGAAAAATCCAATAAAACTTTGCCCGACCCGGGAATCGAACCCAGGACCTCTAGATCCTTTGGCACATACTTTTACTGCGAGACCACGAGGCAGTCATCGTAAATTCTTTGACGAAAACCCATATAGATATCGGTAGTAACAATAAAATTTAACGTTACCCGCAGTAAAAATAAGGAAACTGCGATCCTGTGCTCACATAGCTGAAAGCAATTATTTTATGCAAATGTACCTTTCGTATGCAAATGTATGTAGTCGGTATGAACGTAAACATACCAGCCTGTTTGTCTGGCTAAATGACGAATCTCCTGTTGTTGTTACTAACAAATTATGTAACAACAATCTAGGTACACAGTTAGCGCGGTGTATGGGAAACGGTCTAGACGGCGCGGAGTTTAAGTCTGGCAAACAATCCCTTTTATGAGTTCGTGTTTATCGCTTGCTGTGAAAGTGTAGGAAGATATTTAAAGGGAATATGGGAAGGAACTACTCACTATACTTTAACGGTGAAAGAAAACATCGTGAGGAAACCTGCACACCTAAAAGTTTTAAGAATTTCTTAGATGTGTACTCCGCCAACTCGCACTAGGCCAGCGTGGTGGACTAAGGCCTAAACCCTCTTAGTTGTAGAGTAGGCCCGTGCCCAGCAGTGGAACGTATAAGGGCTGTTGTTGATGAGAAGGAAAATCTTTTAAGATTAATTAGGTTAGCTTGGTAGATCAAATCAAACTCTTTTACCCCAAAATCAGACCTAATGTATTGTATGTTGGTGTATATACACACATAGTATGCTGTTCACGTCTGTATTACTGTTAAGATAGGCATGTTATTTATAGGTAACTTTTATCGGGTTTACCAGGTACATATCTAGAACTCAGAACTGCTGTTCATAAATTTTGCTAATCGAAAATAATAACTCTGTGCCCTACCTGGATTAAACCCGGCACCTTTCTATCGGAAACGCCAAGGCAAGGCAATATAATCAGAGACGACAATCCTGTGCAAAGGCGCCGTACTAACTCAATTTGCAATAGCTTTGCAGCGACATATCACACTCACTTTGTCAGAATAATTTTCAAGCATTCTACGAAGTCGAGTTCTACGAAGGCAAACCCTTTGTCTCAGATCTATCGAATTAACACTGTAGAGCTGTGTGAGGGAACCCCAAAATATAGGGAAGGAATTATTGGTAATGTTGTTTCATGTACACAAGATGTAGTATAAGTACCTTGACGATCATTAATCTTAAGTTTTTCTTCTTGGTTGCTTTCTCTAACACTGATTTTAAAACATTAGACAATTAAAAAAGGAATATTTTCGCCGAAAGTTAATCATATGGATTTTTTTTTATTTTCACGGTGACACATTATTTAAATAAACAATTTCCTTCAATACCACATAGGTATTTTTACGACTAAAATTACGATAATCTTTCACCAATAGACAAAATTATTCAGGCTTGTTAATATTGTAAGTGTATCTGTTCACGTGGAGTCACCGATGTACGTGAACCTGTGATACACGTGTATAGTTGTTGCGTAAGTAGGGTACGAGCAGCGACGTAAATGAAACGACCGGTGTTGATGCGTGCTAATATATGACTCAGTGCATATAAAAACTTTATTGCTTTATATACCAAAATATTGACATAATTCGAGTTCATCGACTATGCTGACGATGCTCCCACATTAGTTCCCCCCTTTTTAAAAAAATAAATGTATAATAATAATGATAAAAAATAAGTAAATATAAATGTATATGACACAAATAAACTAATTATAGTTCTTGCTTTTCCGCTGATCAGGCTCTATAGCGAATCGTACAACAGGGCGTATGACGCGACCCGAACGTGTTGTCGTCAGCGTGGCCTTGTTCTTTTCCGCGAGCTCAGCACTGTTGCGGTCGTTGACGTTGTTGCTGCATGTGCTTTTTAAGTGTGCCAAAGGTTCGTTCGCCTTTTCTTCATTTACCATGTAAGCAGGTTTCAATCTGTCTACTGTTACTATGGATGTTTTTTCTGGCATTTGTATTTTAAAATATTTTTCATGTTTCTCTAACACTTTGTATGGTCCTTTGTATGATGGTGTTAGGGGCTTCTTTACAGCATCTGTTCTGACGAATACGTATTCACAATCTTTCATGTCCGGGTGTATATATGGTTTATGGTTTGTAGCGTGGTGACTGTTGTTAAACGGGCTTAGATTGGCCATTGTCCTTTGTAGTGTCCGTGTAAAAATTTCTGGTGATGTATTTTGCTTTTTCGGCTCGATAAACATACCAGGTAGACGTATATTTGTTCCGTATAACATTTGTGCTGGGCTGATGTTTTCTTTCAGTCGTAAGGCGCCTCGCAACCCTAATAGGACTAGTGGTAACTCATTTGACCAATTAGTTGTGTTACCACGCGCAATTAGTGCGGTTTTCATTGATCTATGCCAGCGTTCGACTAATCCATTTGATTGTGGGTGATAGCTGGTAGTTCTGGTTTTCTTGATACCGAGTGCTTTGGTTAAGGCGATAAATAAGTCTGACTCAAACTGTCGTCCTTGGTCTGATGTAATGGTAGTTGGGCATCCAAATCTTGCTATCCAGGTATTCAGGAGAACTTCTGCTACAACTTTTGCTGTTATTTCTGGTACTGGTACGGCTTCAGGCCATCTTGTTGCTCTGTCGATCATTGACACGATGTATCTGTTTCCATTGGATTCTGGCAATGGACCGACGATATCTATGTGCACGTGATCTAAACGTGCTGTTGGCGTGAAACTCCCAATTGGGGCTGAGTTGTGCCTGTATGTTTTACTTGTCTGGCATGACCCGCATGTTTTCGCCCATGTGCCTACGTCTGTATTCATGCCTGGCCAGAAGTAGTGTTCAGAGATCATTTTCTTTGATGATCTTACACCAGGATGCGTAACGTTGTGCATAGAGTCAAATATTTGTTTTCGAAGCGACTTCGGTATGTACGGTCGTGAATTTGTTCTTGAATTTTCGCACCATAATTGTCTCGTTCCCGGTAACTGGATACTTTTCCAGCTGAGGTTGTTTTTATTTAACAGCTGAGAGAGTTCATTGTCACTGCGTTGCAAATCTGCTATGTCATTCCAATCCACAGGTGTGGGGCAATCTATTTGTTCGACTCGTGATAGTGCATCGGCCACTGGGTTCATATTACCGGCGAGGTGACGTATGTCTGTCGTGAATTGTGCTATGAACTCTAGATGACGTAGTCGTCTTGGGGATATTCTTTTACTTGAACTGTCTTGTTTAGTAGTAAAGGCGTGACATAACGGCTTATGATCGGTGTATATTATCAATTCTCGTCCCTCGATGTAAGGTTGAAAATGCGTTACAGCCATGTAAACTGCCAGTAATTCTCGATCATATGTACTGTATTTAGTTTGTGCTTCACTTAGTGCCTTTGAAAAAAATGCAAGTGGCTTCCACGTGTCGTTTTCGTACTGTTGTAAAACGGCGCCAATACAAGTTTGTGAAGCATCTGTCATAAGTGATAATGGAGAATGCGGATCCGGAGACGTCAATGTAACAGCGTCGCTTAGACTTTCTTTACATTGATCGAATGCTTCTAGTGCTTCGGAAGTCCATTGTATTTTAGTTTTGTCGTTTTTCTTTGAGCCTATGAGATATTTGTTCAAAAGAGCTTGATGTCGAGCTGCCTGTGGTATGTTATTGCGGTAAAAATTGATCATGCCCAAAAATCTGCGTAGCTCTTGCACCGTTGTTGGAGTCGGGTATTTTTTGATTGCTTCAACCTTTTCAGGTAACGGTTTGATACCCTCTGGAGTAATTAAATATCCGAGGAATTCTATTTGGGGTTGTCCAAATACACATTTGGCGCGATTTATTGTGATGCCGTGCTCGTTGAGTCGTTTAAACACTTCATGTAGATGCTGTCTATGTTCACCGGGTGACGATGACCTCACTAATATGTCATCGATATATACAAAAATGAAGTCTAATCCTGCTAGTACTGTGTTCAGGAATCGGACAAAGGTTTGGCCCGCGTTTCGTAAACCGAACGGCATTCTAGTGAATTCGAATAGACCGAACGGGGTAATTACTGCGGTTTTTTCAACATCTTTGACAGGTATTTGGTTGTAAGCTCGTTTTAGATCAATTTTTGAGTATATAGTAGCTCCAGGCAACAGGTATGTGAAATCTAATACCCTCGGGATCGGATATCTATCCGGTACAGTGATGGCGTTTAATTTTCTGTAGTCGCCACATAGTCGTAATTCGCCGTTTTTCTTCTTTGTCACCAGTAGTGGACTAGCCCAGGGACTCTTGGAAGGCCTACATATGCCTGTCTGTAACATGTCCTCTATTTCTTTTTTCACCTTTAGGTATTTGTCGGCCGGCAAAGGTCTTGATTTGGAGTACACAGGATGTCCCTCAGTGATAATGTGGTGAACCACGTTGTGTTTTGGTGGTGACAGAGTGTCGATGCTACTGACGTCCGTTATTCCATATTTGGATTTAGCGTGCTCGCAACCTGCGTTTGAGTTCATTTTCTGGATAACTATATGCCTCTTGAAAGCCAAATCAGGGAGATCCGCTGGTGGAAGGCTGATAAGGCTGTGCAGTACAGTTATCACAATTTAATGAAGTTTGCTTCGAACGTCGGTTTTGCGTCGGTATATTGAAGAACGTCGGTTTTGCGTCGGGTATTTTTTTTCGTCGGGGTCACCAGTTGTAAGTGTATCTGTTCACGTGGAGTCACCGATGTACGTGAACCTGTGATACACGTGTATAGTTGTTGCGTAAGTAGGGTACGAGCAGCGACGTAAATGAAACGACCGGTGTTGATGCGTGCTAATATATGACTCAGTGCATATAAAAACTTTATTGCTTTATATACCAAAATATTGACATAATTCGAGTTCATCGACTATGCTGACGATGCTCCCACAATATAAAAGTCTGAAATAATAATACTGCATACATACATACATACAGAAACCTTATGTCTGTATTCCCCGTAGGGGTAAGCAAAGGTGCATTTCTGCTGCTGCACCCACATTTATTAGAGGGCCACTTATATGGGATGAGCCTATTGCCGTTTTTCAGGCCCAATTCTAATGCTGTCACAGAGAATTTTCTATTAACACTTGGCACGACCCGAGAATCTCACGGCACATACTTGAGCCACGATACCACGAGGCAGTATAGTAATACTACCATACACACATATATGTACCTACCTGGTCTACCATACAGTTAGCTAATTCTCACTCGCATTGTAATACACGAGATTGTACGCACAAAGGCCGTGGCAGCTGTTCTGACGGCTTTGTGAATATCGCCTTGTGGCTAGTGCATAGTCATCGCACCGCGTAATTAAGGGATTACACTATGTTTATGCACCTCCCTCATAGTGTTTGTTATTCTGGAACTTTGTTGAAGATTCAAAGTTAATGAATGATTCGAAAACCACATGAGTATTGTGGGGTCCAAGTCGTATGGTAGACTAAAAAATCATCACAGTATTGAATATTTTTTATTTAAAATTAATTTTGATATTCAAAGGTAGAAATCGATAATACAAATGTTTGCATTAAAAGTTACGCTATATGCTCGTATAGCGCTCGTTTGTTCACTATGCCACAGTCCCAAATATCCTAATGTTGATGTGCCGATTCAATGCTGTAAAAAGCATTTGTCCAGTTCAAATTTGAAATATTTTATTCTTAAGGGTCATAAAATAACGCTAATGATCGCCTGATGCTACATACATTTACTCTCAGTTTCTCGAAACGAAAAGAATACCACAATTAGAGGCAAGGACGATTTTAACTTGTAATGTATCTATATATTTATATTTAAGTAAGTTTTTAAATTGTATTGACTATATTATGTATTTTTATGTTTATGTTATGTGATGGGTGGTTTTTAGAGTTTAAACATAAGTTTATGTATGTTTTTCTCTTCATGGCAGCCCAAATATTTATGCATCTATTAGTTTTTCTCTGCATCACACTAAGGTTGACTGGTAGATAATGCCCTAAATTAGTTCCGACTTCACACATTTTATGTACGTTAAGTTTAATAAATTAATTTGATATATAATCAAAAGTTGAGACCTGGCATCCTTTACGTAGAAAATCCAGTGTGAATACTTTAATGGCAGCAACATCTGTTTGTTTCAGTTCAACGGCGTGTGGGGTCTGCCGGCCGTGGTGTGCGATTGCTACATCGCCATGGACGTCACGTGCTCCACCTCCAGCATCTTCAACCTCGTTGCCATCTCCGTGGACAGGTATATATTCAACTTCTAATAATTGGTAAAGACACAGATCATATTAGTTTACTAGCTGACCCGGCGATCTTCGTTCCGCCTAACAGACGATTGTTTTTCATTTTTCTTTTTGCCTAAGTTACTCCTTATTACATCAGCTATCTGCAAGTGAAAGTCCCTTTAATATTGGTCCAACCGTTTCAGAGATTAGCCGGAACAAACAGACAGACAGACAAAAATTGTAAAAAAAAGGTTTTTTTTTGTATATGTAACCGTGAATACATCCATATGCATTTATTAAAAAGCGCTTATTTCAATATTACAAACAAACACTCCAATTTTATTGATTTGTATAGATTATTTAATTATTTATTATTTATTTATATAGATAAAAGATAGATAGATTACTGCAGGACGAAAAGGCCAATTCAACTGAGCTGGAACATCTAAATTCTACGTCAAAGACGACCAACGAGCCACACTTTTGCGCTCTTTTTGATGCTTTCCATATTTGGATGCTTAAATTCGCGTATTCTTGCAAGCTTGTCCTATTTCGAAGTCTTGTAAACGGCCAGAGGTAGTCTGACATTTTTATCGTTGACTCTGTTTCAACAACGCTGCAATTTCAAAGGTTGATTTGAATAACAGTTTCCAGCTGGTTTATCTTTTATCCCAGTCCAATGCCATAAAAGGTAGCCTATGATAGACTCTAGAGTCTCATTCGCACCATCATCATCATCAGCCCATATACGTCCCACTGCTGGGCACGGGCCTCCTCTACGACTGAGAGGGTTTAGGCCTTAATCTACCACACTGGCCTAATGCGGGTTGGCGGGCTACACACCTAAGAAATTCCAAAGAACTTTTAGGTGTTCAGGTTTCATCACGATGTTTGCCTTCACAGTTAAAATACATGATGATTCTTTGTAAATACACACATAACTTCGAAAAGTCAGAAGTGTGTGCCTGGGGTTTGAACCCGCGATCGTCGAGATTCTCGACCGCGTGCCTAAACCTCGAGGCCATCACGACTTCACGACCAAATTTCGTCAAAATCGGTTCATCAATATAGGTTAAAAATCATAACAAAAGATCGAAAGCTTACTTTAAAAAGCTAATAGGATACTCAACGTATAAATAAACACTTTGAAAACCTTTTCAAACAACTACAAAATTTCACAAATAAAACTTGTTACAAATAGTGGCATTAGACGTATCTCCAAGAGACTTTACCGGCTTCGTCGCCATTTTAAAATTATCCCGGAGTTATTGTTGGAGCATTCCTTGCGGACGGGTCATGTAGGGAGCCGGGGACTGGGAGCTTACGTCCATTTATCTTCGCGCGATAGTTTTACTGTATAAGTGGATTATTTCGAATATAGAAATATAAAAAAAAAAATTAAAATTTTCTAGAAATTTCGCTCGAGAATCGGCAATAGGCTCACCACTTTTACGTGGGATCAAAACACAGTTGATTTAAAGTGGGTGCAGGAATACAGGTGTAAATTTATGTGTAATGTATGCATACAAATCGTGATAGCCTCAAGGTTTACGCACGCGGTCGAGAATCTCGACGGTCGCGGATTCAAACCCCAGGCACACACCTCTGACTTCGAAGTTTTGTGTGTGTCGCAACGAATTATCACCTAGGTACTTCAACGATGAAGGAAAACATCGTGATGAAACCTGCATACCTAAAAGATCTTAGGAATTTCTTAGATGTGTAGTCCGCCAACCCGCACTAGGCCAGCGTGGTGGACTAACCCTCTCAGTTGTAGAGGAGGCCCGTGCCTAGCAGCGGGACGTATGTAGATGATGATATGTGATGTGAATGTATGTACATACCATTGGCGGTATTTCCATGGAAGCCCAAAAGCCCAGCTTGGCTTATAAAAATCCGAATAATAATCTTTAAGCTTTAAATCTTTATTTAACAAAAACAATTTGACATATGACTGCTTCATGGTCTCGCGGTACAAGTATGTGCCGTGGGATCTAGAGGTCCTGGGTTCGATTCCCGGGTCGGGCAAAGTGTTATAGGGTTTTTCCATTTGGAAATTCTCAGTAACAGCACGGAGTCTGGAACTGTGCCCGAAAAGCGGCAATAGGCTCGCCCCCTATTACGTGGGACTGATACATACCTGGCGAAATGTGGGTGCAGAAATGCACCTCTGTCTACCCCTTCGGGGAATACAGGCGTGAGTTTATGTATGTATGTATGTAATTTGACATATAAAAGAGAATATCATGGCCCCACAAACAGTTATAAACTAGACATTACACAATCAACTTGTAACTTTTAGGCTTCTATAGAAGTACCGACACTGGTATGTATCTACATATGTAACATGTGACATATTATAACCTACATATTACATTATCCCATCTCACCATAACACTTTAACAACGCGTAGCTATGGCTGGGCGCCGTATTAGATTCAATGACACGTCATATACTTTGCCGTGCCAGGATAATAAACATAAAACAAAAAATAACCTATAACCAGCGGACGTTCAAGACGTTTCTAACGATACCATGTAAATACTGTTGGTGTTCTTAATGACTGCCTCGTGGTCTCGCGGTACAAGTATGTGCCGTGCGATCTAGAGGTCCTGGGTTCGATTCCCGGGTCGGGCAAAGTGTTATTGGGTTTTTCCATTAGGAAATTCTCAGTAGCAGCACGGAGTCTGGAATTGTGCCCGAAAAACGGCAATAGGCTTGCCCCCTATTACGTGGGACTGATACATAGGTACCTGGCGAAATGTGGGTGCAGAAATGCACCTCTGCCTATTCCTTCGGGGAATACAGGCGTGAGTTTATGTATGTATGTATGTATGTTCTTAATGTTTCCGAAACCGCGTACATAATACAGAACAATATTTATGATTTCATATAATTTTTTAAATTTTATATTCGAATTGAGAAAAAAATACACCTTGCTTCCTCGGCATAAGCAAGTTTCGAGCAATAAAGTGGTCCTATATTTCATTAGGAAACTCAGTAGCAGCACGGAATCTGAAATTGATTGCTGATAAACGTTTGACAAATAAAAATTGACGGCCCTAGATCGTGAGTCATAAAACACAGTTGGTAAAACGAGGATTTAGAAATGCACCTCTGTCTACCCACTTGCGTGTGTTTGTGTCTCCATAAATATGATTTAATTGTTTATTTATATATGTATTTTGTTGTTGGTATACTGTTTGTATTGTTTCCACCTTGTCGTTTTTTATGCATCTACTTTTTATCTCTGCATCACCCAAAGGTTGACTGTTAGAGAATACCTTAGTCATTAAGTCCGTCTTTGTACGTAATTGTATAAAAAGCATAAATAAACTACTTCAGTGGATACATTAAAAAAACGAGTACGGATAGGAAAATACACATGTTACATAAGAGCTGTCTTTGGCTTTCTCGTATATTTCCTATCAATTTGTCTCAGAGATATATTATCTTTTCACAATATCCTACAGCGATGTAATACGAAGAATCGGGAAAAATGTGAAAGGAAAATTTGTGGAGTGAATAAGTAGACTGTTCCTTTTTAACCGACTTCAAAAAAAGGAGGAGGTTATCAAGTCGTCTGTTTTTTTTTGTTTGTTATCTCAGAACTTTTGACTGTGTGAACCGATTTTGATTATTTTTTAATTGAAAGCTGGTACTTCCAGATTAAAAAAAGCAGTGATGGCCTCGAGGTTTAGGCGCGCGGTCGAGAATTTCGGCAGTCGCAGGTTCAAACCCCAGGCACACACCTCTGACTTTTCGAAGTTATGTGTGTATTCACAATGAATTATCACTTGCTTTAACGGTGAAGGAAAACATCGTGATCAAACCTGCACACCTAAAAGTTCTTAGAAATTTCTTAGGTGTGTAGTCCGCCAACCCGCACTAGGCCAGCGTGGTGGACTAAGGCCTAAACCCTCTCAGTTGTAGAGGAGGCCCGTGCCCAGCAGTGGGACGTATTTGGGCTGATGATGAATGAATACTTCCAGATTGGTCCCATTTAAATTTGGTCCAGTTGTGATTATAGCTTCCATTAGAAAACCACAAAAATCTTAAATTTTCTAAAGTTTTTACCAATGTGCGTGACAAATCGACGAATAACTTAATATCATGCCATCTGATTTTGATGAATCCTTTTTTTTATTGGTTAGGATGTACTTCTAGGGTAATTGCATAAGAGTTTGGTTAGGTTCTAATTATGGGATCCCTGACAAAGTAACGGAACTCTTCAATTCTTAGGAGAAATGTAACGATACTCGGCCGAATCTTTATAGGCTATCCGGATATTTGAGTCACATACCGTAACGTCTTTATGGTCAAGTAATTGTCCTAGTCAAATATAATTGTCAATGGAACTCGTTAACGGCGTACAGTAAGGATGCGATCTGTGGCAGAATTTCTAACTATCTTGAATCAAATTGCAATGCGCTTACGTTTGTCAGCAACAACATTGCAACATGAAGCAAGCGATCTAATTGCATTACTTAAGGTGTATTAAATGTGTGAAGCGGTGGTAGCCGAGTGTGTGGTAGAAACATTTGCGTATTGTTGATGAGTTTTGTAACCATATAATAGACTGGTGGTAGCGGAGTGGCAAAGTAACCGATTTGCAACGCATGAGGTTGCAGGTTCGATCCCGCGTGCAGCTTCACTAAAAATTAAAAAAATAAACAAAATTTTTAAAAAAACAAAAACCGCCTTCAACAAGCTAGGTAGGTACCTATCCACTTCAAATCTATCTCAACACATATACCTATGAATAACAAACAATGATTAAAATATTTTTTAATGTTCTCCTATGTAAAATGAAATGAAAAATATTAGACTACTTAAAAGTCAATCAAATTATTACGATAATATAATGTAGTTTTAATTATTGTTATTCTTGGAGGCGGTGTCAGCTAAGGAAATACTACAATATACGTACCTAGCATCACAGTTGTAGTGGAGGCCCGTGCCCAGCAGTGGGCTGATGATGATGATGAATAATAATACGAGAATCCCACCTTGGCTCACACCGCCTCCAAGAATAACAATAATTAAAACATTCCAACAGTATTCAGGTATAAATCCTAACCATTTTTGTCCCCTCGTGACGCTAGGGTTCGTTCCCTCGCCTGTGTGTGTATTGAAATTTTCGTAGACGCGTCAGTTCTGTTTTCCAAGATGGCGGCTGAAGTGGGACCCCCCCCCCCCCGCGCCGCCGCGTCAACTTGGCTTTACATTCAGGGGACACCCTTGAACATATTCCAAAAAAAAAATATCAGGTCCCGTACGTTGCAAAAAAAACCCCCGGCGCTTGGCCTATTACTAATTTTGATGAATTGCAGGACGCTGTTCGTAAGTGGGTTTCTAAAAAAAAATACGTCATCTATTACTACTACTTAGTAATCAATAGATTATGGCCTCGAAAGTATACTAGCGCCATCTATGAACAACAATCCAACTATTCCTTTACTTAACCATTCCACAAATTGTGAAAAACGTGTATTTTGTAACCGATAAAAAAATATGCTGGTTTGTGAAGAAATATTTGCATTTATTCTTATTATTAATTATTCATTACTTTTTTAACGCATTAATTTTCAATCGTATAATTGAAGTTCAGCAATAAGCTAAATTAAGCGCCATCTATGCTGTAACTTTGAAAAATTATTGTCAACCATAAAAAAAGATGGAGGACATTCGTAATATTTTTAATAGTGGTGAGCGATTATGAATGATTTTGATAATCGAATGATCTACTAATACTAATGTTGATAATCGATTATGAAATGAGTAACTAATGTATTTTCATAATTGAATGACGTTAAAATAATTTGCACTACTAATCGCGTCGAGAGTAGGTCTTGTTTTTTTTTAAGATTTTAGTTACTCGCGTATGCGACTACTAACTAAATTAGTAATTGGAGATATCTCGAGACATCTTCATAGTCGAATGATTTTATTAGTATATCTCATAACCGCCCACCCCTACTACTAACTAAATTAGAAAATACTAATTAGTAATTAATAGTTGTTATAATCGAGATATCTCGAGACATCTTAATAATCGAATGATTTCATTAGTAGGTATATCTCATTATCGCCCATCTTTAATTTTTAAACGAAAGTCGAAAATAAGTTTGTTGTTTTTTTTTTTTTTTTTTTTTTTTTTTTTTTTTTATTCTGGCACGGCAAAGTGACCCCATTGCACCTGATGGTAAGCGCAATGGAGTCCAGAAAAAGTGCCGACCAGCGAGAGATGATGGTCTCCCGTTGGTCGACACAATCATGCCGGCCGAATACCTCTTCACCTTATTGTGAAGAAGTTTGGGGGACTATCAATCATGGCGATCAAAGGACCGACCGCGACAAACCGGCCAAAAAAATTGCCGGCACGGTCATCCTTTCACCATGATTGAAGTCCCCCCGAAAACCGGATATACACTGGCTGATCCCGGAACGCGGCACACTTGCATGTGCCACTATGGCGGGTTTTACGCCCTGTGTACGGTGGTCGCCATCCGGGCGGATACGAATATCCTACCACCAGGACGTGTTTATCACGAAGTATAGTTTTTAATTTTTATTGTAGTTTGAAATTTCTATTTTATGCGTTTGCCAAATGTGAATAATGCAGGAGAGCAGGTTAAGGGATCGGACATTGTGTAGTTTGATAATTTTTGACGGTTTTGCTCGGGTAAAGTTGATTACTTTCATAACTTTGTAATTATTATGTTTCTAACAATTTGAGACAATTACGTTACATTTTTGTTTGTGGATACGAAAAATACTAATGTGAGTGTAATACTATGCCGAAAACTCGTAATAAGAATGTGATCGTGCTCTCTCAAAACTATGCGGCGTTTGTCCAAACCAATAGGTTCTCTTAGTGTTCATAAGGTGTGCTTGTAGGTTTATTATCGCATGTACGACGTTATCATGAGCCATAGATTTTTTTATTATAATTTCTATTTTGTGCGTTTTCAAAATGTGAATAATGCGCGACAGCAGTTTAAGTGATCGGGCGTTGTGTAGTTAGATAAAGTTATTACGTTTATAGTTTTGCGATATTTGTGTTTTTAACATTTGTTTTGGTGTTAATTGTACAAGGTCGTTATATTCCCATCACTAGTATCGTTGCATTCCCATCACTAGTATTAAGACTAGTTTTGCTGAATTGCACCGGAAGGCGCATCACGCCACCAACGTAGTCTAAACACATAGTCAGCACAGATAACGGAGGCTGGTGTTGAACGCCTCAAGTACTTTTAAGCTAGTTATAATTTAGTCTTAATTCATACTTTGAGTAATAAACTCGTCTTTAAATATAATTCGTGTTTTTTAAAAGACTCCCTCGCGCTCCCGAAACTTATCTAGGTATTGAGACTTACATTTTTGTGTTCGTGGATACAAATAAATAGTAAAGTGAGTGTTACCAAAAACTCGTAACAAAAATGTGATCGTGTTCTCTGAAACCTATGCGAAGTTAGTTGAATAATCTTAGTGTTCATAAAGCATGGCAAATGGCTGGCTGTTCGCTACAGCGCGTGGTGCTTGTGGGTAAGTTATTTATACGTGTTTGTTGTTAGCGGTTATCGATCGCGTTACTTTTATTTACCTAATAAAGCCTTTAGACTGTTTAAGCAGTGTGGCAATCGCTTTGAACATTGCGTGTCGCGGCTTACTGTGTGTTGCTGCCCGCGGGTTTGAATACGCCGATCGTCGAATTTGAAATATTAGATACTTTTGATATTATTCAATCGATCGTCAAAAGTTTTATCGTACTTCGCGCCGCGTTTGTTATTGTCGCGGCTCGCGGCTCGCGTCATCGCGGCTGAGGGAGGGGTGGTGGGCTGCGCTTGGTACTTAGCGCTCACGTAAGTCGTGTGTTGTTGCCAGTGCGTTGACCTCTAGCGCTAGTTGATACATTATTCGCAAATTATTGCTTTATTCAAAAAGAGCCAAGAGGTAAGAAAAGTATTATCTTCATTGACAACCAACGTATTGCCGTATCCAAATACGATGATGTGTAAAAATTAACAAAAAAAAAAGGTTTTTTTTTTCCACGATTTTTTTAGCGTCAATGTGTTCGTAATCACCATTGACATCACCTGTTCAATTTACCGATCACGGTCTGGAATACACCCTGTATATTGATGAATAGAAATAGTAAGTTGATTATTAAGTTATACAAGAATACGCAATTATTTTTTACTTTTTAGTGCATTTTAATTTGTTTTGGAATAGGTTTTTTTGAAGGCGGTTTTTGTTTTGTTAATTTTTTTGTTATATTCAACGACCTACTTGTCTTCCTGACATAAAATCAAAATCATCGCTCATGTCGTTATAAACAATTTTTTTTTATTAAATATAATAATATAGCTGTAATTGTATTTAATACAATGGCGTAATGATAAATGGAAACAAGAAGCTTAGTCAGTGGCTTGCAATTCAAATACGTGTACACGTATTATATAAATTAGCTACATAGCTAATTTATTTTTTCCATATAATATTATTTCTCCATTATTATCAGCCCTTATAGGTACGTCTCACTGCTGGGCACAGGCCCCCTCCACAACTGAGAGGATTTAGGCCTTAGTCCACCACCCTGGCTTAGTGCGGGTTGGCGGACTACACACCTAAGAAAGTGAAGGAAAACATTATATTGTTAACTTTACTCCATTATCTTAGATTTCAAAATTAACTTTGTAACTTAAACTATCACCGATGACAAGAAAAACTCCTGCTGCGTCTATTGTATTATAACATAAAGTTAAAATATATATCTAACCATAGTTACGATGAAACTTTTCCAATAAAAATACGCTTATTGACATTTTTCTGCTGAATATGAGAATCCTCTACTTTTTATCCATGTACCCATGAATTACATAAATTACTATATAACGCGTAAAATACATAACAACATTTTCCTCCACCATGAAATTAAGCATCAAATTATTCATACATAAACTCATAAACGTCTGTATTCCCCGAAGGGGTAGGCAGAGGTGCATTTCTGCATCAACATTTCGCCAAGTATGTATCAGTCCCGCGTAATAGGGGGCGAGCCTATTGCCGTTCGGGCACATTTCCAGACTCCGTGCTGTTACCGAGAATTTCCTTATGGAAAAACCCAATAACACTTTGCCCGACCCGGGAATCGAACCCAGGACCTCTAGATCGCACGGCACATACTTGTACCGCGAGACCACGAGGCAGTAATTTTTTCATAGTTTTGAAAAATCAGTGTCCTCCCAAATTTCCAAGACAAAACCAAAAGTCTATAGTCAAACCTGATTTCAACCAAGCTATCGCTATTTATAGCCATTGCAAACATATCAAATTAGCCCCGAACAATGTTACAGCTCGTAGACTTGAAGCGGTAATGTGGGTGCCAGACGTCCCTTCCGCCGAGGGTGAATACCCGAGGGTTGCACCAACAATTTATCTCTATTGCGTGCCTTATCCCTTCAGTCATCAATCAACGTGGTATCGTGAATGAGACATTTGGATAATGACAGACAAGTGTAGTCATCTTCTTTAATTAAATTTGCTGTCAATATTACTTCAGCAGGATGGGGTTATGAATTTTAATTTTAACGTAAGCTGTAATGGTAGTTATACGGAAAAATTACCGACATATTAAGGTATAAACAGACAATTTTGTACATATTGGAACAAATTAAGATTAAAGTATTCTGCCATTGGTTTACTGCCAAAATTAAGGATGGGTTTGGTTCACAACACACAACCAAAAGAAATATTCGAGAATCGCACAAATATTTTAACTGTAGGAACATTCAATGTAGAAGCCATCAATTACATTCAGATAAACCGTTCTCTTGTATCATCAACATCATCAGCCCATATACGTCCCACTGCTGGGCACGGGCCTCCTCTACAACTGAGAGGGTTTAGGCCTTAGTCCACCACGCTGGCCTAGTGCGGGTTGGCGATCTACACACCTAAGAAATTCCCAAGAACTTTTAGCTCTGCAGGTTTTATCACAATGTTTTCCTTCACCGTTAAAGCAAGTGATAATTCATTGTGAATACACACATAACTTCGAAAAGTCAGAGGTGTGTGCCTAGGGTTTGAACCTGCGACCGCCGAAATTCTTCACCGCGAGCCTAAACCTCGAGGCATTTGTTATCTTGTATACGAAAAAAAATCATATAGCCTTTAACGGAACTATAAAAGCCTTCAGAGTTTATTTTGTGTCTTTTTATTATCATGTGTCTTCTTTTACAGGTACATAGCAGTAACTCAGCCCATAAAATACGCCAAGCACAAAAGCAACGCGCGAGTATGGACTATGATAGGAGTAGCCTGGTTGGTCTCGGGAGCTATCGGCTCTCCCATCGTCCTGGGGCTCAACAACACTCCAGACCGGAGCCCCAACCAGTGTCTCTTCAACAACACGGACTACGTCATCTATTCCTCGCTGGGGTCCTTCTACATCCCCTGCATCATTATGATGTTCCTGTACTATAATATTTTTAAGGTAAGGATTTAAATTTCCATAGAATGAAATGTGAGGGTACTTTAAATGAGAGTAACTATAGACCAGATATTAAATGAAATAGGGCTTCAAAATAAAAATAACCACACAGCTTACTTCAAATCTAAAAGGAAGTGATTTGTCTTTGTTAATATTATTTCAATCATTACTCATCGCCATGTAATTATTTAAAAATACTGTTATAACTGCAACCATATTCATAAACAAGTACATATTTCATCATCAGCCCATATACGTCCCATTGCTGAGCACGGGCCTCCTCTACAAATGAGAGGGTTTAGGCCTTAGTCCACCACTCTGGCCCAGTGCGGGTTAGCGGACGTACATATGTATGTACTCGTATTTAAATTTGCGGGATGTAGCTTAAGCTAACTTTCAAAGAATTTGAGCTCGGAATGATCATATATAAGGTCTTCATTCTCATTCCAATCCAAACATACTCAATGATATTGCTATACCTATTTCCATAGGCAATTCGACAACGAGCGAAAAAGCAGCGCGTCGCCAAGAAAACCACATCAGCATTAGGCTCAGCGGTGTCGAGTGGCGCCGCCGCTGTGGTCATAGAGAACATGGCTCAAACAAAAAGACTCACTGAAGCCCTGCAAGAAGACAAGCCGACAAACACAGCTTCGGGAAGCAATGATGAAATGGATGATGATGATGATAAGTAAGTTCATCAATTTACTAGTTATACTGTTCCTAGATACCAGCAGTTGGCTAGACACCAGCTTGCGAAACAAAAGGCCGCGGGTTCGATACCCGCACCGAGATAAATGTATGTGTGAGCTACAAATATTTGTTTCGGGTCTGGGTGTTTGTGCGAGTGAAAAGTCTCTCGTAGTTTCTAAAACCCACGACACAAGACTTGTATCTTAATGTGGAGTCAGAACTATGTATGTGACTGTTGGGTGTATTTATTTATTATTATTATTATTTATGCAATGATGTAATGCTTATCTATATAACATAAGACTAGTTCACAACTCTGGCCTAGTGTAGGTTGAAAGCCTATATATATAGGTACATGTTAGAAATCCTTTGTGGAGAACTTTTAGGTGTGCTTCCTCACGATGTTTTCCTTCACCGTTTGAGTGTATGATAATTCATTAAGTATACACTCATAGCTTTAAAAATATTAAATGTGTTTGTTTAAAATTTGAACCCACAACTAAAAAACCGCACGCGTAATCCTTGACACCATTCCGTAGTGCGTACAATTTGTGAAATATCAATTTTAGTACTTTTATTATGTAAATTATATCCGGGATTAATTAATAAACAAAGAATATCCAGGAAACCGCAGCTGTAATTAATGGATACCAAATCATCATCATCAGCCCATATACGTCCCACTGCTGGGCACGGGCCTCCTCTTCAACTGAGAGGGTTCAGGCCTTAGTCCACCACGCTGGCCTAGTGCGGGTTGGCGGATACCAAATCTATTGTTGTTATTATGATAATGTTTAACAGGGGTTAAAAAAGATTATTCAACCATTGAAACTGAAATTTAAATCGCTAACACGTTTCTAATAAAAACTCACCGACAAAGCCGTATTATAGAATTATTCATCATCAGCCCATATGCGTACATACATATGTTCCACTGCTGGGCGCGGGCCTCCTCTACTACTGGGGGGGTTTAGGCCTTAGTCCAGCACGCTTGCCTTGTACGGGTTGGCGAACTACACACCTAAGGAATTCCTAAGAACTTTTAGGTGTGCAGTTTTCATCACGATGTTACTTTCATCGTTCAAGTATAATAATATTATGTCTATGGAATTATTAATAATTATATTTTAATAAATATTCAAACTGTTAGTATTACGTGACGCCTGCATATCCAAGGGATGAGCAGAGGTGTATACGATATAATATAAGTAGTGATGGTATCGAGGTTTAGGCACGCGATTGAGATTCTCGGCGGTCGCGGGTTCAAACCCCAGGCACACACCTCTGACTCTTTGAAATTATGTGTGTATTCACAATGAATTATCACGTACTTTAACGGTGAAGGAAAATATCGTAATGAAACCTGCACACGTAAAAGTTCTTAGGAATTTCTTAGGTTTTACAGTCTGTATAGTTGTCGATATCAAGTCGGATACGAATGTCCTAGTATTATTCAAGTTACGATATTTTATCTGGCTTCCAAGATCTGGTACTTCATAACTCATTTTGTCCCTTTCTTTCAGCTTTGGAAGAACAGAGATGGGAGAATACGCGGAGGAACTGGCGAACACCAGGTCAGCACGGTTCATGCTGGCTGCTGTCGTTGAAGAAACTGGATTGTAAGTGAACGTTAGCAAGTTCTAGTTGTACACATCCATGTCTTTATCATGTAAGGGTAGGCATAGATATTTCTAGTTTCTACACCCACGTTCCACCATCTCTGTTTCAAATTCCAAGTATTATTTCCAAACTTCGTGCTGCTGCCGAGAATTTTGTCGTGAAAATAAATAATGACCCTTTGCCCGACCCGGGAATCATACCGGGACCTCTTAACAGCACTAAATACATTTGTACAGGAAGCATTCTAGATTGTATAGTTTATTTACTTCCCGTATAACGTAATTCATCAACCATCCTTCAGCCCAAAGACGTCCACTGCTGAACGTAGGCCTCCCCCAATGACTTCCACAGTGCCCTGTAGGAGGCAGCCTGCATCCAGCGACGACCCGCGACCTTCACCAGGTCGTCGGACCATCTTGTGGGTGGACGTCCTACGCTGCGCCGCCCGCTACGTGGCCTCCATTCGAGAACTTTTTGGCCTCATCGGCCATCAGTTCTCCGCGCTATGTGCCCGGCCCATTGCCACTTCAACTTGCTAATCCAATACAAGTCAAATAATAATATTTCAGTATTGAGAATTTTCACTTTCAATATTAAATTAACGTATTAAAAAGCCGTGATGGCCACGAGGTTTAGACGCGCGGTCGAGAATCTCTGCAGTAGCGGGTTCAAACCCCAGGCACACACCTCTGACTTTTCGAAGTTATGTGTGTATTCACAATGAATTATCACGTGCTTTAACGGTGAAGGAAAACATCGTGATGAAACCTGCACACCTAAAATTTCTTAGGAATTTCTTTGGTGTGTAGTCCGCCAACCCGCACTACGCCAGCGTGGTGGACTAAGGCCTAAACCCTCTCAGTTGTAGAGGAGGCCCGTGCCCAGCAGTGGGACGTATATGGGCTGATGATGATGCGTTTTTCTTCTGGAAATTCTCAATAGGAGTTTAGTTGTCAACCCACAATCGTAGGTTCATCCCTCCTGTGTCATCTTCACATTCAAAACTAAGATACGTTAACGCCTTTCATTTGCATCTAAGACAACCGTCTCGGTAGACCAATAAGCTATCAACCACTACAGTAAAATTATAAAAATAAAATAAATACACCCAACAGTCACATACATAGTTCTGACCCCACATTAAGATACAAGTCCTGTGTCGTGGGTATCAGAAACTACGAGAGACTTTTCGGTCTCACAAACAACCAGACCCGAAACAAATACTTGTGGATCGCTCAAACATTTGTCTCAGTGCGGTGATCGAACCCGCGGCCTCTCGTTTCGCAAGCTGGTATCTAGCCAACTGCGCCACGGGGCTGTTAATTTCTCATTAAGTAGTTTTAAGACTATCAAAATTTGCCAACGATGTTAAATTTAAGTTGCCATAAACTTAGGCAGATAAATCCAAATATTCCGAAAATGTATTTTATTTGTATTCAGTCTAGACGGTAACTATGTCTAGTATTGCGTGAAAATTAATTTCGTGCCAATCTGTATTGTCTAAACTTACTAAAGTATTAATTATGATGAAATTCGATGATTAATCTTAGTTATAAAGTTTATTTAAAAGGATACCTACGTGATACGACTGCCTCGTGGTCTCGCGGTATAAGTGCTGTGCTATCTAGGGGTCCTGTATTCGATTCCTAGGCCGGGCAGTGTTATTAGGTTTTTACATTAGCAATTCTCAGTAGCAGCGCGGAGTCTGGAATTGTGCCCGAAAAACGGCAATACGTGTGATGAAAAAACATTTGGCGAAATTGGGTTCAGAAATACACCTCTGCCTACCCCTTCGGAGCAGTGGCGGTACTTCCATAGAAGCCCAAAAGCCCAGTTTGCCTTTCAAAATTCCGAATAATAATGTTTAAGCTTTAAATCTTTATTTCAGTGATGGCCTCGAGGTTTAGGCGCGCGGTCGAGAATTTCGGCGGTCGCAGGTTCAAACCCCAGGCACACACCTCTGACTTTTCGATGTTATGTGTGTATTCACAATGAATTATCACTTGCTTTAACGGTGAAGGAAAACATCGTGATAAAACCTGCACACCTCAAAAAAGTTCTTAGGAATTTCTTAGGTGTGTAGTCCGCCAACCCGCACTAGGCCAGCGTGGTGGACTAAGGCCTAAGGCCTAAACCCTCTCAGTTGTAGAGGAGGCCCGTGCCCAGCAGTGGGACGTATTTGGGCTGATGATGAAATCTTTATTTAACAAAAGCAATTAGTTAAATAGAGACCCCACAGTAAGCAATTATAAAATAGACATTACGCAATTAACATGTAACGCTTTTGGGCTTCTATGGAAGTACTGCCACTGTTTCGGAGTATAAAGTCGTTAGGTTATCTTTGTACATATCAGTGGCGGTACTTCCATAGAAGCCCAAAAGCGTTACACATCATTTTGTAATGTCTAGGTTATAATTGTTTATTGTGGGCTCAAGATATTCTCATTTATATGTCAAATTGGTTTTGTTAAATAAAGATTTAAAGCAGAAAGATTATTATTCGAAATTTTCTAAGGCAACCTGGGCTTTTGGGCTTCTATGGACGTTCCGCCACTTGTACATATGTATGAAGGTTTTTATTTATCAGAGATGCAAAAAGAAATACATATGTACATTTACGCATCATAGGATTACAGAACCGCAATCCCGTATGTCGGACTCGATCAGGTATAATTTGATTCGCCGAGTTTCTGGATTTTGTTCTTATGACCCATAGCGACTAGAAAACGCCACATATATTAGTATGTATGGATGTGTGTATTTATGTATGTATGTATGTACGTAAATCTAAAAAGCCATAGGACCATCATTGGTATGGTATTGGTAAATACGTCCCACTGCTGAGCACGGGCCTCCTCTACAACTAAGAGGGTTTTAGGCCTTAGTCCACCACGCTGGCCTAGTGCGGGTTGGCGGACTACACACCTAAGAAATTCCTAAGAACTTTTTAGGTGTGCAGGTTTCATCACGATGTTTTCCTTCACCGTTAAAGCAAGTGATAATTCATTGTGAATACACACATAACTTCGAAAAGTCCGAGGTGTGTGCCTGGGGTTTAAACCTGCGACCGCCGAAATTCTCGACCGCGCGCCTAAACCTCGAGGCTCGATTCTGTCCACGCAAGATATTTTAGTAATAACTGCCGATACTACACATAAATCCAACTCGACTATTTTGGCTTCACTACGATTGAATTGCGAGCTTTGTAATTAATTTATCGAAGCCTCTCGTTAGCTAAATAAACAGCTGGAAACTAATGATTCAGGTTCACCTGACTAATAAACATGGTTGCTACGGCACATCTGTTAAAAGACAGAGATGTATTGCTGTCTCGCTTATGTTCGTAGTTTTAACGTGGGTTGGGAAGTAACAACGTGTTGGAATGTTAGTGGAATATAATATATGCATAAACGAAGAATATTTTGTTGGCTCTGAGGAATAAATACAGCGACGTCCCGCGACCTTTACCAGGTCGTCGGACTACCTTGTGGGTGGACGTCCTACGCTGAGCTTTCCTCCTGCCTCCGACAGGTCCGTGTGGAAGTCATTGGGAGGGGCCTATGTTCAGCAGTGGAGTTCCTATGGCTGCTGGATTATGATGATGAGGAAAAAATTGTAGCAATCGAAAAGTCAAAGGTTATTCGTTTCCACAGTATGTGGGTTTTCTCTTGGGTAAATACCCCTTTAAAATAGGCTCACATATTATTTTATAGGACTTAATATAGATGGAATCTCGGATCAGTCCCACGTAATAGGGGGCGAACCTATTGCCGTTTTTCGGGCACAGCATTCCGTGCTGCTACTGAGAATTTCCAAATAGAAAAACCCAATAATTTATCCGATCCGGGAATCGAACCCCGGACCTCTAGATTGCACGGCATATACTTGTGCCCCTAGACCACGAGCCAGTCAAAAAAATCTATAAACAGTATTGAATAACGATTATTTCACATCCAAAACGAACACTTAAATATAAAACATCAAAGGAATGTACACGCGTACCTCGCGATATCGTTCAGACAGCTCCATCAAATACTAAATGTAGCGTAAACGATTTCAGATGTTGAGTCGCTTTGTTCATGAAAAATACTCAAGTATGTTATAAGAGAATTAGCTATTTTTGGCTGCTGTTAGCGTGGCAGTGTTGTTTATAATGCTTGATATGTCGCTTAAGTTGCATAGATGGTGAGAAATTTCTACGATAATTTCTCATTTACACAACTATGCAAACATGCATTGCATTTGTGTAATAAATAATCATCATCATCATCAGCCCATATACGTTCCACTGCTGGGCACGGGCCTCCTCTACCATTGAGAGGGTTTAGGCCTTAGTCCACCACGCTGGCCTAGTGCGGGTTGGCGGACTACACACCTAAGAAATTCCTAAGAACTTTTAGGTGTGCAGGTTTCATCACGATGTTTTCCTTCACCGTTAAAGTATGTGATAATTCATTGTGAATACACACATAACTTCGAAAAGTCAGAGGTGCCTGGGGTTTTAACCCGCGACCGTCGAGATTTTCGACCGCGTGCCTAAACCTCGAGGCCATCACGACTTCATAAATAATACCGCCTTTAAATGTATTTTACAATTATGTGTCCAAGCAATGCCAATAAGCTCACCGCTCATTCCACGCAATGACATTGGATTAAAAAAAATGGTGAATCGTGTGTACAGAAATACACTTGCAACTACCCCTTCGTATATATGTTAATTGCGCCCTCACACATAAAAACTGTTCTAGGACATTTTCACCAAAAATTGCCATCACGAGAACAATAAACAGTTAACCATACATAAGTGGTTACCATAATCAGCTCCGACAGATTCGTTCAATAAAATAAATTTTACCTCCAACAGAATCATGGCGAACTTGGCGTCACCAATACCAATGATGGATCCAAACACCAACAACGATTCTGGGTACGCGCCTTCCAACATCGACGGGGAGACGAAGGAGCATACTCCGCCCCCCTCTCCCACGCAGAAGGAAGAAAAGAAGAGCCAAGAAGAGAAGACTGAACCACCCAAGAAGCCGGAGTTCAAGTGAGATACTAATAATTAGTTTTGAACATTTCTAAATTATTATGGAAAGTCTATTTGCCAAAGTGAAGAATATATTACTGTTGTTATTTATTACTAGCTGACCCGGCGAACTTCGTTCAACCTAACAATCGATTGTTTAATTATTATTTTTTTACCCTAAAAAAAAAGTCCCGTCAAAATCGATCCACCCGTTTCAGAGATTAGCCGGAACAAACTGACAGACAGACACATAGACAAAAATTGAAAAAAACGTTATTTTGGTATATGTACCGTGTACCGTTGGTATATGTACCGTGTATACATCCATATGCATTTATTAAAAAGCGGTTATTTCAATATTACAAACAGACACTCCAATTTTATTTATTTGTATAGAATAGATAGAAGATGTATAGATTACCAAAAATTGTAATATCACTGCTAGAAACGGATCTTAGCCACAAAACTGGCCTAGAGTTGGTGGACTTTAAATGCTTAAGAAATTCTTTATGGAAACTCTTAGGTAAGCTTTCCTAAGAATAATTCTTTTTTTAAACGTTTTTTACCCGATAATAATTAATGAATTACCGCGTTAATAACAAACGAAACAATTTCAAGAAACAAATATTCAAAAAGTCTGAAGGAAGAAGTGTGCCTGAAATTTCAACTCAAGACTTTTGAAACAGCGTTTCGGCTTATCGCATACTCAAACATAAGGGCTACCCCACTTCGCTTTGAGGAAAGTTAAAAAGGAAATGATGTAATTAGTCACCAGCACAAGCATAACCTATTTTATGTCTTCTACTAGCTGACCCGGCGAACTTCGTTCCGCCTAACAGTCGATTCTTATTTTTTTTATTTTTTTAGCCTAAGTTACTCCTTATTACATCAGCTACCTGCCAATAAAAGTCCCGTCAAAATCGGTCCAGCCATTTCAGAGATTAGCCGGAACAAACAGACAGACAAAAATTGTAAAAAACGTTATTTTGGTATATGTACCGTGTATACATCCATATGCATTTATTAAAAAGCGGTTATTGCAATATTACAAACAGACACACCAATTTTATTTATTTGTATAGATAACCTTGTAAATTATAAAATTGGATTAATTAACCTCGGCAGCTTAGATGTTCGTTGTAAATACAAATTGGCAGTATCTCATTGTTATGCAAACGTCAATTTATATCAAATATAAATGCAAATACAGGCCTCGGAATGAAATTCGGCCAGGATCATGAATTCCAGTAATTATTCGGCGCTTTATACGTTTCCGACTATTCCTGAAACGATTTAAACTGCCATTAAGTCATATTCGATGCGAATATAAGCGCAAAATATTCATTAACGATTCGATTCACGACTGCAATTGCGCCGGGTTTTAGTTAAATGTTTGTTTAACTGAATGTTAATGGATATAGCTGCTATTTTGTGAGTAGGGAGAGATAATTTGACGTTCGAAATTGATTTCTGGCTATGTAACTAACTAAAAAAGATTATAAATTAGTTTTAATAGCAATAGTTTAAAAAAAAACTTAATTGACGATTCAAAAGCACTTGTAAAAGTATATTTGAATAAAGGTGATTTTGACTTTGACTTTGAACTACAAAATAAATAACTTCTTTTTCTGTATGTGTGATCCACAAATATTTGTTTCGGCTCTGGGTGTTTGTGAGACCATAGTTTCTGATTCATAGGGCTTGATGTTAGTGTGGGGTCAGAAAAATGTATGTGACTGTCGGGTCTTAAACTCACCTTATTAGATTTTCCATTCCATTTATTCCCACAGAAATGAAAAGATTTTTCTAAAATAAAAAGTAACTCATCTCCACATTTCCATCTAACTCTGCACCAGAATTTACAGAAATTATTTCATTGTTAGCCCGAAAAGTCTAACAATGTGACACTACCAATAAACATACGATGAACACATCCCATACCATCCTGCAGGAAGAAGCTAAGCCGGCTAGGAAGCAGCTCCATCATCACAACTCCAAGGAGACGGTTCCGGAGCGCCGCCTCAGCAGCAAGGTTCACGATCTTCAGGGCCAACCGGGCCGGGAAGTTACGAGCCAAGTCCTTCGCTAAAAAGGAGAAGAAAGCTACGCAGACTCTTGCCATTGTTCTAGGTAAGGATATTTTATACTATTTATAAAAAAAAACAGATTTTAATGTATGTAAAGTAATATCGACTGGAGAAAAACCATGACTGTTTTACAAAATTAAGCCTGTTTGCTGGCCTGTTGGTGGTTAACTGGTTAAATAAATTGTAAGAGGCTATTCATGATTCTAAAATTTTATAAAACCGCCGAGGTATTCAAAACGATTTAGGTTCTCTTATAAAAGTGGATCTGAATAACTGTATAACTTAGTACTACTTAAGAAAGTCGTGATGGCCTCGAGGTTTAGGCGCACGGTCGAGAATCTCGGCGGTCGCAGGTTCAAACCCCAGGAACATCTCTGACTTTTCGAAGTTATGTGTGTATTCACAATGAATTATCACGTACTTTAACGGTGAAGGGAAACATCGTGATAAAACTTGCACATAAAAAATAAAAATAAAGTCTTAAATGTGTAGTCCGCCAACCCGCACTAGGCCAGCGTGGTGGACTAAGGCCTAAACCCTCTTAATTGTAGAGGAGGCCCGTGCCCAGTAGTGGGACGTATATGGGCTGATGATGATCTCATCTTTACAAAAATAATGACAAGCCAACCTAAAAACAGGCATGACATAAAGAAACAAAATATATATGTCGAAGCGTCGACGCATCCCCACTGTGCATCCAACGTAGGGTATAAATACAGCCGCTCGATCGAGAATGATTCATTCTCGCTCGGAACGCCGGACCGAACGGAGCTCTGTACTAAGTTTTTGAAATTACCTCCAGAAGTTTTACTGTCACTATTTAAAAAAAACAATAACGCCCAAGACCCTCCGACATCAGAATTGGGATGTTGTTCAACATGTCAGCTTTGAGAGAAAGAGTTTGTTATGATTTTCATTGTAACCTGTAATGATTTTGATCAGAGTGCCTTATCCGACATATAAATTCACTGAAATAACGTATACAACTACTTAGCAAATTGGTTCATATATAAATTAAATTCGTCGCAAAAGAAAAGATCACAAAGGATTTCTTTTATGACCATATTTTCCTGGTTATTACGTAATTGAATGTACAAAGAGAAATAAAACCACGTAGAGACAACTCTCGAGAATACAGCACGAAATATAATTTTGAATAATAAATACTAAATAAGCAGAATAACTTATGTATATTGAATTTAGTGTGAATTTAGTAGTAGAATGGATGTAGTTATTTCTTTACTAGATTTAAGTAGTAATGGCCTTGAGGTTTAGGCATGCGATCGAGAATCTCAGCGGTCGCAGGTTCAAACCCCAGGCACACACCTCTGACTTTTCGAAGTTATGTGTGTATTCTCAATGAAATATCACAATAAAACATCTCGAGGAATCCTGCGCACCTAAAAGCTCTTAGGTATGTAGTCCGCGAACTAGGCCAGCGTGGTGGACTAAGGCCTAAACCCTCTCAGTTGTAGAGGAGGCCCGTGCCTAGCAGTGGGACGTGTAAGGGCTGATGATGATGATGAAACCAAACAAGCCTTAGTAATATAGATCTATGTATTATAGCAGTTGCCCTCAGTAACACTTATAAGCCAATTGGAATTCATGAACGCCATCCCTTGCATTTGCATAATCTGTATTTGCATTTACAATTGAGAACTCAATTAGTAATATTTGTCATACACACTACGATGTGAGATCTACAAGCGATTGCTGCGGTGGTACCTAGGTATAAGGCGACGTGCGTTCCGGGTTCGTTTTCCAGGTCTGGAAATGTGTTTATTTATTTATTTATTTAGTACATACATACATACATAAACGCACGCCTGTATTCCCCGAAGGGGTAGGTGCATTTCTGCACCCACATTTTGCCAGGTATGTATCAGTCCCACATAATAGGGGGCGAGCCTATTGCCGATTTTCGGGCACTCAAAACCCAATAACACTTTGCCCGACCCGGAAACCGAACCCAGGACCTCTAGATCGGCACATATTTGTACCGCGAGACCACGAGGTATTTATTTAGTATTATTCGTATATTTGTATCGTTATTGGGTTTTCCGCTAAATCATTACCTATTTAAAGTAACAAAAGTATATAATGTAGGTTTTATTCCCTGGACTTGAACCTGCAACATCCATTTTAAAAAGCACGTGTTAGCTTTAACGTAATGAATGAAGAACCTATTAAGAAGAAATTCATAAGTTAATTATTCTAAAAAAAATATTCATAAAATTTTACGAAAAAATATGTACGTTGATTTAGGTTCGTGTTTAATTATGACAGAATACGTCTTTTATACGGTGGTACTTTGTATTTTTGCTCCGTTGCCTTATTTAATTAGGTCGTCTAAAAATTGTACCTAGTAAAAATATGTGTAAGTAGTTTTAATGTCATGAATGTTTTGATGATACGAACTTACGATTTTAATAATATCTTTCATCTTACTCAATACAAAAAAATACTTATATTAATAATCACATAATATAATGTTCTACCATTAATTAACTAATATAATGACAGTGACAATAATTGTTATTTATGGAAACCCTTTGGATTCACTCATTATTTTGATATCTCTTTAAATGAATCAATATATATCTGTTTTTTTCCAAGAATAAATAAAATAGTTTAGCTGAAAACCGTTAACACATAAAGGAACGGCGCATTTAACTCAAAAATATCTGTATTTTTTAATAAATTAATAAAACAAGTATTGTAGACGGTATTTTATAACAAAACAGCTTTAATGTAACAAACTGTGCTGGTGGTAGGATATTCGTATCCGCCCGGATAGCGACCACCGTACACAGCCACAGGGCGTAAAACCCGCCATAGTGGCACATGCAAGTGTGCCGCGTTCCGGGATCAGCCAGTGTATATCCGGTTTTCGGGGGGGCTTCAGTCATGGTGAAAGGATGACCGTGCCGGCATTTTTTGGCCGGTTTGTCACGGACGGTCCTTTGATCACCATGGCATTAGTCCCCCAAACTTCTTCACAAGGTGAAGAGGTATTCGGCCGGCATGATTGTGTCGACCAACGGGAGATCATCTCTCGCTGGTCGGCACTTTTTCTGGACCCCATTACGCTTACCATCAGGTGCAATGGGGTCACTTTGCCGTGCCAGTATAAAAAAAAAAACTTAACATTCAAGTAGGCCTACGATAAACAAAAAAAAAAGACATAATATTGAAGATATCAATGATGATGATTCCATAAATGACTTTATAACCTTGTTCCAGGCGTCTTCCTGTTCTGCTGGGCTCCGTTCTTCACCTGCTCAGTCCTGGACGCGCTGTGCTCCAAGCTCGGGCTGCCCCACTCCCCCGGCGTCACGCTGTTCATCCTCACCACGTGGCTGGGGTACATCAACTCGTTCCTCAACCCCGTCATCTACACCATCTTCAACCCTGAGTTCAGGAAGGCTTTTAGGAAAATACTCCATTGCGGCACCTAGCCCGGCGACTTTTACGTCGTTTACGAGTGAACTTAGACATTTTACAAGACATTTCTGACGTAGAATGGGCTGTGGACTTTAGTGATGATGATGACGTTCATTTAAATGTAGTGATTGAAAATTGTGGTGTTTTAGCTAATGTGACTGACAAAGACCTTGTTGCGGTTAATTATGGTGACGATTTTGGTGTAATAAAAGTGTGTAAGGCCGCGCGCACTTTGGACACGTTTTCGTACGAATTTTACTCGTGCGCCCACGTACGAACACGTACGAACGATCCCGACATTCCAAGTACTATGGGAGCGCGCAGACTGGGTGCGAGTAAGTCGTGCGTATACGTACGTGTAGTTCAGACGTCCGAAAACAATCCGAACTCGTTGGGATTTTACAAATCATTCGTACGTTTTGACATAAGAAATGGACGTAGAAAAATTAATTAACCTGACATTGCTCATTTGAATTATAAAAACGTATACAGTGTGCGCACTCAATTCGTACGACCACGAACGTACGTATACCGTACGACACGAATTCGTGTCCAAAGTGCGCGCGGCCTAAGGATGTAGTAACTAAAGACTTTAAAGAATCTCTAATGAATTGAAGTGATTCTAAAAAATACTCTGCTATAAGTCATACGGATATTGTTTTAAGATTCAAGTATGTAAATAAGTACGTACATACATCAATGTTAAAAAGGTAAAAATAACAGAATTGCAAAAGACATCAAAACAATTTGTAAAATTAATTCTCTGTAAAATATATTTAAACATAATTACTAGCAGATTACATGTTTAAACTTATAATTCCGTAATTGGAAATTCCTTCCTTAATTGTAAAAATAGCTCGTAACTTATTTCATATTTGTAAACTAAATTTTTACTTGTAACATTTTTATGTGTTTTTGCTATTTATTTTTGAATATTTAAAAAGTAGTATATATTCAATAGAATTCAACTTCGTAAAGCACAGAATTGCGTTCAAGATTTAGAGAGGTCTGAAGAAGCTCATGTGCAAATTCAGTAAAGTTTATTCAACCATAGATTTTTTACCAAAGAGCTTTATGTGAAACTAAATTTATTGGAACATCGAAGTCCTTGAAATTTCAAGAAATAAATAGATTCAACGAAAGATTCTAGATAACAACACGGTTTCTCCATAAGCCTAGGACATTTTTCGAGTTGTAAATAATCCCCAATTTTATATTTAGTGACAACTCAAATGAGTTCCTAACCTCTAATTAATTTATATTGGTATGTTAGGTAGCTATTTTTAAAATTCCATTAATACTTTAAGGATTACCTAAGTATTTTTTCTGACTGAATATGTTAAACTAATAATCTTGTAAATATGTAATATCTTCAGTACAGTAAAGTCAATTTTTACTAAATTAATGCATGTAGATAATCGCTTTGTTTTAAAATTATTATTGTCGAGTTACGCTTACAAGTTGTGTATAGTCTTTAGTGTCCATGAAATTCCATTTTAAAATACAATATGTTTTGTATTCTAGTCTTCCTTTACCTTATGCTTAAAAATGTAGAATGTTGCTTTCAACTTCCAAATTTAGAATAAACAAATTAATAATTTGACTGCCTCGTGGTCTCGCGGTACAAGTATGTGCCGTGCAATCTAGAGATCCTGGGTTCGATTCCCGGGTCGGGCAAAGTGATATTGGGTTTTTCCATTAGGAAATTCTCAGTAACAGTACGGAGTCTGGAAATGTGCCCGAAAAACGGCAATAGCTCGCCCCCTATTACGTGGGACTGATACATACCTGGCGAAATGTGGGTGCAGAAATGCACCTCTGCCTACCCCTTCGAGGAATACAGGCGTGAGTTTATGTATGTAATAATTTCACTTTTGGTTTTGAAAGGGCGGGAAACATTTCCTAGCTATAAAGTTCTTATTTCAAATAATATGACATTAAACCTTATGTGTTGCCATAAAATAAATTACAAATCGATGTATTGATTACTATCAGTTTGTTATAACTAAACGCAACAAATTACCAATTCAAGGAACAACAATGTAGCTATTCGGAGTATCTACTAGATTTGTGTGTACTTAGTTGTAAGTCCTAGCTACGAAATTTCCCTGTGGTTGTGAGCTATCTCTTTGCTTAGTTTAGAATAATAAATGTTAAGATGACTTAAGCAAATATTTAAAAGGAGAGAAGAGTCTCATGCCATTAAACCTGACATCTATTGTTGTAAATTTTCAGGCAAAACAAAAGAATGTATGCAGTTTGTTTTTTAGTCTGGCAATATGCATTCCGCAATCAATTATTAACACATTTTATCGACTGAATAATAAAAATATATATAATTCATTAGAGTTTATCACATTTTCTGAGGTATAAATTGTACAAATTGTCCATCTTTAATCACATTTTCTAGCTAAAGATGGAGAATATGTATGCATAATTTACACCTCTCTTGTGTAAACTTTGAATCTCTAAATATTTTTGTACGGATAAAGTGACATCTTTTTTTTTTTTTTTTTTATACTGGCACGGCAAAGTGACCCCATTGCACCTGATGGTAAGCGTAATGGGGTCCAGAAAAAGTGCCGACCAGCGAGAGATGATCTGATGGTAACTTAACGGCACTACGATGCCATTGGTGATGATTAGATTTCGACTTTTTCTTATCGGTTGAAACAATTTTGCCGGTCTTTTTGAGACTCTACTATCTTGCCTAAACAGGTTCTAGTCTTACGATAGTCATGTGAAGAAATATTATTAATAATTGTCTGCTACTGTGATTTCCTACTTGTGTACTTGTCCTGTGTTTAATGCCAAATATAGATTACTTGTATATACACTGTTGTAAATATAAATGTAAAAAATAGAGGCGTTAATGAAATCGGTGTTGAAATAAATGGTTAATTAATGTGATGCGATTATTATTTTTTTTCTTCTGAATTTGAACGGTGAAAATATGTTTTTTGACAACAACTAAATAAATGTAGCGATTACTACAACAGGGAAAAAAAATCTTATTCTAGTAACACTACTTAATATGTCTTTCTGTAGATTCTTGTGCTACTTCTGGAAATTAGTCAGGCTAACAAAACAGGTCAATTTACGTCCCATGTATGTCTCACTGGCTGGCACGTTGTCCCATATCTAATAAATCCCTGAGTGATCCACCTGCCTCGGTGATACCTCAGCATAAGTGTGTGACTTGCGATAAAGTGGCACCAGATGGATTCTCCAGAAAAGAAAAGTGGTTATGAATCTGAATAAATTCCTAGTGTTAGCACAGAAACGCCCTCGAGAAAACTATAATCTTCCCAAAGTGTATCCTCCAATGTTGCATAAGGCTGGATAATTGTCCAATTATAATTGGATAATAGTGTACATCTTTTTCTACTACTTTAAAGATACAGACCCTAGAAAGTATTCATTATTCATAACGAAAAAAGAAAAAAAAACGACCTTCATGAAAAAAACCTATATTTTCTTCAAAGGCCGGCAACACACCCATAATTCCTCTGGTATTGCAGATGGTCATGGGCTGTGTTGACCACATAACATCAGGTGGCTCACTTGCTGGTTTGACTCCTTTTTCCATAAAAAAAAGAGAGGGTTTAGGTCTTAGTCTACCACGCAGGCGCAGGTGTGCATGTTTCTTCACAATGTAACTACATAGTAACAGTCGTCTACACGTCGTTTCATCATTCTCGCTTCAAAAATTACGAATTTCCACACAAACTTTCACCCCTATTTTTATTTTACCCCCTTAAACGTACATTTTTTTACAAACTTTTAATGTCATATTTATTTATATCTAATCAACAGCCTAAAAAATAAGTTTCAAGCTTCTAGCTTTAAAAATGCCAATACTTCCATACAACCTTGCATCCCCCCTTTCAACCCCTTTAAATCATTTTTCCGGGATAAAAAGTAGTCTATGTCCTTTCTCAGAGTCTAAACTATCTGTGTACCAAATTTCATTTGAATCGGTTCAGTAGTTTTAGCAGGAAAGCGAGACAGACAGACAGACAGAGTTACTTTCGCATTTATAATATTATAGGTAAAGATATGTACGTCCCAGAACACGAACAATACCTATTCCAAGTGGCGGAACACAAGTGAGCCGAAGTTATTCAATCAGTCTGTATCGTGGCGAACGTGTCTTCCATCCCGAGTGTTTATTGGGTCATGAACTCGCACGGTTCCATATTAATTTCAATTATTAATTTCACTAACATCTGTCTTCGTACTTCGTGGCAATTGAAATTCTATAACCGTCTATTTTGTTTACATTATTATATAGGCTTGAGATTGACATCTGCTACGAAAAATATAATGGAATAATAAATAAATAAAAATACTTATTCAAAAACTGACTATACTACCTGAGATCAGGGTTGAGACCTTCTAATAATTATTAAATACTTATGCCAGAAGGCCTCGCCCTTCCATATCTAAAAGTAACAACAGCGTAGTTCTTTAGAACAGGTTATAAATCACTGCCTCGTGGTCTCGCGGTACAAGTATGTGCCGTGCGATCTAGAGGTCCTGGTTTCGATTCCCGGGTCGGGCAAAGTGTTATTGGGTTTTTTCATTAGGAAATCCTCAGTAACAGCACGGAGTCTGGAAATGTGCCCGAAAAACGGCAATAGGCTCGCCCCCTATAACGTGGGACTGATACATACCTGGCGAAATGTGGGTGCAGAAATGCACCTCTGCCTACTCCTTCGGGGAATACAGGCGTGAGTTTATGTATGTATGTGTATGTATGTAATGTCGCGTAAATACTTAATCATCATCATCAGCCCATATACGTCCCACTGCTGGGCACGGGCCTCCTCTACAACTGAGAGGGTTTAGGCCATAGTCCACCACGCTGGCCTAGTGCGGGTTGGCGGACTACACACCTAAAAAATCCTAAGAACTTTTAGGTGTGCAGGTTTCATCACGATGTTTTCCTTCACCGTTAAAGTACGTAATAATTCATTGTGAATACACACAATCCATCGAAACGTCAGAGGTGTGTGCCTGGGGTTTGAACCCGCGACCGCCGAGAATCTCGAACGCGTGCCCAAACCTCGAGGCCATCATGACTAATAATAAATAATAATAATAAATAAATACACCCAACAGTCACATACATAGTTCTGATCCCACACTAAGATACAAGTCTTGTGTCGTGGGTATCAGAAACTACGAGAGACTTTTCGGTCTCACATACACCCAGACCCGAAACAAATATTTGTGGATCACACAAACATTTGTCTCGGTGCGGGAATCGAACCCGCGGCCTCTCGTTTCGCAAGCTGGTGTCTAGCCAACTGCGCCACGGGGCTGTCAAAATAAAAAGCAGATATTGAGAAACTAAAGCATCTAGTTTGGTTACTAACATTACTGCAGGTAATTCATAAATAGGCACGTATATTTCATTAAATTAATCCAAAAAGCGTATAGGTGTACTGGGGTGTATTAAATGACAATGCACTTTGCACACACTATGAGTTTATTGGTAATTACAATTACAGGCAGTCTTTTAAATCAATGTTTATGCACGAAATTATTTAACTATAAACTACACACTAAGATGGCAACAATTATAAAGTTCTAATTAAACTATGTGTCCAATAAATCACTAGTAATATTGCGAATTGAGTCGAAATTATTAACACAAGATATGGCAGATTGAAAGGTGAAAAATGAGCGTGCTTTCGCCGTCGGAATCGGTTTAACACTGCCAGCGCGTCGCCGGGCCTACTAATTAGAGGTACATCATAATGTACAGTGCGCCGAGTGCATTCCAGCGCGTACGCAAGGAGCCACAAGTTTCGCTTGCGTCGACCAAGCTGCGCACTCGGTTTCACCTGTGCGATTAATATTATTGTCCACTACACTACCCCCCCGCTGAGACCGGTGCTCAGCTAAGGTCGAAAGTAATCCGGAAATCGTACTGTTCGTCCAGATCTGGTCTTCCTCTCAGTGTCAACGACTGGATTGTGTGTTGTAGTAGTGGTGTTGTCCATTTCTCTGGATAGGTAAGCTGGTTTCAACCTATCTATAGTGACGGTGATCTGACGTCCTTGGACTTCTATCTTAAACGTCTTTGCGCCTCTTTCTATTACCTTGTATGGTCCAGCGTATGGAGGGTTGAGAGGACGCTGTACTGCATCTTGCCTCAAGAATACATATTCTGCTGTCATCAGGTTGCGAGGTACGTAGAACGGTCTTTGCCCATGTCGGCTTGCTGGTTCAGGCGATAATTTTGACATGTGGAGACGCAGTCGTGAAGCGAAGTCTGTGATGTCTATCAGTTCAGTGGATGCTGGGTTAAAGAACTCGCCTGGGAGGCGAAGCGGCTCTCCGTACACGAGCTCTGCTGCTGAAGCCTTGACATCTTCCTTCCACGCGCTACGGATGCCTAGCAGCACCAGGGGAAGAGTTTCAGTCCAGCTGGGGCTAGCATGACATTTTATCGCTGCCTTCAGTTGTCGATGCAGGCGTTCTACCATCCCGTTGCAGGCTGGGTGATACGCCGTTGTAGGTCGGTGCTCGGCCCCGAGGATTTCGCTAATTGTGTTGAAAAGCTTGGATTCAAACTGCCTTCCTCTGTCAGTAGTTATGCGGTGAGGGCAGCCAAAGCGAGCCACCCAACCAGCGATGAAGGTGCGGGCGCATGTCTCCGCTGTGATGTCGACCAGGGGATACGCCTCAGGCCAACGGGTAAACCTGTCGATGATCGTGAGGCAGTATCTGAAATCACACGAAATTGGTAAGGGCCCTACGATGTCCATATGGACATGGGAGAAGCGTTGGGTAGGAACAGGGAAGGTAGAGGTCGGAGAAGAGGTATGCCGATAAATTTTGCATTTTTGGCAATCAATGCACTCCTTTGTCCACTGTCTAGTATTTCTTCGTATCCCAGGCCAAACAAACCGATCTGTCAATAATTTGACTGTTGCCCTTGTACCTGGGTGACTAAGACGATGTAGTGCTTCAAATATTTGTTTTCTGAAGGGTGCGGTAATATATGGTCTAGGGTTAGTAGTGGAGACATCACAATACAAATCCATGCTGGAGAATGGAGTCTTAATCCTTTTCAGTTTAAGTGCGGTCCCTTTTTGCAGAAGATCTTGCAGTTCCATATCAGAAGTTTGAGAATGTGCAAGGTCATCGTAATTGATTGGGCCTGTCATGGCTTCTATCCTAGACATTGCGTCCGCAACGACATTGTCCTTTCCGGCTACGTATTGTAAGTCAGTAGTAAATTGAGAGATGTAGTCCAAGTAACGGAACTGTCTTGGTGAGCATTTTTCGCGATTGTTTGAAAATACGTACGTCAGGGGTTTGTGGTCGGTAAAAATAGTAAAATGTCTTCCTTCGACCATATGTCTAAAATGCCTTATTGCGTCATAAATTGCCAGGAGCTCCCTATCGTAGGGGCTGTACTTCTTTTGAGCCGAAGTAAGTCGCCTTGAGAAGAACGCTAACGGTTTCCAGGTGTTCTCTGTCCTCTGCTGGAGTACTGCGCCAATGGATGTGTCAGATGCATCGGAATGAATAGCTAGCGGTGCGTTTGACTCTGGGTGAGCTAGCATAGTTGCCTTGGAGAGGCTTAACTTACAAGCTTCAAAAGCTTTAAGCATTTCAGGTGTCATGGTGATGCTCTGCGAACCTTTATTCTTCGGACCAGTGAGAACGACGTTTAGCGGTGCTTGTATATCTGCTGCTCCAGGGACAAAGCGACGATAAAAATTGTACATACCGAGGAAACGTCGCATTTCTTTTACTGTTTTCGGTGCTGGGTAGTTCTCCAGTGCTTGCACTTTGTCGGGTAATGGGCTGATGCCCTTACTGGAGACTGCATGGCCTAAAAAAGTTATCTCCTCTCTGCCGAACTCACACTTTGCTGAATTTATCAACATGCCATACTCGGCTAATCGTTGAAACAACTGGCGTAGGTGCTGAACATGTTGGCTTTCAGTTGCTGAGTAGACCAATATGTCGTCGATATACCCGTAACAAAATGGAAGATCCCTGAGAACCTCATCGATGAATCGTTGAAACGTTTGGGCTGCATTCCGCAACCCAAAGGTCATGTACGGGAACTCAAAGAGCCCGAATGGGGTTGTAATTGCGGTCTTTATGATGTCCGCTGGATTTACCGGAATTTGATTGTACGCCTTTATGAGGTCTATTTTTGAATATATTTTGCTGCCGGCCAGAAGATGTGCAAAATCTTGTATGTGCCGTATTGGGTATTGATCTGGAATAGTCCGGGCATTCAAGGCCCTATAATCTCCACAGGGACGCCATCCATTTTCTTTTTTAGGAGCCAGGTGCAGCGGCGAAGACCATGGACTCTCCGATCTGCGGGCTGTACCGTTGGCTAACATATCTGTAAACTCCTTCTGTGCGATCTTTAATTTGTCTGGTGGGAGACGTCGAGGACGGCTAGATACCGGTGGTCCAGGTACTGTACGAATGTGATGTACTGTTGCATGCTTTACTTGCCGTACGGTGCCAGCTGGTCGAGTGATCTCGGGGTACTCACGTAATAGGCTGTAATACCTCGAGTTACCGGCTATAGCTTTGACTGATGCTATGTTTGCTGTGTATTTGCTTGCAGGTGCCGCCACTGAAGATAGCTGCGTTAGCCCGTCGATCAAGCGATGATTCCTCATATCTACAAGCAGATGGTAAAATATAAGAAAATCTGCACCAATTATTGGTTTGTTGACGTCGGCTACTACGAATCTCCAGGGGAATGTGCGACGCAGCCCTAGATTTAGGTCTAAATGAACCCAGCCATAAGTATTAATCGGACTTCCGTTTGCTGCATATAACTGGTATTCAGTCTTGGTGCGTGGTTGTCGTATCATGGTTCGTGGAAACACGCAAAGGTCTGATCCTGTATCTACCAGAAAAATCATTTTAGACGATTGGTCCGTAATAAAGAAGCGGCTGGGGGTTACGGGGCAGTCGTTAGCCGCTACTTCCGGCTGCCGTTGGTGTTTTCCGAAAAAGCACATGGCGTGGTACATCTGTTTGCTCTGCTACCGAACCTGTTATGATACCAGCAATAATCATTGTTTCGCGGTCTGGATTGTGATCGGCTTCGTCCCCTGTGCTGGGCCGTTTGTCTCTTTGAATTACGCCCACCATATCTAGGAACTAAGTTTTGTACCTGACCTTTTATAGCTGCCAACTCCCGCGACAGTTCCGCCATCTGCTTAGTTAGCTCGCTCATAGGATTGCTTGTGTCCGGTTTTGCTACCGCGGCCGTTGTAAGTCCCGGCGGCGCGATCTCGTACACCTTATCAGCTAATTCTGCAACTGAATCTAAAGGTAAATTTGGCTGTGACGCAATAACGGTCTGAATGTTTTGAGGTAGCCTACTTGACCACAATGTACAAATGAAATTATCAGGCACGGTTGGCCCTGCAAGGGTTTTCAGGTGCCGCAGAAACTGTGAGGGTTTCCGGTCTCCTAGTTCCTCATGCATAATTAATTGTTGCACCTTTTTCTCCTGCGACGCAGACAGACGTCTAATCAGTTCCGTCTTTAATTTCAGGTATTTATTTTCCGTCGGCGGTGTATTGATTATATCTTTTACTTCTATTGCATATTTATTTTCAAGTTGTGATATTACGTAATAAAATTTTGTACTGTCTGCTGTGATACCTGAGAGGACAAATTGTCCTTCCATCTGCGCGAACCATAGTGCCGGCTCTTCCGGCCAAAATGGAGGTATTCTTACGCCGACTTTGTATACGCCCCGATCGCCGAGCGCGTCGTTGGCAGTAGCACCCGCCGATAATGTTCTCGAATCGTCCTCGGATACGCCTTTAGCCGCCTGCATGTCGCTATCTCCAACCGGTCGTACGTCGGTGTCACCAATATAGGTGTACTGGGGTGTATTAAATGACAATGCACTTTGCACACACTATGAGTTTATTGGTAATTACAATTACAGGCAGTCTTTTAAATCAATGTTTATGCACGAAATTATTTAACTATAAACTACACACTAAGATGGCAACAATTATAAAGTTCTAATTAAACTATGTGTCCAATAAATCACTAGTAATATTGCGAATTGAGTCGAAATTATTAACACAAGATATGGCAGATTGAAAGGTGAAAAATGAGCGTGCTTTCGCCGTCGGAATCGGTTTAACACTGCCAGCGCGTCGCCGGGCCTACTAATTAGAGGTACATCATAATGTACAGTGCGCCGAGTGCATTCCAGCGCGTACGCAAGGAGCCACAAGTTTCGCTTGCGTCGACCAAGCTGCGCACTCGGTTTCACCTGTGCGATTAATATTATTGTCCACTACAAGCGGTATGTTGAACCAAACTCATAAACAACTTTAAATCCAAAATGCACTCCGAATTTCCGTTTTCCAAACAAAAAACATAGTTCTAAAATTACAAAGCTCACGAGCCAGTTACGTTAGACCTCCGGTGTGTGATCCCGACTCACAGATTGAACAAAAAGCGAAGGGTCCAATTTGAATGGATGATGTTAATTTTTATTGAGCTCGTGGAGTGGAGCGGCGCTGATTGGGCCAATTTGCTCGCATGTATTGTGTAACTGCACCCCGGGACAGCGGGTGCAGGGCAGAATGACAGGGAAAACGGCATGTTTTAATGTGGGGACCCAAAGATGTTTTTTTAAATAACTATATAATAAAAATAAAATAAATACAAACATAAGGCTATTACGTACCTATACATAAATAGACGCACCTGGTAGTGGTAGATACAGTTAATCTCTAGGTAAATTTATTTCTAGTTTACAAGATTTCAGTAATACATTATGATGATTTTAAGTCATATTTTTAAACGAATTGTTGATAATTTCGTAATGGAATTAAAACCAAGAAAACTCTGCCAGACGCAGGTTTTATCCCAGCAAATATCTTAGCAAACATTGAAATTAATATTAATGTTCTACATACGAATGCAAATTTTTATATTGTATTTTACACCTTCACTATTTAATCGCGCATCATGGAGCGTACACCTTGTCAAGAATATATAAGGCAACATGAGAAATCTATCATTTAAAAGAAAAAAATCTCGAGCGACAGACAAATATTTGTTTACTACAAATAAAACAAATCATGCGCCTTAACACGTAGAAAAGTATTTACAGAAATACATCAAAGTGGAATGTTTATTTCATGTATGCGTAACTGCCGAACTTTCAACATTACTGTAAACATGACGTGATGTGTAAGTCTTAATAGTGATAACTTTGAATGTTTATTGTATACGCTAAATATGTTTCGTGAAATATTTTTGTATAAATTTATTTATTTTGCGCGATGGTCTCAAAGATTAGGTGCACGGCAGTGGCGGTACTTCCATAGAAGCCTAAAACCCTAGTTTGCCTTACAAAATTCCGAATAATAATCTTTAGGCCTTAAATCTTTTTTAACAAAATCAATTGGCCATATAAATGAGAATATCCCGACCCCACAATAAATAATTATGAACTAGACATTACACAATTAACGTGTAACGCTTTTGGGCTTCTATGGAAGTACCGCCACTGGTGCACGGTATATCAAGCCAAAATATATCTTACTCTTCGAAATACTGTATCTAGACCAGCGTGGTGCACTAAGGCCTAAACCCTCTCAATGGTAGAGGAGGCCCGTACCCAGCAGTGGGACGCATATATATGGACTCATGATGAGTTGACTATTCATGACATTAAAATTTTGTTTTTTGTAATTAAAATAAGTTATAAGCCCCCATTAATTCCTCGTTGCGGCCCTGTTAGCATGTTTCAGACAAGCATATTGAAGCCGCAAGTTCAAACCGGTATTCACATGTAGAAATCAATCGGCGCAGGAAGTTTTCGATTCAAGCTATCGGTGGAAATGTAAATTAAACGGTTGTGTTGGTATCCCGACTGCAACCACTACGGAGAAAGTACCTATTTTACATTTTTCTCTTGAATGGATAAAAATGAAAATGATGTAAATCCTTTAAAAAACTCGTTGTGAGCTGAAGGATGATGTGGTAATCAGTGGCTGTACTTCCATGTAAGCCAAAAGCCCAGCTTACCTTACAAACTTGCGAATCATAATATCTTTAAGCTTCAAATCTTTATTTAACAAAAGCAATTTGACATATAAATGAGAATATCTTGACCCCACAATAAACAATTATAAACTAGACATTACACAATTATCGTGTAACGCTTTTGGGCTTCTACCTAGTATGAAAGTACCGCCACTAGTGGTAACTAGGATTGAAAGAGGCTTGCTAAGGTGGTTCAGACATGTGAAGTGACGAAAGACGACTAACGAAAGAAATATATCAAGTGAATGTAAATAGAAGGGCCGGAATAGGGCGCCCGCGGAGAACATAATATAAAGATCAGATTCGCGAAGCTCTTCGCAAATGGCAAAGGCCGAAGTACGTGTATGAGAAAATGTATGGTTGTTGAAGAGCCTTTTGCTTATTGTGGAAAAGTTGTGGAACTCAATAGGCTCTGCCTACCCTGTGGGGTTAAGACGTGAGTGTGTACATAAATGTACGTTTTTGAAAAACTCTCTACATTTATTTTTTTGTATTGTTGTATCATCATCATCAGCCCATATACGTCCCACTGCTGGGCACGGGCCTCCTCTACCATTGAGAGGGTTTAGGCCTTAGTCCACCACGCTGGCCTAGTGCTTGGCGGACTACACACCTAAGAAATTCCTAAGAACTTTTAGTGTGCAGGTTTTATCACGATGTTTTCCTTCACCGTTACAGCAAGTGATAATTCATTGTGAATACACACATAACTTAGAAAAGTCAGAGGTGTGTGCCTGGGGTTTGAACTCGCGACCGTCGAGATTCTGGACCGCGTGCCTAAGGCCCGAGGCTATCACGACTTTTTGTTTACTTTGATAAGTAGTGATGGCCTCGAGGTTTAAGCCCACGGTCGAGAATCTCAGCGGTCACGTTCAAACCCCAGGCACACATCTCTGACTTTTCGGAGTTATGTGTGTATTCACAATGAATTATCACGTACTTTAACGGTGAAGAAAAACATCGTGATGAAACCTGCACACCTAAAAGCTCTTAAGAATTTCTTAGGTGTGTAGTCTGCCAACCTACACTAGGCCAGCGTGGTGGATTAAGGCCTAAACCCTCTCAGTTGTAGAGGAGGTCCGTGCCCAGTAATAGGACATTACTGACATTACAGACAACCGAGGATTGTATGTAGGAAGAGAAATTAAAGGTAGCCCAAGTGTATATGTTTAATTAAATATAAATAAAAATCAAACATATCGTAAAAATTTAAAAAAAATTGATATGGATTATGAGCTGTTGGTGATGATTATATCGACTAAAATGTAAACATCACATGTTTAACTAAAAGGATCAATATGCAATCTTAAACTTTATATTGGTGGGAATATATTGGGGAATTACCGCAATTTATAATATATCAGAGACTGCAGTTATTACTACATTGTTTCTAATATCGTACTTGTTGCCGTGACATCAGCAGTTAACTATGTTTATTACATTAACGGACATGAAGTCATAGCTATGTCGTGTTTTATGACGGAGGTTTTATGAAGTAGTTACGTCATAAACCATCATTAAATAATCATTAGATAAATAAATAATAAATACACCTAACAGTCACATACATAGTTCTGACCCCACACTAGGATACAAATCTTGTGTCGTGGGTATCAAAAACTACGAGAGACTTTTTGGTCTCACAAAGACCCAGACCCGAAACAATAATTTGTGGATCACCCAAACATTTGTCTCGGTGCGGGGATCGAACCCGCTGCCTCTAGTTTCGCAAGCTGGTGTCTAGCCAACTGCGCCACGGGGCTGTCAAGTACTCGTCATTCCTTTATTTTTCCTTCTTGACTGTAATTTCGATATATAGGCTATGTATTGATGTAAGTATTTCCATACGAGACAGCATAAATACTTGGGGAAAGCAGTTGAAGGAAGATTTCCGACAAGAAAAACCATTGAACCGGTCTTGATACTTAAAAGTGAATGAAGTAAGAAATGTTTCAGGTTCGGCCCCCAAGTGGATACGGACTATAAAATATTTTGTCAATGTGTAGGTTTATGGTATTTGTGTTTGTTGTCTAGCTAGATATTGGTACCTTATGGTGTTTCGTTCAGAATTGCTTGCGCTAATTAATTATGTAAAAGTACTTTCAGACAGTAAGTAATAACGTTTCGTAATTCTTTACCTACATAATATAATAAAATTACACCTGCCAAATTCCGCTCACGTCCTGTTATAAACATTTAGAACGTCTTTAAAGCAAACAATGCGAAGAAGAATCAAACTGCTGTATAAATATTGTGTCACAAATGACTTTGTATGAACAAAGAAATATATCTAAACTTTGTAACAGATGTATTTTTATTGCACAAGTTTTAATATATCTGTAGTCTGAAATTATGCAAAATATTTTAGCGAGAAACAATATTAAGTGTTTTATTTACAATATGAAAATGTAAGATATTTCAAATATTATTCTACATACTAGTGCTGCCATCTGTTCAACACTAAACATACTACGAAGTTAAACACCACGGCAATAAATACGACACCGTACTGCTAAAAATCATCTCCTTTACAGCCCTAAATTGGTGTAGTATGTTATTTACTCATTTGACATAATGATATAATGAAAAGAAAGAACACTAAACAATTGCGTTTTTGCAATTATGACCTTGAATGAGATCATCAACTACTAATGCCGCTACTCGTTTAGAGATGGCGCTACATGACTTAAAATAACAAAATGTGTCACACCCAAATATAGCTTATTGATGTATGATTACGTGTTATTGTGAAATAGAATCATCTCCTCGCCCACGAACAGTAACTTTTCAATTCATCACTACAAATAAATAGAATTATTTGTGACTTTTCCTTCGCAATAATAATGCAACAAGAAAATGACGTTTGTTGTGTTTCAAGTTCTCTTCAATTGCGAACGACGCCTAGGCTGTCTCGCTCTCGCGGCAACAATTATGGTGCATAAGAATGGGACAGTGATATAGTCGCTTTCGCTTGAATTACAGCAGTATTCGTATCAGCTGACAACCAAAGCAAAACAGTCGGTGCGCGACCATCTTGTCAAAACTCTGAGTCGGTGACAACAAATAAATATTGTAAAATGTCCTAAATCGTTGTTAATGACATAACATTCATATTGTATTTAATAAACTATTGTGTATTTTACATGTTGGTGTTGTTAACAGTTCGGTTATTATACATTTTGCTCAATATTTCGGGCTTGTGTTGCGTCAAGTGACGTCATGTGTATGAAACACGTATCGCGGCTGACGAGTTTGTAAGTATTTTCTTTTATTTCTGTGTTAATTTACTATTATTAATGTTCGTCATGGGTGATTTACCATGTTCCATCAGCGCATGTTTCATTCATGATTTGATTGGCAAGTTTGTGTCGCGTTAGCGAACGCCATACGCGAACGCTTGCGAATGCCCTTGAAAATATTATGCAGCAAAAATCTGTGTGTCGAGTTCGCGTATGGTGCTCGATTGTTGATGCAACAGCCGGACTTTCTGTTCCATTGATGATGAGGGCCACGGAGGCCCAGCGCCGGCATCCGCCGCTGGCATGGCAACAGCCGCTAGATGCGCGCACTTTACTAAAAATGGAACACTCGAGTGTAGAAAGTATTCTTTTGATCATCGAAAGTGTCTTTATATGAACACATCGAAAACGGTTGGAAGTATGCGATGTGTACGATAAACAATACGGTTTTATCATAATCTATATTCGCCAGTGCACAGTGCAGCGAACAGTGTACACGTTCTCAACAAATATGTAGGTAGCTAGCTGAATGTAATTAGTTTGTTGAGATGCTTGTTTTTATGTGTCGTTTTCGTGATGAATGTTGAATGATACGTCAAGTATATAAGTACTTGGTTTATATAGGTATGTTTGTTTACTCGTTACCAACAGCCAATTATCTTTTGCACCCGAGGATATACACGTACGTTTGTATCGCATATTGCTAATTTATGTAAAATTTGCATTTTTTATCACGACATTTAGTTTTTCCTGTTGGCAACATTGGGTAACAATAAAATGAATTGATTCTATGTGTTTTACTCATAGAAACACGGAACATTCTTGCAAAAGAGTTCTTGTTTCGCGATTATTTTGTTTAATTTTCTGAAGGGCGATGTAGCGGAACTCGAATCGCTGAAGTTGGAATATAATCTGCCAAGTTTTCAGTTAAAATTGGGACAAATTACACACTGCGGTTTTAAAATGGCGTCCGTATTTTTTGTTCTGTTAGTGGTGATTGATGTTTATCTATTTACCCGTATATTTTAAAGGTCGTTTAAGTGACCTCGCTTTTCTCTTTTTATTCACGTTTTCAATACAGTTAGATTAACGAATTTGGAAATTATATTTACATAACGATTGGCAACACCAATGGTTCATGTTTATAAGCAGTTAGTTAATGATAAAACGCTGTTCATTATAAATAAACATAAAGGTATAGGCCATTACAATGCATATACATATATATAAAGAATAAGTAGTAAGTTGCCTTTTTTTTTAATAATTAGATAACAATTTCGCCTATACCCAATAGGTCTTATATATGCCTAATGTTCATATAATATTTATAATATCACAATGGATATTAGTTTTGAAGCGCGTCGTGTAGATTTCATGTGGTGAATGTAATAAAAATACAAACAATACCAAATCATCATCATTATTTTTAACGACTTCGATAACCGACTGTTACTCGTATATTTGTTTAGTTTGAGCCAACTCTTCTGTGCGTTACTGTTGTATATTATTCAGAGGGAAATAAAACGAGGAAAATTGCACGTCATTACAGTTCCTATGAAATTGTTTACATTTAATTCAAATCTACTACAATAACGCATTTTACGGGATTTTTTTTTAATACCCTTTTGTCTTTATCATCTAAAATTATTATTACCAGTCGAAAAAAATATGACGGCTTAGTTAAAAAAAAACAGAAACTCGTTGATTTCATTTAATTTTAGGCAACTACCTTTTGGATTGTTCGTTGTGTTTAAACAACGTTGTGTAAACTTTACGGTATTTCTATTAACTAAAATTCACTTTTTTAACCCAAAACAAAGATTATTGATCGTCAAGAAAATGTTGCCAGTTGACACAAATATGTATTTAATAAATAAACATTAGCTGTGTTATTACGTTAAGATATTGCTCAGAGCAATAACTCGCGAAGCTGTCTAGTTCAATATAATTTAAGGCATAAATTGGATCGGAAACATCCCAATATAGATCCAGATAAATATAGTACATTTAAGGTTTCCTTTAGCCGTAGTACAAAAACATCTTGGAAATGTTTGCATTGGCGGTGTCCTTGACTTTATGCCTCACAAGGCCACGCTTTGAGTCATACTGCTGACCTAGTAACAGCATTAGGAACCGGCTAGATATAGACTCAAACTAAAGGCTGTTGATTAGAACCTAGATGTCAATGTCAAAGACACGTTGTCCTTTATCATATTGTCTCATGAAGGAACTTTAGATCGTAATTTTGGTGCGTATTAGATTATGGAGAAGAAAGGCGCTAAACTTTGCAATTAAAATCGCTTTTTGCAGTCTATTAATATTTTAATGATTTACATTCCACTGATTACTATTTATAGCTAGTTAATGATTTTATTAATATGTGGGCCCTTTTTCCTCAATGGTCTCTGAAATTATGTGATATGTTTTTTAATATTTTATTCATATAGTCTTGAATAGCTTATAAATAGGCAAATAGGTCATAAAGATAGAAGATCTGTATGTCCTATCTATCTGTAACTAATCCATGAGCCTGATTCTCGTTTCAGTTTAAGTCTAAGTCTTCATCTTGCTCAATATGGATTAATCGACTAATTAATGTTATGATTTCACTCACTTCTATATAATAAAGTCGAGATGGCCTCGAGGTTTGGGCACGCGGTCGAGAATCTCGACGGTCGCGGGTTCAAACCCTAGGCACACACCTCTGACTTTTCAAAGTTATGTGTGTATTCACAATAAATTATCACGTACTTTAGCGGTGAAGGAAAACATCGTGATAAAACCTGCACACCTAAAAAAAAAAAAAAAAGTTCTTAGGAATTTCTTAGGTGTGTAGTCCGCCAACCCACACTAGGCCAGCGTGGTGGACTAAGGCCTAAACCCTCTCAATGGTAGAGGAGGCCCGTGCCCAGCAGTGGGAAGTATATGGGCCGATGATGATGACTATAATAGTATTCTTGCTCTTCCGGTATCAAAAGAAGCCAGAATGCAATTTTTCTAGCGTTAAATGAACTATTAAAATAAGCTTCAGTATATCATCTGTAAGTATCCAAATATTTCCTCATTTTTATAAATATTGATAAAAGCTGATTCTGTGGCATCAGTCGCCACTGTAGCGTTTTTTTATCGCGTATACGAGTGTTAGCCACCCCGAGCAGTGCAAACGCTTAAGCAATACATATTATTATCGCATTTTCATTATATTAACAAATTTTATGACTCCATTTGAAAAAGAAAGAGATTTCTACACATAGTCCAATTATTCTACATTTAAGTATTTTATGAAAGATGTCAATGAATCTTCCAGCAATCGATTTTTGTCCGCAATATACCGCCTCGAGATTTAGGCGCGCGGTCGAGAATCTCGGTGGTCGCAGGTGTAAACTCTGAGATTTGCACACATCTCTGACTTTTCGAAGTTATGTGTGCATTCTCAATGAATTTTCACGTACTTTAACTGTGATGGAAAACATCGTGAGTTAACCTGCGCACCTAAAAGTTATTAGGAATTTCTCAGGTGTGTAGTCCGCCAACCCACACTAGGCCAGCGTGGTGGATTAAGGCCTAAACCCTCTCAGTTGTAGAGGAGGCCCGTGCCCAGTAATAGGACATAAATAGGCTGATGATGATACCCTGAAGAAAGCAGCGACATTTTACTGACTAAAGAGCAGAGATTCATTCGTATTGCTGTCTCATGCCCAGTAATGGAACCAATGTACCTACCCAAAAAATATGTTAACAGCGATTCCCGTTTTTGATAAGGTCTTCATCGCACAATGGTTTTAAACCTGGTTGAGTCTATCAATGTTTAAGAAATTTATCCAAGAACTGTCTTTAGGATTTCATTCGCTTAATTCATCAAAATCATTTCCGATTTTAAGGTGTGAAACCGTAACAAACAAAATAAACTTCCACATTTATAATAAAACGAATTATATAACTTTAACGGTGAAGGAAAACATCGAGATGAAACCTGCATACTTAAAAGTTCTTGGGAATTTCTTAGGTGTGTAGTCCACCAACCCGCACTAGGCTAGCGTGGTAGACTAAGGCCTAAACCCTCTCAGTTGTAGAGGAGGCCTGTGCCCAACAGTGGGACGTATATGCGCTGATGATGAATATATAAATTAGTATATTTGCATTACCTTGCCGAAACTTCGTCACAGTTCGAGGCTATGCATGTGTGTGTGCGTGTATATAAGTTTGTTGACAAATATCTCAATACTTGACTGATCGTGTTTCGATGTGGTTTCCATTATCTATTCAAATTTCGGTTCACATGCATGGCGTAATCGGGTTTTGTGGGTATTGAATTATTGGGTGTCTCGCCTGTAATTAATCCGTCTTTTGGCTTTTATCAAACACGTTTCCAGTTGGAACAATATTTGATTGAACCTAATTTACTCTCATTTTTTTAAGCTTTAATTCTAAAAGTAGCGTAGCCTTTGTGTCGCGCAATGAAAGTTGGAAGTCTCTTCCTACTTGATGCTCTGTTTGGACAGTATCGTATTTACTATCAGGTGATGTGTTGTCACTATCCGTGCCGGTTTAAGGAAATGTCTAAATAATTTATAATGTCATATTTTGACAGAGAATATAGGTACACCACTTGATGCTAGAATTTTGATTGCCTAAATCTCAACAATTTGTTTCATGTAACAATGCGTCTGTTATTATCTCTTTATAAATGGCAAATTACATACCTTCATCATCATCAGCCCATATATGTCCCACTGCTGGGCACGGGCCTCCTCTACAACTGAGAGGGTTTAGGCCTTCACGACTTTTAGCTTGCTCTTCATCAAATGTGTGAAATATATTTCGCTGTGCTAACAAATAAAGGAACATTTAACCTGATTACAAAATATTCCTTCGCCTAGGCAAAGTGGCGCACGAGAAAAACACCCCTATTATCATAAAGGAAGCCGTACAGATTTGTTCCGGTGGGTGGTGCGTGCTGGAGCGTGGTCGGGACGCAAACTTCGTCATAGCCGTTGCGATAGCGATTATCGATTGTGTCGCGATTGTGAAACAAACTTTTTAAACGGGAAATTTGAAATGAGAATTAGCCGGTTTCCTTTTAGCATACATCACATACATAAACTCACGCCTGTATTCCCCGAAGGGTTAGGCAGAGGTGCATTTCTGCACCCACATTACGCCAAGTATGTATCAGTCCCACGTACTAGGGGGCGAGCCTATTGCCGTTTTTCGGGCACATTTTCAGACTCCGTGCTATTACCGAGAATTTCCTAATGGAAAAACCCAGTAACACTTTGCCCGACCCGGGAATCGAACCCAGGACCTCTAGATCGCACGGCACATACGTACTTGTACCGCGAGACCACGAGGCAGTCCTTTTAGCGAATTGTTTTATGCCAGTATTTCTCGAATGTTATAGAGATGGGCTTATTAGTTTATTAAAAGTATAAGCGTAGGGTTGGCAGTGGTTATGAAGTATACACAAGTTACATGTAATTGGAGGCATTCCTCTTGTCGTTTTAAGTAGGTATGTCCGATCGGGGAACCGTTCTCAGAATCTCTAGAACGCACGGTACAAACTTTGGCCGTGAAATTAGGAGGCCATCTTCTAAAACAGGACTTTAAATTTTAGTTCTCTTCTAGTTAAAACAAAAGATGATGGTTCGCTAAGGATAACCTCCCAAGAGAAGGCATAGGGAGCAGTGGCAGTACTACCATAAAAGCCTAAAAGCGTTGCACTGCAAAAGTGTAATGTCTAGTTTATAAATGTTTATTGTGGGGTCAGAACATTCTCATTTATATGTCAAATTGATTTTGTTAAAGATTACTATTCGGAATTTTGTAAGGCAAGCTGGGCTTTTGGGCTTCTATGGAAGTACCGCCACTGATATGGAGTATTTCGTGTTTACATCGTCAGTTTGAAGACAGTGGAAAGTTGCCAACCTTGCGGGCCACAAACCTGAATCTCCTGCAATGCCGGAACACATCAATACCTATACCAACCGCAACGTTGTTTTGTAAGCAGAAAGTGAGAGGGTTTGGGAGTATAATTATAATGTAAATGTTATAGTAGTTACAATTATTGTTGGTGCTAAGTACATAGGTACGTAGCTTTTGAATTGGAAAAACAAGTTATAGTTGGAATACCATTTTATAGCATTTGTCAGCTGTTATACAAGTGTTATGATATAAGTATCAGAATCTACGAGAGACTAAGGTCTCAATAACACCTAGACCCAAAACAAACATTTGTGGATCAAACTAGCAGCTTCTCCTTTCACAAGCTGATGTCTATCCAACTGCGCTAAAGCTATCAAGGTTGTTTACAAGTGTTTTTGTCTAGCGTCGATGTGGGCAGAGTATCTATAGGTCTGGGATAGAGATACAGCAGACAAGTGTTAGAGTGGAGTCGGCGCTTAGGCAGACGTATTGCAGGACGTCCTGCAGCACGATGGTCCGACGACTTGAGAAAGGTGGCGGGTAGCGGATGGATGAGGTCTGCTCAAGACCGAGATGGTTGGCGCTTACTCGTGGAAACCTACGTTCAGCAGTGGACGACGATAGGCTGAGAATATAAATCTAGTGTATCGATTCGGAAATTAATGTATTTTAATTAATAGTGTCTTTTGAAAAGGTTTGTCTTTAAAAAAAAAACACATATGACTATCTAGGGCAGAGGTTCCGAAAGACAAGCGTTACGGACGGTACGCCGGCTGGTTTTACAAGTAACATTCGCTGAGCTTCTTAAAATTTATCTGCCTATATTGATAGGAGAATTCGAGCCAACATTTTAGGTCCAAACCAAAATTTATTTATATTAGTATAGTATTTTCATAGACCCCCGCTTACGATTGTGGACCCCCATTTTTTGTCACGCCCAATGTGGTCTACGTTGAGTCTCCCTGGGAGTCCATCTGGACCACCATGGGAATTACTGATCTAGGATATGTAGAATCGACTACCAATAAAAGAAGATCCCATAGCATAACGTACCTAAAGATCAAGATATGATTTACATGTGCTAACTCGTTGATAACACTTATCGTTCACCACCCAATGTGAATGTTCCGTCAAATTGTACCTCGTCATGGTTGTTGTGATTACAACAACGGAGATTCAATTGTTTACGTTCTCACACTTGTGACTGAATAACCATATATGTACACTTTTGTATGGAATCGATCCAATGAATATGTTTATCGGTAATTTTGTTATGTATAAACGTAATGTCATCATCATCATAATCATCATCAGCCCATATACGTCCCACTGCTGGGCACGGGCCTCTTTTACAGCTGAGAGGGTTTAGGCCTTAGTCCACCACGCTGGCCTAGTGCGGGTTGGCTGTCTACACACTTTAGAAATTCCTAAGAACTTTTTAGGTGTGCAGGCTTTAGCGTAATGTCACCCCTGTGGTTTACAGAGATAGACTGAAACGTACAACTTCAAGCTTGTATACTACGGTTGCTCGCATATTTTGATCTAATATTATACTTGCACGACTAAGCCTACACTGCACCATTAGAGACTATTCCGGAGCGTGAATCCTGGATGATAATATTTATGCTCTTAGCCTTCCAACTTCATTCACACGACCGACCCTTAACCCAGATCGGATTTTAAACGTAACCATTTTAGTTACCATAGAAGTGACTTGCAATATTGAAAAAAACAAGACAAGACGCGATTTTAATTTCTACGTGAACGAAATATTTGCGATGATAAAATCAGATTCCTGACACACTGCATACTTATGTACATAGATTGATTTAGTTGATATTTTAAGGCTACGTGACATAACAAGATGATGATTAAGGCGAGTCATTGCTCATCGTTAAAATGAGGTAATATATACCTACATATTATTATACATACGAACTCTGCCTGCCCCGTGGCCTCGCTGCACAAATATATGCCGTGAGATCTAGAAGTCCCGGTATTGATTGGTTTTTTCCATTTTATAATTGTCCGTAGCAGCACAAATACTGAAAATGTGTGGAACTGATGCATGTCTGGCGGAACGTGGGTACAGACCTACCCTTTTGGGGCATACAGGCGTGAATTTATGTATGTATGTACATTAGAAGTTTTAAAAAGTCATTGTTTCTAGACTGGAACCTGCAGTCGCTAGCTTAGCAGTCCAGTCCCCATTCAACCCTGTCTAATTATTAGGGCAAAATGAAAACATTTTAAATATGAGATATATAAATATGCAGTTATGTAACTTCTTCTATAGTACAAAGGAAGTCGCGAAATGTAATTCACAAAAGAACCGAGTAATCCATTGTTCATTTCTTTCTAAATTAAACAAACCGGATATCTTTTCTACGGGCTGTGAGGGCCGGCGCACACCAACCACGCTAGCAGGTGATATGCGATGTCTTGTAGTATTCAGAATTTCTCAATAATACTAGCTGTGAAGGAAAACATCGTGATAAAACACGACACAAGACTTGTATCTTAGTGTGGGATCAGAACTATGTATGTGACTGTTGGGTGTATTAAAAACCTGCACACCTAAAAGTTCTTAGGAATTTCTTAGGTGTGTAGTCCGCCAACCCGCACTAGGCCAGCGTGGTGGGCTAAGGCCTAAACAGTTGTAGAGGAGGCCCGTGTCCAGCAGTGGGACGTATATGGGCTGATGATGATGATGACTAGCTGTGGGCCGTCGTATGCAAAACTTTAGACTTCAAAGTGGTATTTCTTTAACCCCCTTTTTACCACAATTATCATTGCTGATCAGGTACTATTGGTCGCAGCGAGATGATGATAGCCCAAATCCAAGGCTTCCTCTATAAATTTATTATTTAAAAAACAAAAATAATTTTAGAATTCGCACAAGTATCTCCCGAGGTAGTATCTACTATGGGCAAGTTGTCATGATCTTATTGTTTTTTATTAAATTTATACAGAATCACTGACTGATTAAGTAAAGTTTCCAAACTGTTAGCCAATCATCATCAGCCCATATACGTCCCAATGCTGGGCGTGGGCCTCCTCTACAACTGAGAGGGTTAATACCTTAGACCAACGCGCTGGCCTAGTGTGGTTTGAGGGACTACACACCTCAGAAATTCCTATTTGGCGAAGGTGTGCAGGTTTCCTCACGATGTTTTCCTTCACCGATTAAGTACGTGATAATTAATTGTGCATACACATAGCTAGCCAATATCGCGAGTATATTTTCCGATTAAATCCACGTTGATGTGCCTAAGGCTTTATGCAGTTTCATTGTTACTGCAGCCGAGTCGAAATGTTTGTGAAAAGTAATTTGCAACTCGGAATTAATTGGATACTAGTTGTACTACAAATGTACGTTTTAATGTTCGTGGGATCTTTGAATCCGCCCGTGGTATCTTACAAACAGTAGTGATATATATCTACCTATATATCTTCAGCGCATATACGTCCCACTGCTGGGCACGGGCATCCTTTACAAATGAGAGGGAAAACAAAAGATTGTAGATGCGTTCGGAATCCGAAATTCGGTTACACGAACTCGCCTCACTCAAAATTTAATGAAAAGGCGCGTTAACTATTTTTTTTAAATAAATTTATGTTTGTTAGATCTTGTTCGGTGTTAAAAATATAATACGCCAACCCGAAATATAGTCATCATCATCATCAGCCCATATACGTACTGCTGGGCACGGGCATCCTCTACAACTGAGAGGGTTTAGGCCTTAGTCCACCACGCTGGCCTAATGCGGGTTGGTGGACTACACACCTAAGAAATTCCTAAGAACTTTTAAGTGTGCGGTTTCATTACGATGCTTTCCTTCACCGTTTAAGTACGTGATAATTATTTGTTAAGAATGTAGCAGGCCGCCTTAAATTTGTCAACTGATGAGAGTCACAGGATCGTTTACCTACAGTCGATATTTGATTTAGATTATGATGCACTTCATTTACCTCAAGTCTGAACAGCTAGCTTTAAAAATACTGCAGGTTGAACGCCGCGATGAGTCAAATATTGAAGTAATGACATCACTTTGATGTTCACAATACAGGACTAGTATCTTAATGTAGGGTCAGAACTAGGTATTTCATCGATGCCCGTGTATTTATCGTGCATACTAATACTAAAAATGCGAAAGGAGCTGTGTCTATCTGTATGTTGCATTTTCACGCCTGAATCTCTAGACCGATTTGAATGATTTTTGGTATATAGGTATTATAGATAAATAGGACCTTAAAAAAGGACATAGAATACTTTTGATCCCGGAAAAAAATTGTTAGTTTTGTTATAGTATGATGTTAGGAGGCGCGAGCTACGATAGCATGCATCGCAATACAAGCTTCCGAAGTAGGTGACAAGGCCGTATATGATCGACGGCTCTAAATAAAGAAGGAGCCAAATTTGGCGTTGAATCGGGGCGCCGCGGTGCATAATCCCACGAGAGGTTTTACTCTGTATTCGTGCGTAGACGTATAGGAAACTATAGGGATCCTGTTTTATAGGTAAAATATCATTCATCATCATCATCATTATCAGCCTAAGGAAGTCCACTGCTGAACATAGGCCTCCCCTAATGACTTCCATAGTGACCTGTTGGAGGCAGCCTGCATCCAGCGACGACCCGCGACCTTCACCAGGTCGTCGGACCATCTTGTGGGTGGACGTCCTACGCTGCGCTTTCCGGTACGTGGCCTCCACTCGAGAACCTTTTGGCCCCATCGGCCATCGGTTCTCCGCGCTATGTGCCCGGCCCATTGCCACTTCAACTTGCTAATCCGCTGGGCTATGTCGGTTACTTTAGTTCTCCTACGGATCTCCTCGTTTCTGATTCGATCTCGTAGGGAAACACCGAGCATAGCCCTCTCCATAGCTCATAGCGTAAATATGCTTTACCATAAAGAAAATATTTTAATCACTATGTCTGTATCGTTGAGATTTATATGACAAGTAATAAGACTATACTATATATTTATTTAACCATTTATTGGACACATTTAAATTATACAAAAAAAAATATAACACAGAAAAGTACAAATGGCGGCCTTATTATGTGTTTCTACTGAGGAAAAACTTATGGAAAAAGTGACATTGCTCGACTTGGGAATCACATCCAAGATTTCTTGACTACATAGCAGTTTTATTTAAAAAGGCTTTTAAAGAATTTTAAACCTGTAAATTTCTTGTCCACATAAATAACACTACAATATCAATCCAAATTGGTATCTCGCAAGTCCTAGATATAGTTCTGTCCGGCAACGCGCACCAGCACAACGTGGTAGACTAAGGCCTTAACGCTTCCAGTTGTAGAGGAAGCCCGTGCCCAGCAGTGGGACGTTATATAATATATGTTTGATGAACATTTTTTTATTAAATTTCGAGCATACGAGTATATTACCAAAGATATTGTTGTTTACACGTAATTGGGACGTGGCGGTTGTCGGATCGATGTGCCAATTAGACTAATGATGGTTTGCCGCCACTAGAACGTGCCTTTGGACCGAAATCCGGGTGTTTCGCCCAAAATTTGCCAGATGGCTTGTCCCGTGCGGGTTGCCGAGTTGAAGCAGCCCTAAGTTTAATTCCAATTAGATATGACATGATGATCTCAGATTGGCTATGATTAATACTAAATCGTCTGTTTTATTGTTATTTGTTATAATGATGCGAATAATGTTGACCGTGATACCCGATAGATGGCAGTAGTAAGTTTAATAAATATTAGTATGAGCGCGTGAGTGTGAACTGATGCCTACGTATATCTTCGAAGGAATAGGCAATATCTTCTGCGATTTTCCACGTAACAGAGAACAAGCCAATTGACCCTTTTCGGGCATATTTTCAAACTTCGAGCTGATACTGAGAATTACCTAAACCAGGGTTTTTCAAACTTTTAGTTTCACGAACCCCTGTTAAAGTTTCCGGGTGACAGCGAACCCCTTATGTCTTAAATAACTTAATGTATCCCCCAAAAAGAAAATAATAAAATTGTCTGTTGAAGAAAATAATTTTTATTTCAAAAGAAATATCTTTTTAATATTAATGGCATAAGTAAGCTTGTTTCTTGTTGCAAATGGAGTCAATTTTAGAATAAATTATGAAAATTTTTAACCTTAATTCTTACTCGGTATCAAGTCGATTTCTGTATTTACTTTTTATCATGACCAGGTGTGAAAACCCACTGTCACATAAGTATATTGTAGCCACTATGAGTGCCGCACGCGAACCCCATGCCGTCGAATGGCGAACCCCACTTTGAGAAACCCTGACCTGAACGCTTGTGCAGCGGGACCACGATTCAGTTGATATTAGATAAGGTGGGAATAGGGCTTAGTTCACCACGCTGTCTTATGCTCTCGTATGCGTTCATAGATTTATAATGACTCAACTAGACACATGTAACTGAATTTGATTGGGTTATTTCTTGGATCGATCAGATAGAGATGATGATGATTAATTTCTGCCCTGTAATAATAAAAATACATACGTACATAACCTCACGCCTGTATTCCCCGAAGGGGCAGGCAGAGGTGTTACTGCACCCACATTTCGCCAGGTATGCATCAGTCCCACGTAATAGGGGGCGAGCCTATTGCCGTTTTTCGGACACATTTCCAGACTCCGTGCTGCTACTGAGAAATTTCTAGTGGAAAAACCCAATAACGCTTTGCCCAACCTGGGAATCGAACCCAGAACCTGTAGATCGCACGTCACATACTTGTGCCGCAATACCACGAGGCAGTGTATTAATAAAGGTCACACATATTTGTATATTCATTCAGTATTCAGAAAATCTAGGATTTGTTATCAACAATAAGTACGTAAATTCCATCTTTATCTTATCCATGTCACTAGTCCCGGTCATAATACGTCATCTATTGTCTTCATCATTACTTTAGATTGTTTTATGATTTTTAGCCATTATTGCGCAATATTTTAAGTATACAATCTTTAAGAGATTGCCAAAGTCCAAAGGTCTTATTAGATACAAACTTATTTGATTGATTTTTTTAAAACACCTAACTAGTTTCATCATCATCATCAGTCCATATGCGTCCCACTGCTGGATAAGGGCCTCCTGTACAACTGAGAGGGTTTAGACCTTAGTCCACCACGCTGGCCTAGTGCGGGTTGGCCTAACCAATTTGCAAAAACTGATTTTTCTTTCTAAAATTTTAATACAAGCCTTATGTTCTAAAAAGCGATATATCAAAATATCGATATTTTTTCAGAAAATAATCGATATATATCGTCGATAATATGGATATTCGATATTTAATTCTAAATATTAAATTCGATAAAAAAAAATGAGTTTTTTAAAATTTTACTTTGATCGAGTTAAAGTATAGATTTAAATTCGCAAAAAAAAGAAAAAATCTACAAGAGCTACTCTCGAGCCTCGAGTTTACGACTATTTACGAAACTAAAATTCTAAAAAAAAAAACAATAGGTAATCTCGTAGTCGCTAAAAATATCGATATATCAAAATATCGATACTTTTTTAGACTGCAAACAACGATATTTTCTAAAAATATCGATACGATCTATCGATATTTTTTTTCCATTTGCCCATCCCTACTCTCACGAGACTGTCCCCACTACCCTTGTCCCCGAGACAATTATACAAATACTATATCCCCCACTACCCGTGTCCCCGAGACTAGTATACAAACACTACAGTGTATGGATTCCATATCGTGGTAAGGCGAAGAAGGAGACTGTTTTATTATTATTAATTTCATGGAACACTGCCTCGTGGTCTCGCGTACAAGTATGTGTCGAGCGATCTAGAGGTCCTGGGTTCGATTCCCGGGTCGGACGAAGTGTTATTGGGTTTTTCCATTAGGAAATTCTCAGTAACAGCACGGAATCTGGAAATGTACCCGAAAAACGGCAATAGGCTCGCCCCCTATTACGTGGGGCTGATACAGACTTGGCGAAATGTGGGTGCAGAAATGCACCTCTGCCTACCCCTTCGGGGAATACAGGCGTGAGTTTATGTATGTATGTAATTTCATGGAATGTAAACTATTGTCCAGAAAGAACATCAGGTATCGAGGGACAAAGTGAACTCGGTATCTTGGTGGCTCTTCATAATCATATTAAATCACCGTCTCATAAATCTCATAAATCACTATTAACTATCTGAAGTTGAAGAGGTCTTGGATTCGATTCTGAGTCGGGGAAAATGCAATAAACTCGTCCACTATTACGTGAGAAATAGCCACTGGCACTGAAAATTGGATGTAAGACAACTCTTCTGCCTACCTGTTCGGGGAAACAAGCGTCAATGTAGGTAAAATGGTTCGTCTTAATATTGGGCTAGTTAGAATGCAAATTTGTGATTGATTTCATAAACGAATTGAGGTTGTCAATAAATTCTCGCGTTGACATTTTGTTTCGCGTTGTTCGATTAAATTATTCGCAAATGAAATATATTGCGGCAGTGTTCATGCATGAATCTTTTTATACTGGTCTATATATGAACCTTGATGAATGCAATTAATGTAATAAATAATTGAATGCGTTATTATTTTGTTATTAGTTGCATGTTTGTTCTTAAAAAAAATATAAGAAGTGATATGGAAAATAATTGGAACACTTTAGTTTCTTATTTTATATTTGCTCTTGTCTTTTTATCATCATCATTTTTAGCTCAGATGAGTCCCACTGCTGGGTACGGGTCTCCTTTACAACAGAGAGGATAAGGGCTTAGGCCACCACACTGGCGAAATGCGGGTTGTCAGAAAATACACCTTAGGAATTCCTAAGAACTTTTAGGTGTGCACGTTTCCTTACTATGATTTCCTTCACCGTTGTGAATACACACATAACTTCGAAAAATCAAAGCTGTGTACCTAGGGTGGTGTCTTTTTAACTTTCAAAATATTTTTTCTTATCATTTTAAATACAAGATTCTAATTTCTAAATTCAAATATGCTTTAATATATTTTTTCCTAAAAAGCGTGTTAAAAAGACTTTTATTATTTTCTTTAAGATGATTTGTAGTTGACTTCATTCAAACTGTCTTTTTTCAATACCAATTGACTGCAGAATCGCACACTCAATGTGGTAAGAAAAGTGAGGAATAATGAATGAAATGGACCGGATGATCTTATTGACGAACTCCATTGAACGAAGGAGATTTTATTTAACGGTCGTGCTTTTACACTACGAAGTATTCTATTTATACATTTTGTTACTGAAAAAGCAATAATCAATTAAAATAAGCTGTTGATCTTGAAGATTAGGAGTTGCAATGGCGGGTGTGTGGTGGGATAGGGCCACAAAAAATAACAGCTAATATGTATTAGTAAAATGCAAGTGCTTCGTGTGTCCCACAAAGTTAACTGACCCGTGGGATTAGGCCTCGGGTTTGATTCGCGATTCAGACAGTGCATTAGACTTTTGTAACATAAAATCCTCTTTAGAAGCAGAAGTCTAATTTCACAGTAAAACGCGATAAGATCGTACCTACTGCGTGGAACTTCATGGCTTGGCGTTTATTTAAAAACAATCCCTGCCTATTTGCTTTAAGCCTTCCTTATGTATTTATAGGCTATGCGGTACACTAGACAATGGGTTTTTACCAAACAGCAACAGAACCTCATGTTTCAAACAGCTTACAGGAGTGAATAAAAACCATACCATCCGAAAATACACGCATTGTTGTTACCACGTTTTTACGCCATGAAAGGGAACAAAAAACCATAAAAAAGCTCGTGTTTTCCGATAACATTTTGGCCGTGTATTGTCTGATGAATAATTCCCGGACATGATAATTTCACTTCTGTCTGTCTATCATCTAGAAATGGCTACAAATATCTTGATATGTAAATAACCTCTAAGGGAAGTAAATTAAAGCATTCTGTTACAAATAAATTGATTGAAATATAAATGGTACTCTATTTTATGCTGCTCTCATGCAGTAAGATAAAAGGAAATATATATCAATAGTATTTCACTGAAGGTCTTTTTATTGAAAAAATATTTCAATATGTGTATATTATGTGGTTGTGGTTATAGTTCTTGATAGATTTGAAACAACTAATTTACACACATACATAACCACACACCTGTATTCCCCGAAAGATTAGGGAGAGGTGCATTTCTGCACCCACATTTCGCCAGGTTATGTATCAGTTCCATGTAAAAGGAGGCGAGCCTATTGCTGTTTTTCTGCAACAACAAATAATTTATAATATGATAAATGAGCAAATGATATGATTCAGCAAATAACCATTTGTGGTCCCATTACACTTAATAATAGTATTTGTATTCACTTGCCAATTTGGGAATGGAACCTGTTGACTTTTCTTGTAAACAACTTCACATTGGTCATACAATGATAAAACATTCTTTAATTTTGCCTTTATTTTATATAATTCCGAGTACATCTATACTAATCTATACTAATATATATAAAGCTGAAGAGTTTGTTTGTTTGTTTGTTTGGTTGAACGCGCTAATCTCAGGAACTACTGGTCCGATTTGATTAATTCTTTCAGCGTTAGAAAACCCATTTATCGAGGAAGGCTATAGGCTATATATCATCACGCTACGACCAATAGGAGCGGAGTACCAATAAATAATGTTTCAAAATCGGGGGTATCTTTTTCCTTTTGAGAACTTCCTCTGCGTGCGCTGCGAAAACGGTTAAAGTTTCGCTAAAATAATGTATGACAGAATTGTTCCCCTTTAAAAGTTCTAAAAAAAAATCCGCGACAGCATATGTCTATCTTTTAAGGTTGGCTCACTATAACCATTTTTATGCTAACCAAATTTGTTCTAAAATAAAGCATTATTTGTGAAGGTGTTTTTATAAAGATGATATTAATCCTTATCCAAATAAATACGTTATTCATCACAAGCATATAATTAAAAAAAAAATTGCCCTTTACATCATTTGATTTCAATGATCTTAGAAGATATCGCAGTTTTAAAATAACACCGCAGCGAAAAAATTATCAAGCGCGCAATTAGGTATGATGTACAAGTACAAGGCGCCGGCCGGCCGGTGCGCGGCGGCACACGTTTCACGTCTATTTGACCGATTTGAATGTTTTTTTGGTATGGACATAAATGGGACTCTGTGGAGTAAAATAGACTACTATTTTCTTTCTGAACCCAACCCTGTAGTCTACGCGGACGGAGTCGCGAGCAATCAAACAATATAAATGCGGTATTAATTGATTTTTAAAACCTTTGCTCTTTTACAATCTGTGCAATAATTGTATGTTTAGGGATTTCCCCTCATTCAATTTGCGCTATACGTATAATATTGTAATGTTGATGTTAGAGATATTTATACCTACCGCTTCGTAATGATATAGGTTTTATGTTTCCATTCATCAAGAGCGTTTAAGTAAATTATTAATTGGTATTTTTATTCACAACTTCATTTCTGCTTGAAGCAAATTCTGGTGTGCAAGTAATGATGATCTTGAGGTTTAGGCGCGCGGTCGAGAATCTCTGTAGTCGTGGGTTACATGTGTATTCACAATAAATTATGACTTACTTTAACGAGTAAAAAAAAATATTGTGAGGAAACCGGCACACTTAGAAATTCTTAAGTATTTCTTATTATTGATTAGTAGTCCGCCAACCAGCGTGATGGACTAAGTCCCAGAACCCTCTTAATTGTAGAGGAGGCCCGTGTCCAGCAGTAGGACATACATGGGATGATTATGAGTAAGCAGAAGGAGTCGTGGTATGAAGTGTTCCTATAAAACGATATGTTTAAAGCTTATTACGTGAAGTTGTGCAAGATGTCGTAATCAGTAGAGTGACAATTCACATCCGGTGAATGGTTTTTGTTAGGTATAGTAGCTCGTATTACAATTTCGACTATCTTTATATTGAAGTGCTCTTCAGTGACGTCATTGGTACTTAGGGTTGCCAACATGTTCTCAGCGAAATACAGTATTTTTCAAAATAAGTTTTAAGAAATATAGTGCACTTCTAAAAATAAAACAAACTAAAAATTGTTTCGATGTTGTCAATTTGATATTAACAACTTTTAACGTGCTGCCAGCGCCTCCAGTTAGTATAGAGAAAAGAGATCAGTGGGAGAGCCAAAGACAAAAGATTGTAGATGATTTCGGAGTCCGAAATTCGGTTACACGAACTCGCCTCACTCAAAATTTAATGAAATGGCGCGTTAATATATTTTTTTAAATAGATTTATGTTTGTTAGATCTTGTTCGGTGTTACAAATATAGTACGCCGACCCGAAATATAATCATCATCATCTTCGGCCCATATACGTACTGCTGGGCACGGGCCTCCTCTACAACTGAGAAGGTTCAGGCCTCAGTCAACCACTCTGGTCTAGTGCGGGTTGGCTGACAACACACCTAAGAAATTCCTAAGCACTTTTAGGTGTGCAGATTTCATCACGATGTTTTCCTTCACCGTTAAAGTACGTGATAATTAATTGTGAATACACATATAACTTTGAAAAGTTAGAGGTGTGTTCCTGGGGTTTGAACCCGCGAGCGCCGCTATTCTCGACCGCGTGCCTAAACCTCGTGGGCATTACTACTTACTTTTTATTATTTGGGTTTCTATATGCATTCAATAATTACTTTATATACGCATGTATGTATGTACATATATTAATTTTTTTGTAAACAATAAGACGTGTTATTATAAGACAATGATGCCAGCTTGACATACAAGCCGATCTTGCCATTATGTGGATAAAAATAGTTGCCCGAGTGTGGGCAAGTGTTTTGTAAATATCGACGAATCGCCACAGATAAAGATGCGAGCCGATTTGCGGCGTCACGCGCGCGCTCGGTGCACACTCACCGGAATCACGGCTTGCGGAGGGTGATTGGTTTTCCGGTTATCGGGGAAATTGGTGTTTATTTTGACATTTATATTCGCAACAATCACAATTGAAGAACAGGCTCGTTTTCACAAGTAGAATGGATAGAGTATGACATTCTTTTATGGTGTGTCTTGACTATATCTACTCGTAGTTTACCTAACCTTTTCACAGTTATATGTGTATATTAATATCTAACCTCAGTTCTATGGGAGGCCTGTACTCGGGCGTGGATTCATCAATGAACATTCATAATTTTCTATAAGTTAGTAGATATAAGTTAGTAGGTATTCGTGATAGCCTCGAGGTTTAGGCACACGGTTGAGAATCTCTACGGTCGCGGGTTCAAACCCCAGGCACACACCTCTGACTTTTCGAAGCTATGTGTGTATTCACGATGAAATATCACTTACTTTAACGGTGAAGGAAATCATCGTGATGAAACCTGCACACCTAAAAGTTCATAGGAATTTCTTAGGTGTGTAGTCCGCCAACCCGCACTAGGTCAGTGTGATGGACTAAGACCTAAACCCTCTCAGTTGTAGAGGAAGTCCGTGCCCAGCAATGGGATGTATATGGGCTGATGATGATGAGTGGAAATTGAAATCCTAATATTGGTTATTTAACATTTCATAATAATTACAATAAACAGCTGACTACAATCTGTGCATGCTATCAATCGAATAAATATTCTGCAACAAAAATATTTTTTTAATCGATGTGCAACATTGAAAAATGGAACAGTAACCGAGTGTGATCTCCAAAAACAAATAGGATCGATTTTTGACGATCTTTTGATCTTGTCTCTTATGGATCGATTTTAAAATCGTTCTAAAAATTTCGTACAAGTAGATTTACAGCAACTTGGTCTCCGAAATATAGTGTAAAAAGTTAAGTGATGTATACGCTTCAATACGCTATATAGCGTGTATTCAGACCGTGATCGGAACCTAAGGCAGTTAATAGCTAAGGTTATTACAAACCCCCTGGCGTTAAAGAAAATCCCGACAAAAAATAAAAAAATTGACGTTTTCCTTACAACCACATCCATTTAATATCTATGATTGTTAGGAAAACGTCAATTTTTTATCGTTTTTTATTTAACGCCAATGGGTTTGTAATCACCGTCGCTATCACCTTTTTTTTGTCCTCGAGGGGAAAGCTGTTTATGACTCCACTTCCCGCCAGCCCCGGGAGAGGGGGGGGTAGGAAGCGTATGTCGGGGTCACCGGTCCTCCAGCCCGGCGCGCTGCGACGTCATGTCCGCGCAGATGTTAGTGCCGGGCTGGGTCCCTAACAAAATTCCCTAAACCGGCATACCGACCAAAACCCCCCGGTGGCCATCTCCGCGCCGAGTGGGGCGACCACGGAACGTGAGCGAGAAGCGCCCACCGTAATGCCGCAGCCACCGTCGCTATTACCTGCCTTAGTTTCCGATCACGGTCCGAATACAACCTGTGTAACGCTTGTTTCCTTATTACAAATGTACGCGTGAGAACTGCAACGTGGCGCTCACTTTGAACCACTAACCTAATAATTTTTTGCCGCCAATGCCACCATAATTATTTACTCGATACTGACACACCGCGGCTGTAATATTCACGCTGTGTCGTGGGGCATCGATCCGTCTGTAATAGCACTTCACATGTTTACGTGACAATGTACCTACATAGACTATGGAAAGGAGTGTAACACAACATTCAATTGAAAAGTTTCTGTACTTTTTGGATTTTTATAGTCAGAAATGAACTGTAAACTGTGACAGAGAACCACATAAGCCTTAAGTAACTAATTAATCCCCCCCCCCCTCCCAGGTGCCAAAAAATATCTTTTTAATATTAATGTGATGATGTGTTTGTTTCTTGTCGCAAATGGAGTACATTTTAGGAGTAATTTTGGATAATTTTAATCTTAATTCTGAGTGACGAATTCAGTCGCGCACGCGCCTCTGTGTGAGCCGCACGTGCCTGCTAAGCATCTAGTCACCATTACGTAAATCTGGTCGCGAACCCCCTGCCGTCGAATAGCGAACCCCACTTTGAGAAACCCTGCTCTAGGAAATAAACAGGAAATTGAGAAGATAGAAACAAACAAATTGGAAGAATAGCATGAAATAAGAACTTAAATGAATCACATAACATATAGGTACTAAACACGACAACATAGAGTCAACATACATTTATGTCGGCATTTTACTAATTCATAAACCTATTAAAACTACATTAATCAAATTCCGATAAATCTTCATATACACACAGCTCGCACCTCCCGAACTCGAAGTCGGAAACTTTAGATCGCAGTAAACATTTGTACATGATAGCACGAGGTAATCTCAATGTAAAATTTATATAGTTCAAGGTATGACACTATTTGATTGGAAGTGCGAAATAGTGGTAAAGTAATAACGAGATCATGATCATCAGCCCATATACACGTCCACTGCTGGGCACGGGCCTCCTCTGCATCTGAGAGGATTTAGGCCTTAGTCCATCACGCTGGCCTAGTGCGGGTTGGCGGACTACACATCTAAAAAAATCCTTAGAACTTTCGGGTTTAGGTTTAAAAATGTTTTGTTTCGATGATTAACGAGATACCAATTTTCATCACCTATGTATTCCATTACTTCCACACTAGACGGAATATAGTGGTGTTCCACAAGTAGGCGTGTACACCATTCCTTAGATATAACCCGGACAAATGAAGTAGTCACCCGCAAGCAGAACAATACAATAATTCGCATTGTGCACGAACATGCCATTTTGCATTGTCCACGCAACACGCGTTGGTTGTACGCCAGACCCACTATAATTACGGCTTTATAAACTATGCATGCGTATAACAAGACCCAATTTCGACTTTATTACATCAAAATACAGTCTAAATTGCATTTACATTGTTATTTTTTCATTATTGTGCTAATTAAGACTTTAATGCCCTTGTCTTTAGGTTCAATTTGGGTTAGTAGAGTTATTGAATCTCGATAGTATACTTCTGTCGACGTATCCGCCGTGGATTGCTAATTCGCGAATAATTGGTTTTATTTCTTTAAGTGTTTGCCATTATCTGGCTTTGTTTACTAATTTCGCGCGAAGGTATATGGAGCGTCGAGTAATGAGGTTTTATTCGCAATGTATTACGAAGTTTATATAAATTCAGATGAATAATAATAAATACACCCAACAGTCACTTACATACATAGTTCTAGCACACATAAGATACAAGTTCCGTGTCGTGAGTTTTCGGTCTCACATGTTTGTGTTGTTTTCTGTGTTTCTGGGTGTTACCAGAGCCGAAACAAATATTTGTGGATTACAAAGACATTTCGGTGCGGGGATCGAAACCGTGGCCTCTCGTTTCGCAAGCTGGTGTTTAGACAAGGGGGTTGTCATGTCACCTTGTCTCCAAAGGGTATATTACTCACTCACACCAATGTTTTCTGGTTTGAACCCACGACCGTCGATATTCTCAACCGCGTGCCTAAACGTCGAGGCCATCACGACTCGGCGTATCGTAGGCACAGAAATCTACCAACATCCATTCGAATTAGTCCAAGCGCCGCAGCAAAAAAAGTAGGTAAGTAATGCAACGTTCGGGACCTGGTATCTTTTTTTGGAATATGTTCAAGGGTGTCCCCTGAATGTAAATCCAACTTGGCGCGGGGGGGGGGGGGTTCACTTCAGCCGCCATCTTGGAAAACACGTTTTATCGAATATCTCGCGAACCGCGCATCGTACGACAAAAATTGAAGAAATCATTATTGTAGATAATAATATTTGCCATCTTTTTTATTTGAAACTTTTTTTTGTACAACAAAATATAAAAAAATAGCAAAAAAAAAACCCGGCGCTTGGCCTAAATCTACCAACATTAATTCGGTTCTTCTCGATTGCACGCGCCAAATTTCGACAAATATAGTAAAATATATGTATCAACAATAAAACTATGGGAATGGCAGTTAGTGACGATAGCGGCAATCAGCATACCGCACGCGGCTCACTCAACAAGTTTCCTGTACGATAACAAACACTGCTACCGTCGGAAGGAAATTACGGGATTTTAACTGCATTTTAAACTGGTTGGCTAACAATTCCAAATAATCATACAAATATTCATAGGCCTAGTGCGAGAAGAAATACAAAAAGTAAGACTTGGTACCCTAGGGGCGTGCGTTCAGCAGCGACAAAATCAACAGTCGTAGGTTCGAATTCTAGGCACACACTTATATTCACAATGAATTCGGTTAAGAGTCCATCAGAGTGGTTGGATTAGAACCCACCTCCCTCCATTTGCACTGATATAAGCATATACGAGTATCGTTTAGAATCAAATTGTATACGCTCCACAGCTTAGCAGACTTATCCTTTACAGTGAGCATGAACCCCATCAACTTTTGGGAGGGGGGGGGGGGCACTTTTCAACTCCACGCTAATAATACTATAAATGCCTCCTTTAACTTCTAATACGTTGGACCGATTTTTATGAATTTTGGTACTTACATTAATAAAATAAATACACCCATCAGTCACAAACATAGTTACTAGGATATAAGTCCTGTGTCGTGGGTATCAGAAACTACGAGAGACTTTACGCTCTCACAAACACCCAGACCCGAAACAAATATTTGTGGATCACAAAAACATTTGTCTAGGTGCGGGGATCGAACCCGCGGCCTCTCTTTTCGCAAGCTGGGGTCTAGCCAACTGCACCAACCTGGAAATTAAAGCTATAGTTTTGACAAATACTATTTGGAAGCGAGCGACGCTGCATCTAAAGGTAGTAAAAAATAAAATTAGGTTAAATGTATAGGTACTGTTTGACTGCGGAAACAGATCCGGGCAGTTTACAAGTCTGACGCAATGCGACGACATTTGGCACATTAGTAATCTATATTTCATCATCTATATTATTTGAATTAACTTGAATCTTGCAATTGGCTATGAAGGCGGGAAAAAGAAAAAATAGATAAATAAGAATGCAAACTTTACTAAATATTTCTTAAGTGAATTTGTTTGACTGCCTTGTGTTTGTGCCTCGTTTACGCTACATTTATTTTAGTATTTAATGGAGCTGTCTAAACAATATCGTGAGGTATGTACACTCCTTTGATGTTTTATTCGCAAATTTTATATTTAAGTGTTCGTTTTGGATGTGGAATAATTGTTATTCAATAATGTTTATAGATAATTTTGATTGTCTCGTGGTCTCGGAGCACAAGTAGACACGCGCAATCTAGTGGTCCTGGGTTCGATTCACGGGTTGAGCAAAGTGTTATTCGGTTTTTCCATTAGAAAAAATCCCAGTAGCAGCACGGAGTGCCCAAAAAAAGGCAATGGCTCGCCCCTATTTACGTGGGACTGATACATACATGCGTGGCCAAATTCGGGTGCGAAAATGCACCTCTGCCTAGCGCGTCGGGGAATACAGGCGCAAAATTATGTATGTATGAATTCCTTTGAATCGCTAGTTTGATCGCCTTAGTCTTTGAACCGATTTGATGATTTTTTGTCCAGATATAGACTCGATTTTTTAATTTTTATACAAGCGAATTCCGTGAAAATATTGTGTCACTATAAAATAAAAAAAATACATTAATCTACATATAAAACAACCAGCGGTCCAGTAAAGCTATGTCCGGCGCTACGGTGTATAAAAATCAAATTTCAAGAAAAATCTATATGGCACGTCTGTAAAATTGATTTAGGGAATAAAGTTTACAGTCAGACACATCGCAGTAGTCGTTTTCAAATTATTACTGCGAACTAAAGCAGGGATTATTAATACATACATAAACTAGCGCCTGTATCCCCGAAGGGGTAGGCAGAGGTGCATTTCTGCACTCACATTTCGCCAGGTATGTATCAGTCCCACGTAATAGGGGGCGAGCCTATTGCCGTTTTTCGGGCACATTTCCAGACTCCGTGCTTTTACTGAGCATTTCCTAATGGAAAAACCCAATAACACTTTGCCCGACCCGGGAATCGAACCCAGGACCTCTAGATCGCACGGCACATACTTGTACCGCGAGACCACGAGGCAGTCGGATTATTAATATAAGCCTTTTAATCACCAGCAAATATATGCCTCCATGCTGGGCACGGAACTCCTCAACCACTCAGAAGAGTTAAGCTTTAGTCCATCACGCTGGTCTAGTGTGGGTTGGCAGACTACACTCCAAAGAAATTTCTAGTAATTTTTATGTGGGTATCATCACGATGTTTTCCTTCGCCGATAAAATAAGTGATTATAATTATATTTATTGACAGCCCCGTGGCGCAGTTGGCTAGATACCAGCTTGCGAAAGTGTGATCCACAAATATTTGTTTCGGGTCTGGGCGTATGTGAGACCGAAAAGTCTCTCGTAGTTTCTGATACCCACGACACAAGACTTGTATCTTAGTGTGGGATCAGAACTATGTATATGACTGATAGGTGTATTTATTTATTATTTATTATTCATTGTGAATACACATATAACTTCGAAAAGTCAGGAGTGTGTGCCCGGGGTTTAGACCCGCGACCGCCTAGTTATGACTTAACCTCGAGGCCATCACATCTTAAGACAATAATGTTATAATCTATAAAACCTTTTAATACATTTATACATTCAAACCCGTGATACTTGATCCTCCTGGTCATAAGTCAGGCTCTGTTACCAACTGAACCACAAGCTACGTCATAATTAATGTACATGGTTTAACCCTTACGAATGCAATACTCGATAGAGAAATAATTGTTAAATAATTGTTGGGTGTATTTATTTATTTATTTATAATTCCTCGGTCCATTTGCGCCAAGTTTTTGGGTTGTAGCCAAGTGTATACAATCTTATTAACCGGGTCTTACAAATATTGTACAACATTTTAGTCTCGAGTGCTTCTTGAATCATAAATGGACCTCAGAATTGTTGGTCCTTAGAGGGAGGGCTTTATTTAGCACTTGTTCGTTTCATTAATTTGTATTTTTCGTGTTGTCTTTAAATAATTAAATAGTTTTACAAACCAAACCCTCTTTTACAGGGTACACTTCTTTTTAAAAATAAAGAGACATATCAGTCTTACACAGACCCGAAACAGATATTTGTAGATCGCACTATCATATGTGTCACAGCGAGGTGAGAACCCGTTATCCCTCTATTCGCTGGCTAACAGTTCTGCCACAGCCGTCTTTGATATTTTCCATGAGCCCATTCCACGGCGGCATTCATTCATTTAATGTAACTTAATAAATATTTCTGCGATTTAGGATTGAAGCTTCTTCCCACTTAGCATGAAAGACTCACAGAACAAACAAAATGTGATCACGCAGAGTGTAGACGGGTGAACAGATGAAAATATTAAATGAATTCATCATCAGCCCATATACGTCCCACTGCAGGGCACGGGCCTCCTCTACAACTGAGAGCGTTTAGGTCTTAATCAACCACACTGGCCTAGTGCGGGTTGGCAGATTTCACACCTAAATAATTCCTAAGAACTTTAAGGTGTGTAGGTTTTATCACGATGTTTTCCTTCACCGTTAAAGTACGTGATAATTCTTTGTGAATACACACATAACTTCTAAAAGTCAGAGGTGTGTGCCTGGGGTTTGAAGCCGCGACCGTCGAGACTCTCGACCGCGTGCCTAAACCTCGAGGCCATCGCCTTCTTCTTCGAGTAAATGCAATACTTGCTATAAATTAGCATAAATGTAATTAACGACGTAGTGACTACCGATACGGTTTATCTGGCACGTGGGCGACAGGAATATCCCCTCCCACACCCGCTAACTTCACGCGAATACACACAGCACACAGTCTAATGATTGTTGATTGACATTATTGTCACATACATATTTGGATTGTAACAAGCATCTATAGAATCGATAATAGTGGCTTTTACTGGGTGGTTTTCTATGTCTATCATCTGCCTTTTTTAAATGTACATAAGTAAAATTAATGTTGCCTTAATGGCTAAAAAATTAACAGTAATGTATTTTTTTCAAGATAGAAGTTTGGTGACTGCAACTAGCTCGCCCTCTATTACCTTAACTTCTGCCTAATCCGTCGAAATTTAAGCCGTGATTGTGTATAATTTGTGTTTGAGTTTAGAGACGAGAATAGAATTTCATTCCTGCAGGATTCAAAATACCATGTAGAATCGTTCAGCGCCACCTATTGTAACTAGTCTACTACCAGAGACATATTGTGACGTTTGAAAGGTCACCCGTCCACCTTACGTAAGCAAAACGTTGCTAATTGACCAATGAGGTAGTGAAATAAGAGCGTATAATAGGACAGGCAGTTAATTTTTTCATTACGAAGTTTCCTTTCTCGGTATTTCCGAACTCGATTCGAAGGATTCGACTTAAGGGACTTCAAGAAAAGGCGAAGCGATAATTATTTTCTTAATAGCCAAGAGCATACCCTTTAAAATCTAGTATTATAGATGTTCTGTTCTCTCCTGACTAGAGATTGTCTCTCACTATGTGACACTACTTGGTCAGCATGGCAATTGTGATCAGATTCCGTATCTTCCCTCATCTGTGTCAACACAGAACAAAGTTGTTAATGCAATCCAGATGCAACTTTAAACTTTATCAACCTGTTTCTTTTCAATCCTAAGTCGCTCAGGGCGCGAGCTGCATTCATATTTGCATACACCCAGACAAATATTGGCCCGCGCGGCATTGAAGCTGCAAACCTTCCAGCCTCATAAGCTACGTTGCTAGACCAATTCGGTCATAAAAGTTTTTATAATAGTAAAACATTTACTTTGCAACGTAAGTGGTAAAGACATACATGATTAGTATAATATGGATGTATTATCACTAATAAGTAAAGGCCTCGAGGTTTAGGTGCGCGGTCGAGAATCTCGACGAAAAACTGAGGAAACCTGAGCACCGAAAAATAAATTCTTAGGACTGCCTCGTGGTCTCGCGGTACAAGTATGTGCCGTGCGATCTAGAGGTCCTGGGTTCGATTCCCGGGTCGGGCAAAGTGTTATTGGGTTTTTCCATTAGGAAATTCTCAGTAACAGCACGGAGTCTGGAAATGTGCCCAAAAAACGGCAATAGGCTCGCCCCCTATTACGTGGGACTGATACATACCTGGCGAAATGTGGGTGCAGTAATGCACCTCTGCCTACCCCTTCGGGGAATACAGGCGTGAGTTTATGTATGTGTAAATTCTTAGGAATTTCTTAGATGTGTAACCCGCATTAAGCCAGCGTAATCTCAGTTGTAGAGGAAGCCCGTGGCCCAGCATTGGGATGTATCTATACGGGCTGAAGTTGGTGATAGATGTGTTAACTATTAAAGTAAGGAGCGCTTAATAATATTTCGCCCGTCTGGCATTCGATTTTACATATATCGCAAGTCATTTATACGTTTCGAAACTAAAAATGCCGGTCGTTACCCAATGATTCACTATTTATACGGCACGGTATCATTAATAACATAATTTATTCGATAGCATTGCCCGTCGCCTGTTATCATGCTTATTCATTCTGTTGAAAACTTGTTAGGAAATCCACAGAGTGTCGTATTAGTTTATCTTTCACGTAGATAGGGATTGTGTTGTCGTCTTTCTTACATTCTATCAGGGGGAAATATTATTGATGGATTGCGCTGATGGTGGCCGTCGCGGGGTTTTTAGTCGGTATTACGGCGCATGATTATTGGTAGGGACCCGGCCCAGCAGCCGCCGGACACATCCACGGGCGGTAACATCCATGCTGGGTCGGAAGGCGCCGGAAAGTCCGACACACCCTCGCCCCCCCCGCCCGGGGGCGGGATGGTCCGTAAATAGGATTTTCCCCGCGGAAAAAAAAGGGTCTGGAAGGGTACAATGATATTTATCATTATCATTTACAGCCTTTTTTAGCACCTCTCTTCTAGCATGCCCATCGTCCCTATCCTGGGCCAGTCGTATCCAAGATCTGCCAGCTACATTTACTTGCATTAGCTTGCGGCTGGTCGGCCAACACTGTGCTTACCCTGCCTCGGCCACCACTCGGTCACCGCCCTACTCCACCTCCCGTCGACCCTTGCCAAAGATACAAAGATATTAATCTTAGTACAGGCATGCATCACAAATTTATCTAGGTATTCCAACCCCATCATTAAAAGTCATTTATGCTGAGACGATTTGTACTCGTCCGATGACTCCAAGAACTCTGAAGAAGTTTCATTTGGTAACGAGGATAAAAGTGTGTGTATTTATTTATTTACAATCTCTAAGTTAATAATCTTTTAACATCAGAGAAGTAAAAAGCATGATGTTTTTTTTAAAGAAATAAGCTCGCGCTATTTGCACCAAAGTACACTTACCATCAGGTTTGATGTTGTCAATTTTGCCGTAAAGTTTAATATATTAAAATTAAAGTAAATATATCAAAGATCTCTGGAGCAGAGTTAATAGCAATGTTTTCCTTCACTGAAGTAGGAGATAATTAGCTATGAACCAATGAGTGCGTTCATAATCTGCAACCTAGAGTTCTTAGAGTAAAACTAGCTGACCCGGCGAGCTTCGTTCCGCCTAACAGCCGATTCTTATTTTATTCTTTTTTATATATATAGCCTAAGTGACTCCTTATTACATCAGCTATCTGCCAGTGAAAGTCCCGTTAAAATTGGTCCACCGATTTCAGAGATTAGCCGGAACAAACAGACAGACAGAAAAAATTGTAAAAAACGTTATTTTGGTATATGGACCGTCATATACATCAATATGAATTTACTAAAAAGCGGTTATTTCAATATTACAAACAGACGCTCCAATTTTATTTATTTGTATAGATCAGGGATGTTATGGAGCTCCGTAACCGTAACCGAAACTATCGGATATCCGAAATAAAAATATATCCGTAACCGTAACCGTATCCGTTATAAAAGGTTTCGAATAATTTCGGATAGTTTTGTATAAGGGTGGAGTCCAAAAAAAAACGACACGTTTCGACTTTCGACAGGTTATTGTTTCACCGTTTTGGCGCCACGTGAATCTTGCAGTTTGTTTGTTATTTCTAGTCATAACTTAACCTCTTTCATAACTAATTAGTTTCTTATTTAAGAGTCGATACTTAATTTAAGAAAGTCTTGTGTTAAGTAGCACTACTTCACCGAAACTTCATCTCAAATCAAAACACTGTGATAAGTACAAAGAACACTTATTGTTGAAACAAATTATACAACAAAAACCAAAAACATCCAAACAGCTGACACCTTTACAAAAGTGTCGAAAACAGTTATATTTTACTTAAATCTAATATCCGTAACCGAAACTATCCGAAATTTACGGATAATCCGAAATAATTACATATCCGTAACCGTATCCGAAACCGATATAATTTTATTCCTATATCCGTATCCGTATCCAGATCCGAAATATCATATCCGTAACATCCCTAGTATAGATAGATATCGCAGTATCCAATCAGCGATCTCATGCGACATCCGTGAGGTCGTCTGTGTATTAATATAATTCGCGAATGCTCGTTCCGTGTGTGCAAGTCATGGGAATAGAGACCCTTGTAGTTTCTGATGCACGTAACACAGGATATCCTTGTGCGGGATCAAATTAATACCTATGACGAATGGCAAATCTTCATACTACATACATACATAAACTCACGCCTATATTCCCCGAAGGGGTAGGCAGAGGCGCATTTCTGCACTTACATTTCGCCAAGTATGTATCAGTCCCACGTAATAGGGGGCGAGTCTATTGCCGTTTTTCGGGCACATTTCCAGACTCCGTGCTGTTACCGAGAATTTCCTAATGGAAAAACCCAATAACACTTTGCCCGACCCGGGAATCGAACCCAGGACCTCTAGATCGCTCGGCACATACTTGTACCGCGAGACCACGAGGCAGATCTTCATACTATATTATAAATTTTCTCAAGGGGCTGTTCAAGTATACGTAAGCCAATTTTTCACCCCACGTCAAAAGTAAGCAAATGTCTTACTCCCCCTCCCATCATAAGATAATCCCCTCATGTCATCAAAAAACATTTATCCTTTCGGGAATATAGGCTCATCATCAGCCCATATACATCCCACTGCTGGGCACGGGCCCCCTCTACAACTGAGAGGGTTCAGGCCTTAGTCCACCACGCTGACCTAGAGCGGGTTGGCGAACTACACACCTAAGAAATTCCTAAGAAGTTTTATGTGTGCAGGTTTCATCACGATGTTTTCCTTCACCGTTAAAGTGCTTGATATATAATTCATTGTGAATACACACATAACCTCGAAAAGTCAGAGATGCGTGCCTAGGGTTTGAACCCGCGACCGCCGAGATTCTCGACCACGCGCCTAAACCTCGAGGCCATCACTAGTTAACTCACTTGCAACTTTATTATTCGCGTAATATTTTTTATCTCCTCAGTGAGAACAAAGAACCTTGAAATAATAAAATAATATGAAAATATGAATATAATATGACTCCGCGCGTTCCCCCTTAGCGGAACTTTTCCGATGAATTAAACAGGGTCTGATTAAGTGATCGATACGAGGTGCGGGCGCGCGGCCTTCTCGCCGCAGCAAAGATGGCCGCGACCTTGGCCTTCGCAAGAGCGCACTTTTTGACAAGCGCTAACCGAACATAATGTTGCCGCTCACAATGGTTTTAAAGTATTTCGCTGCGGTTGAAACTTATGTAAATTTTTGCGTTGTATGAATTATGATATACAATTCACTCGCGGCTGATTTCCCTCGGCTGTTATTGACAACATTTTTTATGCTTAACTTATTGTTATCTACCTTAGCCTACGTGTAATACTGCATTTTTATCTACCTTTTTTACTCTTATTAATCTCTCTCCAATCCCAACTCATTAACAAATTGCTTAGTTTTACCAATATCATACATTAAAAAAAAAAATGTGCAGATTGCTGAAGGTTAAACGAGTTACTACGAGTATGTTAAATGTAAATCTATGGTAATAACGGAAATATTATGACGCGTACGATTGAAATGGTTTCCCACAGTGTGTAAAAACAAATTAATCAGCCAGATGTTCGCTTGCGGCAGTCGATGTCCCAAAAGGCACCTAACCTAAATCATTGGCGGCACTTCCATAGAAGCCCAAAAGCGTTACACGTTAATTTGTAATGTCTAGTTTATATTTATTTATTTTGGGGTCAGGATATTCTCATAATATGTCAAATTGCTTTTGTTAAATAAATATTTTTATTTGGAATTTTATACGGTAAGTTAAGCCTTTTAGAATTCTATGTAAGTACCGACCTAAATAACTTGTCGCGGACGCACAAGCCGCGAGTCAGCGGTCGAGCAGGCGACGACGCGCGGTCCCGGTGCGCGCCAGTTTTCACTTTCACGGGCCGTTGCCCCCCGACAGCCTCAGCACACTTCGGCTCTGTGGGTCAAGGTCGCGCCACGGGAACACGACAATAAATTTAATGAGACCTTTGGTCAGGGTTCGCCGATACGTATTGCGAATTGATGTAAATATCCTCAAGCTACGACACTGGGATGTGTAGTCTTTATGGACTCGTACAGATGGCGTATTTTACATCTGGAACGTTGTTGTCGTGTTTTAATTAAAGATCATGCTATTTATAGCGTAGCTTACTCGGTTTTTTATCGTTTTCGTTAAAAGTTACAATTGATAGAACATATAATTTAAACAAGGATAAGTAATATAGCTTTATAACTGGCAGCAGACATATTGTGAAGATTAAAAATGAATTATCGATACCTATTAATAATAATATCGGTTTATATCTATATATACATGCATACATAACCTCACGATTATTTTCATAATGTAGGCAGAGGTGCATTTCTGCACCCACGTTTCGCCAGGCATGCATCAGTCCCACGTGATAGGGGGCAAGCCTATTGCCGTTTTTCGGCCACATTTCCAGACTCCGGGCTACTACTGAGAAATTCATGTATTTATTCACACTTTGTATAAGTTTGTATAGGTGGACTTAATGCCTAAGGCATTCTCTTACAGACGAACCCGGGAATTTTTTGACCGGATTCAATAAAACCACCCGATCTGGGAATTGGAAATTTAAATATTGATTTGAGTGCGTTAATATAAACATATTATTATACGCTTCAAAACAGCAACGTAATACGAGTATCATACAGGTATATTTTTTATTTACATCAATAACAGTTAAAACCGGTTTCTGTAAAGGAATGTAACGCGACCTCACTTTTGGAATTTGAATACGGAAAGCATTTGGCTTTGAAAATAGGTATTTACGTGTCAGTGAAATGGAACGTTATTTCATAGTTCGAATTTTAGGGACGCCAATGTTTATGTAAAACCGGTTTTTATACTGTGGATAGCGATTTATCCGGCTTCGACAGCGCGTTAATAGATATATTTAACGTCCATGCGTTTAACAACCGGTTCTTGTGTTTCAGTGATATTTACTAATACCTAATTTTGAATTTGGAACAACAAGTTCTCGGTATTAATGTTTGTTTTTTTAGACGATTAGGGCAATGACCGTGCAAAATGCAAGGACTCCGTAGACTTGTTTGCTTAAATCAAAAACAAATATACTCTAAAACAAGTATAAAGTTTTTATTAAAACTTTTTTTAACTGACACACAACTGACTGACCGCAGTGCACCTGATAATAAGCAAAGTACATAATGTTCAGATAGAATATCAATAAGCGAGTTCTTTCGTAACTCGACACAATTTTACCGACCTGCTGAGTCGCTCCTTAGAATTTCTGCACCTTCCTTTTTGGTTTGAGTTATATTGTAATTCCGGACTATGAGTAAACTACTTCAGCACAATTACATGATATTTGAAACGTTTTGCTCACTTCGCAACAACACACAAAACACACAAACATTCGCTTCTGGCACAAACCACATGTCACACTAAGCTTATCGTTTGTTTTATTTTTTTACCAAGAAGGTCGTAAAAAATTTGATAATAACCTTTAATACTCGGTGAAATTATGGGTGCAATAGGGACTCAAGAAATCCAGTAAAAGAGAGACGCAATAAGGAAGGCTTTTTGGCCTTCGAAAATTCTTTTTCAAAGGTTGCAATGATTTTTTTCCTCTACTATTTTCCTAGCACACAACGTTTAGATTAACGCACGGCCAATCCGCCTCCAAATGGACACGAACACACGTCTGCGCCTAATTAACACACATGCCGAACCGTTATCGGTTTTTTTAAACCATTGCTTTGTGATGCGTTAGCCTACATTTAAAGTACCGATTTTCAACAGATGTCCGGTAAAATATTTGATATGTTCTTTATTATGTCAAGGTATTGTAGAAACATAGGAAAATTATGTCATTCAATCCTATACCTAAATACCAGTGAATTTATTCATTCCGATTTCACTTAAAATTTCAATTGTTGAACCAATTTGAATAGGGTTTGGTACTGACAGGAATGGAACAATGGAGACGGTTAAATGTATTTTTAACATTAGAACAATTTGTACATATTGGTGTCCGCCAACCCGCATTAGGGCAGCGTGGTAGACTAAGGCCTTAATCCTCTCAGTTTGGCCCGTGCCCAGTAGTGGGACATATACCTATGGTCTGATGAAGATGATAATATTGGTGGTCGATTTCAGAACGAATAAAAATATTCGAGGTTTTTTTTAAATTGAGAATAGGTATATTGTGTCGTCTCTTTCTTCCTTCTGCAGTAACTTCAGTAAGAAGGACCTGTCTTAAACTCGCAGTTGTGATCGCCGTTTCCAGATAATTTATAGATAAGCTTGTGTCCTCGCATATTTTCATTCATGACATCCAACTTATGTATATACACTACCGACAAAAAGTTTGGAAGCACTTTTAATACTCTCAATTACTTTAGAAATAATATAAGATATAGTATTATTTAATTAAGAGTGATTAGGTACTTAATTAAAACAACAATTAAACTATGAAACAAAACCATATTCTTATTACTAAAATAATATTATATTTTATTACAACATCGATAATTTTTTATATTATCAATTTGCTATTTGTTTTTACAAAAATTATAAGTGCTTCCAAACTTTTTGTCGTTAGTGTATCTATTTGTATTATGAAATACAAAATTCCGCACAAAAACCTGCCTCTTCCAGTTCAAATTACATTTCCCAAAACCAGTTTTCAGTATAGCAAAATAATGGACACATGAACATCGTTCTATTGTATAAAAATGGTGGCTATCACACTGGTTTGTGTAATTCCTTATCGCGCTAATAATAAACATGATAATGTGTGCGGTATATTTTGTCGCACGTTTAAAATGTTTCTGTGAGTTTATTGTTGTCCAAGTCGTGATGGCCTCGAGGTTTAGGCACGCGGTCGAGAATCAGTGGTCGTGGGTTCAAATCCTAGGCACACACCTTTGACTTTTCGAAGATATGTGTGTATTCACAAAGAATTATCACGTGAACGGTGAAGGAAAACATCGTGATGAAACAAAAGCTAGGAATTTCTTATGTGTGTAGTCCGCCAACCCGCAACTAGCCCAGCGTGGTGGACTTAAACCCTCTCAGTTGTAGAGGAGGCCCGTGCCCAGCAGTGGGACGTCCATATGGGCTGATGATGATGATTGTTGTCCATGTTAGCTTCTAGTGTGTTCATATCCGCTTGGACAGTTATCCATAAGGAGTAAAATATGCCAGAGAGATCAAAATAGGTCAAGTCTGGAAAATAAATAAATCTTCGTTCATAATTAAATAAATTAATGTTGAGTTCATGAGTCTGTCAGGTGTGTTTACTAACTAAAGTGTGTATCAGTGTGTGTCGTGTCTCAATAAACACAATTAATAAATCATTATTAAAAGTTGTAATTAATAAATAATATCAAAAAGGTCACGTTTTCCTGTACATCATCATTAAAACGAAAACAATTAATGTATTTCATTTAATTGAATTAATTATAATTACTATAAGTTAAATTTTCTTTTTAATCACGTATTGACCTCAATTTCTTTTATAATACAATTATATTTACTTCCAATATGGCCGCCATGATTCCCGCCTTTCCACTTCAAATATAAATATATTTTTGCATTTTAATGCAGCTTGAATTTTAACGTTAGAAATAAATGTCTTATTAAAAAAAACTTTTCAATTTAAATTAGGACGCTAAACTAGTAAAAGACTTAGTTTGCATTTGCTGAAGATTCTCCAGTACCGTCTCTCAAACAAGTGACATGAAGTGACTTTTCTCGCATTTTGAAATGCACTGCCTTATTGATGCTGTAGTAACGGCTGACTTACTTTGCCTATGTAATGACCTGACTGATCCTCATTAAATCAGCCGCAAAATTACAAAAACTGTATGTAACCTCCTTGCTCATTTTTACTCAAATGAAAAACGTATATACAAAGTTTTATTCCCTTATTTTCTATTTTACCCTTTTCAATTTACAAGTGTTTTAGTTACATTAATTAAATTTTATATATAATATGTAATCATTCTCAAATGTCTATAGAAAAACCGTCAATATTTTAAGCTTTGTGGGTAACTTTCACACGTGTATTAGTTTTTTTTTATAATAAAATGTAAAATTAAAAAGTATTAGTAGTAGTATAAGTAGGCAGAGGTGCATTTCTGCACCCACATTTCGCCAGGTATGTATCAGTCCAACGTAATAGGCGGCGAGCCTATTGCCGTTTTTCGGGTACATTCCCAGACTCCGTGCTGTTACTGAGAATTTTCTAATGGAAAAACCCAATAACACTTTGCCCGACCCGGGAATCGAAGCCAGGACCTCAAGATCGCACGGCACATACTTGTACCGCGAGACCACGAGGCAGTCTAGTCTTTTTTTTTTTAACAAATAAATATGGTACACCTAACAGCCACATACATACATAGCTCTGACCCCACACTAAGTTACGAGTCTTGTATCGTGAGCATCGGAAACTACGAGAGACTTTTCAGTCTCACAAACACCCAAGACGAAATAAATATTTGTGAATCACACAAACATTTGTCTCGGTGCGGGGATCGAACCCGCGGCATCTCGTTTCGCAAACTGGTGTCTAGCCAACTGTGCCACGGGGTTCTCAATGTAAGAATGTATGAAAATTAAATGTACTGAGAACACACAACAATAAAACACCTTTCAGACGCCATGTAAATATCGATCGTCGACCTTTGTTATCGCGCGTTATCACGTGAAGAAAACATTTGCTGCACTTGGCAAAGAAAATTTGTTATCAGTATAAAAGATAAGGTGACACGACGAGCATCTCAAAATATATCTCCTATTACACGCCATGGCTGCTGAAATGATTGACGGCTAAATTGGTCAGAAAGATAAAATGTGACCTTCGGAGGTCAGTAAGATTGCGGAGTTCGAACCTCGCATGGAAATTATTTGTTTGACCTTTAAATACTAGCCTGAGGGTTTGAGTGTAACAGTCTTGCTTATTAATCGTTAGATAATTATTTACCTTCTTAAACGTGCCTTGGACTGTTTTCTTGATGGAACTTTGAAAAGTCAGAGATGTCTGCCTGGGGTTTGAACCTGCGACCGTCGAGATTCTCGACCGCGCGCCTAATCCTCGAGGCCATCACTACGTAAACAAGTTTAAGTAGTAGTTAAATTGACTACCGCCCTGTGGTTGGGGGCGTAAGAATACCGCCACGGCATCCCCTGCCTGTCGTAAGGGGCGACTAATAAGGGTTATGGGGGTTGTAAGGCGTACTACGGGGGAGGTACGCCGTTACAAGAGTTGCACAACTCCGAGATGTGCGGTAGAGTGCATGGCCTCGTGAATGTCGCGGACGCTCACACCATGTGAGCGTCCAAAATAGGGCCAAGTGGGGGATATCTGAAATCCCCCTATCGCAGAGGAGTCCACATTTGGACAGAGCGCTGGGCGGCAACGGGAAACAATTAAGGGCGTTCGCCCTGTATTTACCGTACCGCCCAAAATGCGCAAGACGGTCATCGAGAGGTTTTAGTCGGTATGCCGGCGTAGGATTTTGGTTAGGGACCCAACTCAACCAAGCGAACAATAGTTCCACGCGTTGGGTTGGAAGGCCGGTGACCCCGACATACCCTTTTTGGGCCTCCCCCGAGGTACCGAACAAGGAGCTTAAGGCGCTTTCCTCTCGTAAAAAAAAAAAAAAAAGTAGTCAAATTGACTAACGTTTATAAGTTATGCAATGCAATGCTTATTCTATAATTTACTAATAGGGTCAGTTATCTTTGCCTATATCACAAAGAAATAAAAAAACATCGTGTATCTTTATAATAATTTCGTGTGCGGATAAACGCTTAATGATAATAATACTATTTTTTATAGTAATTTATGAAAATTCTCGGCGAGTTCAAAACCCATTATCTTGGTTGTCTTCAGCCATTCCTTGAATCTATTAAAATATTTTGGACAAAGTGGTGAAACAATTTTCCACACCCGTAGTTACTCTTGTAACTAATGGCCGAATAGAATACTGAAACGCTACTTAATCTGAGGTCGACTTATATTTAAGTGGCTGATATAATTTAAGCGGTATACTGAAACATCATTTATCGGTTTTAAGACTGTGATTAACTAATGCCCACTTAAATTTCCATAAATGGCAACATTACCACAAAAAGTTCTTTTACATGAATATACCGCTTAAATTATAACAGCCACTTAAATATAAGTCGCCCTCAGATTAAGTAGCGTTTCAGTACTCGGCCATAAGACTTTCATCCTTTGCTGATGTTATATATTTACTTCTTAATATATTTGTCTGTTTCTGTTTTTCAGATAGTGCACAATGCAAGAGCAGGACGGCGATATCGAGCCGGCGCATCACGCGCGTCGGCCCATGAACGCCTTCCTAATTTTCTGCAAGCGACATAGAAGTGTCGTGCGCGACAAGTATCCTAACCTCGAAAATAGGTAAACTATTTACGAAAATTCTGTAAAAATCGAAGCCTTAATAGATTGAAATAATTATTACATACATATTTTGCTAAAGATATAAGCAAATAACTGCCTCATGGTCTCGCGGTACAAGTATCCAAGGTCCTGGGTTCGATTCCCGGGTCGGGCAAAGTGTTATTGGGTTTTTCCATTAGGAAATTCTCAGTAACAGCACGGAGTCTGGGAATGTGCCCGAAAAACGGCAATAGGCTCGCCCCCTATTACGTGGGACTGATACATACCTGGCGAAATGTGCGTGCAGAAATGCACCTCTGCCTACCCCTTCGGGGAATACAGGCGTGAGTTTATGTATGTATGTCTATAAGCAAATAAAAAATCTTCATAAGCTGCCATACATCTACTGATATATAATATTAATTATTGGCATGCTCATCATCACACTGGAATTATAAATACACAAAATTACAAATTCATTTTTTTGCAGTCATGTTGCCCGGAATATGTAATTTATTGCCAAATTACCTTCTTATTACCAAACATTAATTTAAATAAGTGATTCCCATAACGGAAATTAAAACTCGTGTTAAAACCCAGCTTTAGACATTGCATTAAACACAAAAATTACAAACAAAAAAATATTAAATTAAATTCATATCTCTTTTGTAACTGAATCATTATTACATTTATCGATTAACTTAATTGCGATAAAATAATCGATTAAATCATGCGTGACTCACGATGCCTTTGTTTATTGCAGATCAATAACGAAGATTCTCGGCGAGTGGTGGGCTAACTTGGACAAAGAGGAGAAAGCTTGCTACACAGGTCTTGCTAAACAGGTATAATTCATAGTTCTAGATAAAAAGTATTTTACTGGCGTAGCATTGTGGCAACTCACATTTCACAATGAATGCAGTGCGTTACAAATACTGTCTACTCGTAATGAGCAATTTATCATTCGAAACGTTCATGCCGACTGATAGGGTCTGCAACTTGAAAAGGATGTGATCCAAATTGATTTTTTTTTTTCAGTACAAAGACGCCTTCTTCAGCGCTAACCCTGACTTCAAGTGGTACAAGTTGCCCGCGCCACCACTACGTACACTTTCTTCACGGCCTAGAGACGCGACAGACAAAAACACAGAGTCCCCCGGACCTGAACACCCAGAGAATGAACTCGAAAGAACTAACAATAACTCCACCAAAGTTGACTTCAACAAGAAAACTAAAGATGAACTTTTCGATAACGAATCGAAACAACTATCCATGTTTACGCCTGGCAAACTGGCAGACGAAGCCCAAATGGGAGGCCTAAGCAGCCTCCTGGCAACAAAGACTGAAACACAAACATCAAACCCTTACTATTCACCGCCCAGCTATAAGTTCAATGCGATCTCATCCGCAAACGACTTCAGATCTCATAATTTATTAGAAATGTCCAAGAGCGGCGCCGTTGGAGAGGACTCCATTCGCGAGCTCCAGAACGCTCTCTCAGAGACAACCAGGGTGTTTGAAGAGGACTTTGACGGGAAAACCCGGATATACCGACAAGAGATCCAGAATGAGTTCACCAACCAAGATGTGATAGACCAAATAGTTGATAAGAGATATTCTAAAGATGATGATTACGGTTATATGAGAAATGGATCCGACGATGAAAAGAACATGAGATCTGGAAGGTCGTGCAAGGGTAAGAGGTATCAAGAGTTCATGGCCGTCGGGGGACTGATAGTGAATAAGAGGCAGAAGAGGGAGTACGCTGACAGAATGCCAGACGACGGCTACAGCGCGACCTGTAGCTGGGACCCTGGTAGCTCGCGCAGCGAGGAGTCTGTCGTTACCGACGAGTCGAAACATAGCAGTTCTTTCAACGATATGTCACTCGAGAGCGAGATAAAAACCGAGCATGTCGACGCTACCGAACAAGACAATAATCCAAACAAAACATTCAAGGCTGCCGATTTCGACTTAGATGCTAAAATTAGAGCACTACCATCGCTTAGTTTAGAGAAATTCCAACAGAAGAAACGCGAAAACAAACGGAAGAAGAAAACCATCACCATGAAACCGAAACTGCACGAGCCGTCGCACATCATCAACTCGGTGCCGCGGCCGCTGGGCGACGAACGGCGCGAGGCGGCCGAGAGCTGGCGGGACACCGTCATCGGCAGCCAGAAACGGAAGCCCAGGAAGATCAGCATCACCAGGCTCGAGATCAACAGCATGGTGTCGAACGTGGCCGTGAGCCAGGCGCACAAGACCAGCCCCGAGATGAAGATCGCGACGGAGGCGCCGCGCACGGTGGCGCACAGCATGCTGCCGGCGGAGCAGTGCCCGCGCGCGCCGCTCGGCGTCGACCTGCTGGCGCTCGCCACGCTGGCCGAGGTGGCCGCCAACACGTGCAAGCTGGACGACACGCCAGCCATGGACGTCTGCGCCCCCGACCAACCCGCTTCCAAGGTCTAGCTTACCGGTCGATCTAGCCTTAACACATATTCCAAATATTATTTACTTCATAATCAGATATAATATTTATACATACATACTTTTACATGGTACGCATAAAAATTATTATTGTACACTTTTAATTGTAGTTTTTATAACGTAGTTATAGAGCTATTTATATTGGTACAGAGAAAAAAAACTATATATATATATGTATACTTATATTAGATGGTATGTCGGGTAGGCTGCTACAATCTGCTTCATTAGATCTAGAGAGAAAATAAAGGTGATAGATAGCTTAATGTGAATCACACGAATAACATGGCATAATTTTTAGATATTTAAAAGAGTATATATAATTAACTACGAATATCCTGTTGTAACGTGACCATGGTTTGTTTTGAGTTGTCATTTGTCACCATGGCGCTCCACTGTCCGATGGGACATGCGCACGGATACATCACATAAGGTAAACGAATGCCAAACATAGAGTCATATAATTTATTAAACCTCATTACTTTGTAAAGTTAGATTGTAACGAGTCGCCTTAATGTTCTATATTTATAAAAATATAAAAAAAAATACTAAGACACCACGTGCATAGACTGCATTGCATTTTGTAAGGTGATTACACATTTATGTTCATAAGTGCGAGAGTGTGTGCAATTTTTATTTAATTACAGTAGTTTTTACGTGCGGCGTCGCTTGTGTGGGTACTATGCAGTGCTCATTGTAAAATAAACTGGCGCTAACACAGTCTTGTGTTATATATTTTTGTTTTGTACATGATATCACTATGTATCAGTAAACTTTGCTCTTATGTCGTTAAGTATTAACTAACCTCATTCAGTAATTGTCATTGAATTGCCATACTGAATACTACTTATATTGGACTCAATAACATCTCGAGTTCCGTTCAGAAAGCTTCATTAATTTGCACGATAGCAAAGTTGATACGGAAATATAAAATATTTCTGATCTTATAAATGGGGCCATTATTGATAAAAATTATTCACTTAACAGACAACCACGCAACCCTTCACTAAACATAACTTAAATAAATATATATTTTGTATAAAAAGTGATATAAATATCGCTGGCACTATATTCTTGGAGATCACAATTATTATCTGTGTCAAATAACGCGATCGTTTCAAAACTATTTATTGGATAACTTCTTTTGTAAAATGCGAGTGTGACTCGATTTGTGATAGAATGATTCATTGAGTGTTAACATTTATCATCAAACCCATTATCATTGTAGTAAATGATCATTAAAAAAAACGAAAAAATATATATAAAAAAAGCTGATTAGATGTAATTCGTGTCCCCGCTAGGTACCTGAGATGGTTCGAACGAAAAAAATATGTTTTAACACATGAATTTAAAAATTAAATGTTCAGATGTGTAATGAGCGTTAAAAATTGTTTTTATGTTACAAAGTAATCATGTATTCTTATAGTTTATTCTTTATCAGAACAGTGTTTCTCAAAGACTTCTTTGTTTTTTTTATTTTTTATTAATTTATTTATGTGATGGATTTATTAGTTGGTTTCTGTGATTTTATACTGTCCTATGGTAAGGTCGGGTGTTGAGTGGACGCGTCGGAGGTCTAGTCTAGTGTAAGATTAAAAATGAAACGTTCAGTACTAAATTGTAAAAGTGCACTTATATTGTTTAAAGATTCAAAAGATCACACAAGCCATATTGTGACATGCTCATCCAAAGACCAAATGTATTTAGTATATAGAATGCTAGGCTGTAGATATATATATGTAATATTAGTGGTTTATATACACATATGTATTGTATAGATCTTTTTTATCAACGAAGTCAATATTGTGGCATTCCAACGTGGAAAATTGTCGAGTTGAATTTTTAATTGTTGCATTTTTTTGTTTTATTATTTTTTCTCTTTCTAAACGGATTATATTCAAGTAGCTTATAAATACACGTAATTGTTGGTTTTTGTGTAAAGTTTAATTGATTGTTACGTTTTCACGATGCGGCGAGTGTCGCTGTTCCTAATCTTTAATGATGAGCTTTACGGGGCTTTATGATAACGATGTTACGATTACGACAAGCATATACCGATTGTCTTATGAAATAAATCATATATTTGGCCTTGTCGTGGAGAAAGCCTTATTTTATATTTGAAAAATTAGTGTTAAGGCGAATTGTAAGGGGGCCACAAAGCGCAAATTAATACATACATTATAATCCGATAGTATATTATCGGTTTAATAAAAGAAACGTTAATAAACAATCGGAATGTTGATTGGAAAATAATTAAATTATACGTAGGGTCCGTGGAAATAATGGTGCTGGAAGATCTGTATAATTTTAAGAGTCTTGGCTCATTGCTCTAGTTAATCATCCGAGCAATGGACCATTAGTCAGCGTAGATAATGTTAAATTGTTACTTTAATGTTGCAGTAATGTTTTATTTTGAAACAAAACATTCAAATTGAACAAACAGTGCAACATGTTGCGCACGCGCTGCGGACATATTTCACTTGTTAGAGATGTAAAGCTATTAGTTTGAGAAACACTGGTCTAAGCTATATTTTAAGTTAGGGCATAATAAGTCGGCACCCAAAGTGTTTACCTGTTTGGTTCCAAAGTATATTGTTGAATGTTTTGTTATATGCGAGCGAGTTTCAGTCTATATCCTTTATTGTAGTAATAAAATTTATTCATATTAACATACGTGTTCTTTTTATTTTTACAATCCCTACTTGTAATGGAAAGTTTCAATAAACAACCTCAATTTTTATAATTACATCATTTTGAGAATATTGAGAATTTCCTAATGGAAAATCCCAGTGACACTGCCCGACCCGGGAATCGAACCCAGAACCTCGAGATCACGAGGCTATCTCTGTTATATTATTTGTGCTATCGATGTATATAAATATTAATTGATTTGTGATATAAATCTGTATTGAGATAATTTTATTACCCTCAAATTATTTTTTCCTACACTCTTTATACTGTCTGTACGAAAATGCCTAAAAGCAATAAGACCACCACTTGTAGTTAATATTAAGTTTAGTTTCTCAATTTATTTATTTGTAATGAACCTGTTATGTACAAGTAATTAAAGAAATAAATATTCATTCACAAGCTGTGTTGATGTCCAGTCCAATACAACAAATACCTACATAGGGTAAAAGCAAACTGAGCTTCGGAAATCTCACTTAGCGTAATAGAATTGCTTCTCGTTGTTTTTTGTTGTGAGGCAGTTGTACCAACTCATATATAAAGATAGATAACTTATATTAAAGATTATAGCAATTGATGCCATACCTATTCAAACCATAAATACCTTTTCTTAGTCAAAAAATTGTCTCTGTCAAAGATTTACTATTTGAGTACGATTTGAATGGAATAATTCTCTTTTTCAATTGTTTTAAGTCCCAATGTTCATATTGGTGTGCCTCTAAGGAAACATTCATCATCATCATCATTATCAGCCTAAGTCCACTGCTGAACATAGGCCTCCCCCAATGACTTCCATAGTGACCTGTTGGAGGCAGCCTGCATCCAGCGACGACCCGCGACCTTGTGAGTGGACGACCTACGCTGCGCTTTCCGGTACGTGGCCTCCACTCGAGAACCTCTTGGCCCCATCGGCATCGGTTCTCCGCGCTATGTGCCCGGCCCATTGCCACTTAAACTTGCTAATCCGCTGGGCTATGTCGGTTACTTTAGTTCTCCTACGGATCTCCTCATTTCTGATTCGATCTCGTAGGGAAATCCCGAGCATAGCCATCCATAGCTCGTTGAGTGACTCTGAGCCGTCTAATGAGGCCCATAGCGAGAGGTGACAACAAACATTAAATCTTAGTAAAAAATAATAAATAATTGTATGCTTTGTCAACATACAGGTACACTTACACTACTTATGAAAGAAATGAGTAGGTAAGTACAATCGCCCAGCACTTTAAGTTTGCAAAACACAAGTAGCTACAGCAAATTCAACCACATTTTTTTTTACTTTCCCGCCAAAAACATTCTCAGGCTTTGTCATAGACAATCACGCCTGTGTATCCTTATCGGGTTCAACGGAGGCGTACTCTACTCGCCCGTAACGGGTCTTGTGAATCTTTGTTTGGACTTATAGAGAGACGTAATAGGTACGGTTCAAAACTATTGATTTATTGGCAGTGACGAAATATCATCCTACTACCCATAGGTAGTAACCTTTAGTTGGGATTTTTTCTAAAATATTTTAAACATCAGAAGGATATATTTATGATCCACTGATCATTTAAATTTGAAAACTCCTCTTATACAAAGGAATAAATGATATTTTCATTAATATGTATCTATTATTAGAGTTAGTTTTTCAATTAAAAACCTATATATTATACCTATAGATATTTTTTATACATAAACAACTCATTTAGATAAAACTTCTAAAATAAAATAACTTTATTTCATAAAAAGGGAAGAGAAAATATTCTTATTCCTCGTATGTTTTTATTAACTATTTATTTTATGTGAACATGGTAAAGTGGCAGCAGAGGATTTACCATGATATGAAAATGGTAGCTAGAACGTACCAGCCAGTCAAGTCGATCTATCAAAGACACATCAAAGACTACCTATTGAGTTTTTAAAAGTCTCCTTATTTTTAACGGACTATAGACAATTGGCAAGGACATCTCTAGTTTGTTTTCCTACAGACGTCCCCTCTCTAGTTGCAAATGTCAAACAAACAAATAATTTAAAATTGTACGGAAACGGAGTTTCATCAATACATCAGTGAAAAAGCGATTCGCAACAAAACGAAAATTTTATGCTCACGTCGGCGGGCTGCAATATATATTGTTTCAAATCTGGATGAGGATACAATGATTGCCGCGTCTGAACCGTTGGTATGTTACAACAAAAAAGTCGTTAGTTAAATATAAACAATGTTAGGCTCTGCCGGCTTATAAATGAACATTCAGTTTATTCTAAAAAACTAAATCTATATTGTTTATATTATTATATATCTTTATTACTTGGTGTTATTTTTTATATTAACAAATCTCATCTGTGATCCTTGATAATTAAAATTATTACAATAAAACATTTTAACCTCAATCTTTAAAGATATACACAATAAACTACCAAATTTGGAATTAATAAAATTCTTATTATTTATATAAGAACCTATATTAGCATATATTGGTTATTATTCTCTATGGTAATTATTTAATGTTTAAGAATACATTCATCAATAACTTATTCCCATGTCTATTAAATTTGCATCTTACTATGCAAAATTTATTTCTTGTTTAAATTTTTAAAACACAATTGACAACAAATTTTATTTATACAATTTTAGATATGAGATTGATTTATAGATTAAATTTGAGTAGAATATGATTTACTTTGGCCATACCTATAACAGCTGCTGGTAATAATTATTAGTAATATCTATTCATATAGTAATTGAGAAAGGTGGCGGGTAGCGGATGGATAAGGGCTGCTCAAGACCGGGATGGTTGGCGCCTACTTTGGGGAGGCCTTTGTTCAGCAGTGGACGGCGATAGGCTGAGAATAATAAATAATAATAATAAAGTAATTATTATAGTCACATACATAGTTCTGACCTCACACTCAGATACAAGTCTTGTGTTGTGGGTATCAGAAACTACAAAAGACTTCTTGGTTTAACAAACATCCAGACCTACACAAATTTTTGTCTTGGTGCAGGTATTAAACTAGCGGGCTCATGTTTTACAAGCCAATTGCGTCATGAGGCTGTCAAATATTGTATTTAAATAATTAAATCTTAACCGACTAAAATTTGTGTGATCATAATTTCAGGAGTTTATTCCGCATGGTAGAACCGTGCTAGAAAAGCATCCAGGTCAGATCTATGGCAGAGGTCACAATACATCAACATCAGAGAACTCTCTCCTCTATAAGTTGACCAATTTTGCAATCAAGGATGAGAGCTTGCTTGAGGCAAGAGAAGCTGAGACACAAGAGTGGTGGTGCATCCGGGAAGTCTATTACAGGAGTTATGATGGTAAATGTTGGCAATAGACACTAAACTACTAAGAATCTATGTTATATTTATTTCTTAAATCTTGGCTAATATGCTGTATGGTATAATGGGAGAGAAATCTTATATCAACACATTATTACAGAACTGCATGATATACATATCAGTTTTTGCAAATTTTCTTGCCTCTCTACAATGAATAATATTCTTCAAACTATATTGATGTCATTTTTGCCAATTCTGTATCTTTGTGCAACATGTTGACTTTTAAACATGTCTTGACCTAATTTTGTGATACTGTACTATAGAAGTTTCACAATCACAAACTTTTGTTTTGATTGAACTGCCAATAAAAGTTATTATAAGAAAACTATAATGATTGTTTAATTTGTTATATAGCTTTGATGAATATTTTAAATTATTAACAGATATGGAAGATGAGCAACCTCAGCAGAAATACTCCAAAGATGACAATTCTGAATCATTTCGTCCTCCTAGCCGTTTGAAGAATGACTTCAATATTTCCATCAAATCAGAACTCCTCTCCAGCATGAAAAAAATGGAAGCAGACGGCATCAACTCAGCTGGACCATCTAGGGGAGGCAGTGCTAACAGCTCTAGTAATATGTCTAAAAAGTTCAATCTTTCATCTTCACGGAAAAGTCCTAAAAGGAAACCATTGAATCCAAAGACTGATAGCTCATATGAAGAAGAGTTGTATGTAAGAGGATGTACTGCTGTTTGGTCTAAAGGTGAGTTGTATAGACTTTCTTTGGCCCAGAATTTCGTCTATGGGGACTACAGACTTGATTCTTGATTAATCTATGAAAGTAATAAGAAATAGCCGATTTTCTTATTGATGTTTGTTCATTGTACTGTAGAATCTTTAAGAGATCTTACATTTCTCCGGATAGCATAACAAACAATCTCACTTTATTGTAATTATAAGTTGAAATTCGCGAATGACTTTCTTTACCTTTAGCAGTAGGTAACTGGAAAGCAAAATTTCGTTGATGCTCTCAACGAAAAATATATTTTGTATGATTCGCTAATTATTTCAGTATTTCGTGAGCTAAATTTAAAAAAAAAACAATTTTTATATGGAAGTCTCGTCTGAAAGTATCCGAATTGGATGTATTAGTACCACAAATCAATTGTACTTCACACTGAAGTAGTTTCTTGTGTCATATGTATCGTAAATTATCAGATTAGAGGCTTTGCAATTGTTTTATTAGTGACTATTATTATATATTAGATATCCTATTATGTAAGCTATATCTGTAATTGAAAATGAACTTAATCGGCTTTTTAAAAACCATTGATTAATACCGGTTCAATTTCCAGGATTGATCTCAACACCTGCCACAAAACTAACAAGCTCCGAACAGCGAGAAACAATCAGCTGTTATACAATAGAAAATCCAATAAAACACGCAGCATTTTGCAACTTCTACGTCGATGTGAACAACACAATGCTCATCGACGCTCTCAACTCTCAAATAGGTGATGTGAAGAAAAACATTAAGATTGAAGACACTACTGAGCATATTCCAACTAAGACATTGCCATCCATAGTATTAGTGGACAATAAATGTATGAGAGTGTTTGCCAAAGATGGTCAAGAGTATATGACAAACATACCGTTCCAAGTCAAGAAGATATGGCCTATGAAATACGGTTTGTTATTGGAGAAAGAACCAACATCTCAACTTCAGAACTCCATACATACATCATTCCTAAAGTTGAATGAATCACATAATAGTTCTTTTTCTAAATCTAAAACAAATTTGTTTAACATGAGTGCCAAGTTACGGGCTGAGTCACTGTCTGGATATGATCATGATGTTCCATTACCAACATGTTTCTCCTTAACTCATCCGTTAGATGAAGTTATTCCTGTGTTAATTAAATCACCAGCTCTAGGTCTTCAGTATTACAACGATGGAGATGTGCAAATAATATTTGTGAGTTCAAATCCAAGTATAATTCTGTTATATGATTGGAAATTAGCAATACATTCACTGTGGAAGATACGGAAAGCGACAAGAGATGAATGCCTAGCGATGTGTCCGAATATGAACTCTACGACAACAGTATTTAGCCAATCATATGACTATATAGGTAGTCCTATGCACAGTCATAGAAATACAACTAATTGGACTGGTTTAGGAAGTCCTTTTCACTCTAGAAGGGCTCCTAACACTCCAACAGCTTCCCGGTCTCGACTGAACAGTCCCATGGCCAATTTATTCCATCAGCAAGGGATGTCTCCTCATGCGTCAATTGGACAAGCATCTTGCACATCAATGATGGCTAACACTATACCGCAGACTCCACCAACACTGCCTCTATACCCAGATATATGTTTAGATCACATATGGACGGATAGTCAGATGATAAGAAGAGATACATTAGACTCTCCCAATGATACAAAAACTTTCTTACACACAGATCTAGTTGGCCATGATTACCTGTGTTTTATAGTGAGGGTGTCAGGAGTGAGTAAGTTGCAGATATTGAGGCTGCAGAAGTCACATTCACACGGTCATCAGACAAAGACTAATATGATAGTTGGTGCAGTGTCAACGGTGTTGGCCAAAGATGCAGTTGTGTTGGACCATTTGAGGATGATAGCGTTAATTGATGACTCCGGCAACATCATTCTACAGTCTGGCAATTATGTTGTTGGGAAGGTGAGTGGTGTTATTAATACAAATTTAAGCTTTAAGCGTTATTAGCCAGTACAATCACACGCGTTTTCCTGATTACGGTTTGTGTTGCTGAGGGAGTTTCTTGCCCTTACTCCACAGCTATGACACGTTTTAAAAGTGGCAATAGTTTAAAATTGACGATACAAAAGAACTTGTAAAAGTCTATTTGAATAAAGATAATGTACGGATTTCCGCACATCTTGCAGTTTTATATAGTTCGTGAATTAGGTACGAGTTAGTTAGCGTTTGGACACCGTCGCGTTCGCGTAACTCATAATAAAGCAATGACAGTATAACATCTTTTATTTGTACACCTCGTACAAATAAACTTTTTTTTTTTTTTTTTTGACAATCTATGTTATGGACAGTTGTGTGCAGTAACGGACATTGAGTGCATAATTGAATTGACGTAACGAACATAGCAGTGAAACAAATCAAGTGCTTTGCCGGCAAGGGTCTGCAGGGCACATCAGCAGGAAGCAAGCAGTCAACAGCAGTAAGCATTTAAAAAATAAGAAGAAGCATACATAGGAGTTCGTGCGACGGCGAACTTCTAAAGCAAGTAAGATCTTACCAATTTTATTTTTAACAATGGAGGCGCTTTATGATAAACAAACTGAGATTTATGAAGCAATTAATAAGCTAGCAATAAACATTAAAAAAGACGGGGTAGAAAGAAAGAAAGCTGATTATTTTAAACGAAAGTTAGATATATTAGAAAATTATTGGGCAGATTTTCAAAAGAATCATAAGAGCATCTGTGGGTTGAAAATTATTGATCATCCGTACTTTGACGATTCGTTATATGCTAGAACAAATGGGCTATATGTGTCGACAAAGAACCTCATTATACAGCAGCAACAAGAATTAGGTAGCAAAGAAACTCTAACTCCATCAACAGCGCGAGTTCAAAAAGACGAACAGGAAGAACAAGGGGAAAAACAATCGCAGAAGCCAAAGTTCACTTTAAACAACCCTAGCACGTCTGGGAATATGACATCAAGGGGTTCCGAAAGCAAGGTTGACGAGATGTTACGAAAGCAAACAGTCAATTTCAAAGCCTTAATGAGGACCATTAACAACATCGATTTAGAAGGTATTGACGAAAAATGGGAGCTTGAAGACGTTCTCAAATCCTTGCAGATCCGTTGGGAAGCAGTAGATACGATGCACTGGGATATTCTAACAGAGTTAGACGGAGATGACATGGATTATGATTTTGAATACACTAGGCACGAGCAAAAATATGATGTGATGAAGAGATCAATTAACAAACGATTATGGTCAGTGGTTCATAGAGAAAAAACAGCTCCTCAAATGGAAATTCCAGTCTTTTCGGGCAACTATCAAAACTGGACGTCATTTAAAGATATATTTGATGAAACAATACATAAGAATCCAGCATTTTCGAATGCACAGAAAATGCAGTTTTTAAAAGGAAAGGTGCGCGGGGAGGCTGAGAAGCTAATACAACATCTTAAAATTAGTTCCAAAAATTATCATACATGCAAAGAAATATTGGAAAATCGTTATGAGAATAAAAAGTTAATTTTTACCTCATATATAAATAATATAACGCATTTACAAGTAATGCAACAACAAAATCTTGTCCAAATAAAAAGAATGCATGACGTCATCGTAGAAACTATTAACGCTATAAAGAATTTGGATGTAGATGTGAGCACGTGGGATCCTATCCTAGTACATATATTATCGAATAAACTGGATCACAAGAGTTACGATGAATATATTGAATCCTTGAAGAATCCTCGAGAGTTGCCGGTTCTAAAAGACTTCATAGCATTTTTACAAGGCAAGTTCACGTGCCTTGAAACTTCTAGAAGAAAACATGAATATTCATCGGGACAAAAACCATCGCAAAGTAGTAATTTAAATTATAATAACTTTAACAAAAAACATTCATTTCAAGCAAACCATAATTACACAAACAGGTCAGTTGCGAAAGCATTCCATGTGTCAGCATGTATCAAATGTCCGCATTGCAAGGAAGAGCACGGATTATACAGTTGCAGGAAATTCTTGGATATGGCTAATGATATAAAGTTGAAAACCGTATCAAAGCTTAAATTGTGTATTAATTGTTTATTTGACCATGGCAGCGGAAAACAATGTATTTCAACACGGCGATGTCGTGTATGCAATGAAAAACACAACACCATTTTACATGATGCTTTAAATTCTGTTACTAGGCTGAATGCATTAACAACTAAGCCAACTGTTCCGACAAACAACAATTCGCACGTGTCTCAAAACGGTACTTCTGAAGTATTACTGGCAACAGCAATGGTCAAGGTCATGTTAGCAGATGGTACTTACCGAACATTTCGAGCTCTGATTGACCAAGGGTCACAAATTTCCCTAATATCAGAAAATGCAGCTCAGCAGTTAAATATAACACGAAGACGATGTAAAGGGGTAGTATTTGGGTTAGGCGAAAAGGAAAACAGTTGTAAGGGTGTTATTAATATCACGTGCGCATCTTTATACAATGATTATTCGATAAATATTGATGCCTTTATTATGAAGCAACTTGTAAAAAATTTACCCAGCAAATCTTTTAATAATCCACAATGGACGCATTTGCAGAACATAAACTTAGCCGATTCCGAGTTTTATATAAGTAGGCCCATTGATTTATTGCTAGGTTCAGAGGTTTACGCCTCAATCAAAATGGCAGGCATATGTAGAGGAGAAAACCATTTACAGCCGTTGGCTGAGCAAACACAATTTGGTTGGATTTTATTTGGAAAAATGGAGTCCTACCAATGTAATGTAATATTAAATGATGTTGAAAAAATAAAGGAATACTGGGAAATTGAAGATATAAATGAGCAATCCAATATATCGTCAGAGGAACAACTATGTATCGATTTCTATGAACAAACTACTACGAGGCGAGAAGATGGAAAATATATAGTGAGATTGCCACTTAAGCCGGAAATAAAGGAAAAATTAGGTTCGTCGAAAGAAAAGGCTATAGGTCAATTTCGAAATTTGGAGAAAAAGTTTGAAAGGCAATGTCAATTAGCAGAGCAATACAAAACATTTATGAAGGAATATCAAACCTTACATCATATGAAGTTGTCAAAACCGAAAATAACGGAAACATTATCCTATTATTTACCGCACCACGCAGTGGAACGGGCAGATTCGTCTACGACAAAATTAAGGGTTGTGTTTAACGCATCAGCAAAAACAGCAAGCGGATACAGCCTTAATGACCTCATGTATAAGGGCCCCAATCTTCAGCAAGATCTTCAAGCATTAATAATTAAATGGCGTATTTATCGCTATGCTTATACGTCAGACATAGAAAAGATGTATAGACAGATAATTGTGCATGAAACAGACCAGTCTCTACAGCAGATCGTATGGAGAGACAACCCTGAGCAGCAGTTACAAACTTTTCAGTTAGCTACCGTTACCTACGGCACCAAGGCAGCACCATTTTTGGCGTTAATGACCTTGAAACGGTTAGCAATAGATGAACAAAACAATCATCCTGAAGCATCAAAAATTCTCCAAGAAACATTTTACATGGATGATCATTTGCATGGCAGTCACTCTATAGAAGAAGGCACTCGGTTAGTTGCAAGCATAAGCACTTTATTAAAGGCAGGCGGATTTTCTCTGCGAAAATGGACTTCGAATGAGCCTAAACTATTACAAAACTTTCCCGACAACCAAAGCAAAGAACATGTAGTTTTTAATTTTAAATCAGACAATCTATCAAAAACATTGGGTCTGTTATGGGACCCAATGGAAGACAACTTCAGCTTCAAATGCAAAATGTCGCAATCTAATAACAAATCCACGAAACGGTCAGTTTTGTCTGAAATCTCTAAGATCTACGATCCACTGGGTTGGTTATCCCCCGTGAGCATTAAATTAAAATTATTATTTCAGCAAATTTGGAATATTAATATAGAGTGGGATGACGCAATACCTGAAAATATTAACAACGAATGGCAGATAATTTGCAAAGATATAGAAAACATTAGCAACATAAAAATACCGCGATGGATCGGATTTCAAGGGTTTGGAAAAATCGAACTGCATGGTTTCTCGGACGCATCTAATAAAGCTTATGCCGCAGTCATTTATGCAAGAAAAGTCAAAGAAGGTCACATTTCGGTCGTATTAGTCGCAGCAAAAACTCGACTCGTACCCACCAACAAAAAGGTCTCGTTGCCGAGATTAGAATTATGTGGAACATTCTTACTCGCAAAATTATCGGAAAAAATTGTGCAATGCATTGGAGAAAATAAGGTGGATATTTTTGGCTGGACAGATTCAATGGTAGTTTTGAGTTGGTTGCAAGGAGATCCCGGTCGTTGGAAACCATTTGTGGCCAACAGAGTCCAAAAAATAATAAAATCAGTGGATTCAAGAAGTTGGAATTACGTGAAATCAGAAGAAAATCCCGCCGATTCAGCAAGCAGAGGAATTTATGCAAGTCAATTAAATGCAAATAATCTATGGTGGGAAGGATCTACATGGATGAAAGACAAAATATTACCACTACAAGAAATAAAAACAATTTATACTACAAGAGAAGAAATAAAAAGCAAACAAGTATATGTGTCTCAGAAAAACGAAGATGAAAGTATCATAAAACAGCTATTAAATAAGCATAATTCTTTTACAAAGGTCGTTAAGATATTAGCATGGATGATAAGAGCAATTAAAACAATTAAAATGACTAACAACCTTATAACCAAAGGTAAACAATGGCCGGCATATATCACGTTACAAGAAATAAAGGCGGCGAAACTACTTATAATAAAATATGTGCAGCGTTGTGAATTTAGCGAGGATGTTAAACACCTGCAGAAAAATAAATCATTCAATAAAAGCGTTTTGATAAAATTAAATCCGTTTTTGGATAAACAAGGTGTTTTGCGTGTTGGTGGCAGGTTGAAAAATGCAAAGATAAGCAATGATATGAAATATCCCGTCATAATACCTAAGGAGCGTAAGTTGGCAAATTTGTTAATTGATGAAGCCCATCAATTAACCTATCATGGGGGACCAACATTAACTTTAGCACACTTGAGACAGAAATATTGGTTAGTAACAGGAATGCGAGCTGTCAAGAAGCAATTGAGGATGTGTATTACTTGCAGAAAGCATAGCCCTAAACATCAATATCAATTAATGGGAAACTTACCTGAAGAACGGTGTAATCCAGCTCCCCCATTCCATCACACGGGAGTGGATTACACAGGTTTTATAGAAATTAAAGCAAATAAAGGCCGAGGAATTAAAACTACGAAAGGTTACGTGGCAGTATTTATCTGTATGGTGACAAAGGCCGTACATTTAGAATTGGTTTCGGATTTAAGTAGTTCAGCATTTCTAGCAGCTCTTCGCAGGATGTCCGCTAGGAAGGGAGCTCCGGCCCATCTCTATAGTGACAACGGGACGAACTTTGTAGGGGCAAACAGGATCATGAAACGAGAATATATCGATCTCCAAAATATTTTTGATATTAATACTTTAAGTGAAATAACAGATCTTAAGATTGAGTGGCATTTTAATGCCCCATCCTGGCCAAATGCAGGTGGCCTATGGGAGCGATGTGTAAAGAGCGTTAAACACCATATAAAAAGAGTAGTCGGAGAACAAAAATTGACCTTCGAGGAGTGGAGCACTATTTTAGCACAAATAGAAGCGTGTCTAAACTCTAGACCTTTGTGCGCTTTATCTGAAGACCCTAACATGTTAGATTTTTTGACGCCAGCGCACTTCCTCATTGGACGGTCAGGTAACACAATCATAGAAACGGAAAACGATGCAAGAACTCGGTGGCAGTTGACGTCAAAATTAAGTCAAGATATCTGGAAAAGATGGAAGAAGGAGTATTTAATTCATCTATCAATGCGGAGTCGATGGTTAAAGCAGCAGGATAACGTAAAAGTTGGAGACCTCGTTACTATTCAAGATGACAATCTGCCTCCTGGAAAGTGGATGATGGGCAGAATTGTGGAGCTACATCCCGGTCACGACGGGTTAGTTAGAGTAGTATCTCTTAAAACAAAAAACGGGATCATTAAAAGACCTGTCATAAAGCTATCGTTATTACCTTTAGCAAATAATATTAGCACTACAGAAAAGGCTGAGAAAAAAGATGAGTCACAGCATAACCTGCCAATAGGAAATACCAAAAAACCTCGTCCTCAGTTTTTATCGTTGGTATTAGCATTCATTATGTTTATGTCCGTAATATGTGGTTCTCACAGTTCGTACAATATTACCAAGATGAATGATAATAACAGTTTGTATTTCGACAAGATTGGAAATATGCAATTGGTTAGAGATGAGTGGAAATTGGTAGCATATTACGATTTAAACCCATTTTGGACCGGCATTACGGCATTAGTTAATAATCACCATCATTTAGAAACAATATGCAAGTTAATTCAAATTAAAACACATTGTGAAATTATGTTACTACAATTACGACACGGGTACTCCGAACTTGAGTACGCTAACAACATATTATTGAGTCAGCATTTAAAGGCGCGTGTCAGGCGGAGGCGCGGCCTGATAAACGGTGTAGGTTATCTTGCAAACAGCTTGTTTGGCGTCCTAGATGAACGATTTGCCCACCGATATCAAGAGGAAATAAAACAATTAAAGAATGATGAAAAGTACTTGTTAACATTGTGGAGGAACCAGACGTCCATTATTGAAGCGCAAAATAATTTACTCAGCCGAATGCAAGGAGTTATACAAAAGCAAAATAAAGCAATTAATCTTCAGGTTACTAACTTGGTCAATAAAATAGCCAACAAGACCAAACAAGAACTGGAAAACTTAGCATTGGAAAACGAATTTATCCTATCCAGCATCATCAGCAGTAATATGTTAAATAATTTGAAGAACATCCAAGATACGTTATTAGACATGATAACTGACATTCATCATGGACAATTTAATGTACATCTTTTATCACCTAAACAACTCCAAGATGAATTAAATGTCATATCGGGCCTTTTAACCAAAGATTTGTTACTTCCAATTGACAATATGCAACTTAATATGCCTCAAATATACCAAGTTTTAAAGGTTAAAAGTCGAATGACGGAGGAATACCTTATTTTTGAAATTAGTATTCCGTTGATCAGCAGAGATATTTATGAGCTATACCATCTTATAGCCATCCCACAGCAATTAAAAAACAGATCTGTCAGCATCATACCTATTTCGGATTATGTTGCAATAAATTTACAAAAAGACACCTATTTGCCGGTACAAGAATCGGAAATACAACAGTGCACCGAGATTTTACCGTCTACTTACCAATGTCATCTACATACAACCATATATAATTTAAGAACAAATCATAACTTATGCGTAAGGGACCAAAACACTCAAGCATGTAAAAAGAGCATTACTGCATGTATAAACAAATGGATACAATTAAATCATATCAACACCTATATATACTATTGCTGTAACAATTGTGTTCTACGCTTTATATGCGAGGATCAAGTTTCCGTACAACAGCTGATAAATGCGGGAATCATTGTCCTAGGACAACAATGTATTATTAAAGGTAGCGACTTTAACACATATGCTCGAAACGATCAATCAAACATCGTCAAGGTTAAGTTTAACAATTACAACCCACAGATAGCGCCCATAAATCACATATTGAATATACCCCTAGCTACTGAAGTCTACGATGATTCCACGGACTCAGAAATAGAAATAAAATTAGAAAAAATCACCGATCAAATAAAAGATATGAAAGCTACCGAAACTACAGCCCTGAATGGAGAATTCTCTTCGCTGTCGTTCCACGATGTCCATCAGTACACAATAAGCTACGCACTAGTGGGAGCAGCAGCATCAGTGGGAGCGTGGTTCCTGTGGCGTGCTTGGCGAAGGCGCAGAACGGCGGGGGTGTCACGCGGAGCCGAGGTGGCTCGCGAGCCCTCGCACACCGACACTGCTAGTGTTAATGTGCAGTGTATCAGTGCTAGTGTATTGTCCCCTACTAGTGATCATAAGATAAACGTTGCAACCTCACCCATACCGCTTAGGCGATTCCGACCGACAGCATCGGATTTAGATTAAATAACAGCACGCAGTATTATAACATTGTATTTTAGAATACTTATTATTGTATTATGTAACACTCATTAGCTACTTGGTTTATATAAATCTTTAGAAGTAATTTTCATTTATTGCATTGTTAATTTTAGCATTATTGTCTTTTTCGGGAAAATGTACGGATTTCCGCACATCTTGCAGTTTTATATAGTTCGTGAATTAGGTACGAGTTAGTTAGCGTTTGGACACCGTCGCGTTCGCGTAACTCATAATAAAGCAATGACAGTATAACATCTTTTATTTGTACACCTCGTACAGATAATTTGACTTTGACTTTGGAAAATATTTAAATAATAACTTGTCTCTTCGGCTTAGAATTTAATATCATCTTTTCTATGCAAGACACTTACGGTGTTAATTAAATACTCCAGCACTAGTGTAGCGTATAGCGCGACAGTTGAGCAGTGTGTGTGTGTGTGTGTGCAGGTGCACGTGTGCGGCGTGCTGGCGCGGCTGCTGTCGAGCGTGGAGCGCGGGGGCGGCGCGGGGGGCGGGGCGGGCGCGCGGCTGGGCGCGTTCCCGCGGCGCAGCTCGCTGCTGCCGTCGCGCACGGACGCCGCCTTCGACGACTCCGCGCTGCACCTGCTGTCGCCCGTGCCGCCGCACCCGCACCCCATGCACCCCACCCGGGACCAAGCAGGTGCGACGACACGCTGCCTGGGACAAATCCACAATGACCATCACGACAATTACAATCGAATGAAATGTCATTGATACATTTTAATGATATACAAGTATGTGCCGTACAATCTAGAGGTCCTGGGTTCGATTCACAGGTCGGGCAGTAGTACGTAGCACGGAGTCTGGAAAAAAAAAAAAAAAAAAATATGTAGCCAAGAATTTGATTTTCCTTCGCCAAAAGCAGAAAAATGTTTAACCGACTTTTCGCCAGCTTTGTTCTTCAAGGGAAAAATGAAAAACTACAAAGGCGATAGGAAATAATATTTCAATTACTTTCAAGGATGAAATGTTTGGAATTATTTTTTAATATCAGTAAGGATATTGATGTATCATGTACTAAATTACATCTATAACTTATCGATATAATAATCGATATTTTCGTGCCAGTCTCGTCAGGTCTAACAGGCCTGTTGGACGCGGCTGGCTCGCGGCTGACGCTGCAGTTCGCCTCGAGCCAGATGTACCGCATCTCTCTGCCCGCGCTGTCACGCTGCACGCTCGTCACGCGCTGTCACGCCGCTCTCACCGCCATCCTGCCCAAGGACGTCACTATGCAGGTACTACACTACTGCAGTTGCGGTGCTTCCATATAAGCCCAAAAGCCCAGCTTGCCTTACAAAATTCCATAAATATTCTTTAAGCTTTATATCTTTATCTACTAAAAGCAATTTGACATATAAATGAAAATATTCTGACCTGAGAATAAACAATTATAATCTACAAGTACACAATAAAAGTGTAACGCTTTTGGACTTCTATGGAAGTACTGCCATACTGCACTACTGTTGTATCGAATAATGACTAAATCTAAAATCTTCATTTTGTTTCAGGTGATAATAAAATGGTACGGCGTACGTAACGCGCCTGGTACCCAAGACCTTAGCCCGGAGCAGGAATGGTCGATGTTCTCTAACTTACTGTTCTCCCTTATTGGGTACGATGTGGAAAGACTCCATAGCAACAACGACGACCAAGCAGAGACTGTCGAAGTAGTCAGTAAGAAGCAAAGAACATCTAGCGATGGAACTGTCGACGACTGGGAATATCTCCTCAACTCAAAGCTACACAAAACAATCGGCAATTCATTAGCATCGATATTGAATTTACCGCCAGTAAACATCGATAACAAACATCGATATGGCGACAATAATATCGATACTGATAAACCAGTTCAGTTCAACACGAATGCACTTCTATTCCCCTATATTCTGCACGTGTTGTATTCATTTCATTTAGTTTACGAAGACATCAAGCTAAACACGCTTTTATTCGATGATTTGAAACCTCTATCGATATTTTTGTACCAAATATCGAAAGATTTGAAACTGGAAGGTTATGTTAATCACTTCTGGTTGGACTTTCCGACGGAGTTTTGTCTGGACTATGAAGATTACGAGTCACAAATGACTGATGGCGTACTAGAGAAATTATCGGAGCCAACCTTTTTCAGCAGAGAACCACCGAATATATTCAGCTATTTGAACTCTATGCTGAAAGAAGTCGATGTTGGATACTATCCTCATTTGGTGGATGTTAATAATATGTCAAAAGAGCTTATAGAGGTAAGTCATGTTAAAGTTTCAGTAAATATTCTTTTAATAAGGGTTCTTAAAGTAGATAAAAATGACCTGTGGCTGTTATAGAATTTCAGGGGGATGGTTAAATCTGACGGTTTAAGAAGTTGCTAGATAATAGGTACCGGAGTGTCGTATGGTTTATGTGAAAGTGTGCAATTTTCATAGCAAGATTTTTACAAATTGTTTTATAAATATGGGCTTGTCAGAGATCATGTTTCTGACCAAGATTATTGATATCATGGAATTCTGTCAAAAACAAGTGTGTCAGTTTTGGGGTTTTTATAAGTAAGTTGGTATAATTGTGTCGATTCATCATCATCATCATCTTCAACCCATATACGTCGCACTGCTGGGCACGGGCCTCCTCTACAACTAAGAGGGTTTAGTTCACCACGCTGGCCTAGTGTGGGTTGGCGGACACACTTAAAAAAATCCTAAGAACTTTTAAGTGTGCAGGTTACCTCACGGTGTTATCCTTCACCGTAAAAGTGCGTGATAATTCATTGTGACATACATAACTTAGAAAAGTGAGTGGCGTGTGCATGGGATTTGAACCCGCGACCGCCGAGATTCTCGACCGCGTGCCTAAACCTCGATCACTACTAGGCAGTGGTGGTACTTTCATAGAAGCCCAAAAGCCCGGCATGCCTTTAAAATCCCGAATAATAATCTTTAAGCTTAAATCTTTATTTAACAAAAATAACTCGACATAAAAATGAGCATATACTGATCCCACAATGAAGAATTATAAACTAGACATTACACAGTTAACGTGTAACGCTTTTGGGCTTGTATGGAAGTACCGCCACTGCTACTAGGGTGAGTTTACCATTGTATAATATGTATGCCGTGTGTGTTTGTATGTTTAGGAGTTTCTCTGAAGGATAAGATCATTAATGATTTCATCCGACAGAGAACCAAAGTTATCGACATAGCCCAAACGATTAGCGAGCTGAAGTGGCAGTGGGCAGGTCACATCTGTCGCAGAACTGATGACCGTTGGGGGAAACGGGGTCTGGATTGGAAACCTCGGCTTGGCAAACGTAGTGTAGGATGCCCTCTGGCTAGGTGGGGTGACGATATTCGCAAGGTGGGTGGCAGCGGTTCGATGAGGCAGGCCGAAGATCTTGCCCAGTGACGTGCCATAGGAGAGGCCTATGTCCAGCAGTGGATGTAAGAGGGGCTGGTGATGATGATGGCGATGTGCACGTTGCAGGTGCTGGTGGCGGTGGGGTGCGGGCGCGGCGCCGGCGTGTGCGCGTGGTGCGGCCGCGACGGCGCCAGCGCCAGCAGCACGCCGCGCCCCGCGCCCGCCGCCCCCGCCCCCGCGCACGCCGCGCAACCCGCCTGCCGCGCCGTGCTCATGCTCTGCCACAACGGTAAACACAACATACCTACATAATACTACCTTATATTCATGAGCTTCTGTCGTATGATTAGGGATTGCGGGTATCCAAAAAAACATCGATTTTAAATCGATTCTAGATTAAATAAATCGATAAAAAAAATCACTTTATATAAAAAAAAATGTAATCTTACCTTTAATTGGACAAATTTAATTAAAAGACTATTAAGATTTATTTTAGTTGAACAAACAATCCATTCTTTCTATTTAACATTAGACTTTTCATCGATATTTTTGGTTTAAAACCGATTAATCGATAATACGTATAATTATCTGTACATCATGTAATTCATGATGATAAAAACTGATCATCAAACTTGTCTTACAATATGATCAATTTACTACTCATAGTAGTAAGTTCTCCATATGAAAAAATGGACTAAAGAGTGTAGTGTAGTTAACTCTTTTTTTGATACATCACAATTTCCTCTCTCAGGTATGACTCCCCGAGACATAGACAATCTACCGCCTGCATTGGGCCTATTATTATTGACAATATTCAGCCGATGCAAAGCCGAGCCGCCAGTAGACTGGCCAGTCGAAGCCTACAACTTGGTGATGAGAGAAGACCTGGCCTTGCAAGCGGAGATAGCTGAAAGTATCAAGACCACTTCTGATTACTTTGAATGTGAGTACTTAGACTATTGTAAAAAAATAAAGAATGGCCTTCGGGGTTTAGGCGCGCTCTCGATAATCTCGACGGTCGCGGATTCAAACCACATGCACACTCTCACTCGAATTTTCGATTGAAACCACCCGGTCGTTTTTATCGATATTCAGCCAAAACAAGGTGAAAAAATTAATATTTCAAATCAAATAAATTACAGTATGTTTGGGACATAAAAAGGTAAGTTCCATGGTTATTTGAATTTTACCTACAACTTTGCCATTAAACTTTTTTCACGGCCTCGGATCGCCCGTAAATTATTTTTCTTTTCATTTTTATTATATTTTATTCCTTTTCCAATCTATTTTTTTTTATTCAAAAAATTATTGACACTGGTCTATTATAGGATTTTTCAAGATAGTTATAATGAAACACGAGGTAAGGTTGACACACGACTGACATTTATTTAAACTCTAAACCATTACAATACACATTAATTCTAACTAGATGGCGTTACATACTCCATTTTGATATCTATTAACAACACCCCCACTATATCAAAATTAAAAAATGAACTTATTAATTATCATTTACAAAAGAAATTTATCTATGAACAATTCCAAGCATTTTCATAAATTTATAGTGTTTTATTTCTGGCAGTCCCTTAGTCAACAAATCAGCAGGCATACTGGTAGTTGGCAAATGCTTTGTTACAACTTGGTTGTTACAAATTGCATCCCTAATAAAATTGTATCTTACATCAATGTGTTTTGAACGTTTGTGAGACTGTTGATTGTTTGCCAGTTTTAAAGCACTCTGATTGTCATTGTACAACACTATCTTATTACAATAGCCTGTTATTTCTAACTCTAAGTTCTGCAAGTAAATGGCTTCTCTACAAGCTTCGGATAAAGCCATATACTCAGCTTCACAACTGCTTAGTGCTACTGTTCTTTGCTTCTTACTTTCCCAAGAAATGGGAGATCCACTTTTTACAAAACAAAATCCAGTATAAGACCGCCTGTCAATAGTATCACTGGCCCAATCAGCGTCTACAAAACCTACAAGTTCTGCCTTTTCTTTGGAATATCTTAAACAATAACTTTTGTTTTTTAACAAATATTTTAATATTCTCTTGGCATAATTCCAATGAATATGAGAATGAGAATTATTAAATTGGCTTAAATAACTCACAGAATATGAAATATCTGGTCGAGTCATTACAGATAAATACATTAGACTGCCAATTAATCTTTGGTAAGGCAAATGAGATTCTAAATTATTAGATTTTTCAATATTCAATTTACATTCAATTGGTGTATTGGCTGTGTTACAATCATACATATTAAACTTTTTAAGAAGTTGTTCAATGTAGTTCTCCTGATCTACTGTAATCACATTTGCATTTTTATCTATAGCAATTCTCATCCCTAAGTATTGCTTTACTTGACCTACATTTTTAGTTTTAAATTTTTTGCTTAAAGTTTTTATTAAATTATCAGTTTCAGATTTATTATTCGAAAAAATTAAAAAATCATCAACATAAAGTCCAACAATGGTTTTGCTATTATTACTATGACCTTTTATAAAAACACAGGGTTCATGCTTACTTTTGACATATCCAAAATTACATAAAGTTTCTTCTACTCTCTGATACCATGCCAAAGATGATTGCTTCAGTCCATAAACTGCCCTTTTTAATTTAAGTACTTTATTAGAGCCTTCTTGAATTGAGAACCCTTCAGGTAAATGTATAAATATATTTTCTTTTAGAAAGCCATTAAGGAAAGCTGTAGTTACATCTAAATGTGTAATGTCCATGTCTAACTGTACACTTAATGCTAATAAGAGTCTCAAGGTGGAATGCCTAATTACTGGTGAGAATGTCTCTTCATAGTCTATACCTGCCTTCTGTGTAAAGCCTTTAGCTACGAGTCTGGCACGAAATTTCACTTTATTATCACAATCGAATTTCTTTTTTAAGACCCACTTGCACTGCACTACACTTCCACTATCTGGAGCATCAACAATCTCCCACACTTGATTGTCTTCAAATGACTGCAGTTCCTCAGTTATTGCCTGCAACCACTGTTGTTTCTCAGGACCACTGACAGCCTCTGCATATGTCAATTCATCTTCTCCTATGGATGTGGTACAAACATTTGCATAGCCATATCTTTCAGGAATCTTTCTTTGCCTTTTTTTTATGTTAGTTTGTGGACCAGGCATTTTATTTTCAGTTTGACTCGTATCAGAAGTCACTGGATCATGTGATACACATTCAGTATTCAAGTCTTCTGTCTCAGATGGTATATTTTTACAGTCATCAGCGTCTCTAGTCTCACCATCCATATATACTGACTTACTTGAACTGGATTGATCACATTCTAATTTCACAGATTCTAATACTGATTCCCCCACTGAATCTGTGTTCTCTAAATAGATAGGTACAGTACCTTCTCGCTTCACCTTTTCTTGAATCACAACATCTCTGCTTGTTGTAACTGTGTTTTTCTCTGGATCATAGATCCTATAACCTTTTACATTTTCTGAGAAACCAACAAGTATATGCTCTTTTGATTTTTTGTCCCATTCATTTCTCTTCTCTTTGGGTACATGCACCATCACCGGACTCCCAAATATACGAATATGTTGTAAATTTGGCTTTTTTCCAGTCCAAACCTCATATGGAGTCTTTTCAATACCCGAAGCAACTGATCTGTTTTTTAAATAGACGGCAGTATTTGCAGCCTCTGCCCAAAACTTTTTATCTAGACCAGCTTCAAAAAGCAAGCATCTTGCTCTCTCCACAATAGTGCGATTTGACCTTTCACTGAGTCCATTCTGTTCCGGTGTGTATGGGTTACTTTTTTGATGGATTATACCCTCTTGTTTTAAATAGTTTTCAAATTCATTGCTGCAGTATTCACAACCATTATCAGTTCTTAGTATTTTTATTTTGTGAATTCTCAACCATTGCCTTATATTCTTTGAAGTTTTTTAAAACCTCACTCTTGTTCTTTAGGAAGTAAATGTGAGTCATTCTGCTATAGTCGTCAATGAATAACAGAAAGTATTTTGCACCACCTATTGACTTACTTTCCATGCGGCCACATATATCGGAATGGATGATTTCAAGTACATCTGATGATCGTGAGCCTGTAGGAAATGGTAATCTTGACTGTTTCCCTTCACAACATACCTTGCAACTCGATTTGCTTGTTGTGAATGTGTCTGGATATTCCATTCCGTCAACCATTCCATCACGCTTCATCTTATTCATGTCACAGCTATTAATATGTCCAAGCCGCTTGTGCCATATCTTCCCATTCACTGTACTGGATGTCAATAAACATTTTTGAGTTTTTAGGTTAACTTTGTAAACACCATTCACAAGTTTCGCATCTGCAACCAAATCACCTTCTTTGTTCCTTATTAAGCATCTCTCTGGTTCAAAAACAACACTGTTACCATTCTTTATCAATTGACTCACTGATAATAGATTAGTTGTCAGGCTCGGAATATATAATGCATTCTTTATTGCTATGTTATAATTGTAGCTTGTTGTTATGTCTATTTCGCCAGAGCATAAAACGGGAACTTTTGTTTTATTTGCAATGATTATTTCTGGTAAACTTGATGAATAATCTGGATTTTTTAACCAACTTTCATTCGCTGTCATGTGTGTGCTTGCGCCTGAATCAATGTAAAAATCAGTTTTACCGAACTCGCCACTGAGAAATACTACATTAAAAGCGTTGCTCTGTTTCTTGTAATTCTTTTTCTCGTTCAAAAGCGGACACTGACTTTTATAATGGCCTGTTTCCTTGCACTCATAACATGTAATTATTTTCTTTGTTGTTGTTTGATTCGCGTTACTTGACTTTGACGTTTGATTATAATTAGTGTTTCCATTGCGGGGTTTCTTTTTCTGCCAGCTCTTAGCTGCAAGCGCTGAATGACGTTCCGTTTCCCTCACATCAGTTGATTCCATATCGATCAATTTTGTTTTTATTGAATCTGCAGTGATTGGAATTCCGGAGTGTTCGATTGCCATTATCATGGGCATATATAGTTCGGGTAATCCAGCCAATAATAATGAACCTACCCACTCATCATTAATCTTGAACCCCGTTCCACTTAAACGCTGAGACGTTTCGGTTATTTGAGACACATAACTCGTCATGTTTTCACAGTTTTCTAATCTTATAGATATTAGATGACGCAACAAAGTAATTCTCCTTGAAAATCCTGAATCGTCGAACAGTGACCGTAGTTTTGTCCACAATTCTTTCGTGGTCTTTGTTTCCTTTATGTGCACAAATAAAGACGAATCTATAGTCAAAATCAATTTTGCTCGTGCTTTTGCGTCTGCTGCTGTCGAAACTGCTTCGGTGCCTTCTTGTTTCAAATAAATATCTGCACCTTCCAGAACCAGTAAATTCTCGACCGCGAACGCCCAATCGTCGAAATTCTCACGTCCTTTCAACTTTGGTATATTTGCGATGTAATGCGAACTCATTTTTAGTCCTTATTTAACTCGAACTACACGCACAACAACTATTTTATTTGTTAGAGCCTTAATTTGTTATAGCCCATAACCTATAATGAAACACGAGGTAAGGTTGACACACGACTGACATTTATTTAAACTCTAAACCATTACAATACACATTAATTCTAACTAGATGGCGTTACATACTCCATTTTGATATCTATTAACAACAATAGTTTTCTCCATACGTAAAGTGGCCTGTTATAACCAATTTTAATACACACATTATTTAGAAAAGTTAGTGTTAAGAACGAAGTCCTCGAAATTCTCTGTTTTTCACTGTTTTCTAAATGCTGTAAAATAAACCCTTAATAATATTTTTATTAACCTTACAGCTTTGGCCCTGGATTCGATGGACAAGGAAACTCCATACACGCTAGTGGAGAACGCAAGAGAGGAACCATCGCAAAGCAAGACCGAGGAGAATGACACCAACACAGGCATGGAGATCCTCAACACCAAGCTGCTGAGGCTACTGTACCCCAGGGATCACAGGTAAAGTGTCTGTTTTAGTATACAGGTGTATTCAGACCGTGATCGGAAAGAAGACAAGTTATATACACATTGATGCTAAAAAATAAAAAATAAATGACGTTTTCCTAATCACCCTAATTATTATCCGTCTTTTTTTTCGATCACGGTTAGCCCATTACTTCCCAAGCATCGAAAACTTTTTTTTATTAAATCTATAAATTAAGTTCTTAGTACATTAAGAAAAAAAAAATATGAGATTTTTTTTTAGCGATATATGAAGTCGGATCATAGTGCTTTTCTTTAGTCGACACAAATTATCAATTTAAAAAAAATGCCTTAAAATAACTTTTAACATTTTTTACAGTGAAAAAAATTATATTTTATTAGAAAAATCTTGTGAAATTACGAATTTCATCAGAAACAACAAAAATAAGAGCCCTAACAAGTAAAAAAAAAAAGTTGAATATAGTGTACTAAAAATAAGACAGTGAGGAGGAATGGGTTAATCCTGTATATTATTACAAAATATTAACATACATTTATTCCTTAAGCTTTTATACAGGGTTTAAACATCGTGATCTAAAACTGAGATAGATAATACCTACTTATAGTGGTTAGGAAAAGTTTTTTTTTTTCGCGATTTTTTTAGTGTCAATCTGTTTGTAATCACCTTACCTATTACATGTCATATTTTTCGATCACGGTCTGTATACATCCTGTTTATTTTTAATACGATGAAGTAACAACAAAACATACCTAAGAAATTCCTTGTGGTAAACTAGGTGTACACGTTTCCTATCGAAGTTTTTATTTGCTAGTATAATTGATTGTGTATACATAATTTAAAAAGAAAGGATTTATGGATATTAACATAGTGAGGAAACCTGCACACCTAAAAGTTCGTAGGAATTTCTTGGGTGTGTAGTCCGTCAACCCGCACAAGGCCAGCGTGGTGGACTAAGGCCTACATCCTCTCGGTTGTAGAGGAGGCCCGTGCCCAGCAGTGAGACGTATATGGGCTGATGATGATGAATATTGTACAGAATGACGGAGGTGGTGAATCTACTGCAATCTTCGAAGCCGGTTGTGATGAATCTGACGCAGCGGCCCGAAGTGTCCGATCACGACTTCATAGAGGAGCAGGAGAAGTATTTGTATGCTGTTGGCACTAGGACGATGGCGCTGCCTATAGCCAGGTAAGTGACATACTTTTATATCAATATTATATATGATGAGGTAAGCGACGGATATCGATAAACTGGTACAAAGAATGAAAAATAACGGTTATCGATTCTCAAGTTGAACAATCTTACAATTTTTTCCATTAGGACGTTCTTGAAAGCTGGGTTCGCCTCCTATTATATGTATAAATAAAACTGGCGATACGTAGGTTTAGAAGTAGGTACTCATGCAGAATAGACAGAAGGTCTATCCTTTCGGAAATTCAAATGTGCGTATTATGTACAAGACAAAAAATGTTAAATTATACCGATACATCGTCATCGATCACTGTTATTATCGATTTGGTTAAACATCGATAATGTTTAAAATACGTGTGTGTAAGTTAAAATATAAAGTGCATTGCTTTTTTCATGTACTTTTAACGGTGAAGGAAAACACCGTGAAGAAACCTGCACACCTAAATGGTTTTAGGAACTTCTTAAGTATGTAGTCTGACAACCCGCACTAGGCCAGTGTGGTGGAGTAAGGCCGCCCTAAATCCTCTCAGGTCTAGAGGAGGCCCGTGTTCAGCAGTGGGACATACACTAGAGTTTCGTATTCGTTCTTCTCTAGTGATGATTGCCTTCTGAATAGAGTGGTAAACTAAATTTTTAAATGACTGGAATCTAAGTGATGTATTTGACATTTTATTGATTCTATCAATATTATTTCAATTTTTTTCATATGGGCTGATGATTATGTTTTTTAATGAGTTTTAAAAATCTTTGTCGAGTCTTTTCACCGTCGAATCACCTATACCGCATGATGTACTGTTGATTATGATGATAATGATGATGATGGTGTTTGTCTGTACCCCAGGGGCATGGCGTGCCTGCGCAGCGCGGCGAGTGCGTCCGGCGCGGCGTGGTGTCCGCGCCTGCAGGCGTGGTCGCGGGGCACGGGGGGCGCGGGCGGCGGCGCGGGGGGCGCGGGCGGCGGCGCGGGGGACGCGGGGGGCGCGACGCCCGCCTGGCCCGCCTTCCACAACGGTGCCGCCGCGGGACTCGCGCACAGGCACCTGCCCGCCGCCTGGCTGCTCTACAACCGACCAGCGGTGAGCTCGAACTCCCTAATGTTTCATATATCACCACCACGATAAGTACCGATCTGTTAAAATATCGATAGATGGATGTCTACGTTGGCTCTTTTGTACGCAACAATATTGAACAGAACACGGTCAAGTTAATATTATTAATACCATCTATGGATACCTGTCTATGGATCTATCTGGCATGTTCATTTTAGTGAACATACAAAAAAATAATATTACGCCGTGTGTTTGTAAATTCTTTTACTCAAATTACGCTTTGGATAAAGTAAGATATGAAAAAAAAATGACGTATGACGAATACTAAATTTTTCAGGGCACAGCGGAAATGTCGACGGAGCACGCCGGGTTCCTGATGGCGCTGGGACTGAACGGGCACCTGCGCGACATGCCGTTCATGAACATCTACGAGTACCTGGTGAAGTGCCACGAGATGATCAGCGTGGGACTGCTGCTGGGCCTCGCCGCCACCTATAGAGGTAACGTTTATCGAGACGAGCTTACATACACTTAACATTGAAAATTTTCAGTATTTAGATTAACAACGGCACGCACTGAAGTTACATCGAGTGTATGAAAAAAAAAACAATTTGGAGTTGTCACGTGTATTTGTTTATTGCCCTTTAAAACTTAAAAAGTTTTGAATAAATTTTTGTCTATTCTGATTAAACTCTGGAACGTCTGGATTGGTTTCTATTGAACTTTAATTTACAAAATAGCTTATTTAATTCGGTGACGAAATATTTTAATTTTTAGGAAACATTTAGCCGTTTAAAATTGTAGCCTAAACTAAATTTCGTCAACGCTCATTTCATAAAAATCTTTCCATCTAGTCTATACCATTAACTGAGTGTGATTACTTCATCAGGTACGATGGACATGCAAGCCACCAAGATGATGAGCATCCACCTGGAGCCGCTGCTGCCGCCGACGTCCATCGAGCTGGACATCCAGCAGAACATCCTGGTGGCGGCGCTCATGGGCGTGGGACTCATATACCAGGGCACCGCGCACCTGCACTACGCACAGGTGCTGCTCAACGAGATCGGTAAGGGTTCTTCCAGGTGGAGTAATATTAAATCCTAGATCTAGGTCTGAAAAGAACAGAGGGAGTGAGAATGTGGGGTCACATGGTTCAGGCGGTTAGAATTCGAAAGTAGATTCACATATGATAGATGAGTGGTTGAAATTGAAAAACACCTTACTAATACTCGTAGTATTAGTATTAGTCTAATGCTTATCTAAGAGCAAAAAAGAGATAAATTGGTAAGTGGTGTGTAGTAATATGAAATATTGATTTCTTAAATATTTAAAGTTCATCGATCTGCGAAAAGATTTCCTTCATCGTGAGTTTATGTATAATGCATAAATTTATGAGTTTTCTGGAGTGGAGACCAGGATTCGGTAAACGTAGTTTAGGACGCCCTTTGGCTAGGTGGGGTGACGATATTCGCAAGGTGGTTGGCGGCGGCTGGACGGGGAGGGTCGAAGGTCGAGCCCAGTGGCGTGTCATAGGAGATCCCTATGTTCAGCAGTGGAAGTGACAAAGGCTGTTGATGATGATGATGCATGTATTCTAGTGTCTGGTATGGTAATGATGAATGGTTGCGCAGGCAAGCCGGCGGGCGCGGAGTGCGAGGCGTGGTGGTCGCGCGAGTCGTACGCGCTGGCGGCGGGGCTGGCGCTCGGCATGGTGGCGGCGAGACATGCGCACGCGCTGCCGCCGCGCATGCTGCGGGACCTGCGCACCTACATGTGCGGCGGCGACCAGCACCCGCGCGCAGGTGCCGCACACCACACATCTAATCGATTGCGGGGACAATATCGATATTTAAATCGATCGTCAGAATGAATAACTTCCACTTTTAATTTTCCTGCTCTTATATTTTTCTCACAGAAAATGGTTTCAAGGCAATAAGTAAGCTTTACTGCCTCGTGGTCTCGCGGTACAAGTATGTGCCGTGGGATCTAGAGGTCCTGGGTTCGATTCCCGGGTCGGGCAAAGTGTTATTGAGTTTTTCCATTACTAAATTCTCAGTAACAGCACGGAGTCTGGAAATGTGCTCGAAAAACGGCAATAGGCTCGCCTCCTATTACGTGGGACTGATACATACCTGGCGAAATGTGGGTGCAGAAATGCACCTCTGCCTACCCCTTCGGGGAATACAGGCGTGAGTTTATGTATGTATGTAAGTAAGCTTTTAAGATGAAAAGTGTTTTAGTGAACATTTTAAAAACGCATATTTTTAAACCATATCTTATAACCATTCACAGAATCTGTAACAAAGCATATAAAATGGAATAAATAAATAAAACTATTTTACGCAAATCGACTTTAGACTCGTGTATGTCTGAACCTTTTGATTAGAATCGATGTTTGTCCCGCTAGGTGGCGCGGGCGGCGCGGGCGGGTCGGTGGCGGAGAAGCAGAAGCGCGGCGGGTCGCTGGGCGCGGAGGGCGTGAACCTGGACGTGACGGCGCCGGGCGCCACGCTGGCGCTGGGCCTGGCGTTCCTGCGCAGCGGCAGCCGCGCCGCCGCCGCCTGGCTGCGCGCGCCCGCCACGCACTACCACCTCGACTGCGTGCGCCCCGACCTGCTCATGCTGCGCGTCATCGCCAGGGGTCATCTGCTCATGTTACAATATTACCAATCATCATCTTCATCGTTATTATCATCATCACCATCATCATTATCACTATCATCATCACCATCATTATTATTATCAGCACTATCATCATTATCACCATCATTATTATTTTCACCATCATCATCAGCCAAAAGACGTCCTCTGCTGGACATAAGCCTCCCCCAAAGGCTTCCAAAGCGCTCTGTCAAAAGCGGCCTGCATCTAGCGGCTTCCCTCGATTTTTGTCATATCGTCAGTCCACCTTGTGGTTGGACGTTCAACGCTGCACTTGCCAATACACGACCTCCACTTTAAAATCTTTTTACCAAAAATTTCCGAATAATTTTAAAATTTTAACAAAAGCAATTTGACACATAAATGAGAATATATAATAAACAATTAGTAATTAGACATTACCCAATTATCGTGTAACGCTTTTGGGCTTTTATGGAAGTACCGCCACTGATTCCAAGCGTATACAAGGAAATTTAAAATACAACACTAAAATTTCATCGATCCTGATATAACATTATTCAATGAATTCTTGCATTAACGCTAGTTACGGTCTGACTACTCCGTCCACATTAGATATATATGTACATAATAATAAAGGAGCAACATACAAGAAATAGATACACCCAACCATGACCAATTCTCTATTTATATTTCTCTCTTGCTCATCCCAACTTCAAACTTATTAACACACCCGTTGACTACTATGAATGTTAGCATTCAAAAAAATATTGTGGCCCATCACTTAGTTGATTGTATCTAACGACTATATTATTATTTCAGGTCTAGTACTATGGGATAGTATAGAAGCGAGTGAAGAGTGGATAGAGGAACAAGTGCCTGACACGATAAAACCTTACGTTTTCGCCAAGCCTACTGAGGACAACATCGACTATGAAGCTATGAAGTAAGTTGCAAACTGTAACAAAGATTATCCTAACATATTAATAAAAAATCGGTAATATAAAAAAATATATAAATAAATCGGTAACAACTGGTGAATTTAGGATTATCACGTCTATCGATGATACAATTAGCAGGTTTGTTGAGAAAAATCATCATCATCATCATCATCAGCCCATATACGTCCCACTGTTGGGCACGAGCCTCATCTACCATTGAGAGGGTTAATTTAGAGGGAAAAGTCAGAGTTGTGTGCCTGGGGTTCGAACCTTCCACCGTCGAGATCCTCGACCGCGCGCCTAAACCCCGAGGCCATCACGACGAGACCCCCAGTCGATAAGTATTGATAAGCTGTATGTCCGCAGCCAGGCGTACTGCAACATCGTGGCGGGCGCGTGCTTCGCGCTGGGGCTGCGGTTCGCGGGCTCGGGCGACGAGGACGCGCGCGACGCCATCCTGCACTACGTGCGACTGTTCATCACGCTGGCCGGCAAGCCGCTGGCCGAGCTGGCCGGCAGGTCCACGCTCGAGACTTGCCTTTGTGTATGCCTCATCGCCGCTGGCATGGTACCTTCTTTTACTATCATCAGCCCTAATACGTCCCACTGCTGAGCGCGGACCTCCCCTACAACTGAGAGGCCTTAGTCCACCACGCTGGCCTAGTGCGGGTTGGCGGACTACACACCTAAGAAATTCCTAAAAACTTGAGGCCTTGAGGTTTAGGTACGCGGTCGAGAATTTCGACGGTCGCGGGTTCAAACCCCAGGCACACACCTCTGACTTTTCGAAGTTATGTGTGTATTCACAATGAATTATCACGTACTTTAACGGTGAAGGAAAATATCGTACACCTGTACCTGTAAATACCTGCACACCTAAAAGTTTTTAGGAATAGTAATTAGACTTTGATGGCATTGTCCGGCAGGTGATGTCGGGTCGCGGCTGCGTGCACGTGCTGCGCGTGTGCCGGCGGGTGCGCGCGCGCGTGGCCGTGCCCCCCGCGCACCCGCACCCCGCGCCACACCCGCCGCACGCGCACCCGCACGCGCTCACGCACGGCGGACAGGTACCACACACTAGGGACGGCGACACGGCATCGATTCACATGCAAATCGATACTTTTATGATCGATTAATTTGTAAAAAATATATTTTAAGTACGTAATTAAAAAAAATATTTATTTGTATTTTTTTGTCTTGATGGAACAATCAATCGATAAGTAGTGAAGAAAATTGTTAAATACATATTATCGGATTTTTTCCCAATCTCTATATTATGGATGAAAAGGACATTATAGAACGGGTTAACGGTTGACAAAGATCTGCTAACTTTCTGAAAGCGATTTAAAAGTTAATTAACGAAGTGGTCACGAGTGCGAGTGTGTGCAGATGGCGGTGCACTGCGCGGTGGGGCTGGTGTTCCTGGGCGGCGGGCGCGCCACGCTGAGCAGCTCCCCGCAGGCCGTGGGCGCGCTGCTCGCCGCGTTCTTCCCCAAGTTCCCCACGCACAGCGAGGACAACAGGTACCAACCATAATCTATTTTTAAACTAAATCTCTACGCTCGCTTCACTTGGGGAGTATGCTTTTTTTTTTCAACCAAAGGAAAGCGCCTTAAGCTCCCTGTCGGTACTTTGGGGAGGCCGAAAAGGGTATGTCGGGGTCACCGGCCTTCCAACTCAACGCGTGGAACTATTGTTCGCTTGGCTGAGTTTTGGGGAGTGTGCTGGTGAATGCGTGACGAAAACGTCACGAAAAGTGTGTTCGGTCGAAGCGAACGGAAGTTGAGACGGAGATATAAGTTAGTGAAGATGGAAAGAGAGAGAGTTACGTTTCATATATTACTGTAGGGGCAAGAGAGCGATTCGCGAGCACACATTCTCTTTCTCCCCATAGCTAGTGAGGTTTCGTATAATAATAATCACATCAAAGCCCGGACCACTTCACATCTAGGCCCGAGCCATCTCACATTAAGTCCCGGGCTATATCACATCAAGGCCGTTGTCATCTCAAATCGAGGCCCGGGCCATCTCGCATCAAAGACTCGGTCATATAAAGACTTGGGCCATCATATATCAAAGCTCACAACATTTCATATTATGGCCTGGGCCATCTCAAACCAAGGCCCGAGCCATCGAACATCGAGGTGCAGGCCATTTCACATCGAGACCCCAGGCTATCTCACATCGTTGCCCGCGCCATCTCACAAGAAGGTCTGGGTCATTGCATATCAAGGCTCACGATATCTCATATTAAGGCTCGGGCCATCTCACATTATTCAAACCACTGGATACTTTTTTTAATTATGCCCGTGCAAACCGCTGGTTCATCATGATTATTACTTAATGGGTCTTGGCATGAAATATCCATAGATATTGTAACTTTCACAAATAAATTTAGAATGTTTTTTTATATATTGTGAAAATGTGTTTAAAAAGTCGATAATAATACATTATCGACTTTTTAAACACATTTTCGTCATATATTAATTTATGCCACATTCTCTGACCACCCTTGCTTGCTCATTCCTTTCATCCATATAAATGTGTGTATTTTCCAAACATTTCAGATATCATTTACAAGCGTTCCGTCATTTGTACGTGCTAGCTGTGGAAGAGAGACTCATACTGCCGCGAGATATCGACACGGGGAAACTGTGTTACGCACACATACAGGTAACTTACACACTTTTTATCAACCCAAATTGTAGTGTTCGCATGCTCTATATATTTCATAATCATCAGCCCATATACGTCCCACTGCGTGGCACGGGCCTCCTCTACAACTGCCAGGGTTTAGACCTTAGTCCACCACGCTGGCCTAGTGCGGGTTAGCGGACTACACACCTAAGAATAAGAACTTTTAGGTGTGCAGGTTTCACGATGTTTTCCTTCACTGTTAAAGTAAGTGATGTTTCATTGTGAATACACACATAACTTCGAAAAGTGAGAGGTGTGTGCCTCGGGTTTGAACCCGCGACCGTCGAGATTCTCGACCGCGCGCCTAAACCTCGAGGCCATCACGACTGTAATATGCATATGAGTTATGTTTGCGTCATGACATGTTCTCCTCAGGTGGTAGACCTGGAAGGTGCAGTCCGAGAGATGAAGGCGCCGTGCATCATCCCCGAGCTGGAGTCGCTGCGGGAGGTGAAGATCACGGACGCGCGCTACTGGCCCATCACCTTCCAGCGGGACCGCAACTGGGAACAACTCAAGTCAGTAACTAATGTTCTATCGTCAACATCGTCAGAGCAGACAGTGCTCACAGAATTATCATTTTACTAATAATTGTCACTGTTGGACATAATTATACTTGTATTAAAACGTAATGGATTCGAGGATTAGAGCGATCCACAAAGAAAAACATCGAAATAAATACACCCACCAGTCACATACATAGTTCTGACCCCACACTAGGATACAAGTTCTGTGTCGTGGGTATCAGAAACTACGAGAGAGTTTTGGTCTCACAAACAACCAGACCCGAAACAAATGTTTGTGGATCACAAGCGTTTGTCTCGGTGCCGAGATCCAACCCGCGGCATCTCATTTCGCAAGCTGATATCTAGCCAACTGTGCCACGTGCCTATCAGCGCAGCTGTCGGTTCGAATTCCAACACACCACTATATTTTGTATTAAATCAGTAGATTGCCGGTCATATCGCCCATGTCATAGTCTAAGATTCAAATGAGTATATATATTTTTTTATAATTGCAAATTAATTCATTTTTTCCTTACATCTTTTTTTTACATTAAAATTATTCAAATCATCACACGTAAAATGCTTTTTAACTTGCCATTCATATTGTTGTTTGAAAATGGCGATATGAAGAGAAATCACCGTTTGTTCAATGAACAAAGAAATCAAAGAAATTATTTATCGATTGGGTTTTTATTGATTTTAAAATTTTAATACGAAGATTTGGCAGTTATTATTAGATTGTGAAGATTAAATCAGTGTTGATTATTATGTTCAAACAAAATACGTGCGATACCACGTCGTGTGTAATGATTGTGCACGATAAATCCGGTTTCAACTGGTATTTTGATTACTTAAAAAACAGAAACTATTCTTCGCAAAGTCGATGAAATAAATAATAAAAAGTGACGTCATTTTTAATATAAAATAAGAAACGTAAGTGGCGATTCTGATATATCAACAAAATCTTTAAATGTTTTTGCAAGCCAATGAGTCTTATAAGTTATCACATCGCTTGGTAAACATTTCTTTACCAATTATGACAAGACATAACTGATCTAAAATTTAGTCATCAAAACGTGTCTAACATTCTCTGCCATTTTCCAAACCTAATATTAAGTCAAATCGTGTTTTATGAAATGTAATAAAATGAAAAATTGGTATATATCGTGTAAAAGTATCATCATCATCAGCCCATATACGTCCCACTGCTGGGCACGGACCTCCTCTACAACTGAGAGGGTTTAGGCCTTAGTCCACCACGCTGGCCTAGTGCGGGTTTGCGGACTACACACCTAAGAAATTCCTAAGAACTTTTAGGTGTGCAGGTTTCATCACGATGTTTTTCGTCACCGTTAAAGTAAGTGATAATTCATTGTGAATACACACATAACTTCTAAAAGTCAGAGGTGTGTGCCTGTGGTTTGAACACGCGACCGACGAGATTCTCGACCACGCGCCTAAACCTCGAGGCCATCACGACTTAAATAAATTATGTGGCTATTAATTTTACTTCATGCTAGTAGTCTTTATTTTTGAAAACGTTCGCCAAAAAAGTTGATCACGTGAGTTTGGTCGATAATTATCAGACTATATCACATTATCGGATAAATAATTATATCGTAATTAATATGATAAAAATTCTCTACCTATGACCTTGGTAAAATAAAATAATATTCTCAAATACAATAGTGTAAATGTATGTGAATATTATTGAAAAAAAAAAAAAAAAACACGTCTACTGGTGAATCAGCCCATATACATACGTCCATCATTTTTGATGTTTTTTTTTTCTAAATTTTTATGAATTATTTGTTGTATATTCTCTTTTTGGTCTCTCATGCCTTTATCTACAACTTTTTATCCATATTTAAGTCAGTCACAATAGGGGCAAGCGTGTCATGTCATTTAATGTCATGCAAATATTTTAAATCAATAAAATAATTATTAAAATTATATTTCTTCAGAAACTAATATATAAATAAAAATTCCCAGGGTATTCCTAGAATACACATGGTGCATCGACGTGAAACAGCGCGCCGGCTGCCTCTCGTACCTCGACGATCCTCAAGGGTTCCTCTCAATCCTGGCACAAACACTCACCCTGGACAAGGCTAACACTTGGTCCGTGTCTCCAGACAACATAGAACTCTTTACAAACGACGACAAAGTGAGAAACTTCGTGAGGCATTACCTGGCCAAAGAGTTCAGTACAAGCATATGTGCAGATTGTCTGATAATAAGCAAGAAGCGGAAGGGAGTGAAGAGCGAGCCTGTTATACAGAAGCAGTGCCAATGCAGGAAGTACAGCAAGGAAGAGCAAGAATATGTTCAGAGTCTCAGCATGGTCACATACGAGTGTTTGGTGAAGGACATACTATGTGCCTTGCCGATTTGGACCACGTTCTTGAAGGTCGGTACTTCATACATCCATCCATCAGCCGATATAGGTCCACTGCTCATAGGCCTCTCCCACAGGGACTTGTTTAGGTCGGTACTTAGTCGTTAAAAAATATATTGCGGTCATATCAGAAACAGTAGTTCAAAATGCATAAGTGACATCTTAGTGAAGTTTAGGGATATGATTAGCTTAGCTTGATGGCCCATTTCCAATTAATATCGATTGTGAATCTCAATCGTTACTATATGAGATAAATAAATAAATACACCCAACAGTCACATACATAGTTCTGATCCCACACTAAGATACAAGTCCCGTGGTGCAGTTGGCAAGACACCAGCTTGCGAAACGAGAGGCCGCGGCTTCGATCCCCGCACCGAGACAAATGTTTGTGTGATCCACAAGTATTTGTTTCGGGTCTGGGTGTTTGTGAGACCGAAAAGTCTCTTGTAGTTTCTGATACCCACGACACAAGACTTGTATCTTAGTGTGGGTTCAGGACTATGTATGTGACTGTTGGGTGTATTTATTTATTTACTTTTTAATTTCACAGATAATTAAAATGATGAAGTCTGAGCCGACAACGTACCACATATGGCAAGTGAAGCTGCTCCTCTCGCAGATAGAGAACCACAACAAGCAGGCACAAAGCGAGATGAAAATCGACGGCCAAGACCTCAACAACGAGCCCTTAATATCCAGCGAGTTCACGCTCGCCATCAAGCAGAAAATATCGAACATTCTAGACGGATGGGAGTTGAAACTCACGCCTTATTTACGCAAATACCTAGGCTTGCCGAGCAGTCGCAAGTTCGACTCCTGCGACGACACGTTAAAGAAGATTCTGACAGCCTTCCTGGTGTTCCATGACCTTCCCAAAGGGGTCCTGAAGGATGTCATTGGAGACGATGTTTCTGGACTGCTGGGGGCCGACAACAATTTGTCGGTGGAGGGGATCAGCAAGATGGAGGCGCTGATGAGATGATCTCGGTGCATGACCCGCGGCATAGTGACGCGCTCGCGCTGCAAACTCGACTGCGTTCACGACTGGTGCTGACGGATCATATCGATTAACTGTGTCTGTATGTTTGCCTGCGTGATTGTATACCTGCGGTGAGAGAGAGAATGAGAAAGAACGAAAGAGAGAGAAAGAGTCAAAAAGACAGAGAGAGAGAGAGAGATGAGATTGCGTGCGTGTTTTTGTGCTACACTTAATTAGTAAAATACTGTAAATATGTAGTATGTTATTTGGACAGCCAAAAGAATTAGAAAGTAAATTATGTATAAATATTAATAAGCCAGTAATTAAATACAAAATTGAGAATGAATACAATAAAATGTTAAACATAAATTAAGACTGCCTAGTCTCGCGGCACAAGTATATGTCGTATGATCTTGAGTTCCCGGGCTTAATTCCCAGGTTTGAATAAAATATGTGTGAATAAAATAACATAAAAATATTTTGTTGCAGCTTAGTGTTTTTTTTTATTTATTTATTATATTTAGTATACAGTAGTTTATGCAATGATGTAGTTAATCAGCTTAAATGTAATATAGAAACCGTTTTTAATCGATTTTCGAAATAAAACAGGGGTACTGTTTCTAACAACAATTTCGATTAAATCGTCATCGTAGTCTTGCCGAAACGTACTCGGAACGTCATCGTTTGTGGCTCACACCGATAAATCGATGAAGTTCCGAGTACGTTTCGGCACGAAAATGATGATGATATAATCAAGATAATTCTTAGAAGTTGCACCTCTGCTCTATGTATGGATATCTTTTGAAGGTTAATGCTATAGGAATTAATGCTTAAGACGACAACATAACTATAATGATAAACTTTTTAATTCACATATTAAGATCGTAATACAATACATTGCAGTGTAATCTAATATTAGATAATATTCCCTTCCTATCTTCCCTAGCATATTAAAATTTTAATGAGATCATAATATTAGCTATTCAGTGTCGCTAATGTATACCAACACCCAACATCAATAATTCTATATAATTACGAGTTTAGTATTGTACGATTTTTATAAATATAAGTAAAATGTTTAATAAAATACCCTATAGCTACTATTTTTATCGATTATTATATCGATAGTGTAATATACATAATCGATAATATTTAATCACAACTGTGGACTAGTGGTTCTTATAATAGTAGTTTTTTTAATATAATTTGCCTAATATGAAAAAATGCAACTAATATTTAAGGCTTATCCTGATGATTTTATGCTTTAAAGACTTCTGCTTCTTCTATGGGTAGGGTAATTTCAAATAGTAAAATTTTCTTATAATATTTTTGGAAGATAAAATAGTGTAGAGATAATGTTGAGGTGATAAGCAGCCATCATATCGGTCATGATTAATACCTTTGTGCAATTTAATTATAAATTGTATTGATTAATGTGTATCCATGCCAATAGATGGCGCTAGTTTATTAAACATAAGTGTCATTGTGTCAAACGCCAATAGATGACGTTACTTGAAAAATAGATCGCGGTATGGTTTACAGTGGGTTTACACGACAACTAGTGTATAAGTATCTGTGAATATTTTCGATTAAATTGTCTCCTTCCTGCGATCTGGAAATTGAGTTTTAATTTCCTTGGCTTGCATACCACTGAAAAACCTTAATCGACGTGTTTCCCCATTACGTACAATTATTCATTAACAGATGTTTATCAAACACTTCATAGTTCATAGTACATTCAGAAAGATTTGGAATAATATAAATAAAAAGTAAAATTAATAGTTTTCGTGGCACAGTTAGTTAAGACTTAAGACGCCAGCCCACATATATTGTGTGATCCGCACTTATTTTTTAGACTGAGTAAGTTTGAGGCCGAAGTCTCGTAGTTTCTGATGCCCACGACCCAGACTTAAAACTCAGTGTGGGTTTAGACCTGTTTGGGAGTATGTGTATTTATTTATGATTAAAAAAAAATGTTGTCACAAGAGTCGCTTTTATGTGTTTTTTTTGGCATTTTAGAGCCTACCAAATTCATATTTTAAAATTCATTGTAAGATAGTGTCCAACTAAAAGGCGCCGTTCATACGTTTGTGTTTATTTTGTTCTAAAAGTCTAGATTTTAGATTGAGGAAGCCTAGTGAGGTTAGAAAATCGTTATTAATGTTCATGATTTTAAAACTGTTGTCGATGTGTAAATGTATTGGAATATTGTTTTATTAACACTTAAGGCGAATCCTCCTGTAAATAAATGTAATTGTGAATAATTTGTATTTTATAGTGTTTTCTTTTATGTATTTTGCTTCTGGGAACGAATCACAAAATTTCAGGAGGCCAATAAGTCTAGACAAAGTTTCGAAAAAACAATGTTACCTAAAACATTCTTATATCCAAAATGTCATGAAATTTCTTATACTTAAGGTGAGGTGGGTATTATGACAATGACTTGAATTACATTATGAATCACTCGATTTGCCGCCCCCATGGAAGTGCCACCCGCGTGCGGTGCACGTTTTGCACGCCCGCTTGCGGCGGCCCTGGTTAGGCCCTCCGATGCAATTTTTCTCGCAATGTCTTCCTTCACCATTAGAGTGCGTTATAATTAATTGTGAATACACGTATAACTTAGAAAAGTCAGAGGTGTGTGCCTGGAGTTTGAACCTTAAGTTAATAAGATATTAAGATACCTAATTAAGTTTATAAGAGGACATTAATTAAAACTACATAAAAATAAATGAAATCTGTTTTTTTTATTTTTTTTTTATACTGGCACGGCAAAGTACATTTAAAAACACATTTGTCCTGCTTTAGAGCCAAGGTTACCAGACGATACTGTTTTGGAGCCAGGTCCTGAAGGCGCTGACCCTCACGAACATGTCGGGAACTCCGCGGGCGCAGGCCAGACCCCATGACACAATACCCACTTGCTGACCGTTGTCGTTGCGCACTAGAGCACTGCCAGAGTCGCCCTGGAAATAAAAATCCATCATTAATATAATTAGTAAATGATAACCACGACATTTGAATGAACAATGTAGAAATTACAACTATTGATAAATCTATAAAAAATTGCATTAAAAGTTCAACACTTAATGATTAAAAGTCGCCTCAGTATGTGAGGATTCCCAGAATCCCACCACGGTATCCCCTGCCTGTCGTAAAAGGCGACTCAAAGGGGCACTGGGCGTGCTGCTGGGGACAGCGCGACCTCGCTGTAAGTGTCCCCGAGAGGGGCGATGGCACCATGGTCTGTGTCCACCAACAACCACGGCGCCCGAACCAAGCTAGTGGGGGTGCAACTGCGCCCCCCACAACTCCGAGCCGGCCAAGACATTTATTGTCTCAGAGGTGCAACGGGCAGCTGCGGCATTATTGTGGGTGCTTCTTGCCCACAAAACGTGGTCGCCCCATTCGGCGCGAAGATGGCCACCGCGGGTTAGTCGGTGTACACAGGGATTTTGTTAGGGACCCAGCCCGGCATTAACACGCCGGTGACCCCCCACATACGCTTCCTGCCTCCCTCCCCCCGGGTCGGCCGGGAAGTAAAGCCATAATCAGCTTTCCCCTTGAGAAAAACAAGTGGGAGGCCGAAAGGGGTATTTCAGGGTCTCTAGCCTTCCAACTAGGCGCGCGGAACAATAGTCCGCTTTAGAAGCCCAAAAGCGTTACACGTTAAATGTGTCTCATATGTAGTTTATAATTGTTTATTGTGGAGTAGGATCATCATCATCATCATCATCAGTCCATATACGTCACACTGCTGGGCACGGGCCTCCTCTATAACTGAGAGGGTTTAGGCCTTAGTCCGCCACGCTGGTGTAGTGCGCGTGTGCGACTACACATCTAAGAAATTCCTATGAACTTTTACGTGTGCAGGTTTCATCACGATGTTTTCCTTCACCGTTAAAGTACGTGATAATTCTCTGTGAATACACACATAACTTCGAGAAGTTAGAGGTGTTGGCCTGGGGTTTCCCTAAACCTGGAGGCCATCACGACTTTTAGTAATAGTATAGTAGTAGGATATTCTCATTTATATATACAATTGTTTTTATTAAATAAAGATTATTTTTCGGAGTTATGAAAGTCAAACTGGGCTTTTGGGCTTCTAAATAAGTACCGCCACTAATATCATGCCGATTAAGGCAAAATGGACGTGTAAATATTAAACGTTATAGATTAAAAATATCTATTGGCCATCAATTAGGCTTTTGTGATAAAATGCTATCATAATAAACAACAATCGTAATTAACCACACGATCCGAGTCTAACATTAATACGGATGTAAAAAAACAGACATTTGTATAAGAGTGACTCCCAAGTCATGTGTCATCATCATCATCATCAGCCCATATACGAGTACGTCCCACTGCTGGGCCAGGGCCTCCTCTACCATTGAGAGGGTTTAGGCCTTAGTCCACCACGCTGGCCTAGTGCGGGTTGGCGGACTACACACCTAAGAAATTCCTAAGAACTTTTAGGTGTGCAGGTTTCATCACGATGTTTTCCTTCACCGTTAAAGTACTTACGTGATTATTCATTGTGAATACACACATAACTTCGAAAAGTCAGAGGTGTGTGCCTAGGGTTTGAACCCGCGACCGTCGAGATTCACAACCGCGTGCCTAAACCTCGAGGCCATCACGACTTATCGATGGGTCCTACGTATTAGGGCCAAAATGCAAAATGACAACTTTACAGGAGAGGCTTCCAAAGTTTAAACTTGCTATAATTTTAGATTCATAAAACCGAAATTTACGAAACTTTGCTTGTTTGCTAAGACAATTATCCTCCTTATTTATACTACACTATTTTATATTTATATTCATTACTTTTTTTTACTGCACTCTGGCCCTTTTATGTTAGTTTTTGTTAAAATTATTTATATGTAAAAACACCATAAAAGGGCCAATGTGTCAAATTGGCCAATATACGTGTATTATGCTAAGTTGCATAAAATAAATATTTTTAATTTTTTTTGCTAATAAAATCAATTAACAACGGAAACTGTTGATAATAAATTAATTATAATAAAAGCTTTTTGGATATTTAGATAATTAAATCACATTGATACTTATACGTTTTACAATCTGCTAACCTACTAACTGTTTTTTCAGTTAGGTAATATAAAAAATAGGCAAAACTCACAATAGTTTTATTCATTTATTGAAACAAAAATTGAAGTAGCTTTAAACTACTAACTACTACTTTATAGACCAGTATTCAATGTTTTTTGGTATTATTATAGGTAAGAATAATTAACAAAAAAAGAACTTGAGGTCTTAGTTCGATTAATAAAATCACGTAATAAAGTTATAAAAAATAATGTACTTCACATTATTATTTTCTCAATAAAATTATAAAAAAATTAACAAATATTAAAACCGTAAGCAAAAAAAAAAATTCCTGATAATACATAATTAATCAGTCTGAATCTCAGTGCCTACAATCAACATAAAATATCCAGCAAGTTTTTCTTCTTAGAAGGTTGTATTGGTAACAGTTGATTGTAACATAGTTGTAGAGGAATATCTGTTGGTCTATCGGCAATTCGTCTTCTTGTTCGCACTGACTGATTTTAATAAAATTTTCAATAACATCTTCACCTAAATCATATCTATAGTAAAAACATATGGTTCGTCTCGGCTTCCACGAATTTGTTTTATTTTAGACCAATCATGTCATCATTTTGTGCATCTTTTTGAAGTTATAAATTATATTTTGAGGTAAATTTTTAAATATGAAAAATATAATCCTGTTTCGGTTTTGGCCAGTGCAGTTGTCTGACCAAAATCTGAAGTCGTCACAACCTTCTTGACTTTTTAATTTGATTATATCATAAGCACAGCTCGCTTTTTCGTTCGATCCCTTCATTGCAATTCGTTCATTCCATAAGTAACAGGTACCAATTAAATTCCCAATATCAAAAATTGATAAATTATATACTTTCAAAGAATTTTTAATTATAAACTTTTCCAAGTTATGTTTGTATTCACAATGAATTATACTTTAACGGTGAAGGAAAACATCGTGATGAAACCTGCACACCTATAAGTACTTACGAATTTCTTAGGTGTGTAGTCCGCCAACCCGCACTAGGCCAGCGTGATGGACTAAAGCCTGAACCCTCTCAGTTGAGTTGAAGAGGAGGCCCGTGCCCAGCAGTGGAACGTATATGGACTGATGATGATACTTTCAAAGTATAAAAGTATCAGTTTTTGATATTGGTAATTTAATTGGTAACATTATTTGGTGACATTAGTCAATATCACCACTTGGAAACAACAACACTTTTTGCAAATCAAAAATAGCGTAGAATTTTTTTGCAAAAATGTCCTAAGTTATAGTGTCAAACTAGCTGATTGGCCCAAACTAGAAAAAAACGCGCGGGAACTCCCCGCGTATAAGTCTCAAATTACTCTTTGGACCTTGTACGTTTAAATTCATGCTACATATGCCGTTATACTTTTGTAAGAAGTCATGTTTCCATGTAGATTTATTTTTGTTTTAATTGCTCACATGATTAATCATATCGAAAGGATGCGTTTACCATAAAAAAGTCAAAATTGCCAAATTGTTAGTTTGGCCCATATACGTAGGACCCATCGTTATATGTCATTATATAGTCATTATCAAAGTTAATTTAAAAGACTACAACGGTCTCATTTTGCCTGTCTCACGGCCTAGACATTTTGCGGGTTTGAACGTGTATGTAAAATTCTTGTTTGAAAACACTAATAAATTAGAAAGATTGTGTGGTGGAAATCGTAATGAATGGAAAGAATCGATATTGCAGTGCTGTTGGTACAAAAGGTGCACTACAAGTTATCTCATTCTATAACGATGCTTGATAAAAAAAAAGCAAAGATGGATGGAGTGCATGACTGAAGATATGAAAGAAAAAGGGGTGAATGGAGACATGACGGCTGATAGGGATGTTTGGAAGTATAAAACATACTGCGCCGACCCCAAATGTTATCTTCTTTCGACGTCTTACTCCTTATCAGGTTTCCAATTGATACGTAATGACCGGACCAGTGCAGTGGTGCAGGTGGTGGTGTAGCTATTTATCTTGGTGGTAACATTCCTTTTTCTATTATACCTAAGTATGTCTGCGCAAATGTTGGAGAGCATTTTCATATTGAAGTGACTCTCGCCCACACCAAATTGTTCTTGGCGTTTATTAAGCAGTGATGGCATTGAGGTTTAAGCGCGTGGTCGAGAATTTCGGCGGTCGCAGGTTCAAACCCCAGGCACACACCTCTGACTTTTCGAAGTTATGTGTGTATTCACAATGAATTATCACTTGCTTTAACGGTGAAGGAAAACATCGTGATAAAACCTGCACACCTAAAAAGTTCTTAGGAATTTCTTAGGTGGGTAGTCCGCCAACCCGCACTAGGCCAGCGTGGTGGACTAAAGCCTAAACCCTCTCAGTTGTAGAGGAGGCCCGTGCCCAGCAGTGGGACGTATTTGGGCTGATGATGATGATTATTGCCCGTCATTACGTGTAATTTTTTTCTTCCTTTGAAAAACTACTAGAGAACATCTCTGGTAACTTTGATCATACTATCATTATGGGAGACTTTAATACATGCCTAATTAAACAAGACTATAGATCACCTTATTTAACTCTGCTCTGAAATCTAGCAATTTAACTATTCTTCCTCTAAACGCTACTCATCATTTCCCTAATGCTACACCTTCGCTTCTTGATTAAATTCTTGTTTATTCAGTTAACCATGCCCATGTGCATGGTCAATTACCAGCTGATGCATTTTCGTATCATGACTTGACTTTTCTGTCATATAAGGTTCGACCGCCGCGAAATCGCCCTAAAACTGTTCTTTAACGCAATTTTCGTGACATTGACATGGAGAAGTTGCTCAGTGATGCAGCTGGATTAAATTGGTGAAATGATTTTAATGCGACCTCTATTCATGACAAAATACTATGTCATGACACATGCCACATGAAAAAAAGATATTTAATACATTGTATTTTTTTATAACGCATTGTCTACTTAAATGAAGTTTATTTAAATGTCATAAAAAATGTTTCTACATAATTAAAAAATATTGTGAATATACGAGTAGTTGCCAGTTCTAGCAAACATACGTAGATGTTGACTAGCTAACTTCAGGGTGTCGGTTATTTGTGACGGTGTGCGCGCGCATCGTAAAAATTTACTCTCATTATTTATCCCTAACGCGCCAAAAGAAGTATAACTTCAAAAAATGGTAAATTTTTACCATGCAACTTATACATACAAAATAATAAATATATTGATATTTATTATTTAATTCACGTCCATTGATTGGAGTTTAGTAGACATGGGAGTTACAAGAGGCTTAATGTAGCTAAAGTATGATGCTAATAGTCTTGTAGAAACATTGTCTAAATATCGTACAAATACAGCATCAATAATAATGTCGTGTTGTCGAAACTACAGGGTCATTATTGATTGATAGATTAAAATCTTCACGTAAAAAATTGATTGCCCAGCATTTTCTGTGTTGAAATTATATATTGAAATGTCCATCTTAAATCAGTGGTAACTTATTATTATATGGTTACTTGCTTTGGGGCTCGCGCGGGCGCATATTTGAATTCAACCCACGCAACTCAGCAATGTTTCCGGTATAAAAAGTAGCCTAATTTTCCAAGGTCCTATGTATCATCATTCACCATAGCTAGCAATATAATCATTCACATTGGCCCAGCGGCTTTTTATTTACCTTTAAGATATGATAAATTTTATTAAATCTTTCACCGAGTGATAAAATTATTGTCTTACAGCAATAATAAAACTCCATTCCACTTAACTCCTTTATTCTCCTCAGAGATGTACACTGTTCGAACGCTCGAATCCGAATGCCGTCAGACAGTTTTTAATCCACCGACGTTAGTTTCGCCGGAAATACAAAATGACAAACGGAAACAATATAATTCTTTAAATTCGACTTGTCGACACTTAATCATAATGTTAAAAATAATAATAATAAAATAAACACATTATACATAATTGTTGATGCATGTACTAAATATACACTTTTGATTAGCAGCAAATAATCTACCGGAAATAACATGACGAAATAAATAAATGTACCGGCATTATAAGATAACCCTTACAAAATGTAATGACTCATTACATCAATGAGCAGCATGTGTCCGTCGTGATAGAGATAATAGGGTATTAATGTTATCGGGAAATATAGTAGAATATTATAAATGAATTATCTAATTTAGAGACCTGTAGCATCTGTTATCTAATGTAAATGATACTTCGTCCGTTTAAAGATATTTGTATGATATATTCTAGAAAAATATTTCCGCTAAAACTACAGACAGTTACTTGCCAGTAAAAACTATATAAATTTTACATGTGCTCGAAAAACAGCAACCGGCTCGTCCCATATTACGTGGGACCTCTTTTTTTTTAACGAGGGGAAAGCGCCTTAAGCTCCCCTTTCGGTACCTCGAGGGAGTGCGGAAGGGGTATGTCGGGGTCTCTGGCCTTCCAACTCGGCGCGTGGATCAATTGTCCGTTTACCTGAGTTGGGTCCCTAACCAAAATCCTACGGCAGCATACCGACTAAAACCTCTCGGTGGCCGTCGCGCGCATTTGGGGCGGTCTACGGCATCGCAGGGCGACAAACCCTGCATTACTTTCCGCTGCCAGCCGGCGCTTCGTCCAGTCATGAAGTCCTCAAAATTGGGAGGGCTTGAGATGCCCTCCACTCACTCTATTTTGGACGCTCACTTATTGGGAACGTCCGCGACAGTCAAGAGGCCACGCTCTCTGCCGCACATACTGGGGTTGCAATCATATCAATATTGTTTTTAAATTCATCTATGTTGCTTAGTTAGGTAATAGACTTTTTGTAATTAAATTTTTAGGTTTGGAGCGGTCCCCCAACGCGACGTATTTTTTTAGAATTATATAATACATAGGTACTTACTTAGGTACTTTAAGATTAAGTTTTTTTATTATTTTTTACCTTTTAAAGGGAACTTGCCGTGAGAAAGCAGCTACGCAGGACAATTAATCCTTTTACATCAAACGTTGTTAATAAAAATGAATATGGTTATAAAAGCGCAACTGAATTAAATATCAGACTATAGGATTGTTTTTTACCCATGACACAAGATTTGTATCTTAGTGTGGGGTCAGCGCTATGTATGTGACAGTTGGGTGTAGTCATTAATTTATTATTTATTTTATTTATACTCCTCCACCAACAAAGTTGAAATTCTGCATTGTATGCCATTGAGCAAAATAAATTGATATTCGGACATGTACAAGCGGGCCACCTCATGTTCAGGGGCGTAAGAATATACTTTGAATTTTGTCACTCCGTCCGTTGCCTTTGATAAGTGTCGACTTAAACGGGGTCGCTGCGACTGCTGCTGAGGTGAGATTGATATTGTAGGAGACCCAAAAATTCGGAATTTCTATTTGCCACTTTTCCTTCTTGACTACACAAGAGTTATGAATTAACTTTCCCAGTAACAGTCAGTGCCGGAAATAGATCAGTGCCAAGATTGCCATCTCGACAGACTTGTAAATTCGAAGGCCGCAGCGAGGGTCTGCATCGATGTGCTGCCGTAACTTAACGTTAGGGGAACAATTCGGAATAAACCTTATTATATGTGTTTCGACATTAATTACTAAATGGCGCAATTCTAATCTAGAGAACATCTCTGATCTGAATGAATTGATGTGTTGATAAAAATGTATTGATTGCAATTTATCAGTACCTACAATTAATATAAATACGAGGATGATCTCCATGGCAGTACAGAGTTTTGCCAGGTGTCAGTCGTTATGTACATCAAGGAGGGAATCCTTTTGTTGGCGCTCGTCGCCGGGTGCTGGGGTAAGTCTTTCAGTTTCTTTTACAATTGACACATTTGAATGGTTAATAGAGGCTTACTTTAATGAAGAAGTGTGTTTATATGAGAGATCTACTTTAAAAAATTGGGATATGTTGTGTGTATAATGTATATAACTAGTCTGGCCATAAATACTGATACATAAAAACATTTTTTTTTTCAACTTTTTAATTATTTTGAATTTGGAACACGTATATTATTTTAAAACTTCTATCGATTTTGCGCCATTTCACATATTTTTTCGAGTTCATTATCAAATTACAATTTGGAATGGGGTGTTAAAGAAAATAGGATTGCAGTGATCGCCTTGCACAAAGTGGGTATGGAGCCGTCGGTCATATTCCAGACACTTCAAAAGCTTGGTATTAGCCGTATGTTCGTATATCGTACTATCGGACTAGGTATATCAACTCACAAGCTTGGTGTTATAAACAATTTTTGGTAGTTCGTCTGAAGAAAAAATTCGATAAGTTGTACCTTGGGTTTGGGATTTACGAGAGCTGGTATTATACAGCTAGAATGTGCTTCTAATCAAGTCTCTTCTTCCTCGTTCCCTCACTACTGAGGATCGTGACCACGTATGATCAGTTTCCACTGGGTGCGGTCGTAGGCGGAGTGAACCGCACGGTGCATGCTGCCTCCCACCGCCTCCCTCACTGCGTAATACCATCTTGTAGGCGCCCTTCCACGGGCACGCGTGCCGTCAATTTTGCCCAAGATGATTTGCCTTTCTAATGTTTTGGAGATCGCATAATGTGCCCAAAGAAACGAATCACTGGGACAGACGTACACACGCGTGATCCTATAAGGACTCCGTTTTTTTATTTGGGCGTACGGAACCCTAAAAATACATTAATCAAACTATATCCTTCCTATACGCCATCGCCGGAATGTTCACATATTGTCTCTTCTTTACAGTATCCTGTTTAACTCCTCGTCCCCGCGCTATCTTCAGGAAAGTTTTAAGTTCCTACGAACTGCAAATTCTCATTCACTTAGGTCATCGGATAATTTAATATTAAAGTTTCCGGCTCATAGGACATTCTTTTATGACCACTCTTTTGCGGTAGAAGCAGTTCCACTTTGCAATGCTCTACCTCTGACTATAATACAATCGTCACAATACAATATAAATATTTATATTGTATTAACATTTTTTTTTTTTTTTTTTTTTTTTTCTGGCACGGCAAAGTGACCCCATTGCACCTGATGGTAAGCGCAATGGAGTCCAGAAAAAGTGCCGACCAGCGAGAGATGATGGTCTCCCGTTGGTCGACACAATCATGCCGGCCGAATACCTCTTCACCTTCTTGTGAAGAAGTTTGGGAGACTATCAATCATGGCGATCAAAGGACCGACCGCGACAAACCGGCCAAAAAAATTGCCGGCACGGTCATCCTTTCACCATGATTGAAGCCCCCCCGAAAACCGGATATACACTGGCTGATCCCGGAACGCGGCACACTTGCATGTGCCACTATGGCGGGTTTTACGCCCTGTGTACGGTGGTCGCCATCCGGGCGGATACGAATATCCTACCACCAGCAGCACCACATATATGTATGTTATCGTATGTAAGTCTATTATATTTTGTATTTACATATTTATGTATATAAGTACTTATTTTTATGTAAGTTTATTAAGACATAGCACCATCCATACTAGTAAATTTATTCCTCTCCCTGCAAGGTTGTCTGGAAGAGATCGCTTTTAGCGATAAGACCGCCAATTTATGTCACCTGCTTGTATTTATTTCTTTTGCTTACTCTGTACATGTGGTGTCTAAAAGAAAGTTATATTATTATTATTATTATCCGATTGAAGTTGGGTATCTAGAACATTCCCTAGAGTAGGAGTTGAGTTAAGGCTCAAAACTAGATTTTACCGCGTAGACCTAGATTTTTTTAATGAATAGTACCCCAAAATTCCTGTCTCTTTTCGCTATAAATTATTTCCTTTGTCCACAGCTTATCCAGCTCTGGACATTGAGGAGGACATGTCCATCTTCTTCGAGCATGTCAACCCCGAGGCACGCATTGTCGGAGGCACACAAGCAGCGGCCAGAAGCCACCCACACATGGGCTCCTTGACCAACGGCGGATTTGTTAGCGGCTTGATTTGCGGCAGCTCCGTCATCTCCAGAAGGACTGTCCTCACTGCTGCTCACTGCATTACAGCTGTGCTCAACGGCGGTGTGCTTAGCAAGTAAATAGTTTGTATATGCATTATATTAGCATGCTTTCCTTATTTCGTAAATTGGGTCACTCATATGTTGTTTACAATGCATTAGGTTAACAAATACATGTTATATTCGTTAAGGACATACTTACATATGTATGTAGAGTAAATGTAAAAAAGCAAGCACTTCTATTTCATTTTTTACCAGCGCGGCGGTGTGACTGTAACGTCTTTGCACTTCATAATAATAAAAAAATATATATATTCACTATTGCCTAATGTTTATTCCATTAGTGATTTATATTTGGTTTAACCAGTTATGCGCTCTTTGGACCTTGTGGTCTAATATTTGTCTCACACTTCGTTGTACAAAAAACGTGAACACAATACTATTTGTTTTGAATATTTCAAATTTATTTTCTTCACTGAGACTTAAGCAAGGTTCATTGCTGTATTTGTAACGATAATACTAATACTACGGGATAGTGTGCGTGAAGAAAGATTTTAATTCCACATACCATCTTGACGTCATCTCTATCTTCAGCACCCTCCGTGTGGCCGTGGGCACCAACAGCTGGAACGTAGGCGGTTGGAGGTACGACTTCCAGAGTTTTGTCATCCACCCCGACTATAACGCTAATACCATCAAGAACGACATCGGAGTGCTCATCACTGCGCGCAATATCTTCATGGATAACACGGTCAGAACCATCGCCCTCAACTACGACTGGATCGGCGATAGTGTCAACACAAAAGTGGCCGGCTGGGGTAGAATGAGTGTAAGTTTTTAAATTAGATCTTTAATTGCTTAGTATTTGTGAGCATTTTGCCCACCTTCATACTTATCATGGATTACGTGCTGCTAAACAAGTTTCTTGCGCCGCTTGTTCTCTGTGACAAATTCCGAAGCAAATTACTAAATCTCCTGGTTTAGCTTGGTGCGATAATAGCCACAAAATGGCGTTACATAATTTGTAGTCCATTATAAGTATGTTATTACTCATTGCTGCACATTCTTTCGTACGAAAAATAACCATATATGTAGTAAGTAGGTAACACTGGTCGTCTTCGGATAAATCTAACATTACTATTTGTGTATTATGCAGACTAATGGTCATCTATCCACGAGATTGCTAGAACTCGACACAGCCACCATTGATGGAAACCGTTGTGTCCGCGATGTCGCCTCAGCCGCTGCCAGCTTTAACTTGAGGGCTCCTCACGTCGACCCCGCTATTGAACTCTGTACCTTCCACTCCCACAACCACGGCATTTGCAACGTAAGTATTGTAATCATATAACTGACAATAAGATGTACTCTATTTGCAATTTGATTTGTTAAATATAGTTAAGGTTAATAGGTAATGAAATCTGCAATCTGAACATATCCTGGAGCTCAGGTATTGAAATCCATTCAAATCTTAGTAGATAACTTTGTTACTTGCCGATTTCTGTGTGCTGTTAATATTTCAACATTACGATAACATTAAAACAATGATTTTTGCCGCAAATCAAAAATTTCTGTTCTTGAAAACCCTATTAAAGTGTGTGCGGTAACTTTAGTAATGAATGAAAACAAGACTAATATATAATCTATAATAAATTATTTTAACATTCATTATTATTTTACATTGACCCCGTTAGATTTGGTACATGCCATGTTTCTCCGCAGGGTGACTCTGGCAGTGCTCTGGTGCGCACCGACCGCGGTCAACAAGTGGGCATCGTGGCGTGGGGTCTGCCGTGCGCGCGCGGAGCCCCCGACGTGTTCGTCAGAGTCAGCGCTTTCAGAAGCTGGATCGAGTCCAACACCGTCTTGTAAAGAGAATCCTAATGTTACAATCACCATTCTCGGAAAATAAATAACTCTTTATTTCGTGAATTCTTTATGTCATTCCACCAATTAAAATGAGTGGCTGTGATACGGTTTATCGTAATTGCCAATTTTACATCAATGTAAGCATCAATTAGCAATTGCTACAATTTTGTTATTGAAAGTAATTATTAAATGATATCCGTTGACAATAGCCAATAAAGTAACTATTGACATTTCCGACTTCCGAAAATTGTTTTGTTTTATTATTGGTTCACATACACACGACGTAAATAATTTTAATGCACTCTAAAAAACATATATATAAGTAGTAGCCATTAAAGTAACTAGTTCTTATTTCAAACCTGCAAAAAATAGTTTGGATTAACATCGGTTTACATTAAAAATAGATGAATTGGGATGTTTTGTTGACCTTCCCAGCAGTTGCTCGCATTGTTCTATGAATGGAAAATAATCAAAGTAGCGAACATTTTAGAACCAATAGTAATTTAAATTAATTTCAACAATTGAATAGTACCAAACAAAAATATTTAAGATTATTTTTATAGTGCCAGTCTAAAAACAAGCAATATCCCATTGAACTGATTCGGTAAAACAACAACCAAACCGATTTACAAATCTAGCAAGTTTTTTCCCATTTTGTTGTCTTCTTTTGAAATTTAACAACAAATGATTTAATTTTTTGATCGATTGATTTGAACAAGTATGCCTGAAACAATATCCTCATTATTTCTGTTGATACTAAACAACCTGCAAAGAACCCAGACATGTGTCAGTCTCCGCTATTATGCGGCGAGCCTAATGCCGTTCTTGTAATATTTTGTTATTTTAATACTTTTCATTTATGTCTGCCTCGTGGTCTCGCGGCACGAATGTATGCCGTGCGATCTAAAGGTCCCGGCTTCTTTTCCCAGGTCAGGCAAAGTATTTATTGGATCTCTATTCTCGGTAATAGCAAAAAGTCTGGAATTGCGGCCGAGAAACAATAGTCTCGCTCCTTATTACGGAATACTTATAAAACAACTGGCGAAATGTATTTCAACACCAATCCATGATAAGCCCCATGTAATAGAGGAGGAGCCTATTGCCGATTATCGGGCATTAGTCCAGACACCACGCAGCTACTGAATATCTTTAAAAAGTTCCCCATTGTAACTTTGCTCGATCCAGGATCCAACCTCGAACCTTTCCACTTCATGAGAAAATTTATGTATAGCATCAACTGGCCAGCACTTATCGTGGTAGTATTACTTTTAACTCTACTTACTTTATACTAATATTAGGTATCAAGACACGCGATATTAGTCCAGCCAAGTTCAGAAAAAATCGCTGACGACGCATGTGTGTAAGCTTAGAGTGATTCTCCGAACCCTATATTTACGATGTCTGGAGGTTTATTTTCGTAACTAACTGACAAATCAGTCTGCAATTAATATTAAAACACACCTCAGACTGGTGCCTATCTTGCACAAGTATTTTTTTTAATAATAGTTTTTTTAATATAAGAAAAATAAATAAATAAAACCCTGTGTTGTGGGTATCAGAAACTACGAGAGACTTTTCGGTCTCACAAACACCCAGACCCGAATCAAATATTTGTGGATCACACAAACATTTGCCTCGGTTCGGGGTCGACCCGCGGTCTTTCGTTTTGCAAGCTGGTGTCTAGCCAACTGCGCCACGGGACTGAAAATCCTATAATTTTGTACTTATTAAAAAATACAAATATATTTTAAGATTTTTATTCTAAATTTTCCAAAAACGATTCGATACAAGTAAGTATCGATACTTGACGACCGATACGGTATCGAGTAGAAGTATCGATACCTTAATGGTATCGTTTCATCCCTAGCTGAGCCACTGGTTACTTTCGTACTTGGCTAGGTACGTTCGAGTGAAGCGCGTGAATATGAGTCAGACTTTTGTGCCGCACACTCACAATTTATTTATTTATTAATAAACTATCGTAAATATTAGTACCATTTTTTTGTGTAAAGAAACAACTAATATTCTCTCGTAATAATTATAATTCACATCGATTTATGAATAAGAAAAAATGTCATTGTTACTAATGTTCAAAAAACTGGGTTACGGACACACCATCTTAGTCAGAAGAACGATTTATTTATTTATTTTTCTTAAAAAATACTTGTCTGTTCTGGCACCAGTCTGAGGTGTGTTTTAATATTAATTGCAGACTGATTTGTCAGTTAGTTACGAAAATAAACCTCCAGACATCGTAAATATAGGGTTCGGAGAATCACTCTAAGCTTACACACATGCGTCGTCAGCGATTTTTTCTGAACTTGGCTGGACTAATATCGCGTGTCTTGATACCTAATATTAGTATAAAGTAAGTAGAGTTAAAAGTAATACTACCACGATAAGTGCTGGCCAGTTGATGCTATACATAAATTTTCTCATGAAGTGGAAAGGTTCGGGGTTGGATCCTGGATCGAGCAAAGTTACAATGGGGAACTTTTTAAAGATATTCAGTAGCTGCGTGGTGTCTGGACTTATGCCCGATAATCGGCAATAGGCTCCTCCTCTATTACATGGGGCTTAATATCATGGATTGGTGTTGAAATACATTTCGCCAGTTGTTTTTTAAGTATTCCGTAATAGGGAGCGAGACTATTGTTTCTCGGGCGCAGTTCCAGACTTTTTGCTATTACCGAGAATAGAGATCCAATAAATACTTTGCCTGACCTAGGAAAAGAAGCCGGGACCTTTAGATCGCACGGCATACATTCGTGCCGCGAGACCACGAGGCAGACATAAGTGAAAAGTATTAAAATAACAAAATATTACAAGAACGGCAATAGGCTGGCCCCCTATTACGGGAGCCTGACACATGCCTGGGTTTTTTGCAGGTTGTTTGGTATCAACAGAAATAATGAGGATATTGTTCAAATCAATCGATGAAAAAATTAAATCATTTGTTGTTAAATTTCAAAAAAAGGCAACAAAATGGAAAAAAACTTGCTAGATTTGTAAATCGGCTTGGTTGTTTTACCGAATCAGTTCAAGGGGATATTGCTTGTTTTTAGACTGGCACTATAAAAATAATCTTAAATATTTTTGTTAGGTACTAATCAATTGTTGAAATTAATTTAAATTACTATTTGTTCTAAAATGTTGGCTACTTTGATTATTTTCCATTCATAGAACAATGCGAGCAACTGCTGGGAAGGTCAACAAAACGTCCCAATTCATCTATTTTTAATGTGTACCGATGTTAGTCCAAAACTATTTTATGCAGTTTTGAAATAAGAACTAGTTACTTTAATGGCTACTACTTATATTTAATTTTTTTTAGAGTGCATTAAAATTATTTACGTCGTGTGTATGTGAACCAATAATAAAACAAAACAATTTTCGGAAGTCGGAATTGTCAATAGTTACTTTATTGGCTACTGTCAACGGATATCATTTAATAATTACTTTCAATAACAAAATTGTAGCAATTGCTAATTGATGCTTACATTGATGTAAAATTGGCAATTACGATAAACCGTATCACAGCCACTCATTTTAATTGGTGGAATGACATAAAGAATTCACGAAATAAAGAGTTATTTATTTTCCGAGAATGGTGATTGTAACATTAGGATTCTCTTTACAAGACGGTGTTGGACTCGATCCAGCTTCTGAAAGCGCTGACTCTGACGAACACGTCGGGGGCTCCGCGCGCGCACGGCAGACCCCACGCCACGATGCCCACTTGTTGACCGCGGTCGGTGCGCACCAGAGCACTGCCAGAGTCACCCTGCGGAGAAACATGGCATGTACCAAATCTAACGGGGTCAATGTAAAATAATAATGAATGTAAAAGTAATTTATTACAGATTATATATTAGTCTTGTTTTCATTCATTACTAAAGTTACCGCACACACTTTGATAGGGCTTTCAAGAACAGAAAATTTTGATTTGCGGCAAAAATCATTGTTTTAATGTTATCGTAATGTTGAAATATTAACAGCACACAGAAAACGGCAAGTAACAAAGTTATCTACTAAGATTTGAATGGATTTCAATACCTGAAGCTCCAGGATATGTTCAGATTGCATATTTCATTATCTATTAACCTTGACTACATTTAACAAATCAACTTGCAAATAGAGTACATCTAATTGTCAGTTATATGATTACAATACTTACGTTGCAAATGCCGTGGTTGTGGGAGTGGAAGGTACAGAGTTCAATAGCGGGGTCGACGTGAGGAGCTCTCATGTTAAAGCTGGCAGCGGCTGAGGCGACATCGCGGACACAACGGTTTCCATCAATGGTGGCTGTGTCGAGTTCTAGCAATCTCGTGGATAGATGACCATTAGTCTGCATAATACACAAATAGTAATGTTAGATGTACCCGAAGACGACCAGTGTTACTTACTATATATATGGTTATTTTTCATACGAAAGAATATGCAGCAATGAGTAATAACATGCTTATAATGGACTACAAATTATGTAACGCCATTTTGTGGCTATTATCGCTACAAGCTAAACCAGGAGATTTAGTAATATGCTTCTGAATTTGTCACAGACAACAAGCGGCACAAGAAACTTGTTTAGCAGCACGTAATCCATGATAAGTAAGTAGGTGTGCAAAATAGTCACAAATACTAAGCAATTAAAGATCTAATTTAAAAACTTACACTCATTCTACCCCAGCCGGCCACTTTTGTGTTGACACTATCACCGATCCAGTCGTAGTTGAGGGCGATGGTTTTGACCGTGTTATCCATGAAGATATTGCGCGCAGTGATGAGCACTCCGATGTCGTTCTTGATGGTATTAGCGTTATAGTTGGGGTGGATGACAAAGCTCTGGAAGTTGTAACTCCAACCGCCTACGTTCCAGCTGTTGGTGCCCACAGCCACACGGAGGGTGCTGAAGATAGAGATGACGTCAAGATGGTATGTGGAATGAAAATCTTTCTTCACGCACACTATCCCGTAGTATTAGTATTATCGTTACAAATACAGCAATGAACCTTGCTTAAGTCTCAGTGAAGAAAATAAATTTGAAATATTCAAAACAAATAGTATCGTGTTCACGTTTTTTGTACAACGAAGTGTGAGACAAATATTAGACCACAAGGTCCAAAGAGCGCATAACTGGTTAAACCAAATATAAATCACTAATGGAATAAACATTAGGCAATAGTGAATATATATATTTTTTTATTATTATGAAGGGCAAAGACGTTACAGTCACACCGCCGCGCTGGTAAAAAAATGAAATAGAAGTGCTTGCTTTTTTACATTTACTCTACATACATATGTACGTATGTCCTTAACGAATATAACATGTATTTGTTAACCTAATGCATTGTAAACAACATATGAGTGACCCAATTTACAAAATAAGGAAAGCATGCTAATATAATGCATATACAAACTATTTACTTGCTAAGATTACCGCCGCTGCTGAGCACAGCTGTAATGCAGTGAGCAGCAGTGAGGACAGTCCTTCTGGAGATGACGGAGCTGCCGCAAATCAAGCCGCTAACAAATCCGCCGTTGGTCAAGGAGCCCATGTGTGGGTGGCTTCTGGCCGCTGCTTGTGTGCCTCCGACAATGCGTGCCTCGGGGTTGACATGCTCGAAGAAGATGGACATGTCCTCCTCAATCTCCAGAGCTGGATAAGCTGTGGACAAAGCAAATAATTTATAGCGAAAAGAGACAGGAACTTTGGGGTACTATTCATTAAAAAAATCTAGGTCTACGCGGTAAAATCTAGTTTTCAGCCTTAACTCAACTCCTACTCTAGGGAATGTTTGAGATACCCAGCTTCAATCGTATAATAATAATATAACTTTTTTTTAGACACCACATGTACAGAGTAAGCAAAAGATAAATACAAGCAGGTGACATAAATTGGCGGTCTTATCGGTAAAAGCGATCTCTTCCAGACAACCTTGCAGGGAGAGGAATAAATTTACTAGTATGGACGGTGCTATGTCTTATAAACTTACATAAAAATAAGTACTTATACACATAAATATGTAAATACAAAATATAATAGACTTACATACGATAAAATACATATATGTAAATACAATATAAATATTTATACATAGTGCGATTTCAATCTAAACTTGAAAATTTCCGGCGAGGACGATTGTTTTATAGTTAGAGGTAATGCATTCCAAAGTGGAACTGCTTCTACCGCAAAAGAGTGGTCATAAAAGGATGTTCTATGAGCCGGATACATTAACATCAAATTATCCGATGACCTAAGTGAATGAGAATTTGCAGTTCGTAGGAAATTAAAACGTTCCTGAAGATAGCGCGGGTACGAGGAGTTAAACAGGATACTGTAAAGAAGAGACAATATGTGAACATTCCGGCGATGGCGTATAGGAAGGATATGGTTTGATTAATGTATTTTTAGGGTTCCGTACGCCCGAATAAAAAAAAACGGAGTCCTTATAGTATCACTCGTGTGTCCGTCTGTCCGGGCGATTCGTTTCTTTGGGCCCATTATGCGATCTCCAAAACACCATTAGAAAGACAAATCATCTTGGGCAAAATTGACGGCACGCGTGCCCGTGGAAGGGCGCCTACAAGATGGTATTACACAGTTAGGGAGGCGGTGGGAGGCAGCATGCACCGTGCGGCGGTTCACTCCGCCTACGACCGCACCCAGTGGAAACTGATCATACGTGGTCGCGATCCTCAGTAGTGAGGGAACGAGGAATAAGAGACTTGATAAGAAGCAGACTCTACCTGTATAATACTAACTCTCTTAAATCCCAAACCCAAGGTACAACTTATTGAATTTTTTCTTCAGACGAACTACCAAAAATTGTTTAATACACCAAGCTTGTGAGTTGATATACCTAGTCCGATAGTACGATATACGAACATACGGCTGATACCAAGCTTTTGAAGTGTCTGGAATATGACCGACGGCTCCATACCCACTTTGTGCAAGGCGATCACTGCAATCCTATTTATTTATTTATTTATATATATCCTATTTTCTTTAACACCCCATTCCAAATTGTAATTTGATAATGAACACGAAAAAATATGTGAAATGGCGCAAAATCGATAGAAGTTTTAAAATAATATACGTGTTCCAAATTCAAAATAATTAAAAAGTTGAAAAAAAAGAAAAGTTTTTATGTATCAGTATTTATGGCCAGACTAGTTATATACATTATATACACAATATATCCCAATTTTTAAAAGTAGATCTCTCATATAAACACACTTCTTCATTAAAGTAAGCCTCTATTAACCATTCAAATGTGTTAATTGTAAAAGAAACTGAAAGACTTACCCCAGCACCCGGCGACGAGCGCCAACAAAAGGACTCCCTCCTTGATGTACATAATGACTGACACCTGGCAAAACTCTGTACTGCCATGGAGATCATCCTCGTATTTATATTAATTGTAGGTACTGATAAATTGCAATCAATAAATTTTTATCAACACATTAATTCAATCAGATTAGAGATCTTCTCCAGATTTGAATTGCGCCATTTGGTAATTAATGTCGAAACACATAAAATAAGGTTTATTCCGAATTGTTCCCCTAACGTTAAGTTACGGCAGCACATCGATGGAGACCCTCGCTGCCGCCATCGAATTAACAAGTCTGTCGAGATGGCAATCTTGACACTAATCTATTTCGGGCATTGACTGTTACTGGGAAAGTTAATTCATAACTCTTGTGTAGTTAATAGGGAAAAGTCAAAATAGAAATTCTGAATTTTTGGGTCTCCTACAATATCAATCGCACCGGTGTCGCAGCGACCCCGTTTAAGTCGACTCTTATCAAAGGCAACGGACGGAGTGACAAAATTCAAAGTATATTCTTCCGCCCCTCAACATGAGGTGTCCGAATATCAATTTATTTTGCTCATTGGCATACAATGCAGAATTTCAACTTTGTTGGTGGGGGAGTATAAATAAAATAAATTAATGACTACACCCAACTGTCACATACATAGCGCTACCCCATACTAAGATACAAATCTTGTGTCATGGGTAAAAAACAATCCTATAGTCTGATATTTAATTCAGTTGCGCTTTTATAACCATATTCATTTTTATTAACAATGTTTGATGTAAAAGGGTTCCGTACGTTCGAATAAAAAAAACGGAGTCCTTATAGGATCACTCGTGTGTCCGTCTGTCCGAGCGATTCGTTCCTTTGGGCCCATTATGCGATCTCCAAAACACCATTAGAAAGACAAATCATCTTGGGCAAAATTGACGGCACGCGTGCCCGTGGAAGGGCGCCTACAAGATGGTATTACGCAGTGAGGGAGGCGGTGGCAGGCAGCATGCACCGTGCGGTTCACTCCGCCTACGACCGCACCCAGTGGAAACTGATCATACGTGTTCACGATTTTTGTTATGTAGAAATTTCACTTATTTATTTTTTTATAAATTTTTAAAATGTCCTATCAAAACGCTGCGCACAGCCCGGTGCAAATCACTCCGCCGCAAGGCCTTCCAGAGAGAGGACGTATCGCTCCGCGGTCCGTAGATTTTTATTTTCGTCGATGTCGCGACCATCTGACTGCCTTCTGAACAATGATGACGATCAGTGATGATCTAACAATACAACATTTTACCTCACCGGTAATAATTTTCTTATGATTAACCATCATTTTTCTCTCGTTTTTTATAAATTTGTGTAATAGTATTGTAGTCGAAACAAGCAAACAGAATATGTTACATTAAGCTTGATCTGAGGCAAATGTATTATATGTAAATGAATAAAACTGAATAAAAACCAACCGTTGTTTTATTAATACTTTCCAGCAAATTTTTGCCACTTAAAGGGTTCATTTATGAAAAGACAGATCTTAAGATAGTTATATTTTTTCTTAAACATTGTACTTTGATTCAATGAAAGTAAAATTGGCAAAAACTTATATAAGTACCTACTTAGAGACGTATTCGTAGATCGATTGATTTTAAATTAATTTCAAGTTTATTTATACATTAGGACTTCCTAAAAGAGTTGTGTAGCAGTTCTATGTGACAAAAACATAATATATACACCACCTGCCGGCACATACACGTTATAATCACTCGTAACGGACAAAACTTTTATCTTACCGTAACCGTTATGGCGCAACTGGCTGAGATACAGGAAGCACAGAGCAGGCTAGAAGACTGTTTTGCGACGAGGATGACTGAACTTGAAGCTCAGCTTCAAACCGGAGTACCTGCTAAAGACACCGTTGCGCGCGTTGCAGACGAGTTCAGAACATTTAGAGAACTAATGTTCAATATGCTTCGTTTGCTTCGACAACAAATCGCTGAATGTGCTCGTGTAGTTGACGTCATGGAAACCAGACATCGGCGGAAAACACTTCTTCTTCTGGGACATCCTGAATCTGATAAGGAAGACAGTGCCTCAGATATCTTGGATATATTCCACAAAAAGTTGGCGCTGACGAACATTTCTTTGTCTCACATTCCTAAATGTCATCGAATTGGGGCTCGCAACAATGAACATCATCGGCCCCTACTTGTGAGGTTTTCCGATTTCCAGCAGAGGTCAGTTGTCTGCAAGAACAAGTCCAAGCTGAAGGGCACTTCCTTATCCCTGAAGGGGTTTTTGACCAAACCTCGGCAGCAGATTTTTGCCAAAACGCGCCAACTTTTTGGTATGCGTGCTTGCTGGACACAAGACGGCACCATTGTGGTAAAAATAGCTGATGACATTGTGAAAATCACCACTCAGGAGGAATTCAACGCACTGTCACTGAAGCACAAAAAGGTCACAAACACCACAACGCATGCAACCAAACGCGGGACCGATCGCTCAGGGACATCGAATTTGAACGCGAAACCGCGGAAAACTTAACAACATGCGAGTATACGAAACGCGTATATCTCAATGTCGTTCACGTTGTGTACTGCGCTAGTCTTGTGTTTTTGTTTTGTTTTTAATTTTATTAATTTTTTTTGGTCTACCCCAAATGTCATCCAGATGTTATTGTGTTAATGTTTCGTTCAGAAACTTAGTTAATTAATTACGTTTTGTTTTGGTTCTGGACTGCCTCGTGGTCTCGCGGTACAAGTATGTGCTGTGCGATCTAGATGTCCTGGGTTCGATTCCCGGGTCGGGCAAAGTGTTATTGCGTTTTTCCATTAGGAAATTCTCGGTAACAGCACGGAGTCTGGAAATGTGCCCGAAAAACGGCAATAGGCTCGCGCCCTATTACGTGGGAGTGATACATACTTGGCGAAATGTGGGTGCAGAAATGCATCTCTGCCTACCCCTTCGGGAAATACAGGCGTGAGTTTATGTATGTATGTATGTGTTTTGGTTGTTCAGTCCTTATCGATATTTTCTTTTTCTTTTTTACCTGCCTCATCTCATCTCTGCATCAACCTAGGTTCGACTGTTAGAGAATGCCTTAGGCATTAAGCCCACCTATACAAACTTTGTATGAAGTGTAAATAAATAAATAAATACTTAATATACAGGTTTATTATTTCTTTTCGATAGTCTATTATGTATTCAATTTATGTATGCACTCTGCCATACACGTACACAAGTCTTGTGTCCTACGTATCAGCGATACGAGAAATTTCTCGGTCGCAAAACCCATTCCTGACAAGAATGAGCGTTAATCATAAAAATATTAAAATGTAGGAATAAGACTGAATTGTGTGGTATAACACGGATTGACAGAGTGAGGAATGAATACGTTAGAGGAAGTTTGAAAGTGGCTCCTGTGATAGATAAGCTGAAAGGAAACCGTCTGTCGTGGTTGGGCATGACATTATGAGAAGTGATGAATCATATTATGTAGGTAAAAAGGTGATGAATATGAAAGTTGAAGGATGGACAAGCAGAGGAAAGCCAAAGTCAAGTCAAAGTCAAAGTCAAATTATCTTTATTCATATAGACTTCTACAAGTTCTTTTGAATCGTCAATTTTACACTTTTTTAATATTTTTTAAACTATTGCCGCTTCGAAACGTGTTATAGCTGTGGAGAAGAAACGGCAAGAAACTCCCTCAGCAACACGACATGTTAAAGAAAAGATGGATCGAGTGCGTGCGTGAAGATATGAAAGAAAAAGGGGTGAATGAAGTCATGACGGCTGATAGGGATGTGTGGAAGGATAAAACATACTGCGCCGAATGAAATGAAATTGGGAACAGGGCAAGGAAATGATGTAGATATTAGACTCAAAACTTCTAAAATGGGGTACTTTTTCGGTGGCTGCATTAGACTGAAATTAAGTGTATCTTCATTTATTTATGGAGTTAATTTTTCTGCAGTATAATTTGAGGGAGGTACTCTAGATTACTATGTTTATGGAAATATTTTTAAATGCGTAAATTGACTATTTAGGATTCATTGACTGGTTTGCGATGCCTGCTGCTTGTAATAAAATTGTAATTTCATAAATACTCGTATTTTCGTACATACTTATACACTCACGCTTGTATTCCCCAAGCAGAGGAGCATTTCTGCACCCACATTTCGCCAATTGTGTTTTCGTCCCACATACACTACCGACAAAAAGTTTGGAAGCACTTTAAATACTCTCAATTACTTTAGAAATAATATAAGATATAGTATTATTTAATTAAGAATGATTAGGTACTTAATTAAAACAACAATTAAACTATGAAACAAAACCATATTCTTATTACTAAAATAATATTATATTTTGTTACAACATCGATAAAATTTGTTATTATAAATATGCTATTTGTTTTTACAAAAATTATAGGTGCTTCCAAACTTTTTGTCGGTAGTGTAATAGGGCGGCGGACCTATTGTCGTTTTTGGGTACCAAATTCAAGACGCCGTGCTGCTAATGAGAATTAACTTATGGAGAACTCGATGTTCGGCATTTTATAGATTCAATTTAATTTAATTTCATATCATTACCGACGCTGGCGTTGATGTGAGTCACCGAAATTGGACTAGTCGGCTGGCCGCGTCGAGCGTAAACGCTCTTAAATGCGCTCAAAACATCCATATCTTACACAGAATAACTGAATAAGACCTTATTCTTTTTATAATGGTATTTATCATCCAGAACATAAATTACTTATACTGCACGCAAAGTTAAGTCAAAGTCAAAATAGACTATATTCAAGTAGATTTTTACAAGTTCTTTTGAATCGTCAGTTAAAACAAGCAACTGCAGCTTTGGAACATGATATACCTCTAACGCGAAGATAATTAATGAAACGTCTACTAGGTGGTAACAATTCATAATAATAAATAAATACACCCAACAGTCACATACATAGTTCTGACCCCACATTAACATATGAGTCTTGTATCAGAAACTACAAGAGACTTTTCGGGTCTCACAAACACCCAGACCCAAAACAAATAGGTGTAGATCACACAAACATTTGTCTCGGTGCGGAGATCGAACGCGCGGCCTCTCGTTCCTCATGCTGGTATCTAGCCAGCTGCGCCGCGAGGCTGTCAAATTAGGCTAAGAGAAGAATCCCCGTCACCACACGCCAGCTTGCGATTCGCTAATGGGTGCACTTTACTTATTATTAATTTAAAAGTACATACATACATAAACTCACGCCTGTATTCCCTTAAGGGGTAGGCAGAGGTGCATCTCTGCACCCACATTTCGCCAAGTATGTATCAGTCCCACGTAATAGGTGACGAGCCTATTGCCGTTTTTCGGGCACATTTCCAGACTCCGTGCTGTTACCGAGAATTTCGTAATGGAAAAACCCAATAACAATTTGCCCGACCCGGGAATCGAACCCAGGACGTCTAGATCGCACGGCACATACTTGTACCGCGAAACCACGAGGCAGACGTTTAAATGTAATAACTTTTTACAAGCCCAGATAAGAAAGTTACATTTGGTAGATATTTTTAAAATAAAAATAATAGGTAATAAATTATATATTAAATCCTACACCGGGTGATAAAATGTAATTATACATTAGATTAAATCAATGAGCAAAATCTGTTCGTCGCGTCGTGATAAAAACAGATTATAGGCTATTAATGTTATCGTGGAATCATTGTAGGTTATTTATAAATCAATGATCTAATTTAGAGATTTGTAGAATCTGTTACCTGAAATAAATGGTTCTTCGTCCGTATAAACCATTTGTATAATATATTAAAAAAAATATTTATGCTAAAATTACAGAAAATTACTCGCCAGTAAAAACTATATTTTTATATGTGTATTATGAGAGTTTCGTCCAACGTAATATGTTACTTGGGATGAAATTTGGGTGCCGATAAGCACCTCTGCCTGCCTCTTCGGGGAACACAGGCGTGAGTGATGAAACATTATTTAGAAGTCTGTCCACGTTCCACAAAATATCTGCATAGGCTGCCATTTTTGTCACTCTAATAATCATCTTCCAGGAGGCCGCTGAACCGCTGAACCGCTCGCCGCGGTTGGTACTGGCAACGTGGCGAGGAGAAATCGGCGGCTGGGCCTCACGGTGGCCCTTCACAAATCCGAGGCCATTTGTTTTCACCTGCCTCGGATGAGGCCACCCGCTGGGGCCCACATCGAGGTTGAGGGCGTGCGAATTCCCATCGGCAAGCAGCTCAAATTCTTGGGGCTGCTGCTGGGTAGTCGGTGGGAATTTCGCACCCATTTTGAGATGCTGCAGCCGAAGCTACTGCGGGTGGCAGGCGCTCTATAAGGCTTGCTGCCCAACCTGGAAGGTCCAGACCTTTAAGCATGCATCCCTTGCCGAAAGATGTGCATGCCTCAGCGAGCACTGGCGCAGCGATTGATCAGGGGCTACCGCACGCGAGAGCCGGCCTTTGTTACGGCCGGGTCCCTGCCGTGGGACCTTGACGCCAAATTCCTCTCGCGATTTTACTATCTGCGGAAAGAGGTAAACAATGTCATTTTCTTCCGAAGTATAGCAAGGTGGCTCTAAATGTTTGATAACAGTTTGCAGAGGCATTATTCAGGATTACATAACAAAAAGAATAATTTTAAAAAGTAGAGATTTGTAGGAACAGTAGTGAAAAAACCGTCACAGGGTGTAGATTTTCTAGATTTTTTTTGAAATCCCTATATTTTTCTAAATACATAACTTATATGTTTTTTAATTTTTCTGATAACTATTACGACTTGGGCTATTCCCCGTTTCCGGGTTATCGTCGACTTCTGGGACACCCTGTATGTGTTTCGACATTAATTACCAAATGGCGCAATTCAAATCTGAAGAACATCTCTAATCTGAATGAATTAATGTGTTGATAAAAATTTATTGATTGCAATTTATCAGTACCTACAATTAATATAAATACGAGGATGATCTCCATGGCAGTACAGAGTTTTAACCACTGTCAGTAATTATTTAAATCAAGAGAGTCCTTTTGTTGGCGCTCGTCGCATTTGAATGGTTCATAGTAGCTTACTTTATTGGAGAATTTTGTGTATTTGGGAGTTTTGCCTATAGGAATCAGGATTTGCTGTGCACTCGTAAGCTTGGTGGATTAAATCCATCATCCATTTTCATCATCTCCAGAAGGACTGTCCTCACTGCTGCTCACTGCATTGTCGCTGTGGTCAGCGGCGGTTCGCTTAGCGTGTAAATTAGTTTTATAAAAAAATTGACATGAAAGTAAAATGTCGGACACTAATATGTTATTTAGAATGCATTAGAAGACGTGTTTGTTAAGTACATACATATGTAGAGTAAGAGCAAAGAAGCCTTTAAATTATTATTTTTTAAACAGCCATGTAACAATAATTCATAAGCATTCATAATATACAATAATATTTTTAAAAATTTAATAAAACTAGTTCTGTAAAATGAGGCCGACATGACTGTTTCGATTAACGAGAGCATCGTGGCATCGTGCTTACCAATAGGTGCGATTTTATCACTTCGTCGTGTCGACATAAAAAAAGTGTTCACCGAATACATAACTAGATTGAGACATTTTCAAATTATAATATCCACTTGATTCGAATTGATTGATGATTGAAGATAGATTTCTGTAGAAAAGAATGGGAAAAAGCTTAATCTACTTATGTTCCTTTTAAAAATTAATTTTCAAAGCAACGCAGATACTAACATCATCCAGTTAGGTCTCAATGGGAATTAATATTTAAGCATTACAATTTAATGATGTATCACGCACTTCACACGTCGTCGGGGGTGGTAGCCGGGGCCAAACCGGGGATTCTTAGCACCCCCTGCCCCGCCGTAACCATGGCCGCTACCGTAGCCAGGAATAACGGGGCTGCCGGGGACTGGGGGCCTGGTCCTAGTTTCGTCCATCAATGGGGGGTGGAGGTGTTTGCCGATACTCGCCACGCTTGGCAAGCGGGTTGGCGAGCACAGGAGGGGACTCGCGTTGATGACGCTGCTGCCCGTCATCAACCTGGGGAAGGGAATAGGGTTTGTGGGTAGAGGATGACATGGGAAAGGAAAGTATGGCCTGTAGGAGTGGATACTGCAGTCACGGAAGGGGAGGTTGGTAGTGACTGCAGTAGCTCGGGGGGCCGAGGTCGCGTACTCGTAGCACCTATTCTAGGACAGGCCATGATCACTAGATAGGAGCACCCCTGACCATAATAATACAAAATATTTTTTTAAACCTAGAACTCTTAAATTCTACCCTAAGCCAAACTTATATTGGCGTACATAACAACAGACATTATATAGACATAGCTACATGTGTCAGTGTGTGCGAACATCCTATGTGAATAAGTGCGTCGTTTCATAGTGCTTAAATACCCCATAGCTTATAGGTTTTAAACGCCATAAATTTATTACTTAAGTCACAGCGCCATCTACCGACAGCAATTCACTTCGTTAGTAATTAGTTACATCAACGCCATCTAGTAGCCATTTGCTATACTAAAAAATAGTTGCTTGATAACAATGCCAGGCGTCAAGTGCGGAAACTGCAGTCGACAGATGGCGATAAACATTTAGCGACATCTGCATATGCAGATTTCCTCCTACCATCTATATGCTGATGACTTACAGATATATTACCATGCTCCCGCTGACAGGGTGAACGAAGCGATCAGCTCCATTAACAAGGATCTTAAGAGCATAAGCAAAAAGTTGCATGGGCTTAAATTAAATCCTTCTAAGACCCAAGTCATTATTATCGGCAGCCCCAGAATAGTTTCCAGGATTATTAAGTCAGATGAGTGTGCCTAGAGTTTGAACCCGCGACCGCCGGGATTCTCGACCGCACGCCTAAACCTCAATACCATCACTACTTATCTATCTACACCTGTTATTCCATTATCTTATACACATACAGGTACACTGATTTATTCACTGCATTTATGCAGTTTGTGTATCTAGAAAACTAGACCGAAATTGCAAGATATTTAAATTTTTCCTTAAGTTATACACTAAAAACTAATTGTGTTCCAAATTTGAAGCTTCTATGTCGGCTACAAGTGCCTTAGAGTTTTGATGATCGGTCAGTAAGTGACAAAATTGGCGAAGTTTGACTAGTTATAATTCTTTAACTACTCTTTCAAATTGAATGAAATTTGAAATATACAGAGTTTATATCATTCCTGCTTGGTGACTTAAATTTCATTTCATTTTCTAGTTTCATCCACAACGAAGTTATAAGGTGTCGATAATGGCCCGAGTTGCTTCGAGAAAAGTATAGTACGACCGTGCCACTTTTTTGCTCGACTTGGCGGGGGCACTACCGTGCCCCCGATTGCGGAACAATGTAAGTGATTGTTCGCTGTGTTTATTTATTATAAGTATATTGTAGTAACGCACTGAAGCAAGTATGTTTCAGTAGTCAATGACACCATATTAAACAATATTCGATATCAGATAAATAGCTGATCGATCAATAGCTTATGTTTCATATCTCGTTACAAAAATAAATATGTGATTTCATTAATAATATTAACTATTGTTTCTGTCTGCAATTTATTTAGGTACATCTAAGACCTTTTTTTTTTTTTTTTTTTTTTGTTTTCGAGGGGAAAGCTGTTTATGGCTCTACTTCCCGCCAGCCCCGGGGGAGGGGGGGCGAGAAGCGTATGTCGGGGTCACCGGTCTTCCAGCCCGGCGCGCGGCGACGTCATGTCCGCGCAGATGTAAGTGCCGGGCTGGGTCCCTATCAAAAATCCCTAAACCGGCATACCGACCAAAACCCCCCGGTGGCCATCTCCGCGCCGAGTGGGGCGACCACGGTACGTTGGCGAGAAGCGCCAACCGTAATGCCGCAGCCGCCCGGTGCGCCTCCGAGTACATCTAAGACCTGAGTAAGACCTTATTCTTATTACAGCGGTTTGTACAATCCAGAACGTAAAATACTAAGTGGATCTACAATAGATTTTGTTTTCATGCACGAGTTAGTACTATTAGAAATAGGTCACGAGTTTAAAACACACCTAAAAATCCAGTCTTCGCCTCTTACCCATGTACTATCATGAGTAATGTATAGGCTTTTTCACTTTGATATACACACACTCACTTCTTCGCATCCCAAAGGTCTGATTTTCTTTCTATAGCCATGTTTCATTGACAGTGTTTTCAAGTCCTGAGACAAGCCGATAATCACGGATACTTCCAGACTGCGTACAGCCAGTTACAATTTCCTTACAGAGAAACCAATAACGTTCTGCCAGACTTGCGCATGGAATACTTGAGAGTACTACGAGACCAGCGATACTTCTTCTCGCTCCCTACCTTTACAGTGTTTCACTCTAGTATTTTTTGTATGGATATACGATCAATCCAATGAGCCATATCGAGTGTGTTGTTACTTATACTGCACGCAAAGTTATACCGACTTTAAAGTCAAAGTCAAAATCATCATCATCATCATCATCATCAGCCCAAAGACGTCCACTGCTGAACATAGGCCTCCCCCAATGATCTCCACAGTGGCCTGTTGGAGGCAGCCTGCATCCAGCGACGACCCGCGACCTTTACCAGGTCATCGGACCATCTCGTTGGTGGACGTCCTACGCTGCGCTTCCCGCTACGTGGCCTCCATTCGAGAACTTTTTGACTCCATCGGCCATCAGTTCTCCGCACTATGTGCCCGGCCCATTGCCACTTCAACTTGCTAATTCGCTGGGCTATGTCGGTTACCTTAGTTCTCCTACGGATCTCCTCATTTTTGATTCGATCTCGTAGGGAAACCCCGAGCATAGCCCTCTCCATAGCTCGTTGAGTGACTTTGAGCCGCCTAATGAGGCCCATAGTGAGAGGCCACGTCTCGGTGCCGTATGTCATCACTGGTAACACACAACTATTGAAGACTTTCGTCTTCAGGCACTGAGGTATATTGGACAAAGTCAAAATAGACTAAATATATTCAAGTAGATTTTTACAAGTACAATCGTCTGTTTAAATAAGCTACTGCCACTTTGGAACATGACACCTCTAACGTACAGATAATAGGCGGTAACAATTAGGCTACGACTAGAATCTCCGTCACCACACGCCAGTTTGCGGATCAATATAATGGGTGCACTTAATTTATTAATTTTAATGTGATTCCTTTTTACAAGCCCAGATAAGAAAGGTGCAATGGTATCTTTTAAAATAAAATAGATTATAAGAAACATCAATTCGCATTGAAACGAACTTCTTTATCTTTAAAATATAATAAATTTTATTAAATACCATCACCGATAAAATTTAATTAATATCATTAATAGTGCGGGAGCCCACGACCAAAATTTTTGCCTTATCATTTTACGATCAAAACTGTAATCGATAGATTTGGTGATTCTGATTGCAAAAATACTAATTTCATAAATTTTCTGCGACACGTCTGACCTTACCGCTTTTTCGAAGATGTAATATTTTTTTTTACCAAACTGTTTCATAGTAATCCGTCTGATTTTCAGAATGTAGTTGAACGATAAATTTTAGATACTTAAAACACAATTTTCAGACACCTCATGTTATCTCAACCTCTTTATATTCATACAATTACACAATGTGTACATAACTATTACAAGTCACACAATATAATATATAAGTATGTCGGAGCAGGAGAGGCTTCGAAGGGTCTTTAAGATGTGTGACGTCACATTGCCGACGTCACAACTGTTGGTTTATGGTGATAACTCATACTTTGAGTTTTCTTTAGTAAACTTTCACAATTACTGACAAGGCTGATAGCCCAGTATTTTTAAGAATAGCAGTGACATCGTTATTATTGGAGGACTCATTTTGAGAAGTGATTTTTCACAATCAACTTCAATCAAAATTCCTTTTAATTTCCCAATAAATCGGATGTTGGCTGTCCGCGCGTAAACGGATGAATGCCTCGCTCAGCTGCAGCGGGCGGCCTTTTATAGACAGAATAGTGGGGGTAATCGACAACGCAGAGGGGCTACCGTCCGTGAGTCATTCTTGTTTATGCAAGTGCGATGACGTAGCTCTCAGTATATGGTTTTACGCCGTTATATACAATAACACTATGTTACATAATGTAGGTCTGTTTAACCGAAGACGTGATACGGCAATTCGCTCCTGCTGACACTGAACTTGCTTGTATAGAGACCGCCCCACCATAATATTCCAATTGTGACAATATCATCTCAAACTACCGACAAACATTTTATCAATTACTATTTATCTACCCTTTTACAATTTAATTATTTTTCATATTTCTACAAACTAGTTAAAGCGTCAACACACGTACGGCGTCGCACGTACCCAGGAGACCATTTAAGAAAATTAAAAATGAGGCAAAAAAAAACCCATAGCAAACCCTCTGGAAATCTTGTTTTCAAGTGAACATGGTCAATTGATACGAATTAATCATTTTTCAGAAGAAAGTGTGAGCATCTTATGTGTTGAAACCATTTTGAACGTGTTGAAATTTTTTACCGATATGTTCCATAGCATTCTGTCTGAAAACTCTTCTACGTCATGAAAACAGTTGTCTGGATGCAGAAATATATCAGACAAATTTAGTGTTGTACTTCATTAATCAGACAACTTTTCGAGTCAGAAATTATTAAAAATCGTATTGTGGTGTATTTACGTCTGTTAAACAAATGAATAACTGTTTGCCTATTTTTTTTAACGTAGCAGAAATGACCCCCCCTCCCATAAAACTGCGACGTTTCTAGCCGGTACTGCCCACTTAGCCGGGTTCAGATTCATCTACTCTAACGGTATTATACAATTTTGACCGTAAAACGATGCAACATGGTTTGGGTCGCGAGCTCTCGTACTATAAATCAATGCGCAACATCTGCTCGTCATGGTAAATAGAGATTCATCATCATCATCATCAGCCCATATACGTCCCACTGCTGGGCACGGGCCTCCTCTACCATTGAGAGGGTTTAGGCCTTAGTCCACCACGCTGGCCTAGTGCGGGTTGGCGGACTACACACCTAAGAAATTCCTAAGAACTTTTTAGGTGTGCAGGATTCATCACGATGCTTTCCTTCACCGTTAAAGTACGTGATAATTAATTGTGAATACACACATAACTTCGAAAAGTCAGAGGTGTGTGCCTGGGGTTTGAACCCGCGACCGTCGAAATTCTCCACCGCGTACCTAAACCTCAAGGCTATCACGACTTATATAAATAGAGATTATAGGGTATTAATATTATCGTGGGATTATTGTAGATTATTATAAACCCATTATCAAATTTAGAGGTCTGTAGGATACTAGTACCTAATAGATATATTACCTGAAATAAATGATGTGCCCATCAGCGCGATGGTGCGCGTGCCGTCGGCGTAAGACTAAAACCAGCCTAACACAGCAGTGTTACTTTCGCATTGACAATATAATATGCTTAACTCAAAGGGTATCTCCGTGGGGTTCAATGAAATCCTTAGATCAATCTAATTGATGAATTCTCAAGAACCAATTCCTCTTTAAGTTGTCCTTTGAGTATCGTCACGTGAATTACATTACTCAACAGTTTTCTTAACACCAAGCGCATTCCATTGCATAGTTTTGAGTGTTTTAGATTTTGAAGCGTGACGATTAACCGAGCCTGTCTTCGTTTGTAAATTTTAATCCAGGTACCACCAAGGAGTTTAAAAATAAATTTCTGAACGCACGCATATTATATTTTTGACAACCAATAAATGTCACTCCCTTTTTATACTGATTATTCTACATTTTTAAAATGTAAAATACGCAATTGTTCGAATATTATGGATATATGTTGTCGATTCAAAACCTTTATTAAAATACGTTCATTAATTTGAGGGGACCATTATCCGTATTGACGGGATAAACATAAATTGTTTGACAGGAATTTAGGTAGAACATTTTATATGAGAAAATGAAATTGTTGTTTTTACCATATTCCTCGCATTTTCTTAATTTTTTCGTTCATAAGAACCTTCTCCTGACAATAGCAGACACAACAAAAAATAATTAGCGAAATCGGTTCAGCTGTTCTTGAGATTTGCGCTTAGGACATTCAGCGATTCATTTTTGTATCATACATTTTTATTGTAGTCATGGGTTACTGTTTTGGCGATAATAGCTTACTCATAAAAGATAGATATATGCATTGGCCCCGTTCGCACGGGAGGTTTTTCAACGCGCGTTAAAAAAGCGTTCAAATGCAACAAATGCATTCCCAGGTATCTGTTCACACGACGGCGCTTTTATAACGCGACGCTTTTTTATCGCGCAGTGTTGCATTTTCGATTTTGGGCGTTGGAAATAGAACAATGCAACTTCATACTATTGTTCACACGAGCGGTAAAAAAGCGCCGGCGCTGCAGTCAGTGCGCAGCGCGCTGTCCTCGTGAGCGGACGTGTCTTGTTTATCTGCGTTTGTCAATGATGTCGTTATGATTAATTTCGTTTTAATAAATAATATATAATTGTATTCTTTTAAATATTGTTTTACTTATCTCAGTGTAACAACCAGCTGTTGTACAGATTGTACCTTGAAATTTATTTGAGGGCCAACCATTTTCAACAATATGTCAAATGTTGCTGTTGGGAGAAACGCAGACATGCGCAGCGCCTAGTATAATTGAATAGCAATGTACATGTACGCATAATTGCGTATACAAGTCCAGTGTCGTAGGTATCAGAAACTATGAGAGACTATATTTGGCATTAATTTCGACGGTCGCAGGTTCAAACCCCAGGCGCATACCTCTGATTTTTCGAAGTTATGTGTGTATTCACAATGAATTATCACTTGCTTTAACGGTGAAGGAAAACATTGTGATAAAACCTGCACACCTAAAAAGTTCTTAGAAATTTCTTAGGTGTGTAGTCCGCCAACCCGCACTAGGCCAACGTGGTGGACTAAGGCCTAAACCCTCTCAGTTGTAGAGGAGGCCCGTGCCCAGCAGTGGGACGTATTTGGGCTGATGATGATTAAGGTAGACTATTATGCATCATCATCATCATCATCATCATCAGCAGCCTTTCTTACGTCCACTGCTGGACATAGGCCTTTCCTATGGCACGCCACTGAGCTCGATCTTCGGCCCTCCTCATCCAACCGCTGCCAGCCACCTTGCGAATATCGTCACCCCACCTAGCCTATTATGCATATACAAAGGAAAATACCTGAAATTAAGTATGTAAGTAAGCCTTTGAATAGACGATATGTACAATAAAACTATTCGACCAATCTCAAAACATTATTTTGTTTTTGAATTCTAAATTCAAAAAGATGAAAATGCCTTATGTTTATTTTTAATTACAATCGCGGGAGGTTGGCAAACGACACGACTTAAAAGGCAGCCTAGGTATACCTCTAATGCGAAATTAATTATTGGGACGTCTACTAGGCGGTAACAATTAGGCTACGACTAGAATCTCCGTCACCACACGCCGGTTTGCGGATCAATAATGGGTGCACTTAATTTATTAATTTTAATGTGATTCCTTTTTACAAGCCCAGATAAGGAAGGTGCAATGGTAGATCTTTAAAAATAAAATGGATTGTAAGAAACATCAACTCGCATTGAATCGAACTACTTTATCTTTAAGATATGATAAATTTTATTAAATACCTTCACCGATAAAATTTAATTAATCATTAATTATTGAATGCGCAACATCTGCTCGTCACGAAAAATAGAGATTCTAGGGTATTAATATTATCGTGGAATTATTGTAGATTATTATAAACCTATTATCAAATTTAGAGGTCTTTAGGATACTAGTACTTAATAGATATATTACCTGAAATAAATGATGTGCCCATGAAAACACAATGTATTTACCTCACTTTTAGTGCGATTGCCAAGTCAAACTATTTTATTTAAAACATAAAAGATTTCTATAATTATTATTCACTATAAGATGTTGTCTGGTAAGCTAAGTCCATTTATTTATTTATTTATATAGCACAATCACGTCACATATATTAATACAATTATAATTAATGACATTTGCTTAGGTACTATGTCTGATATACATGACACTTAAGGTGTGCATAGCGTTCTCCGAAAAAGTATAAGAAGGATAGCTAATTCCATAATAAGTAATAACTTAAGACAGAAGGTCCCATGAATGGGGACTGAATAAAGTCATCGACTAGGTATCACATGGATCTCACATGTTTTTACGGTAGAAGAACTGAGCTGCGAGACTTGGGGTTTTTTACAAGTTTTTTTTTTATGGGATCTCTTTTCTTTTTGTAGATAGTCTTACTTTTTTCCCTTTCAGTACCTTATACTTCTTGAATACCAACAACGGATATTCTTAAAGCCCACTCTCTGTCTTAAGAGCTTTTCTTACTTTTGTAGGTAGTCTTCCTCTTCTACATATGAGACGAGATTTTTTATTATTATTTTTGCGTTACCTAACAGAAAATTACATTAATCTTAACAGAGGTATAACTTGAACTTATTTACGGCACTAACTGCCACACTCATTTTTTTTTAAATGAATAAATTACTTGAACCTATATGAAGGTTTCCTCACAGCGTTTTACTTCATAGTTAAAGTACGTGATAATTCATAGCGAATACACACATCACTTCGAAAAGTCAGATGAGTGTACCTAGGGTTTGAACCCGCGATCGCCGGGATTTTTTACTTATCTATCTACACCTATTATTCCATTAAATTAAACAAATAATACAGTTACACTGATTCATTCACTGAAAATGTAACTTTTTTGTAATCCCATATATTTATATAGGATTACAAAGTTATTTATGCAGTTTGTGTATCTAGAAAACTAGAGTGAAATTATAATAAAATATATTAGTTTTTCCTTAATTTATTCACTGCACACTAATTGTGTTCTAAATTTGAAGCTTCAATGTCTGCTAGAAGTGCCTTAGAGTCTTGATGATGGGTCAGTGAGTCAGTGAATGACAAAATTAGGAATTTTTCTTACGAATATTTCTTAAACTACTGGTTCAAATTGAATCAAATTTAAAATACAAAGAGTTTATGCCTGCTAAGTTCCTGAAAATTCAGGCTTCTAATTTTATCCACAACGAATTTATAGGGGATTCAAAATGGCCTGAGTTGCTTCGAGAAAAGTATAGTACGGCCGTGCCGCTTTTTTGCTCGATTTGGCGGGAGCACTGCCGTGCCCTCAGATAAAATTGGTTGCTTTTGAGACCAAATTATTTGTAAAAAGATTTTGTGTGTATTATTCGGCATTCCAATTCAGCATTTACCACTGTAGGATAAATAATTTAATAGAATGAAGTGATTGGCAATGGTTGTCAATTTTTCTTCTTTAATGTTTTACGTTTAATCAAAGGAGATTTTTATTTTCTTTTAGCTCCCTCCGCGTGACCGTGGGCTCCAAAAACTCGTAAGAATTTACTATTAATTTTGTCACGGCGTCTTTGCCTTTGATAAGAGTCGACTTAAATGGGGTCCCTGTCACGCCGGTGAGATTGATATTGTAGGAGACCCAAAAACTTGGAATTTCTATTTCCCACCTTTCCTTCTTAACTACACAAGAGTTATGAATTAACCTTGGAAGGTTAAGGGTAACAGTCATTGCCCCAAATAGATCAGTGCCAAGATTTGACAGCCCCGTGGCGCAGATGGCTAGACACCAGCTTGCGAAACGAGAGGCCGCGGGTTCGATCCCCGCACCGAGACAAATGTTTGTGTGATCCACAAATATTTGTTTCGGGTCTGGGTGTTTGTGAGACCGAAAAGTCTCTCGTAGTCTCTGATACCCACGACACAGGACTTGTATCCTAGTGTGGGGTCAGAACTATGTATGTGACTGTTGGGTGTATTTATTTATTTATTTATTTCCATCTCGACAGACTTGTAAATTCGATGGCCGTAGCTAGGGTTTCCATCGATGTGCTGCTGTAACTTATCGTTAGGGAAATAATTCGGAATGAACCGTTCAACCTTACTATATGTGTTTCGACATTAATTACCAAATGGCGCGTTTATAATCTGCAGAACATCTTTAATCTGAATGAATTAATGTCTTGATAAAATTTGATTGATTGCAATTTATCAGTACAATTAATATAAATACGAGGATGATCTCCATGGCAGTACAGAGTTTTGCCAGGTGTCAGTCATTATGTACATCAAGGAGGGAGTCCTTTTGTTGGCGCTCGTCGCCGGGTGCTGGGGTAAGTCTTTCAGTTTCTTTTACAATTATTGTCACATTTCAATCGTTAATAGTAGCTTACTATAATTGAGAAGAAGAAGAATGACAAGCTTGGTGTATTAAACAATTTTTTGGTAGTTCGTTTGAAGCAAAAAGTCGATAAGTTGTACCTTGGCATTTCAATTTGCGAGAGCTGGTATAATACAGCTAGAGTATGCTTCTTATCAAGTCTCTTCTTCCTCGTTCCCTCACTGCTGAGGATCGCGTCCATGCAGGATCAGTTTCCACTGGGTGCGGAGTGAACCGCATGGTGCATGCTGCCTCACACCACCTCCTTCACCACGTAATACCGTCTTGTAGGCACCCTTCCACGGGCACGTCTGCCTTCCATTTTTCCTAAGATGATTTGCCTTTCTAAATGGTGTTTTGGAGATCGCATAAAGTGTTCAAAGAAACGAAGGGCTCTTTGTTGACGGACTGCAGAGAATCGTATATCTTAAGTATGGACTCGTTGGTTCTCATAGCGGTCCACTGTATACGTTGCATTTTTCGCAAACACCACATCTCGAAAGCATCGATGTTATTGTTATCCCGGCTTCTCATAGTCCATGTCTCTGCACCATATAGAAATATAGTAAATACCAGAGCTCGAGTCAACCATACTTTAGTTCCGCGTCGAATGCCTCTGTTCTTCCAGATGTTACCGAGATTGGCCAATATCTTGATTACAGCTACCGTCACTGGTAATCAGTGACCCAAGATATACAAACTTGTCGACTTTCTCGTATCCATTACGTACGTCGGTTACTGGGAGTATTTATTTACTTTTGTTTTTGAATGGTTGACCTTAAGAACGAGTACGAAACTTTCTTCTTTGTTTTTTCTTCAATTTTCTTCAGAAGTGATGTCAACTCCACTTCGTCCGACGCAACTATAGTCGTATCATCAGCATATCTTAAGTTACTGACCCTACGACCACATATCAAGTAGATAAACATATTTATTTCTGATTAACATACATAAACTCACGTCTGTATTCCCCGAAGGGGTAGGCAGAGGTGCATTTCTGCACCCACATTTCGCCAGGTATGTATCAGTCCCACGTAATAGGGGGCGAGCCTATTGCCGTTTTTCGGGCGCAATTCCAGACTCCGTGCTGCTACTGAGAATTTCCTAATGGAAAACCCAACAACACTTTGCCCGACCCGGGAATCGAACCCAGGACCGCTAGATCGCTCGGCACATACTTGTGCCGCGAGACCACGAGGCAGTCATTTCTGATTAAATCACACTAATTACTTACATAACACGCAAGACTATCTAATGCCTTATTTGTATTATTGCTTATTTATTTAATCACAATATTTATTTTATTCTTTTACACTGCCACCATAAAGTAGCTTTTCAGATAAATGCAACGCCGTCTAATAAGGATCACGTCTAAATATCGACAAGCGAAAAACGATCATTATAATTAGAATAGACATAATTCTAATGTCTTTATTATGAATTATGCTTAATCTGTACATGTGGCGTGAAATAAATCAAGAGTTATAATTATTATTACTATTTTACCTTAAGTACGAATTTGTACTAACACATTTATATGTGTGGATATAAATAGGTGCCAAATAGTGCAGCTCATGCAAATGCTGAAACTCCCGGATAATGTTATAAGCACGCGGCGTTAAAGTTTCTTAATAGATTGATGTAGATGTCCCGTGTTAATAAATATATATTTGGATCTTTCGCTTCTAGCTATTTAAAGGGTTTCCGTTTCGTAACAGTATTAAAAGAACAAATTTTCGTAGTGCCACTTTGTTGTCCTAGGATATATTTATATACATACATACATACATAAACTCACGCCTGTATTCCCCGAAGGGGTAGGCAGAGGTGCATTTCTGCACCCACATTTCGCCAGGTATGTATCAGTCCCACGTAATAGGGGGCGAGCCTATTGCCGTTTCTCGGGCACATTTCCAGACTCCGTGCTTTTACTGAGAATTTCCTAATGGAAAAACCCAATAACACTTTGCCCGACCCGGGACCCAGGACCTCTAGATCCCACGGCACATACTTGTACCGCGAGACCACGAGGCAGTTATATTCGATATTTAAATTAAATATAACTTGAGATTGCGAATTATCTTCAAGGAACGTAATAACTTATGAATTTATTATGAATTAAAACAAAATTCTTCAAGAACTCTGTAGGAAATGAAGAGAATCGAAATTTTGAAGCCGGATCCTGTAGGATGACTCCAAAAACATAATTCCCACCAAGCTCTTATGGTGGAAAACATATTCAGATGTCGTATGGAGTCTTATTAATTAGTAATGCAATTTTAAAATATTTAATACCATATTCAATTAAGGATTGTTTAGATTGCCTAGATTTATTGAATGCATAGTACCCAAGTTCCTGTCTCTTTTTCGCTATAATTTATTTCATTTGTCCACAGCTTACCCAGCTCCCGAAGTTGAGGAGGACATGTCCATCTTCTTCGAGCACGTCGACCCTGAGGCACGTATTGTCGGAGGCACTCAGGCAGCGGCAGGTAGCCACCCACACATGGGTGCTTTGACCCAAGGCGCTTCAGTTAGGAGCTTCCTCTGCGGCAGCTCCATCATCTCCAGAAGGACTATCCTCACTGCTGCTCACTGCATTGTTCCTATGGTCAGCGGTGGATCGCTTAGCAGGTAAATAGTTTGTACATGTCTTATATTAGAATGTTTTCCTTATTTCGTAAATTGGGTAACTCATATGTTGTTTACAATGTATTATAATAACAAACACATCTTGTTAAGTACATACATACGTAGAGAAAAAGTAAGGAAGCAAGCACTTTTATTTTCATTTTTAGGGTTCCGTACGTCCGAATAAAAACGGAACCCTTATAGGATCACTCGTGTGTCAGTCGCTCACAGTCAATAATATCCTCGAATCTACTAGACCGATTAAGTTGAAATTTGGCACACATATAAATTTCTGTGCCCCAAACGCAGAGGTGTGACGTGAGTAGATGAAAACTATATATGGAAGGTCATTTTTGGCGGGAAGGTGGAAATTATATTTTTTTTTTCAAACTGCATCGTGGGACATATCAAATGGAAGGTCTTGTTGTGAAGATCTTAAATGTATTTTTTTGTAATTTAAAAAAATAGTTTCTAAGTTATTCAATAAAATACACCATCCCCCCCTATCTCCGTAACTACTGAACCTAAAATTTTGAAAAAATACAGAAATTAGTTTGCTACTTATAGATTAAAGAAAAACCTATAAGAAGTCCATGATATTAAAATAACATTGTAAATCAATCAATATTGTGTGTACCAACTTACATTTGCTGGTGAAATGTGTGGGAGAACATATTTGACTAATGGTGTAACTGTAATGTCTTCGCCATTCATAATATAAATTTATTTATTTATTTACCCTTCATACATAACATGTAAAGGTGGACTTAATGCCTGAGGCATTCTCTAACAGTCGAACCTTCGGTGGTGCAGAGATGATAGGCGTAGGTACGTAAATAGACTTATGATATATGTATATTATATAACATACATACAATATACAAAATAATTAAAAATCTCTATATACATATTTATATAATATACTCTATCATCCTGACTTCCAAGTGAAGCGCATTCTAAAGAAGTATAGACAGCGCTGGAAAGGAGGAATGAAAATGTCTGCGATGAAGATTAATTATTTGATAACCGAAGATTTCTCTCGTGAGTGGAGTGTGAGAAATTTAAAGTAGGAAACCATATATGTCTGAAGATGCATTAGGAGACGTAAGAAAAGGAAATAGAGTAGTAAGTGCGCGTAGATTTTGGCGCTCGCGAATAGACAGCCACTTCAGGAAGACACATGGTCGTATTTGCGAAGATGGAATATAATCGAATGCAGTTATTTAGAAGGCGGTCAAGTTTATTGAGTTGATCTGCATTCAGGTCAAAATAGCACGCGTCACCATAGTCTATTATAGGAAATATTAAAGTTTGTACAAGCACTGCCTTGGTCCCTGACGGAAGATTTTTTGAGACGGTAAAGAACGCGGAGCACACCGATGACTTTTTGGCAGACATGAGTTACTTGTGCTTTCCAGTTCAAGGTGAAATCAATATTAAGTCCGAGGTACGTAATGGAAAATGATATATAAATAAAGTAATGCAATAAGTTTTAATAGTAAAAAAATACTATTTAAAGTAAAACGTTCCGATTGGTGCTTGGTGATGGCCTCGAGGTTTAGGCGCGCGGTCGAGAATTTCGACGGTTGCAGGTTCAAACCCCAGGCACACACCTCTGACTTTTCGAAGTTATGTGTGTATTCACAATGAATTATCACTTGCTTTAACGGTGAAGGAAAACATCGTGATAAAACCTGCACACCTAAAAGTTCTTAGGAATTTCTTAGATGTGTAGTCCGCCAACCCGCACTAGGCCAGCGTGGTGGACTAAGGCCTAAACCCTCTCAGTTGTAGAGGAGGCCCGTTCTCAGCAGTGGGATATATTTGGGCTGATGACGAATGACGACGACGACGGTGCTATACTTGCGTCTCTGCACCACCCGCCAGCTAATACACACATAAAAGTTAAAACAATATTTAGGAAAACAAAAACAAGTAGTAAAACGTAAATGACAAAAAGGCGTAAGTTGAAATATCCGAACGTGTTATTATTGTCAGTTGACAAATTAATCATAATTAATTAGTCTTCCCAAAAAAAGGGCAAATGAAAAAAACAACAATTGTCACCTAACTATGATATTTGGGGTAGTAAGAAAAAAATAAAGATGTGATTGACATCAATAATTAGTATCGTGCGGGTATGATTTATCTAAGACAGTTGTTGTCGACTTGTGTATCAGACATCTAATCATAATGCGCTCGGAATGTGGATTATAAAATTGTAAAAATAATTAGTTTTTACGTGATTTCGCGTTCAAGATTGTAGAACTACTTTGGCCAGTGCCGTTTCCAGCTGCAGCCTTGTTGACAGAGGGCTTAGCGTGCTGAGATGTTAATTTGTCAAGCTGTCATTGTGCTGATTATTGCTGTACTATCGGCGACTTTAACAACAATGGTTCCATCCTCGGTCCAGCAGGCTTTCATGCCTAAGTGTTGACGAGCCTTGGCAAAAATCTGTTGTCGAGGTCTAGTTAAGAACTCCTTTATCAAAAACGAAGAGCCCTTCAGCTTACCCTTGGCCTTCCACACCACAAATAATATTTTTTATTTACTATTGTCTAATGTTTATTCTATTAGTGAATTACATTTAGTTTAGCCCGTTATGCTCGCTTTGGACCATGTGATCTAATATTTGTTTTGAATACTTCAAATTTATTTCTTCATTGCTCTATTTGTTACGATAATAGTTCTACTACGGGTAGTGTCGGTACTTCCATAGAAGCCCAAAAGCCTAGTTTCCCTTACAAAATTCCGAAAAATAATCTTTAAGCTTTAAATTTTTATTTAACAAAATCAATTTGACATAATATGCATAAATAAGAATATCATGACCTGGGCTTCAATGGAAGTACCGCCACTGACTACGGGATACTGTTTGTGAAGAAAGATTTTAATGCCACATAGCATCTTCACGTCATCTCTATTTTCAGCTCCCTCCGTGTCACCGTGGGCACCAACACCTGGAACTCCGGCGGTCAGATGTACGCCTTCCAGAGGTTTGTCATCCACAACAGGTATAACGCTAATAACATCAAGAATGACATCGGAGTCCTCATCACTTCGAGCAATATCGCCATGAACAACTTAGTCAGGGCCATCGCCGTCAACTATGACTTTGTCGGTGACAGAGTCAACACAAGAGTTGCCGGTTGGGGAAGAATTAGGGTAAGTTTCCAATGGTGGAACACTATTCATCATAGATCTTTAACTGATTAGTATTTTTGACTATTTTGCATACCTACATATTTATTATGGATTACGTGCTGCTAAACAAGTTTCTTGCGCCGCTTTTTCTCTGTAATAGACCACAAGCCCATGATTAAAATTTCCTGTGAAATGAACCACCGTGAATTACGCTTAGAAGGCTGTTACTATATCATAAAATAGAGGATTTTAAGGGGTTGAAAGGGGGGATGAGAGGTTGTATAGAAGTATAGTCATTTGTAAAGCTAGAAGCTTGCAACTTATTTTTTAGGCTGTTGATTAGATATAAGTAAATATGACATTAAAAGTTTGTAAAAAAATCTACCTTTAAGGGAGTAAAATAAAAATAGGGGTGAAAGTTTGTGTGGAAATTCGTCATTTTTGAAGCTAGAATGATGAAACGCCGTGCAGACGACTGTAACTATATGTCTATTGCGCTTTCACGCCTAAATAACTTGGCCGATGTGAACGATTTTTGAAATGGACTTAAATGGGACTCTGTGGAGTAAAATAGACTACAACTTATTTTCTTTCTGAACCCAACCCTGTAGTCTACGCGGACGGAGTCGCGGGCAAAAGTTAGTTCCATTATAAGCATGTTATTATTTAATGCAGCATTTTCTTTCGTACAAAAAAGCATATAGTAAGTAATACTAGTCTACTATGAATACATCCAACATTACTATTTGTGTATTATGCAGGCTAATGGTGCTTTGTCCGCAAGATTACTACAACTCAACGTAGCCACCATTGATGGAAACCGTTGTGTCCGCGATGTCCGTACAGTCGGCGCCAGCCTTAACATGAGAGTTCCTGCAGTCGACCCCAGTGTTGAACTCTGTACCTTCCACTCCCGCAACCACGGCACTTGCAACGTAAGTATTGTAATAATCATTATCAACAGCTCCTGTACGTCCCACTGCTGGGCACGGGCCTCCCCTACAACTGAGAGGGTTTAGGCCTTAGACCACCACGCTGGCCTAGTGTTGGTTGGCGGACCTAAGAAATTCCTAAGCACTTTTAGGTGTAAAGATTTCCTCACGATGTTTTCCTTCACCGTGCAAGCAAATGATAATTCATTGTGAATACACACATACGACTAACTTCGAAAGTCAAAGGTGTGTACACCAGGCACACACGGGTTTGAACCCGCGACCGCCTAAATTCTCAACCGCGCGCCTAAACCTCGAGGCCATCACTGCTTGTAATTGTAATCATATAACTAACAATAAGAAGTTCTTTTTTTGCAATTTAATCTGTTAAATGTTGTCAAGGTAAATAGATAATGAAATATGCAATCTGAACATATCCTGGAGCTCAGGTATTGAAATCCATTCAAATCTTAGTAGATAACTTTACTTAACTTATTATTACTTGCCGTTTTTCTGCACATTGTTCATGTTTCAACATCACGATAACAGTAAAACAATGATTATTGCTGCAAATCAAAATTTTCTGTTCTTGAAAGCCCAATCAATATTCGTGCGGTAAATTCAGTAATGAATGAAAACAAAACTGATAAACAATTTTAAATAAATTACTTTAACATTCAGACCCCAGATTGTACTAGTATAGTATAGGTAGTGTTATTTTATATTGACCCCGTTAGATTTGGTACATAGTACATACCATGTTTCTCCGCAGGGTGACTCTGGCAGTGCTCTGGTGCGCACCGACCGCGGTCAACAAGTGGGCATCGTGTCGTGGGGTCTGCCGTGCGCGCGCGGAGCCCCCGACATGTTCGTCAGGATCAGCGCTTTCAGAAGCTGGATCCAGTCCAATACCGTCTCGTAAAGGGAATCCTAATGTTACCATCTCCATTGCCGTACAATAAATAACTCTTTATTCCGTGAATACTGTGTGTTATTCAACCAATTACAATGAGCGGCTGTGATACGGTTAATCGTAACTGCCAATTTTACATCAATGTAAACATCAATTAGCAATTGCTACAATTTCGTGATTGAAAGCAATTATTATTAAGCAATTTAATTGATTTCCGTTGACAATAGCCATTAGATAACTATTGACCGTTCCGACTTCCAAAAATTGTTTTGTTTTTAGCCGTTTTTTTTAATTTAACAACAAATGATATTTTGTTTAATTGATTAATTTGAACAAATACCTACACCTGAAACAATATTCTAATTATTTCTGATACTAAACCAGCTACGACGCTGTGCTTATTGACCTTTGTAGCAGTGGCGGTACTTCCATAGAAGCCCAAAAGCCCAGTTTGCCTTACAAAATTCCGAATAATATAATCTTTAAGCTTTAAATCTATATTTAACAAACGCAATTTGACATATAAATGAGAATATCCTGACCCCACAATAAACAATTATAAACTAGACATTACAAATTAATATGAAACGTTTTTGGGCTTCTATGGAAGTACCGCCACTGCTTTGTTGTAATAATCCAGGAGTTAAGAGTGAAACGGGATGATAATATTGACTCTCCGATGAAGTTCATTCTGAAACAAAACAGCAAAAATAAAATAATAATTACCATGACACAGTGGTACAAATGCAACAGTATCTTTTAATTTATATTTTTTGTTGTGAAATCCTTTTCGTATCACTTATGAAATGGTGACAGGTCTCATCTACAATATATGACCCTAGAATGCCCTCAAATTGAAGGGCAGAATATATAAGTCCAATATGCGGCAATAACAATCAGATTTACGATAGAGGTTTCAAAGATACACACAAAGATGGCGCTACTTACGCCTTAGAAAATCTGTAATCTGAATGAATCATTATTCATTGATTGTGATTTATCAGTAACATTAATAATATAAATACGGGAACGAACTTCATAGAAGTCCAAAATTTCGGCAGGCATCAGTCACAATGTACATCAAGGAGGGAGTTCTTTTGTTGGCGCTCGTCGCCGGGTGCTTGGGTAAGTCTTACAGTTAATTTATTTGTAGATACAATTTTTTTTTAAAGCTATTATGGCGGAAAGTACCTACGAGCTTACCTTATTTAAGATTCATTAGGGCCTTGTCTCTCTGAACTCTATGGTCCGTGCAATATGACTCCTAGAGACCCTAATACGACTATGTTATTTATTTATTTATTAACACTTTCTTGTATATATACAAAATTATATAAAGAAACTTAGGTAATAAGAAAGAAAACAAGAGGCGGCCTTATCGCTTGTTAATTATTTTATTCTATATTTTTCCATGCGATCTAGAAGTCCCGGGTAAGATTTCCGGGCCAGGCAAAGTGTTATTCGGTTTTTCCATTAAGAAATTATCGATAGCAGTGCGGAGTCAGCTCGCCCCCTATTACGTGGAACTGATAAATACCTGGCGAAATGTGGGTGCAGAGATGCACTTCTGTCTATTCCTTTTCCATGTTTTACTTTTATTTTAACTGTTACACCGTTCAATTGCGTGATAATTTATTTATTAAGTTCGAAGTTTTATCGAATATTATCTATGAGACACGGTCAATTGAAAAGTCCCCGGCCTACCATAGTAAAACACATTTTTTTGGCAAAAATAGTTTTTTTTATTCAACATAATTCCCTTCAAGGGTGATACACTGATTATAGCGACCCTCCAACTTTTCGATACCATTTTTGTAGTACGATTTGTCAATTGCTTCAAAAAAGGCCTTAGTTTCGGCGATCACCTCATCATTCGACGAAAATTTCTTCCCAGCGAGCATTCTTTTGAGATCTGAGAACAGGAAATAGTCGCTGGGGACCAGATCTGGAGAATATGGTGGATGCGGAAGTAATTCGAAGCCCAATTCATGGATTTTTGCCATCGTTTTTACTGACTTGTGACACGGTGCATTGTCTTGGTGAAGCAGCACTTTCTTTTTCTTTAAATGCGGTCGTTTTTCGGTGATTTCTTCCTTTAAGCGGTCCAATAACGCTATGTAATAGTCACTGTTGATGGTCCTTCCTTTTGCAAGGTAGTTAATGAAAATTATTCCATGCGCATCCCAAAATACAGACGCCATAACCTTGCTAGCCGACTGTTGCGTTTTTCCACGCTTTGGAGCGGGTTCATCGTGTGCAGTCCACTCGGATGACTGTCGATTGGACTTCGGAGTGAAATGATGGAGCCATGTTTCATCCATTGTCACATATCGACGCAAAAACTCGGGTTTATTACGATTGATCATCTCCAAACACTGCTCCGAATCATCAACCCGTCGTTGTTTTTATTCAAAAGTGACCTCGCGCGGCAGCCACTTTGCACAGAGCTTTCTCATACCCAAATATTCGTGAATGTTATGATGTACACGTTCCGTTGATATCTTTAGAGTGCCTGCTATTTCATTTAATTTCAATTTACGGTCATTCAAAATCATTTTGTGGATTTTTTTAATGTTTTCGTCGGTAACAACCTCTTTTGGGCGTCCACTAAGTTCACCGTCTTCGGAGCTCATTTCACCACGTCTAAACTTAGCATACCAATCCTTGATGGTTGATTTTCCTAGGGCAGTGTCCGGAAATTCGTCATCAAGCCATGATTTTGCTTCAACTGTATTTTTCCCTCCAAAAAGCAATATTTTATCAACATGCGAAATTCCTTTTTATCCATTTTTTCCACAATAACAAAAGTTGCTGCACTCAAAATGCTATAATTCACAAAATAATGATCGGAAAGCTTTCAAATTTATACACACGTCTTTTGAAGGTTAGGGCTAACTAAAAATCATATGGATTTAATTCTAGTACCACCATCTATGTGTCAGGCCGGGGACTTTTCAATTGACCTAATATTTAATGATTACTAATAAAACCAAACTCTATTTAATTTAATTCTTATGAATGGATATCCTTTAAAAATATTAATTTTATTATATCATGCTGTCAGGAGATCCCTTAAATACCTATACCTGGAATAATCAGACGACACAAATCTCCAAGTATGAAAGATTATCATCATTACCTGATTGTATTTACAAATGGATGCAGCGTTGATCGTCTTTCAATTATTACCTACAGTTTAGGGCCGAGTCAACTTTGCTAACATTAATAAAATAGTATACCACCATGGCATTTCATAGTAACGCCAGTTTTTTTTTTTTTTATTATTTTATTATCCAATAAGAAATGTAGAACATTAGATTTACAAGATAAAAAATAAAATATGCACAACACGAATCTTAAAACTAATAAATTATTCCGTTTCGTACAAGGTCGCCGTAGTGACTAAGGGATAAACTCCACTCTACTCTTGTCAACAGCCTACCCAGCTGCTGAGGCTGAGCAGGACATGTCCATCTTCTTCGAGCACGTCGACCGTAATGCCCGTATTGTCGGGGGTACTCAAGCAGCTGCTGGTAGTCACCCACACATGGGTGCCTTGAGCAACGGCGCTTTCATCAGGAACTTCCTTTGTGGTAGTTCCATTATCTCTTCAAGGACTATCCTTACTGCGGCTCACTGCATTGTCGCTGTTGTCAGCGGCAACTCCCTCAGCAGGTAGACTTGTTGTTATCAAAGTGAAATCTAATTCAGTAGGAGATTGTGGGAGAGAAACTTATATTAAATATTCCGCCTATCAGCTTATGTCATAGAGTTTACAATGCATCCAGCATTTTTGGAGCTGTTTTAAAAGAGAATAATAATCTACATAATTGTCATAACATGAATGTCCATGACAAATTGCAAGGCTACACGCTCGTCGCTCGCTTTAAGTAACTCTATTTTTCTAATTTTGGGTAATGAGACTTAAAACAACAAGACTGTAAAAGAAATTTTAACCCGCCAAAAATATTTAACATGTTACTCCCACCAGCTCCCTCCGAGTGACCGTGGGCACCAACCGCTGGAACTCAGGTGGTACGATGTACGCGTTCCAGAGGTTCGTCAACCACGCCAACTACAACGGTAACACCATCAAGAACGACATCGGATTGCTCATCACCTCTGCCAATATTGTGACCAGCAGTCTGGTTAGACCTATCCCCGTCAGCTACGACTGGGTTGCCGGAGGTGTAAGCTCTAGAGTTGCCGGTTGGGGTAGAATAAGGGCAAGTGCATCATTAATTATTATTTTCAGTTATATTCATTGTGTAATTTCAAAACAATCTGACTACTGAAAAACTGCAATTAGAAAAAAAATCAACTCCTACAATATATGTCAGTAAAATGTTCTGGATGTAAAGTATAAGATTCTATAAATCATAATATATTATAGATATATTTACGTAATTTTGGAACTTTTTCTTGAGGTATAAATTTTCAACACTGTTTCAGGCTAACGGTGCTCTGTCTGTCAACTTGCTGGAATTAAATTTGTCCGTAATGGACGGAAACCGCTGCGTCACTGACCTCGCCAGCGCCGCCGCCAATCTCAACTTCAGGGCTCCTCACGTCGATCCAGCCATCGAAATTTGTACCTTCCACTCTGTTAATCATGGAACTTGCAACGTAAGTTGTGGCATTTTATCTCAGCGTAGAATTATTACGATAATCTTATAATCTTTAAAACCAAACTTTTACTTTTAGTAAGATATTTCATAGATTGCGCTGATAAAGCGACCACCGCATAAATGTGTAACGATTTAACATTATTTTGTTTTCCATCAGGTCAGTGTAAAATAGTCACTTAAGCATAATTTGATCTAATATTTAACGTAGGTAATATATGCGATTTATTTCAATAACCACAGCAAAATTATTTAATTCTGAAAAGCAACGCCTTGTCATTTAGAAAGATTATGTAAAAGAAGTTTCAAAACAACAGTTATGGTTTCATAGCGCAAAATCCAATGACCCGCCTTTTTTTCTATAATCGGAGAAATAATGGGTAATCCGAGAAAGCCAGCTAAATGCTAAACTAATCATCAAGCATAATTACATTTTGCTCACACCAAACATTGGACTTGCACCTGAATTCAATGTCTTTGATAGTATTAAAACTCTCTGACTTTTCGAAGTTATACGTGTAATTATTATTTACTTTAACTTTAAAGGAAAACATCGTGAGGAAACCTGCATCTCTAAAAAGTTCTTAAGAATTTCTTAGGTGTTTAGTCCGCCAACCCGCACTAAGTGGTGGACTACGGCCTAAACCCTCTTGTCTAGTCTAGTCGTAAAGGAGGCCCGTGCTCAGCAGTGGGACGTATATGGGCTGATGATGATGGTAGTATTAAAACATATGACATCAAATTACTCACATTGTGCATCCATTCAACATCTACTGCCATGCTAATTTAAGCTGATTAGATGGTAAATTTCTTATTATTTAATCTTATGAAATTGATTCCATGCAGGGTGATTCTGGCAGCGCTCTGGTCCGCACCGACCGAAACGAGCAGATCGGTATCGTATCGTGGGGTCTGCCGTGCGCGCTCGGAGCCCCCGACATGTTCGTCAGGGTCAGCGCTTACAGAAGCTGGATTGAGAGCAACATCGTCTGATAAATGTGATAATGTTTTACGGAGATTTCAATAATAAATTATTCTCACTCAATTTGGATTTCAATTTGAACTGGTTCTCACCTCTTGCTAATATGTGTGTTACTACTGTACTTAGGGGTAACAGGGCCTTGGTCAACTTCATCAAATTTATTATTGAGTCAGACACATTCATGATTGGAGGCATTAGGCCTACCCCCCACTCTGCTGTAGAGGAGACCCGTGCTCAGCAGTAGAACAATTAATAGTAGAAGGGTGGTTTGATGAAGATAGTGTCAACCAAAATACATGAGTAATATTTTCTCAAGGTTGCCATAATCCATCAGATGTCGAGGAACGCAGTAGACATCTAGTTGTAAGTCTAGGAATATTAAGATGAAATGCGGTGTAATTATTAAAGTGATAATTTATTGCAAATACAAAGTATTAGTAAGTTTTTTATCAGACGCAGAGTCAATAGTGTGTCTGGTTAATTGTCTGTTAATTATTATCTATACTAAACTTCCCTGAAACAGAAATAATTAATTAAAAATAGTTCTGTAAAGTTAGGACATGAGTGTTTCGATTAACAAAGGATAGTGGTCTCTTTTGGTCGGCTGTTTACCATCAGGTACGGTGTTATTGCTTTGTCGTGTCGTTGCATAAAAAGAGCTCACCGAATCCATAACTAGATTGAGACATTTTTAAATTATAATGTCCACTTGGTTCGAAAGACAGATTTCAGTAGAAAAGAATGGGAAAAAAGCTTAGGTACTCTACTAATGTTCCTTTTAAAAATTAATTTTCAAAGCAACGATACCAACATCATCCAGTTAGGTCTCAATCGGGAGCAATATTTAAGTATTAAGCATTAGAATTTAATGATTTATCACGCACTTTAACGGAAGAATATTCGTAAACGTCCTTACAGCAACCCTCAACTATGGTGTATCAAGTCCACCAGTGAATTACGCAAATGTGTCACATTCTGAAATGAATTTGTAAGCATCTGATTCCGACTGAGCTGGCAAAATGGTATTTATTGGTGATAAATTGCCAAAATCACTTCTTATTAATCGTGCCAGTAACTTTTATAAGATTTTTTAAGACAAAATGAATTGTTCCTTACAGCAACACTGTGTAAGTTATAATTGCTAGACATTTATATTTGACAGCCCCGTGACGCAGTTGGCTAGATACCAGCTTGCGAAACGATAGGCCGCGGGTTCGATCCCCGCACCGAGACAATTGTTCGTGTGATCCACAAATATTTGTGTTTTGGGTGTTTGTGAGACCACAATGTCTCTCATAAATTCTGATACCCACGACACAAGACTTGTATCTTAGTGTGGGATCATAACTATGTACTCGTATATGTGATTTATAGTTTAAAGTTCATGTCTCTATAAAAATAAATTTTCGGAATACTTAATAAGTTTCATGTTACAACAAAGTGATATAAGTTATACGTTTTTATGTATTTTATTGCGGATATCAGCATCTGCTAATAAGGTTTGATTACATTAATTATAACAATGTCAATATGTTTTGTTTCACTTACTGTAACATATTAGCTCTTTTAATTAAGTTGTATATAACAAAGCTGAACTAACGCTGGTTTATACAACGTAAAAAAAGCTGACAAGCCTGACTCCAAACCTGAATTAACATAAGAAAATATCGAAGGAGCTTTCATCATATATCTGGACATATTATTTATGAATCAGTCAAGCTGAAAATGTGACTTGCATAAGAACCGTTTTACCACCTCTAATTTCACTTCTCACTCCTAATTTCTCCTTTAATCAGTGCTTATAGCATAGCGTTGTTGAGATGTCTCTTCTACTTCCTCAGGGGTAACTTCTATGTATTTTGTACTGGTAAGGCAAACAGGTCCCTGTGGAAGTCATTGGGAGAGGCCTATGTCCAGCAGTGGACTTCGATTGGCTGATGGATTGGATTGGATTGAAGGCAAACAGAGAAATCCGCACTGGATAGTAAGTCAATAAGTCCGGAGGTTACCAAATAATTTGTCAAGTGGCCAGAGAACAATAATGCCGGCCTGTGGAGATGCTTTGTCATACAACGTTCAGAGGTCCCAGAATTATAGCAAGACACGTGAATTGGTACTCTATATCTAGATGGTACGTCAAACATAGCCGATTGTTCGAAGGGCAAGGAATGAACGCTGATTGCAGGCACGTGACAACCAATTGATTTCGAGCTTCGTCACCCATAATCATAATTAGCCTTTGTTTTTATCTCAATGTTTTTCGTATTAAGATATGTATTTATGACAATATTATTGATTAATTCCCTGGCTTTGTCATCTAGTATATTAATACTAGTTTGGTACCATTAGGTAACCAGGTTTTTATTCAGTGTGTGATTGGCCCTATTTAATAGAAAAGAAAACACGCGTTATTCTGTGTAGAGTGAGATAAGATGAAATAACTCTTCGAATGATTTGTCATGATACTATGTAGAACACGCTGGGGCTGCATCGTTCATAAAATTATGAGCAAATTTAAGAGCGAATTCCTACATACAAAAAAGTGGGAAATTTCGACTGAACTTGATAATAAGCTCATGTTTATTAAGTAAATAAATAAATACACCCAACAGTCACATACATAGTTCTGACCCCACACTAGGATACAAGTCCTGTGTCGTGGGTATCAGAGACTACGAGAGACTTTTCAGTCTCACAAACACCCAGACCCGAAACAAATATTTGTGGATCACACAAACATTTGTCTCGGTGCGGGGATCGAACCCGCGACCTCTCGTTTCGCAAGCTGGTGTCTAGCCATCTGCGCCACGGGGCTGTCAAGTAAAATAAGTAAAATAGCTAACTGTATAAGTAAAATAGCTATAGCCTTGGACAAAGTAAGCCAAGAAAATTGTCAGTCAAGTAACCGTTAATGATCATTGCAGGGAATTCATATGTAGTCCATATATTTTTATAAAAATGTAATGTTGAATTGTTATGAAATAGAAATAATTTCATAAATTTCTTTCGAAACTAATCTATATTAATAATTTCGTCGAGGGGTACGATAGACTCGATCGTAACCTTACCTGAATAATAAAACTAATGATTTCGAGTCGAAAACATACCTATATCCGCAAAATTCAGTCAAATCAATCCGCTGACAGACAAATCGCAGTCGCCATATTGGTCACTAGCGAAAGTCACTGATGTCCATGTTAAAACCAAAGTGTCCCTTACAATGAACTGTGACTCATGTCATGCTCTGAAATATTTTTAAAGGAGTTGGCTTTGAAAGAAATTGACGTAACATTAAACCTCCTAGGAAAGAGAATAATAGATTTCAAAAAATGATGTTTTCATATCTGATTCTGTTTATGACTGTAAACATGAAAAAGCAAATGGCTATGAAAAATACCAAAAATTAAATGCGGAACAAAAATATGCGGTCTATACAATACTGAACTCTGTAAATAATACCACTAAGAGAAAACTGTTTTACCTTGACGGACCAGGGGAAACTGAAACAGCTTTTGTATTTACAAATATTTTGCATATTTTAATATCTGAAAACAAAATACGCCTGCCTATAGCGTTTTCTGGTATTACAGCAACTCTGGTAGGTATCTGTCGGTAGGATCACTGGCTGCTTAGTTATAGAAGGAAACTTATTTAATAATTTGTGATGAAGCACCCATGACTAAATGTCATGATATTGTTGTAGTTGATCGACTCTTTGAACATACAATGAAAAATAAATAACCTTTGGGAGGCAAAACTTTATTATTCGCAGGAGATATGGGTGAGATGTTACCAGTAGTAGGCAGACATGGCCGACCCACTTCCACTTTAGACGATGAGACGAAACAAATTAAAAATGAAGATGGTGAGTTGAGATGATAGTTTAAGAAATGCAAGTGTTAATTTAGGGTATTGTGTCCTCAGGTGGGCATTATGACCATTACCAGACATGGTCAACCGATAATGTTATATCGGTTGGCTAGAAAAATTCGAAGCAATCAAGATAAATGTTATCTGTAAATGTGATTGCTATAAATACGAAGTAAATTAGTTCAAAAGTACTTCAGGCGTTAAGCACTATGTACTTGAAACAGGGAATATTACTGCTAGCCCTAATCGCCGGGAGCTGGGGTGAGTTCATTGTATTATAAATAAATTTTATTATATAATCGTATCGTATCGTATTGTAATCGCTTGTAATGAGTAAGCAAATGTAGGGTGTTATGCACCTGCCCTGAAAGTGACCCCGAGAGGGGCGGCGGCACTGTGGCCTGTGTCCGTCGCAGGCGCTCACTCACAACCGGGGCGCCCGAACCGAGCTAGTGGGGATTCAACTGCGCCCCCTAAAACTCCGAGACGGCCGAGAATATTTCATTTCGGAGGCGCACCAGGCGGCTGCGGAATTATGGTGGGCGCTTCTCGCTCACGTACCGTGGTTGCCCAACTCGGCGCGGAGATGGCCACCGGGGGGTTTTGGTCGGTATGCCGGTTTAGATATTTTGTTAGGGACCCAGCCCGGCACTAATATCTGCGCGGATGTGACGCCCCGCGCGCCCGGCTTGACGGCCGGTGACCCCGACATACGCTTCCCGCCCCCCTACCCCAGAGGTGACGGGAAGTAGAGCCATAAACAGCTTTCCCCTCGAAAAAAAAATGGTGTTATGCACACACTGCAGTCATATCTCTGTGTCGTGTGCGGTCTCTTTGTGCGTATCATCCAAGCTGAATTTCATGGCAGTTTTTTGAAAATTATTTCATCTGGCACGATAATAACTACTGACGGTTGGCACGCTTTATTGGTCCAGACTGGGTTAATTATCGAAAAATAGTCATCAGTTCTTTATGCAATTGACTTACAATTTTTTTAATTAGATTGCCATGTGCGATAAGGCCGCCGTTTGTAGGTACATGGAAAGGTTTCCATGTATGTTTTTTATGTTTCTTTATTATTTTAATTTTTAATAAGTGTACAATAAAGTGTTAAATAAATAAATAATTAGAACAAATCCATTTTCATCATCAATCACTGCTGTAGATATTCCTTTGCCAACAGTGTCCTGACCATAACTTTAACCAATAAAAAATATAAAAATTTATTTATTTAATTAATGACATAGAGCTGATAACACACAATCACAGTGGTGCCGAAACTAAGCTAAGCTTGTATCTTGGGCGCCATTTACATGTTTGTTTGACACAGTTAAAAGTCAGTATATTTGTCAGTATCACAAGTCGTGATAGCCTCGAGTTTTAGGCAGGCGGTCGAGAATCTCGACGATCGCGGGATCAAATCCCAGGCACACACCTCTGACTTTTCCAAGTTTTTTCCATTGTAATGAAACCTACACATCTAAAAGTTCTTAGGAATTTATTATCTTGGACTAAGGCCTAAACCCTCTCAGTTGTAGAGGAGGCCCGTGCCCAGAAGTGGGACCTATATGGGCTGATGATAATATTTATGTAGTTAATAATAAAATGAAAGTAAAAGGTAACAATAATTAAAAAAATATAAGAAGTACCTAATGCTAATTTAACATCACCTCCTCACATATTAATTTATTGTGTTTTAGTGTTTGTTGTCATAGCGGCAACAGAAATACATCCTCTGTCAAAATGTCAACTGTCTATCTATCACGGTTCATGAGATATAGCCTGGTGACAGACGGACAGACAGACAGCGAAGTCTTATTGTTAGTAATAAAGCCCCGTTTTACCCATTGGATACGGAACCCTAAAAATTAAAAATTCGTCATGGTTGTTGTCAACGTTTCTACATGTTTTGCGTAAACTCTACGTCACACACTGCGCAGGAAATTAAAATTATTAGATATCGCTAATCAAATTGATTGATAGAGTAATTATGCTGCTTACTCATTATTTGTAAATATTACCTATAGATTTTATAACATAGATTACGTATATTTACTAAAATTACATATCATTATCCAGCTGATAGCTTGGAGCTTCATTCACTGGCTCGCTTTATAAAAGAAACATCATCAGCATACATCATCAGCCCATATACGTCCCACTGCTGAGCACGGGCCTCCTCTACCTTTGAGAGGGTTTAGGCCTTAGTCCACCACGCTGACCTAGTGCGGGTTGGCGGATTACACACCTAAGAAATTCCTAAGAGCTTTTCGGAGTGCAGGTTTCATAACGATGTTTTCCTTCACCGTTAAAGTACGTGATAATTATTTGCGATAATTAATAATGTAATATTAACTCACTTACACACATACACACTCCCGTCTACATCCCCCTCTGAGTGACCCACACAAAGGTGCATTTCTATAATACGCATCTGCTACAGATTCTAACACTGAGAAATTACAAATGGCAAAACTAAATAATACTGTGAGACTCGTGAATAGATTTTTTTGGATCGAAAACTTTGGATCTCAAGGAGCTCACTAGTGCCACAGGAATAAAATAATTATAGCATAGGGAAAGACGTATTTTTGAAATATACTATAAATGTTATACTAGTCTGGTCGGGCCACGTCGCAATTTAGTTTTATCAGAAGCGTCACTTGATATAATGAATATAAAAATATGTTTGAGATTCATCAGGGGCAGTTCTTTTTTGGGTCCAATCTTTGTTCTTTTATGTCACGCTTCTAATACAAATGTTTTTTTTTAACACAGCAAGTTTAAAAACGTGAAAGCTTAAGAAATGAATAACGCGCATTTTAATTATAATAAGGATAGTTTAATATAATATAATTAAAGGATATTTCCGCTATTTTTTTTGCGAAGGAAGCACCAAACCATCCCAGCTGTAGATGCCATCAATCCACAATTGACCTTTGAAAGTACCTGTTATCATTTATATAACTTTTTACTTAAATAATATTTTTGCTTCGTAGCTCTTCCAACGCCTGAAGATGACCAGGATTTGTCAGTTTTCTTCAACCAGTTGGATTCGAATGCGCGCATCGTGGGTGGAACTCAGGCGGCGGGCGGTAGCCACCCCCACATGGTGGCAATGAGCACGGGACTCCTAATCAGGAGCTTCACATGTGGTGGTTCTATAATCAGTAGCCGAACAGTACTCACTGCGGCGCATTGCATCGATGCTGTGTTCAGTTTTGGATCACTCAGCAGGTTAGTACAAATCCATATAAACTTCTTAAAAAAGGTTAGGATCTTCAAGTATTTTACAAATTGAATTGCAATTAGAATAGTTAGTTTCAAGGTCCAGTCTAACTCTACGGTTAAATTCATCTAAGTTAGTCTGTCTAGTTCTTGTATTAGGTAATGCTGTTAATATAATTTTTAGTTGGTTATTTTCGAGGTAGCCCTGAAGTTTTTAAATCAGTCGATATCAGTTCGTCAAAAGTATTTAAATGAATATAAAATATATTCCGCTATGTTTAGTGACTCAAGCTTTGCTTACAATAATTTACTTACAATCTTCACGAATAAGAGAAATAGCAATGACGGTATATTATGCCTCGTGGTCTCGCGGCATAAGTATGTGCCGTGCGATTTAGAGGTCCTGGGTTCGATTCCCGGGTCGGGCAAGGTGTTATTGGGTTTTTTCATTGGGAAATTCTCAGTAACAGCATGAAGTCTGGAAATGTGTCCGAAAAACGGCAATAGGCTCGCCCCCTATTACGTGGGACTGATACATACCAGGCGAAATGTGGGTGCAGAAACGCACCTCTGTCTACCCCATCGGGGAATACAGGCGTGAGTTTATTTATGTATATATGGTGTATTATTTGTTATGGTGTAATTATTTTTTACTCTCACTTCCAGTTCCCTTCGCTTAACAGTGGGCACCAACTTCTGGAACCGTGGTGGAACCACTTTCAATGTGGCTCGCAACGTTACCCATCAGAACTACGTCTCCCAAATCATCAAGAACGACATTGGCTTGCTCATCACCACCACCAACATCGTGACTTCGACTCTTGTTAGACCCATCACCTTGAGCTTCGACTACGTGCCTGGTGGCGTGATTGCCAGAGCTGCTGGTTGGGGCAGGATCAGGGTACGAATAAAAATGATTAATGTCGTTAATGTCAACTTACATCCAGAGGGTTGTAGTAGAAGAACAACATTTAGGTCTTTTGATTTTATGCTTCTGCCAAGTATTGCAGCATTTTTAAATTACAATGCATTATTTGTAAGGCTCGACCGAGATCTCGGTCTCGGTCTCGGTCTCGGCATTCTCGGCTACAAATCGAACCGAGAATTTTGTCTCGGTTCTCGGCTAATTACAGCCGAGATTCTCGGTCATGACCGAGATTGTAACTTTGTTCGGATCGGCATTCAAATTTTACCGCGCGTGGCCACGCGCCGCAGCGCGAAGTCGATCGGTGTAAGTGCGTGAGAGGCTGAATTGTGATTGGTTGAAGTCCCGTCTGGCGAACTGCGGCCGGCCGCCTTTGCCCCGTACGAGTCTTTCGAAGTCCGAGTCCGAGTCTGCGCCGCCTACTAGCGTAGCAAGTGAACAACTCGACGGTCCCCAAGAACAAAATCTTATCTGCAAAATGCTCTACTGCAGTATAGAGTCTTTAAATTAAGTGAAAATATATATATAAATTACTCACTCACTTCAAAAAAAAAATTTGAAAAAAAGAAACATTATTTCTTAAAAAAAAATGTTTGATGTGAGTGAGTAATTTATATTTATATTTTCACTTACTTTAAAACCTTTATACTGCAGTAGAGCATTTTGCAGATATGATTTTGTTCTTGGGGACCGTCGAACTGTTTAGCAAAGCTGGACAATTGTATGACGAGAGGCGACACTCTTTGAAGGGCGAAAATGCCGAAAAATTGCTTTTTTTATGTTATAATATAATGTTATTTAACTTTGATTATTAAAACAGTTAATTTTGTTAAACAATTAGTAGTGTATTAAAAAGTTAACAGTATTAAAAATCAAAAATTTCACGCTTTGTCTATTCTCGGTCTCGGCTCTCGGTCTCGGCCGAGATATCATTTATTCTCGGTCTCGGTCTCGGTCTCGGCCGAGAACGAAAAACCCATCTCGGTCGAGCCTTAATTATTTGAGACAACAATAACCTAAAATTATGTACTACAGTTAGTATTGCACTTGATATTTCTATTATTATTAATTATCGTTAGAGGAAGTTTGAAAGTGGCTCCTGTGATAGATAAGCTGAAAGGAAACCGTCTGTCGTGGTATGGTCATGTTATGAGAAGGGACGAAACATATATTGGTAAAAAAGTAATGAGTATGAAAGTCGAAGGATGGACAAACAGAGGAAGGCCTAAGAAAAGATGGATGGAGTGCGTGAGAGAAGATATGAAAGAAAAAGGGGTGACTGAAGACATGACGGCTGATAGGGGTGTTTGGAAGGATAAAACATACTGCGCCGACCCCAAATAATATTGGGAACAGGGCAAGTGAATGATGATGATGATTTCTATTATTATTAAAAGGAGACATGTTTGTGTTGAGAGTGCCGTCTTGATATTTTATTATTTATTTGAATAGCACCGTGTCATCAATTAGTTACTTTGATATTAATAATCATTATCATCATCTGCTCATATACGTCCCACTGCTGGGCACGGGCCTCCTCTACAACTGAGAGGGTTTAGGCCTTAGTCAACCACGCTGGCCTAGTGCGGGTTGGCGGACTACACACCTAAGAATTTCCTAGGAACTTTTAGGTATGCAGGTTTCATCACGATGTTTTCCTTCACCGTTAAAGTACGTGATAATTCATTGTGAATACACACATAACTTAGAAAAGTCAGAGGTAGAGTATGATAATACATGACATTAAGAGAAGCGTTAATGTCCATTTCCATCCAGATAATTTTAGTTCTATGATTAATGGTTATACAAAGTATCGCAATATATTCAAATTGTAATGCATAGTATGAGACCACTATAATCTAAAATTATGTACTACAATTAGTTTCGATCATTCTACGAGTATTATTAAAAGCATGTTTGAGTCGAGAGGCGAAAGATGGTTGTCACTTGTTATTCTATTCTTTATTTCAATAGTACTGTACGTACCATCAAGTAGCCACTTTGTTAATAATAAACCTTGGTATTGCAGGCTAATGGTGCCCTCTCGGCTTCTCTCCTGGAGGTCACGGTGCCTACCATTGACGGCGACGCATGCGTGGCAGGCGCTGAGCAGGCAGCCATAGCCCTGAACATGAGGGCGCCTCCAGTCGAGCCACACATCGAACTCTGCACCTTCCACGGCCCTAACGTTGGCATGTGCAATGTGAGATACATATATTATCATCTTCTTACCTTATTATTTTATGACAGGTTCATTATGCTTGCTTATTCTTTATCAGCAATCGTGTCTTCACTTATCCCGTTAGTTCAGTCAATCTGTAACACATCATTCTGCCGCAAAAGTGTGTACAATACGATCTATTGATCCTGGGTTCGATTCCCTGTTCCGATGAAGAATTATTTATTTGTCGGAGAGTCTTGAGCGTTATTGTTTTTTTTTTTTGAATAGTGACAGTAAAACTTCTGGGGGTAATTTCAAAAACTTAGTACAGAGCTCCGTTCGGTCCGGCGTTCCGAGCGAGAATGAATCATTCTCGATCGAGCGGCTGTATTTATACCCTACGTTGGCCGCACAGTGGGGATTCGTCGACGCTTCGACATATTAATAAATTAGGAAATTGTCACTAGAAGCCCGAAGTCTGGATATGTGCCCGAACAACGGCAACAACCTCCAATCGCGTGGGACTTATAATACAACTATCTAAACAGAGCTCATAATTGCACCTATTCCTACCTATTTAATGATGCAGGTTTGAGACTTGAGTGTGTAAATAGTAAATGGCTTTTTGGAATTCCAGGGTGACTCCGGCAGCGCTCTAGTCCGCATCGACAACGGGCTCCAGATCGGCGTGGTCTCGTGGGGCTTCCCGTGCGCCCGCGGCGCTCCCGACATGTTCGTCAGGGTCAGCGCCTTCCAGGACTGGGTACAACGCCACGTCGTCTAACTTGAATGTTACAAAGAATACGAATCTTGACAACTGATGTTTGAAAATGATAAATGATCGAAATTCCATTGGCTTTTTGTTTTAATATACATATGACGATAAGGAAATGAAATGTGTAAGTCATCAAATAATAAATGTTTAACATCGTCGATGGACAGAAAATCTATTATACTAAAATCAATCCTTTAAGAGTTTAGATTAGGTATTTTAAGATTCTAGCAATTATATTTTTTACTTCAATTAGTTATTAACTTTCCCGTGCCTTTGCGCGGAGTGCAGCTTAAATTATTCACAAAATTCAGATTTGTTAGAGTATGCGAAGGGATATCTAATTTTAATACTTATGTCTGTATTTATCTTTATTAATATTAAATTTATAACCAGTGTGTATCCCAAGTAAGCTGTCTGCCATCAGGACTTAAATTTGTTGGTTATAAAAGAAAACCCACGTAAGAGTACACACACAAGCTCCGCATCATCAAGACTATTACCGTTTTTCGAGAACAATTCCAGGCTGTGCTGCTACTAAAAACATTCTAATGAAAAAACCGAATAACACCTTTTTCGACACAGAACCCACAGATAGCTTATAGGTACTTGTGCCGCGAGTGAAATGAGTAAAATCAAATCAACAAAAAAAAAGGTAAAAATAAACTAAAGATTCATTTAATAAATTCATAAGTACTAAAGTTTATTTAAAACAAATTCCAAATAATCCTTGAAGCCGCTGATCCGTACGAACACGTCAGGAGCCCCGGTAGCGCACGGGAAACCCCAGGAGACCAAGCCAATTTGATCCCCATACTTCAGGCTCACCATAGCACTCCCAGAATCACCCTGAAAGCATTCTTAATGTACAAACGGTTCATCGTTGTTTTAGTTATGTGATCTATAACAATTTTGTACAAGAATTAAGGTAGAAGATTATTAGTAGATCCAATCGAAATCTACCGAATCCGTAACTGATTTTATAACGCATTATTAAAAATATATTAATATTTTAAAGATTATAATTAGAGGCCATTTAAAAATATTATCAAATATTGGTCCAATATGCTATTGCACCAATTTTTTATACACCTCGGTGTGAATCGGTGGACTTTACAAATCTATAATTTTGAGTCAAAAGTCCAAGCTGTTAGCCTAAATAGTAATATTTAGTAATTATAAATGTATTTCATTATAATACCTTACAATATTATATATTTACATTATTAAAAGCATATGCGTACAGACCTTTTACTAAATTATTGTAGTGTTGGAGGACTCACTAATAAAACTCAAGAGGAGGGGTATATTCAAGAAGAGCTATATAGCAAGCACACCGGCGGGTTATTATTATTCGTGACTTTGTGCGGAGCGGACCTCTTGTCAGTTGCAAGATGGATTGATATTTTAAAATATAAAAGTTGTTAGAAATATAAAAGTTGAAGACGTACTTGTTTCTCAACGAGTGTTACCCTTCAAAGCCAACGAATTGCGGGGATGCAATGGTGTAGGACTGTAGGTGATATGACAATTGACAGTGCAGTTTGGAGAATTACACTTACATTGCACATTCCGTGTCTGGGTGAGTGGAAACTGCATAGCTCGATGGCAGGGTTTAATGCCGGCGCCCAAGGCATGCTCAATGACGCATTCTTAACGCCTAGAGCACAATTCTCAGCATCTATTGTGTTTACGTACAACAGCTGGAGATCATCTGGAGTAGGAGCTAGATGCTGTGAAAATTGTTGTTATTAGATTCATCCAAAAATTAATCAAAAATCGTATGTGTCAAAAAATGGATCGATGAATGGATCGCTTCAAAAATGATCAGTTTTTTTTGTGATGGAATCCATTTGTGGCCCGAAAAATGGCAAAAGGTTGTAGCTAATGGAGCATATTTGATTAATATTTTTTTATAATACAAGAGTATTTCGTTTTTAATATATCCCTCAAAACTAACCGGAAGACCTAATAAATTAATTTTTACCTACCACAACGTTCTCGTCCCACCTCGGCCCAGTGACGCCCCAGCCCGTGACGTATGTCTTATGCCCACCTCCGACCCACTTGTAGTTAAGGGCCATAATCGCCACTTTTTCATTGAGCTTTAGCTCTTCAGACATAACGAGTACTCCAATATCGTATTTAATGTTATCTGCATCGTATTTGGGGTGGATATTGTATGTTGTGAACTCAATTTTAGTACCTCCGGCTGCCCATTGGTTTGAACCGACTCGACCGTGGAAATTTCTGGAAAGAATTTTAAACGTAATGTTGACATTACTTCGACCGCACTGAAATAACCATCAGGCGCTAGAGACCACTTTGCCGTGCCCATATATATATATCCTCTAACTTTTTATCTAGTCAAATAATGTAGACTAAGGCATTTGAACCGTAGAAGCCCATACAAAGGAGCAACCTGGAATACGATTCCTCGGTCAGGCTGTGTTACAGGTTAAAAAAACTGTCTGGAAATGCGCCTAAAGAAAGCAAATGGCAATATCGCAAAAAGAAATGTAAAGATACTATATGTCTGCTCCTTTGAAGACACAGGCGTGAAGACTACAGACGATCAAAGTCATTTAAAATTAACAAAGCCTTAGTTCCGAAGCTCTCAGTGCAAATTTCGATCTCTGATGTGTAATCGCTGAAGCCGGATATTGCGTAACCACGTGAGCGCACACGGAGCTGTGCATCCGGTTCCTACGTACATTGATTAGTTCTAGTATACTATATCTACTATAGTATTCATGGCTTTATCGTGTTTCATTTCACTAGAACAGAAGCCTGGAAATTTAATAATTTTCTAGAATAAAAAATCCTATCAAAACATAATTTTAATAAAATAAATTAAATTTATTTATAACAACATAAAATATAATTTATTTTTATAACTTAGGATAATATATTGTAACCTGCCTCATGGTCTCGCGGTACAAGTATGTGCCGAGCGATCTAGAGGTCCTGGGTTCGATTCCCGGGTCGGGCAAAGTGTTATTGGGTTTTCCATTAGGAAATTCTCGGTAACAGCACGGAGTCTGGTAATGTGCCCGAAAAACGGCAATAGGCTCGCCCCCTATTACGTGGGACTGATACATACTTGGCGAAATGTGGGTGCAGAAATGCGCCTCTGCCTACCCCTTCGGGGAATACAGGCGTGAGTTTATGTATGTATGTATTGTAACCTAAAGTCTGACTTGGCTAGTTCTTTTTTTCGGCCTCACAAACACCCAAACCCCGAAAAAATTTTTTGGAACACCCGCAAATATTTTCCTCGAGCTTGTGTCTAGCAGAACTGAAAAAATGTTTTACTTACGGTGAAAATTCTCCATCTATGACATAAAAGTCGATACAATGGGCTGCAGTTAGTACGTGTTTCTTGGAGATGATGGACCCTCCACATCCAACGATGATGAAAACCCTCCCACCCACAAGCGCTACCATATGTGGGGCATAACCTTTCGGTGCGTCCACGCCGCCGATGATGCGCTGGGTGAAGTATTGGGACAAGTCTCCAGATGATCTTTCCACAGGAATTCCTAGAGAAAATAAGTAAACTTTGTAGTTCCACGATGCATCCATTGCAGTGATGGCCTCGAGGTTTAGGCGCGCGGTCGAGAATTTCGGCGGTCGCAGGTTCAAACCCCAGGCACACTCTGACTTTTGGAAGTTATGTGTGTATTCACAATGAATTATCACTTGCTTTAACGGTAAAGGAAAACATCGTGATAAAACCTGCACACCTAAAAATTCTTAGGAATTTCTTAGGTGTGTAGTCCGCCAACCCGCACTAGGCCAGCGTGGTGGACTAAGGCCTAAACCCTCTCAGTTGTAGAGGAGGCCCGTGCCCAGCAGTGGGACGTATTTGGCTGATGATGATGAAGATGATGATGCATCCAAATATGATGAATAGATTGAAACATCGTGTGTAATTGAGTTTTGAATTAGATATTTCTATTAGTTCTATTGATTTTGATTTGATTGAAGGCCTAAACCCTCTCAGTTGTAGAGGGGGCCCGTGCCCAGCAGTGGGACGTATATGGACCAATGAAGATAATATGCTGCTGACTACAATATATTTGAATTAACTATTTTTGACAATTATCACTTTAATACGAGTAGGTACTTACCATTGAATCCCACTATGAGACATAAAAAAACAATCAAGGCTTTATTAAACATGATGAATTTGACTAATAACTTGGTACTAAATTGAAAGAACTTAAAGTCAATATTTATATACTAGAACCGCATCAAACTTAGATAAAATTATGAATACAACACGACCTTGCTCATGAATACTAAATTAACCTCGATAACATTATGTCTACAAACGTAAAAACAATTGAAAATCGGAAATTAATAAGTTCGATGCACCGTATTTTTTGTTGATAACTATTTTGTTTATTAATTCGTAAATGACTGCCTCGTGGTCTCGCGGTACAAGTATGTGCCGTGCGATCTAGAGGTCCTGGGTTCGATTCCCGGGTCGGGCAAAGTGTTATTGGGTTTTTCCATTAGGAAATTTTCAGTAACAGCCCGGAGTCTGGAAATGTGCCCGAAAAACGGCAATAGGCTCGCCCCCTATTACGAGGGACTGATACATACCTGGCGAAATGTGGGTGCAGAAATGCACCTCTGCCTACCCCTTCGGGGAATACAGGCGAGAGGTTATGTATGTATGTATGTAATTCGTAAATATTGTGCTTTTAGATTTATATCAAATTCTATGTACAAATAATCAAGATTAGACATTTTAGAGGAACTATTGAGAATGTGAAAGGTGAAAGAAACTACACTCCTAGTAATTTCTTTGGTGAGTAGTCCGCCAGCCCGCACTACGCCAGCGTGGCGGACTAAGGCCTATCCGCTATCGTAAAAGTGTAACAGATAAATGCAGAGTTACTATCGCATTTATAACTTTAGCATGGATTTATTTCGTGGTCAATGAGTCAGTATTTTGACTATTTCATTGTTTTTCCGTTCTTTGGATTGCTTTTATGAGAACAAGCGTTTTATTATCCTCTGATCTATAACTATATGGGCAGAGTACATTAGCTTCTTAGAACTGACGGCCGTGTAGACCACAAGGTGGACTGATGATGTAGTAAAAATCGCGGGAAGCCGTTTGATGCAGGCCGCTTCCGACAGAGCGCTTTGGGTCTTTGGGGGAGGCCTATGTCCAGGAGTGGACGTCTTTCGGCTGATGATGATGATCTATAACACCAAAATGTAGTGTTTTAATTGCCGAGTCCTCGAATATAGGAAATTGAAAAAGTCTATATTCGACTTTCATGTATGTTATCGGGTCACTGTGTATGAATATGTACTCGTAATCAAAGGCGTAGATTATATCTTTTCACAGACAACATTGAACTATTGAATGACAACGAAAATTCAAGTTACGTATCGTTTTTTGTTTTGAAATTTGTATAAATACTTGTTTTGTAAATTATTTTGTTATAAATAGTCTAGCAGTGCTATTAGAATCATCAAAATGTACAAAATAGTTTTTATTATTGCAATTGGCTGCATTGGTATCGCTTATGGTAAATCTCTTTTTGTTATTATTTTATTTGTTTTTTTTTGTAATTACTTAATTACCGTAACTATTACTCGTCTTCGTTTTCGTACACGGTTTTATCACAGCCTGTATACTGGCTCGGCATATTTACAGCATTTGAATGTAAATAAGCAGTGATGGCCTCGAGGTTTATGCGCGCGGTCGAGTTTCGGCGGTCGCAGGTTCAAACCCCAGGCACACACCTCTGACATTTCGAAGTTATGTGTGTATTCATAATGAATTATCACTTGCTATAACGGTGAAGGAAAACGTCGTGATAAAACCTGCGCACCTAAAAGTTCTTAAGAATTTGTAAGGTGTGTAGTCCGCCAACCCGCACTAGGCCAGCGTGGTGGCCTAAGGCCTAAGCCCTCTCAGTTGTAGAGGAGGCCCGTGCCCAGCAATGGGACGTATTTGTGCTGATGATGATGAATGTCAAATGTGGTCTAACTTAGTTGTCGACTCGCAAGAAACGATCACGATTATTTCTCTCCAGTTAGCATTTTGATCTGGCTGATCTAATTGTCTTAAAAAGCGACAAAAATAAGCTGTTAGACCTTGTAAAGAGCTTATATGAAGTTAGTAACTATCGAGGCTGATATCAACCAACAAAGTGCATATAAACATAATTGAATTCATTAGTGTAAATGTATCTTGTTTACAACGGCAATTGAAGTCTTCCAACTCTTACTAGGCCAGTGTGGTCGACATGATCAAACCCCCATAAACCTAGTTATGTCTTTTTGAGGATATCAAAGTTTTCCGATCAACTTTAGACCAGTGTGATGCACAAAGTCCAACCACTTCCAATGGGAAAGGCATGTGTCCAGGATTAAGAGTCACCCCGGCTAATGCAGGTACTGATTTTCACAGGATTCCCGTTAGAAGATCCAAACACAGACCTGAGCAGGTACTTCTCTCGCATCGTGGGAGGGGAGGTGGCTCCCGAGAACTTCGCTCCATACGCCGTGGCATTGCTAGTTGGGGACTATGTGGTCATGCTGACCTGTGGAGGATCCCTGATGACGCCCCACTTGGTGCTCACCGCAGCCCATTGTATCGAGATATTTGTCATATGGGGAAACTTGTTGCCGTAAGTATTTTAGTACACTCTTATCATCAACAGCCCATATACGTCCCACTGCTGGGCGCGGGTTTAGACCTTAGTCCACCACGCTGGCCTAGTGCGGGTTGGTAGACTACCACCTAAGAAATTTCTAAGAACTTTTAGGTGACGCTCTTATAGTCGTCACTTAGTAAGCGGTTGCCTCATGGTCTCGTGGCTCAAGTGTGTCCCGTGCGATCCTAAGTCCTGGGTTCGATTCCCGGGTCGGGCAATGTGTCTGGAAATGTGCCCGAAAAACGAAAATAGGCTAACGGCCTGTTACGTGGTACTGATACATAACATGGCGAAATGTTGGTGCAGAAATAAACCTAAGTCTACCTCTTCGGGGAATACATCAACATCATCATAGAACGGCATAATAACTACCGTTAATGACTTGGTACTGACCAAATACCAAATAACCATTGCTGTGTAATTATTGCCACACAACTTCAAGAAATGAATGTATTAATTAAGTTTCTTTAATAAAAATATTTTTCCAGATCTTTCCATGCAATCGTTGGCTCCAATGATTGGAACAAGGGTGGCACAGTAGCAAATTTTTCTGGGTTCGATATCCATCCAGACTACGATTATAGGCATGTTAAAAATGACGTAGGATTTCTCATGCTGAAGGACAAAGTGGCACTGAGCGAGACAGTAACAACCATTGCGTTGAACTATGACCTGGTTGGAGGTCAAGAGGAGTGCTTTGTAGCAGGATGGGGGCGACTAGAGGTAAGGCGGTTTCAGTACATACATACATACATAAACTCACGCCTGTCTCCCGTTAGGGTAGGCAGAGACTATAGAGCGCCAAATGCCACGGTCCAAACACACCACTTTCGCTTCCTCCACTGACATTATCCTCTTCATGCATGCACGTCGGTTTCAGTAATATCAAAATAATTGTATTCCGCAATATAAAGTAAGGGCATCCGCAAAAGTAATATAAAGTAAGTGCATAAATGTTGACTGGTAGCAATGTCTACGCTGTTGTGAGTCTGAAAAAAAATTAAATTGTTAGTGACGCTTAAAAAAACTTCGGCAATTTCGGAAATCTTTTGGTTATTGGCTATATTTTTAAAATATTTTCCGCTTTTCGGTTATCCACTTATCCGTCGAATTTTATAAATACTTACGCATCATCATCAGCAATATATATCCTACTGCTGGCACGGGCCTCCTCTACTAACTGAGTTGGTTTAGACATTAGTCCGCCACGCTGGCCTAAGAAATTTTACTATTATTTAGAGGGCCCTACACAACCTGTAGTATTGCAGTTAGTACATTACTACATAGACTAGGGAATAACCTAAAGCCTTATAAATATACAAGTTTAGTAAAGGCATTTTGTGGACCTCTCATAACCAGGTAGTATTGAACCTAGTACAAAATGTCACATAATTTACAAAGACCATGTTCACAGGATTGGGGCATCACCCCTTATAAACTGCAGCTGCTGCGGGTAAAAACCATCAGTCCAGAAGCTTGTGCCGAGGGAATCAGAAAAGGAGAAATACACTGGGGCGTGAGCCTAAAACTTCAGCATGACATTGAGATCTGCACTTTCCATTCCAAAGGCCACGGCATGTGTAACGTAAGTAAATTATAATAATAGTCCCAAATACACATTACCTCCAAAACTAACCAAATAAACCAGCTCTCAAGGCAGAAAAAGTCCCAACTATTCTATCTACCACAGGAGTAATTGCTAAAAACTGCATGATTCAATCTAATAATAAACTTATTTACCAGGTAAATAAATTCCCCATACCAGACACTGCCTATCTCGTGGAGAGTTTTTTTTAGGAATATCTAAAAATTTGGATTACAGTGCTGAATACAAATCGAAATGGTTTCGCGAAAACAAACTAATCCGATACTATTCTAAGGTAGCTATTGTCTTTATAAATGCACGAGAATTAATTAGCTAATGTTTTCGCATGTCTTTTGTTTCAGGGTGACTCCGGCAGTGCTCTGGTTCAGATTGCAAGTGGAAAGCAAATTGGCATCACGTCATGGGGCTTCGCGTGTGCCATAGGATTTCCTGATGTCTTCGTAAGAGTCAGTGGTATTAAAAATTATACCGAAACCTTCATCAAGAAATATCAATAAAGAATAAACGTTATTTAAAAATATTTTTTTATTTATTTAATATGTCACAACTAACAGAAATACACATATTATATGTACCTTTTAGTCAGGTATTTTAACCTCTTACTTCCCAAGCATCGAAAACATTGGAATTTTTTGCATACATACATACATAAACTCACCCCTGTATTCCCCGAAGGGGTAGGCAGAGGTGCATTTCTGCACCCACATTTCGCCAGGTATGTATTAGTCCCACGTAATAGGGGGCGAGCCTATTGCCGCTTTTCGGGCACACTTCCAGACTCCGTGCTGTTACTGAGGATTTCCTAATGGAAACACCCACTAACACTTTCCGACCCGGGAATCGTACCCAAGACCTCCAGATCGCACGGCACATACTTGTACCGCGAGACCACGAGGCAGTCGCACTTCTGAATAAACTGAAATAAAAATGGATATTATCTTTAAATAGATCACTTATTAAATATTTTTTTTTTTTGGGTGACTATTGGTATAGATCTACCCATTTTTCATACTTTTGCCTTTAAAGAGTCCAAGGAAATTGCCACATAAAACGATTGTGACATTCTCGCCGTGTTCTGGTGCTGCTAATTCTCTATTTTTTTCCCCTTTTCAACCAAAACTTCCGGTGGTTTCCGTCTCAAAGAAGATAAAGTCTTCTTTTCTCATCTAAATAACACCTTAGACTGCGTGTTGGCACATAAGTAATAATGCTTTGCAGCCGTATATATTATGTACTTTCATCCTGCCGCTTTTGACTGAAGATATATCTAGTTTTATTGATAGTTCTGAACAAATACCTCGAAGCCCTTTAGTTTTATAGCATGTCATGTTCTAAACAAAAAAAGGCCAAACAGTGGCCATATTTGCAGTTATCCATTTCTTTGTTTTCATAGTCACGAATGAAAACCACACTATGTCTTTGATAAATTAAATAAGGAAATATCAAACAACAATCGTCACACAATTTGGTGATGTGGTTAACAAAGATTCTTATTTGACACTAGAGTCACTAGAGTTTCTTGCCCGTTCTTCTCTAGTGATGACTGCCTTCCGAACAGGGTGGTACACTAAACTTTGAATTGACTGAATCTAAGTGATGTATTTGACATTTTATAGATTCAATAAATATTATTTCATTTGGATAAATAACAAAATACTCCCGTATTCTCCCGAATGGTTACTTCCTGTTTTTATAACTTCAACAGCTTGTTTTACTTTAATGGACGCTGGGCGGCTTGTGAGCGCCCAGGAAAGGTGTACGCTGTTCGGATACTTCTGACACTAGTTACAATTTATAGTGGCGTTCAGGTAATTACAATTTTTTGTGTTTGAATTTTGAAATAATGGAATGTGGCCATATTTTCCGCCCGGCCATATTGGACCCAGGTACCTTATTAGGGATGTGTATTCTATGTGTGAGTTTTCAAATCATAAAATAGTGTAGTGCTTGTATTTATTTATTATATTTACCTAAATATTACACCTATAAATATTGCACCTGGTCACCCCCATCGCAAACGTTCTTGCACCTTAAAACACACACACACGTTTACATACGAACACACTGGCAACCACTTCTGTGTTTCAGAAAAGGTGGACAAAAATGCATTTTTCTGCATTCACCTGTTGTCTTCCAACTGTCGATTTAGTCAGAATAGTTATTTTGTTGACTTTTGTTAAAAACTTTATTTCTTCGCAAGTATGACGATCTCTTTTCTAAAATTTTCGTTTAGAGGTTTTCTAACTAAAAAATAATTCATATTCTAAAACACACCATTTATTTATTTACATTTGAAAATATTACACATTTCTCTAATTTTAAATGATTATAATTTAACTTTGTCTTTCATGTCCGAGTATGGGCTGTAGGAATTCCTTCATGCCGAACAGTCTGGTGTAGACGTCGGGAGCGCCGACCGCGCACGGGAACCCCCACGACACGAGGCCCAGCTGGCGGCGGTCCTTCAGCGACACCAGCGCGCTGCCGGAGTCACCCTGGAACATACACATGGTTACATTTCATATTGTCGAGAGTACTTGCAAACATAAAGCATGGTTCGCCATGTGTATCTACTTACGTTGCACATGCCGTGGCCGACAGAGTGGAACGTGCAGATCTCTGCGTGAGGGTCAACGGGCGGAGTTATCCAGCCTTGTCCAGCCTCCTTCACGCCGATAGCACAGTCCTTTGGGCTGATCGTGGTCACCTTCAGAAGTTGCAGGGCGCGCGGAATGTTACCCCAGGCCTGGAAGAAACAGAATGAATTATTTATTTCCTGTTCATTTGGCTATTTAGACTAGCTCTAGTCGCCTGTTAGACTATAAATGTTACCGAAGTGAGGCCCCATCCCGTGACGAAGCTCTCCTCCCCGGCGTCGACCCAGCCGTAGTTGAGTGCGATGGGCCTGACTCTCTTGCTGAACTTGAGTGGTCCTTCCTGGTGGTTCGTGGTGGACACCTTGAGCACTCCCACATCGTACTTGATGGTGTACGGGTCCCACTGAGGATGGTTGTGGTACCCCTTGAACCGCACCACGTCGCCGCCAGAGTACCAGATGTTGGAACCAACGCGCGCGTGTAATGTCCTGAAAGTAGAAAGCAATCGTATTAGGATCTGTTATTTAATGTCGGTCTTACTAGCAAAAAAACATTTAAAGCCGTTTCCTGAACTTACTCCATGAGCGATCCGTCCCACCAGACGAAGGGGTCGATGCAGTGCGCGGCGGTGAGCACGTGCTTGTTGGAGACGATGGAGCCGCCGCACATGAGCGAGGGGTACGACTCCTGGCCGAACACCAGCGCCACTTGGTACGGCGCGTGGTTGTCCGGCGCGTCCACCCCACCCACGATACGGGATGTCCCGAAGAACACAGAGAAGTCGTCTGTTGGTAACTCCAGTGGGGTGCCTGGTGATTAATATTTTTTACTAAAGCCTCTGCAAGCTAATCATAATGAAATCCCGAACTGAAATGAAAATTAAATTTTGCTGTCGGCGGTTGCAGTCTCATTGTGTGGTTATTTGACAGTCAAGTGATGCAAATAATATAAAAAACACTTTCATTTCTAATTTTTGTAATTCCATATACAATAGATAGTCGTGATGGCCTCGAGGTTTAGGCACGCGGTCGAGAATCTCGACGGTTCAAACCCCAGGCACACACCTGACTTTTCTAAGTTATGTGTGTATTCACAAATAATTATCACGTACTTTAACGGTGAAGGAAAACATCGTGATGAAACTGCACACCTAAAAGTTCATAGGAATTTCTTAGGTGTGTAGTCCGTCAACCCGCACTAGGCCAGCGTGGTGGACTAAGGCCTAAACCCTCTCAGTTGTAGAGGAGGCCCGTGCCCAGCAGTGGCACGTATATGGGCTGATGATGTGATATACAATGGAAAGTTACGGGTAAAGAATCGTTGACTGTACCTTGAGGGTGAGTAAGAGGAAATGCAAGATTATTATTTGAAAAAAAGATTAACATAATGTATGTAAAATTTAAGGTGTATTTTATAAAAAAAGAACTCACCATTAGCTATTACGAAAGCCGCCAAGAAACTTAATAGATTCAATAAATTCATTTTTATTCCTAGTTGTTTCGCCCACCTTTGACTTAGTGCAATGTAAGATTTGCGTATCAAATGGCTTGCTTTTATATTATTCGTGTTTTGATATTTATCTCTACATAAATAGATAATTGCAAAATAAATGCATCCCTTTTGACTTTGATTGCGCACAGTCAAATAGATAAAGAAATATTAAGCGTCACAGACAGAATATAAATTACTTTTGTTCGTATCCCTTTTGTTGTTATTTTGGTTTTTGGTTTTTCTATGGATTGGCTAAAGTCTTCACAACAATTTTTACCCCGATTACTAGAGTTGCGACAGTTTAATATACCGTGTGGCTACCTGACATGACGGTTATCGGACATTACAGGGTTAATATCGAACACGACATATACGCATTCATGAGCGATTTATGTATGTATGATGGTCGTATGATAATATAAGATATTGTGCCTATTGGTGTCTTTATACATACATACATAAACTCACGCCTGCAGTCCCCGAAGGGGTAGGCAGAGGTGCATTTCTGCACCCACATTTCGCCAGGTATGTATCAGTCCCGCGTAATAGGAGGCGAGCCTATTGCCGTCTTTCGGGCACATTTCCAGGCTTCGTGCTGTTACTTAGAATTTGCTAATGGAAAAACCCAATAACACTGCCCGACCCGGGAATCGAACCCAGGACCTCTAGGTCGCACGGCACATACTTGTGCATATGTATTTATTTAATATGCTTTATTGTACACTATACAAGTAAATACAACATAAATGACACACAACTTTGAGGGAAAAATAAAAATATATAGCTACAAAAGGCGGTCTAATCGCTAGCTGCGATTTCTTCCAGACAACCCATGGTACTGGAATGAAAAGTTGTAGTTGTGGCAATTGTCTTCAAAAACACATATCCCATTAAAAACAAAACTTGAAAAACAAGTCTCGCAACTCAATTCTTCTGCCGCAAAAAGTTGTGAGATCCATAATCATATGGATCCAGTCCAATGGACCAAGTCGATGAATTTATTCAGTCCCCATTTAAGGGACCTTCTGTCTTAAGTTATTATGGACTTAGCTTACCAGACAACATCTTATAGTGACCATATCAATATAAAAAATATTTTATGTTTTAAACAAAATAGTTTGACTTGGCAATCGCCTGAAAACACAATGTATCTCACTTTAGGTGCGATACAATCAAACAAACCAATACAATATACCAACGCGATACCTTTGTTATACAAATATTTTAAGAAAAAAATGCCCATTATTCAAAAACTCTTTTTGTACCATCATCATCAACCCATATACGTCCCACTGCTAGGCACGGGCCTCCTCTACAACTAAGAGGGTTTAGGCCACAATCACACTGGCCTAGTGCGGGTTCGCGGATACACACCTAAAATAATCCTAATAACTTTTAGGTGTGCAGGTTTCATCACGATGTTTTCCTTCACCGTTAAAGTACGTGATAATGCTTAGTGAATCGAAACATCGAAAAGTCAGAGGTGTGTGCCTGGGGTTTGGACCATGCCTGTCTAAACCTCGAGGCCATCACGACTTCTATAATAGCAATTATTACGTATTAATTGAATAAACTAAACACAGCGACACAACAGCGAAGAGCAGCTGACTGTATCTTCCTCGCTCGGCTACACTCGGCGGTCCCGAGTTCACCCGATCGAGCCTTTCACCTCAGAGCGTGATGGATCAGCCTAACTTACTACCTACGAAAAGATATGTGTGTATGCGGTGCCTCCTTCACTATGCGCAAGGATCACTAAAAAAAATATCCAAATTATGGTGCAGGTTTATACTAAAGACTACAAGTAATTGCAGACTCGCCAGACACAAAAACGGGAAGTCTCGAAAATTTCCCTGTTGCCTCTCGCGTAATTTCGAATAAAAAAATAATTCTAAGTACTTATTTTGGTGTGTACTGTTGACCCTTAAGAATGTTTTAGTATTTATAATATTGTTTACTTCACCCAAAAAAAAAACTCCTGAAGGACGCAGACGACAAAAGAGATTTCAATTTAACAAACAACTTTAAAATTCGGTCAACGAAATTCTCGTTATCAATTTTAAAGTTCACAAGCCCAATGTCAAAATTCCATAATTAATTCCGCACTTATCTAATTACGTATTGGCAGATAAATGGCAAATTATATACTATATAAAAACTGAACAATTAGTTCGGAAATCATAAACAACTCTCATTTTCATGCGGCAGTACCTACTATCAACCAATAATTAAAATCAACAGTTAAAATGAATTCCTTCACATTATTCAATATTTTGGCCTTTTGTGTCGTGGCTAAAGGTAAGATATATTCATGGTTAACAGGTATTATTTACTGACTAGAATACAGACATCGGCTACGAAAAAAAAACATTTTGTGGACAATTTCTGTGTAATGTTCTAATAAATAAAACACTTGAAAATAGGGTACCAAGAGTGATAAAACCTTAGTGAAGAAAATAATTTGTCCACAGGCACCCCACTGGAGTCACCGACAGAAGACTTCTCTGTGTTCTTTGGGACATCCCGTATCGTGGGCGGGGTGGATGCGCCGGACAACCACGCACCCTACCAAGTGGCGCTGGTGTTCGGCCGGGAGTCGTACCCCTCGCTCATGTGCGGCGGCTCCATCGTCTCCAACAAGCACGTGCTCACCGCCGCGCACTGCATCGACCCCTTCGTCTGGTGGGACGGATCGCTCATGGAGTAAGTTCACGAAACTGTTTTTAATGCGTTTTGCTATTAAGGCCTTCATTAAATAACAAATCCTAATACGATTGCTTTCTACTTTGAACAGGACATTACACGCGCGCGTTGGTTCCAACATCTGGTACTCTGGCGGCGACGTGGTGCGGTTCGAGGGGTACCACAACCATCCTCAGTGGGACCCGTACACCATCAAGTACGATGTGGGAGTGCTCAAGGTGTCCACCACGGACCACCAGGAAGGACCACTCAAGTTCAGCGAGAGAGTCAGGCCCATCGCACTCAACTACGGCTGGGTCGACGCCGGGGAGGAGAGCTTCGTCACGGGATGGGGACTCACTTCGGTAACATTTATAGTTTATGTTTTTTTCTTCAAATAATTGATATATAACCACGCGTGCTGGCATGCGAAGCCACAGCTTTGTGGTCACGGATGTTCCGCGGCTCGAACCAATAAGTTCGCCAACTCTTACCTTTGCCGCACCATCGAGCTGTGGAATAGTTTGCCGGCTCACGTGTTCCCTCCTTCCTATGATCCTGGATCCTTTAAGCGAAGCGTGAAGAAGCATTTGTGCAGGCCGGCATGATTGTGTCGACCAGCGGGTGACCATATCGTTTCTCGCTGGTCGGTATTAATTTTTTGGACTCCACTGTGCTTACCATCAGGTACAGTGGAGTCACTTTGCCGTGCCAGTTAAAAAAAAAACAAAAAAAAAAATTGTCAACATGCGACTGAGCTAGTATGAATAGCCAAATGAACAGGAAATAAATAATTAAATCTGTTTCTTCCAGGCCTGGGGCAACATTCCACGCGCCCTGCAACTCTTGAAGGTGACGACGATCAGCCCAAAGGACTGCGCTATCGGCGTGAAGGAGGCTGGACAAGGCTGGATCACTCCGCCCGTTGACCCTCACGCAGAGATCTGCACCTTCCACTCTGTCGGCCACGGCATGTGCAACGTAAGTAGATACACATGGCGAACCATGCTTTATGTTCGCAAGTACTGTCGACAATATGAAATGTAACCATGTGTATGTTCCAGGGTGACTCCGGCAGCGCGCTGGTGTCGCTGAAGGACCGCCGCCAGCTGGGCCTCGTGTCGTGGGGGTTCCCGTGCGCGGTCGGCGCTCCCGACGTTTACACCAGACTGTTCGGCATGAAGGAATTCCTACAGCCCATACTCGGACATGATAATTAATAATGTTGTGTTATAAATTATTTAAGTGCTCTAGTAATTATTTTTAAAAATAATGTTTAATAAATTAAATATAACAGAAAAATAAAAAAATGTGTTCATTCATCATCAGCCCATATCCGTAGCATTGCTGGGTATAGACTATAGGCCTCCTCTACTACCCAGAAAGTTTAGGCCTCAGTCAACCACGTTAGCCTAGTGCGGGTTAGAGAACTACACGCTTAAGAAATTCGTAACATTTTTTTAGGTGTGCTGATTTCACCATGTTGTTTTCTTTCGCCTTTAAAGTACGTGATAATTCACTTTGAATACACACAAAACTTATTAAAATAAGAGGTGCCTAGTGTTTGAACTCGCGACCGTCGACATTTTTGACTAGACCGCGCGCCTAAATCTCAGGCGATTACAACTTCATGAGTTCATTACCTCAGTCTAAACGAAGACCAATTAGCCAAGCTTCGTGATTCTTAAAGTTAATTTTAAAAGGTTTAAACATAACATGATTTTCATGAATAATAAATAGATACATATCACGATAATTTCTGTCCTTGAATTTATCTTGGTATGTCTTTATTTTAGTTAGTTTCGTGAAAATACATTTACTACCGAGAATGTTGCAAAAAAAAAACATAACCTAATAAAACATTGCCTGAATTAACAGCCCAGAGCCAGACTAATAGGTACAGTAGAATCTAGGACGAAGTCCAAATATACTTACAGGCTACAGTTAATCATGAGTAACCACAAGTAATTGTATACTAAATAAGGTAAACTTGATAAAATAGGTAACAAAAAATTTACAAACAACAATAAAGAAGAAATTAAAAAACAAAGATTCTATGTTTATCGTTTAATTAACAATAGATGGCGCTACAGGCAAGTATAAATAATTATAATTTATTAAGACTTCACAATAAAATAGTTTTGTATTTGTACAAAAATGCAATAGTGCTTAAATTTAAATAAAATCATTTAATAACATATTTTATCAGTATTAATTACTATCGTGAAAAGTTCCACAAAACGTGTTTCAGAACGTATTTAAAAATATGTCAAAGTTCCATTCTAAAATACATCTTAAAGTCAAATGTTTAAGGTTTCATTTTTCTTTTTTTCTTATTCGATACAAATTACGCTAAATTTGAAATTCAAAATTTATGGTTGGATATTGTTTTAATTTAGAAAACAAAATTTGTAACACCGCAAATATAAGAAAGATAGTGATAGTGATGACAGTGTATAGGTTTTCATAAAGTGCAAATTTAGTCCTTTGTCGTAGGTTTATTCGGTTTTTGACTTACTTAACTCAATTTTAGCGAAAAATATTAATAAACTAGAGGGTAGTTGTAAAACTATGGCTCATAAGCTAACGTATTACCTACACAACTGCCTTTCTGCTACCGACATCAGCACCGCACGTGGTAAGTCGCCTTCAATATTTTTTTTATCTTAAAAATAAACCAAATTAATTATTAATTTACCTTCATTTATGCAAACATATGGCAGATTGTTACCGTCATGCATATTCACGGTGTTTATAGGTTCACGTTCTCAAAATGGATCGGGAGTACGAAAATCCTGACCACGAGAACCATTATCCAGTGTTACTGTTGCCTAAAAGATGCACACCCTTGGAAACAAACTGTGAGGTGACTGATAATGTGTACATAGACATAAATATTACATCGCCGGACACTGAAGGTAATGAAACTTGCATATACTCAGGCTTTTGCAATGTCAAACTTGTGGACAGTTACAATGTTAACTTGGAAACAGATGATGATATTGAAGAAGATTCCCCGGCTAATGTTAAGGAGATCCAGACATATCCACAGTACAATCAGTCACAAGTTTGGATAGATCCAGTGAGAAGTCCATATGTATACAACCACTATGATGGCAAAATACAGGAATGCTATTCCATATGTCAAGAACATACTGGACATATAACTGTAGAACAACACAATACATATATTACTCAAAATGTTTACAACTGCAATGAGAATGTTCAGGTCTCTCCGGATTTTGAGCATAAAAAATTCAGAAAGCATGACAATCCAGAGAGACAGAGCTCTGATCCAAATTTCAATTTATATGAAGAAGACGAATTTGAATGTGGAGTGTTTCTGTCCCAGTTGTCCGAAGAGATTATAAATGAGAAGGAGAACCGTGCAAGGGAGGAAAGAAAATTCATAGGTCTTCAAAGTGAAAATAATGCTTTAAAACAGTTAATGTCAAGTGACATTCAGTCGGTAACTAAACAACGTAAAACAATATTGTTCCTAGGTCATGATTCTCAATCAGGCCAGACTATACAAAACATATCTATGAATGACCCGTCACTGGAATGTGTTGGGAACGGAGAAATTGACCATGAAGTCATAATTGGTGAGTACCTTATTTATTTTATTTATTGTGGACACTATTGGCTCTAGCGGAGAGTCTAAGAGGTTTGTTATCCTGATTACCATTATAACTTTAGTTATATTTATAACTGATCTTTTCTTTAGTTTAGACTTATTATGGCCATAGTTACTGGAGTTTTAGTAATATTTAGAATTACTCAAAACTGTTAACTATGTTATTTTTATTATGTATAAAAATTTCATAATTCTTTCTTTCATTGGTGGTCTTTACACCTTTAGGAATGTTTTTTTTAATTGTACTATATATGCAATAATTAATAAGAATTTAATAAAAATTGATTGATCACATTATATGCATAGAACTATTAATTTATGTAGGAATTATTAGCTTGATTTATTTAATGTACACTTTAGTTTGCATTGGTATAAAACAGAATATTCATCATCATCATCAGCCCATATACGTCCCACTGCTGGGCACGGGCCTCCTCTTTCATTGAGAGGGTTTAGGCTTTAGTCCACCATGCTGGCCTAGTGTGGGTCGGTGGACTACACACCTAAGAAATTCCTTAGAACTTTTAGGTGTGCAGGTTTCATCACGATGTTTTCCTTCACCGTTCAAGCACGTGATAATTCATTGTGAATACACACATAACTTCGAAAAGTCAGAGGTGTGTGCCTGGGGTTTGAACCCGCGACCGTCGAGATTCTCAACCGCGTGCCTAAACCTCGAGGCCATCACGACTTAAAACAGAATATTAATAATAGCAATTAATTCTCCTTTATACAGATGACTCATCAACCTCTTCAACCAATCCACACCAGAAGAAGTACCAATGTGACAAATGCAAGCAAATATTTGATCAAATATCTACATTCAAACAACACATGGTCAGCACACACAAACATGTATTTGAACTGCAATCCCGGCCATTGGGTGACGTCAAGTACATGTGTACTGAATGTGGGAAAAACCTCAAGAACCGAGAGAAATTTGAGCAGCACTGCATGGGCCATGGTGACCCAGAACTAGAATGTAACAAGTGCCACAAAGTGTTCGCTTCAAAGTTCACCTTGCGCACGCACCGTAAGATCCATAATCGAAAATACCCTTGTAGTTATTGCACAAGGACTTACGCCACCTCAGAAGAGCTGAAGGTTCACATGACAAAAATACATTTTGCTTTCATGTGCAACAATTGTCCGTATACAACTTGCAAATATTCCGATTTGGTGAACCATTGGTCCACACACAAAGATTTTAAAATTAAGGAGTCTAGTGACACTGAATTTGCTGAGTCATTGATGGAGGATATCAGTGAGCCTGATATCATAACTTCTTCGCCCGTGGAACCGCCCCCAGTCCCCGAGAATCAGATGTCGAAGGAGGAACAGGCTGAAGAAGCGGACTCTGTGATTGCAAAGGTTATGGCGAACAAGATGTTTTTGCTGCACGCCAAGAAAGCGCGAAGACATCGCAAATACAATAAGGTGAGCATAAATAAGTATATACTATAATACTTATATAATATCATCTTCAGCCCATATACGTCCCACTGCTGGGCACGGGCCTCCTCTACAACTGAGAGGGTCTAGGCCTTAGTCCACCACGCTGGCCTAGTGCGGGTTGGCGGACTACACACCTAAGAAATTCCTAAGAAATTTTAGGTGTGCAGGTTTCATCACGATGTTTTCCTTCACCGTTAAAGCACGTAATAATTTATATTTGTGTTGTTTATAAATTAAAAAAAGTATATACTTATATATACTGCGACTGCCTCGTGGTCTCGCGGTACGAGTATGTGCCGAGCGATCTAGAGGTCCTGGGTTCGATTCCCGGGTCGGGCAAAGTGTTATTGGGTTTTTCCATTAGGAAATTCTCGGTAACAGCACGGAGTCTGGAAATGTGCCCGAAAAACGGCAATAGGCTCGCCCCCTATTACGTGGGACTGATACATACTTTGCGAAATGTGGGTGCAGAAATGCGCCTCTGCCTACCCCTTCGGGGAATACAGGCGTGGGTTTATGTATGTATGTATGTACAACACAAATATGAGTTAATAATTGCTAATTATCATGGCTCCACATGTACAAAGCTATAAATGACACTTTTTGTTATGTTTTGAATCATTAACTGCTGCACTGATTTTGAAGATTTTTATATTTTGTCTCTATAGCTAGTTCGTTGGTAACGCTAGGTATCGGCTTCGATTCCGTACCGAGACAAACTGCTTTTGGAGAAATATTGGTCTTTTCTGCTATTTTCTATCATTTATTACTAAAATTATGTTGTAAATTGTAGGTATTGAGTAATTATAATTAAAATTACCTTTGTTTTAACGAACTTGGTAAAAGTTCAAACGTAAAATGAGATAGCGAAGTAATTAGAATTGTTTTCCATTGTTCTTAAGTAAATTTCGCGAACAGCAAAATACTCGGCGTGTTTTTTTTGTCTGAGTAACTTGTTCGCATTTTACCTGATGAGGGTTGCGGTCTGTTGAAACATCAACTCAGCCTTTCGAAGGTATTATGTATATTTTTAACGAATTGAGAAGGAAATTAAAGTGAGTAAAAAGTTCTACAAGAAGAATTCTCAGGCATTGCTTACCTGTTAGACTAAGGTCTAACCTTGATTGCCCATCAGTAATAGCAAACAGGTTAATGATAATTCCGATTTTCAGGTTTGTGAAGTGTGCCTGAAAACCTTCGACAGGATCGGAGATTTGAAAAGACATTTAATAGAACATGTTATAAGAAGTACACTAGCAAAAACACCTGTAGGTAAAGACGGCACACTGAGCATTCAATGCGAGGTGTGTCAGACAGAAGTATTCACAAGAATCGACAGATACAAAGCGCACCTTCGGGAACATGCTAAACTCACCTTATACAAATGCACCTTCTGCGACAAATCGTTCAGCGATTCAAGCAATTTCTCCAAACACAAGAAAATCCACGGCACAACGTACTTCCAATGTGATCTATGCCAAAGGAAATTCAATTCTAAAAAGATGATCACACAGCACATGGAGTATCATAACAAGAATTCGCCGGTAAAGTGTAAATATTGCAGTAAGGTATTCCATTTCGAGTCAATGCTTAACAAACATGTGAAGTGCACACACGCTAAGGAGATATACACTAAGTTTAAGTGCAGATTTTGCCGCAACTACTTCAAAACTTTGAAGGAGAAATGGGATCACGAGTGGACCATACATAATGTGAGGAAGATGGTCGTTGATTGCTTAATCTGTGGCATGAAGTTCCGGAAGTATTCGGAGTTGAAGCGACATTGCTTTGATGAGCACGATATGGAAATACCACCGGCAAAAAAGTTGATAAAACGAATCCAAGAGTGAAGGCTGGTCCTTCACGACGCCACTTACATACTGAATTCAAAGGTTTTTTTTTAAATATCTTGTTTAGATCATGTGATTAAGACTGAAGTATTGTAATCAAGTAGCTTTAAGGATTTATAGGTCATGTTTTTGTTGAAATTCATGATTTCATGTATTTAGTTCATATTTATTTTTGAGTTATCATCTTAGTTATACTAAATTACTAAAAACTAGATCAACAGTTAATCGTGATTTTTAAAGACTTTTATTATTTATTTTATTTTTGTAACACATCTTTATTTTTTGAGGTTTAGGTAGTTTATTTATTCCTTTGAAATAATCTTTATCTGTTTTGTTTATAATGTTTAAAAATGCATTAGGTTGATGAACTGATTTACAAATAATGCATTTCAAACATATAGGAGAAGGTGGTAATGTGGCCCCCCACTTTGTTTTTTAAGGTTTATTTCTAAAGTAATGGAATTAAAAATATGGAAAATGTTTTATTGGGTTTCGTATTTATTTGTGTGTACATATCTACCTATGAAACAAAAGAAACTCGCTAAATAAAATCAAAATTATCATTTATTCTTAAGTAATCAAATTTGGCATCTCGAGATCAACTGATGGTAATGTGGCCCCCGGGGTAATTTTATCAATAAAATGCCTAAAAAAATATCAATAAAATGCCTGAACCATTCAGTGAACGAATTGGATCGAATCCAACCAAATGGATGAACTTTGCCAATCGTTCCAGGAGGTCCACTTTTTAACAAAATATCCGTAAAGTTTTTGCTTGGAAAAACCATCGTAGGCGGCTCAAATATACCTGATGCACTCTTGCATGCACGTCTCTGGTTTCTTCATCGAAGATAGAGGCAAAACAGTTTGTCTAGGCATCTGAAACCGCAAAATAAAAATATGTGAATGATAAGCAAGTCATACTTGTTATGTGCCCCCGGGGCCATGATACAACCAGTGTCAGGGGGCCAAATTAAAATTATTGAAAATATTTTGATAAACAACCTAAAACAATTGAAAAAATGTAAAAAATGTATATTTACCTTATATATCCCGTAGAAGACAGTGTCACGAACACAATATTAAAAAAAACAGCAAAAACTATATATTTTTTTATAAATTATGGAATAAAACTCACAGTCGAAAAATAAGTTTGTCGGGTACGAGTTTCGACTTGTTGAAATGACGAACGTACGTAACCGCCCCAAGCAGATTTGTAGGGTAATAAATCAATAGTATACTGAAATGGTCCCGTTGCACCAAAATAATATAAGACGGCGTTATGCGAACTAACTATTATTCAAGGGGGCCAATATACCTGCGGGGGTCACATTACCACCTTCTCCTATAACTTTATCACTAAAATTATAAGTACTAAGTAATGAGAAATACCTACCTATTTACATCAATTTGATCTCAAGTTAAGTTTTTTGTTTTTCTTTATTTTTGTTGTTAAATCCATTGTTATTTATGTTTTAATAAAAGTTTAGTTTTAATAAGAGTTTTATTCTTCTCAAAAGTTTAAATTTTGTAACGATGTAACTATGAAATTGAATCAGGTCAGATTATTCGAAACAAACAAACATTGTTTGAAATAATGCTTATAGTTATGTGTACCGCACACTGGAAGAAGTGAGGAGATGGACAGTAGAGCGGTCAATGCGCTGGTGAAGTATGGGTGTAGTATGTAGTCACTACATTACTACATTGTAGTGCGCAGTGTGTAGTGCGCAGCGGGTGTCGGCGGCAGGCGCGGCGTGTTCGCGCATGACCTTGAGCGGACGCGCGGCCGCGGCGCTCGCCACTCGCACTTCGCAGTGTCGGCACTCGGCACCGGCGAGCCGCGCATGCGCCGCGCTCCACCCGACCCGCCGCCGCGCCACCGCGCCACCGCCGCGAACACCCAGCGCCACACTTCAGATTTACACATTTCCCACAGTCCGCGACACCACGTCGCGGCGACACTATCGTATTTGTTGTTGTGCTGTTCGTGTGAAAAAATCGCGAGCTCGTGACAAAAAACTGCTGAAATTGAATTAATATCTGGCCGTACTGTTGTACTTGAGTGTTTGTGTTGTGTTTTGAACGAGATACGTTATCTTGGAAAGGTGAGTGCTTGTGATTGCACGTTGAGTGTATTGAATGCGCTGTTACAGCCCCCCGCCCCTCTGTCAGATTTGTTTGTCCGTTTGTTCTGTGCCATTTGATTTCTTTATTGATGAATGATGTCTAGTAATGGAACCATTTTACGATCCCTAATAGTACATGTGTTATTCTACTCTGAATGTATCCATTAGAGCCGAATTCTTTGTTTAAACACGTCTGTACATTCAGTTTTTGATCGAGATGAAACGTTTTGAAGTGTTGCTGAATCTTGTTTATATGATGCTAATGGGATAAATAAATAATTCCTCTGTAATTCCACCAGAAGCTTGAACACTGAACCGTCAGTGCCGGCATGGCGATTTAATGTTATTTATTACGTTCAAAATGCTTTATTTAGTTTTTTCCTTTACATTCTTGATGTCGTTTGAAGTGGGCTGAATAATAAAAATATGTTATTAAAACTATAACTTTGGATCTCCACTAATAAGCAATTTACAAAATGTATTGTACTTAAATCATACCTATTGTCTTATCGTGCAAAAATTAATAAGTAGGTTGGTAACTTAATCCACCGGAGAAACCACTTATGTCAACAATGTAGGTCGAATATCCACTAATAGACAACATTAAGGTAACACAAACAAATTCAGTGTTATTCAGGAAATGTGACCATCAGTGGTGACGTCACTTCCTTATTATTTTAACCGAGATTATTGCTTATATATAGGTATATATATTATATTATATATATATTTTCAGTTATTGGTTCATTTACCTCTCAGTCGTACAATTTATTAAATTTTTATTTGTATTATTTTGTATAATAATACCCAGAGTTATTTTCTAAGTTTACATCCATATTATTGATGACCTGAAGCGATAATTTCCAGTGACATAATTAAGTAGAATATTGAGAACTAAACTTCACTACACCCGAAATAAGGCCAATAATAATAATTAACCAAATGCATTTTCTTTAAAACCTGAAGACCTGTTAAGTAATAACATTAAATGCTTTGCACATTAAATTTCCACAAAACTGCCACACAGTCCTTTGCTCAAGAACATCTTTGCGTGTCTTTCAACGGAAAATTGACCATAAAACATTTGATGGTAATACATATAGATACATCGAAAAGCATAACTAGTCCCTATGGTTGGGAACAGGCAGAAACGTAAGGCCGCGGTTTCAATCCCCAGTACGAGACACCTGATTTTTACGTATATGGGTTTATGCCTTATGGGTATTTTCTGATACCCATTGCACAAGATTAGTATTTCCATGCAACATCGGCACAAGAAGTCTAATAGTTGTATTTTTTTATAGAATGGCCTGCTAAGAGAACTTTAGAGCTATTTCAATTCTCTTTCTATCAATAGTTTTTTTTTTAATTAATCGAAGAAAGATTGGAAGACTAAACATTGGAAATACGCAACAATGATGTTTAAAGAGGGACGAGACGTTTCAAGTGGAATCGTATTACATTTAAATAACAATGATTTAAGGGGCATTAATTTATTAACTTAGGAGGTTGATTTTAAAACGTCCATGTACAACGTTATCTACAACAAAGGATTTTTGACATTAATCAGAAACCTACTACCAGAACATCGAGTTCTTTATACGTTCACTAAGCGCTTGAAAGTTTACTTATTATATACGTCATTCTTGATACAATATTCTATGGTGTTATACATTTAATTCGCGGCGCATCGAAGATCTGCGAACCGCGGTTTTACGAGCGTTACGAAACTGGAATCTATATTTATGTACTGTGTTTATCGCCCACTGATACGCTGCCGGTAGCCCGGTATACTCGCGGACAGAACCGCTCCCCCATTAACTGTATTGTATTTATAGTTGGTATGTAAAGGGCTCATAAATCAACTGGAAATATTGAATGATTCTCGAGGGGAAGGGACTTCTGGCGAATATACGTAGTTCTGACACGGCATGAGGTACATTGTTCCATGAGTATCAGAAGCTATGAGAGATAATTTCGGTATCATAAATAAGTCTGACTCGACCACCAATATTTGTGGATCACGGAAATATTTATCTCAGTAAAAACTTCCGAATAAATTGAATAAAAATGGTAAGAAGTGGTTTCCGGCCCGAAGTAGATTTAGCCTTCTTTTTCATCTAAATAACGCCTTAGAATGCATATTGGCATATTATAGTGCTTTGCAGCTGTATATACTTTCATCCTGACATTTTTTGATTGCAAATATAGCTGGTTTTATTAATAGTTCTTACCAATTATCTCGTAAAGTTTAATAGCCTGGTAAGGTCTAAAACAAAAAAGTTTCGTTAATTTAGTACCGTAAATATGTCCAAACAGTGGCCATATTTGCTGTCATCTATATATTTTGTTTTCATAGTCACGAATGAAAAACATACAATTTCTATGATAATTAAATAAATCAAATAACAATCGTCACACAATGTTGTTATGTGAGTAACAAATATTATTATTTGAATAATAACAATATACAGGAGAATACTTACTTCATGTTTTTATAACGTCAACTGCATTTTTCACTTTATTGGACACTAGGCGGTTAGTGGGTGCGCAGTAAAGGTGATAGAACGCTGTTCGGATACATGGGACACTAGCGTCAATTTATAGTACTGTTAAGGTTAATAAATTTTCGTTTTTGAAATAATGCCATGTGGCCATATTTTCCGCCTGGCCTTATTCGACCCAGATAGCTTACATCAATTTTAATTAGAAAGAAGCTATTAACATTTTTAAGAAAGACTGTTACCGTTAAAAGTTTACTTACAAATTCCATAATCCATATTACGTAAATAACTTAAAATAAAACTACATATTGATAAGGTATAAATTATTGCTTAATTTTTCCACGATGACTTCCAAGCAGAGCAATATTTACAATTAAAATTAATCTTGACATTACCTAATGAGTGTCTAAGGTCGGTATGTGTACCTGTACATTTATTTAAATTTATTACCGCAAAATTAAACATCAAATAAAGGGGTCTACTTAATTGCATATCTTAAAAAGGAAAGATAAAAGGCAGTTATTTGGAAATCAGACTGGATAATACAATTATGTACTTACGGCTTTTGCAATCTGATAGCTAGCGCTAAAAATATACCAGAGTTTTACCAGTAACACTGCAAGAAGTTGAATGCTGCCACTGAGAATTTTCTAAAGCTAAAACCGGTAACACTCCCCATTCATTATCAGCCTATTACCGTTCACTGCTGAGCGTAGGCCTTTCCAAGTAAGCGCCAACCATCCCGGTCTTGAGCAGCCCTCCATCCGCTACTCTCAAGTCGTCGGACCATCGTGCTGCAAGTCCCACACGTCTGCCTAAACAAAGAATACTCCCCAACAGATTCGAAACTTGAATCCCTAAACCACACGCTCCACATTATGCCGCAGAATTAATTAGGCAATCGTTTTGTAAAAGGCCCTAATCATATATGTTAGGGTTGCCTACCGTCCTGTTTTCCCAGGACATGTCCTGCTTTTTTGGGGTGTCCTGGGCTGTCCTGGATAGTTTATAAGCATCGTCCTGGGTTTTAAAGCATCCTGTTAATGATCTATGCTTTAAATTTTGCGCGCTACTAATCGTTTTGTCACTCACTAGGCACGCGCCGCGCGTGTGAGAGTCATGACTCTTTTTAAAACAAAAAAGTATCGTGCAGACTGATTGTTGTCTCTTTCGCGCTACTAGGTTTAGGTAGGCTAGTTGTTTTATTATAACAATTAGGTACTGCATCATATATAGTCCTGTCTTAAAACCAAAATGTCCTGGTATTTCTATATTCAAATCCTGGATTTCTAAGTTTGCAAATGGCAACCCTAATATATGTACATAGTACATAGTACTACTTACCTGTACTGACTGCCTCGTGGTCTCGCGGCACAAGTATGTGCCGTACGATCAAGGGGTCCCAGATTTGATTCCCGGGTCGGACAAAGTGTTATTGAGTTTTTCTATTAAGAAATTCTCAGTAGTAGCACGGAGTCTGGGAATTTGCCCGTAAAACGGCAATAGACTCGCCCCTTATTACGTGGGACTGATACATACCTGACGAAATGTGGGTGCAGAAATGCACATCTGCCTACCCCTTCGGGGAATACAGGCGTGAGGTTATGTATGTATGTACTAGATACCACATTTCGGACCTACCTCAAACCATGTAATTTCGTACGCGCAAGTACATACAATTTATTTGTTCAAAGTTTATTATGAAGCGTGCCGTTGTGAGTTTTTATCAGTCGTGTGAAAATCCTGTTTGATGTTCCAGCGCAAGGATTATGTATTGTAAACTGTTAATGTTTGCAGACTTAAGCGTTCTATTATTATCTATACATTTATTTTGTAAAAGTAATCAATAACACTGGATTTAGATGGGGGACGCTAGAGAATAAGTCTTGTGTTGAATAGCTGGCGAGGGAACCATACAGAACAGGCCAATTCGGCCATACTGCAAATGTTAGCGTTGATTACTATATATAGGCTTGGGAGTAAATAAATTTATCAGTTTAGGTTTTGTTGTTACAGTTTGCATTATTGTGACATTTATTGTGTCACATATGTTTTTATATTATGTTAAATGGACATCTTATCAGAAATTTAAAAAAAAATATTGTTTTACATTAAGAAAGAAAAAACATTATATTTCTTGTTGCTGAGAGAGTTTCTTGCCGTTTCTTCTCCACAGTAAAGTAAAATTTGACGATTTCAAAGTCTAACTTTTACTATAATTAGAAAGAAAGAAGTATTTAAAATTAGAAAAAATTAAACACATTTCCTGATCGACTGACTGACTACCTCGTGGCCTCGCGGTACAAGTATATGCCGCGCGATCTAGAGGTCCTGGGTTCGATTCCCGGGTCGGGCAGTGTTATTGGGTTTTTCCATTAGGAAATTGTCAGTAACAGCACGGAGTCTGGAAATGTGCCCGATAAACGGCAATAGGCTCCTATTACGTGGGACTGACCCATACCTGGCGAAATGTGGGTGCAGAAATGCACCTCTGCCTACCCCTTCGGGGAATACTGGCGTGAGTTTATGTATGTATGTATGTATGTCCTGATCGAATGTATATTGCAATATTATTTACAAAATGGCTTGGTTTATAATTAGAATTTTGCATCGCGCGGCGAAACAAACGGGTTTTGTTCTAAGCCAGACCGCAGTGACACATAATACGACAACTTGTATTGTTACGTTGCCTCTCATTGACCTAAAGTTTATAGAGTATATACACGTCGGATAAGATTTATTACTTAGGTTTTATGTTTCTTATAACTGGCAACCCCGTTGTCAGTTAGTTATCTGTCAATAGTGTCAAAAGTTTTTTTTTTTTTATAAAGACGTATGATGTACTATAGTATGTATATGGAGTATGGAGTGTATAATACACACATAACTTCGAAAAGTCAGAGGTGTGTGCCTAGGGCTTAAACCCGCGAACGCCGGGATTCTCGACCGCGCGTCTTAACCTCGAGGCCTTCACAATGAATGGATAAATCCAATAACCTGACTCGTGAATCAGACCCATAACTATATATAAGACCACACGCTACGTAATTACGTCGCTGTATAGACGAATGATGAATGATGACGATCAAGTTTGAAATCGCAAATAAGGCTTAGCACAAAAGTGAAACAAACTTACCACTCTTGTAAGCTCATTGGCGTATTCGCAACAGCAAACTCGATTTGGAGAGGCCTTCGTTAGTTGTCAACGCAGCGGTTCCAGCGACACAATTTAATCTCGCAAAAATGAACTCATTTCCAGCTCCGCCGTACATCCTCTTGATGCCAAATTTACTTGGTAAAGTTGTTTACATTTGTACTTGTGTTTTGTAAGGTTCCAGTTCAAAGATATGTTTGAGTTGTTATGTAAGTAATAAGGTACTCAAATACTTTTTTGTTACGTTAACTCATCGTCAACTACACTCTAAAGAAGACATATGTGTCCCTTCGTATTACCTATATCAATCTGTTTCTACTGTTGATAGTTCTACATCCATTTCTTCTACGTCTTATTGCTTGCTTGAGATCTTCTAACCGTTTGCAATGGACACAGCGATATTTAACGCGGGTTGATAGGTTTTACTCGTATGTAAATACCTATATATTCTCTGTCTTATAAAATGTATAATATGGATGTAAACAATTGTTGGCGAACCTAAATAATAAATATCAGAAATTTTTGATACTGATATGACATGTTCATTAATATGTAGACATGTTCTTTCAACTAAACCGTTTATGCTGTTGTCAAGAAAGTATCTGACGCTTCCTCAAAACTGGAAAATTCTGTGCTGTCGTCACAATAAACAAAAAAAGGATGTGCCTACATATTAGATACCTTTTATAGACAATTGCCCACTAAGCAATCACACCACTTTGGGTGATGCAATAATATCAATATTAGATTCATCATTAATAAGATTTGTAATAAGCGGCAGTCGCTCTCTGAACGTTGTACTGTGCATACCTAATCTGCTTTCAAAAATATAATACGTTTATACAAGTGTTCTTCGTCATTTGTGTTCTACCTCACACGCACCATCATAACACACCAACACCATCAGGCAAAGGGATATAAATCTTCGTGAAAAGGATTCATGTTATACTGACACAAAGCCCAACACTTGACACTCGATCGCAGCTCAAAACTATTTAACTTGATCCAAAAGTCATCCAAGAATAGTTTTATCCACGTACATTATATTTAACAACCCCCTGACCCATGACGCAGGGGGATTGTGTTTAATCCAAATGCGTGTTGACCCAAGAAATCAATTTAATGTGCCGTGACAACCAAGAGGGCGCCTTGTATTTATAGCCGAGGGCAGCTGGATGGCTTATGCCTTGATGACGCAGAACTTATTGAAAGATATATATATTTTTTAGCAAGTTGCCGCTGTGGCATATGACGGTAAATTGTGGAATAGTTGGTCAGCTTTGTGCCGACTTTCGACTTGTTTTTTTTTTTTAAGCTTATTGTTAAGAGTAAAATATTACTACTATATTATTTCATGTAGAGCAGTGATGGCCTCGAGGTTAAGGCGCGCGGTCGAGAATTTCGGCGGTCGCGGGTTCAAACCCCGGCACACACCTCTGACTTTTCGAAGTTATGTGTGTATTCACAATGAATTATCACTTGCTTTAACGGTGAAGGAAAACATCGTGATAAAACCTGCACACCTAAAAGTTCTTAGGAATTTCTTAGGTGTGTAGTCCGCCAACCCGCACTAGGCCAGCGTGGTGGACTAAGGCCTAAACCCTCTCAGTTGTAGAGGAGGCCCGTGCCCAGCAGTGGGACGTATTTGGGCTGATGATGATTTCATGTATAAATTTCATATGTATTTGTATTTTTATGTTATTCGGGTGTTGTAGTTTATTTATAATCAAATTGTACGTCACATATATTAATTTATATATTTTTATTACGTAGGTACCCAACCGCTCAATTTTCTTGTTGCTGGAAGAAACCGCATTTAGCGTTAAGACCGCCATTTGTTGTGCTACATATATACATAACCTCACGCCTGTATTCCCCGAAGGGGTAGGCAGAAGTGCATTTCTGCACCCACATTTCGCCAAGTATGTATCAGTCCCACGTAATAGGTGGCGAGCCTATTGCCGTTTTTCGGGCACATTTCCAGACTCCGTGCTGTTACCGAGAATTTAAACCATTTGTTGCTCTCTATTTTAATTTTTATTATTTTTAAAAAATTACGATTTTTGTGGTGGGTTAAATAAAATAAAATATCTCAGAAGGTTGGCATGAGGATATTAGAGACGATACGAGTTTTTGAGATGAAATAATTATTTATTTATCATGTAGGCGATAATATAGCACTTATATATGACACGTCACTACATATCTATAAAAAAAGAACAAACAAAATGCATTGAAATATAACTGGCGTAAAATACGCTGGTCAATTTGTTTTATTTTTATTAAAACTATGTTTTTTAATCTTATTTTTATTTTTGTTCGGAATAAGTCCCATTTATAAAAAGAAATATAGGAGGAAATATATATTTTTCCTCTATAATGCTCCGTGCTTACAATCGAGTAACAAATAATGAGATAATATCATTTAATTTTACATTTCCTGTAACATTGAACAATTCATAGATAGGAAGTTGTGAATTTTTGCAACTCCACCACGATAGCTGTACACAATAAAAATAATTTCTACCACCAATAGTTTATAAAGTAACTAACTGTAATATAATCAGTGTTTGTAAATAAACACTATGTAACTGCAAACCTCTAGTATATTGGTGATAGAACTTTCGGCGAGTCCAGGTTTATTTAGCAACTTCTCAACAGAAATACTAATTCGCAGACCATTGCAAGTTAAATAACAAGTTCTGAACACACCTGAGACCCACGACCTTCCGTGTAACCGCAAATGAAGATAAACAACGTTTACAACGCTTACATAATAAACTTTTGGATTTATTTTCAGTTGTTTTTAACGAATCTGCATGAAAATTGTTTTCTTGTACATTTGGTAAATGATAGTGTCAGAAATCGAGTCAAGTCGTGACAGTCTCGTAGATTAGGTGCGGAGTCGAGCCAAAAATCACGACGGTCGGGGGTGCAAATCCGAAACTCAAATCTGACTTTTCGAATTTACGTGTGTATACACAATTAATAACACGATAACAACGGAGGAAACATCGTGAAGAAACCTGTACTTCTATGATCGGTGTGTGTAGTCCATAAACTTACACTTGGCCAGCGTTAAAGTAGAGGTGGCTATGCTCATCAGGATCTTAAGCCTATCACCTTAAGTCCACCACAGTCAAGTTTCACTTTCAAGCTTACTTAAAAAAATGACTAAAAATCTAGCGTTTAATAAGTAGGTGCGGAGAATATCTATGACTCACACTAAAATTCATTTTTCCTAAACTCTATACATCTGAGCGCAACATTCATCAAAATAAACATTCACGGATTTCCCACTTTCCCATTATTATTAACACATTCCAACATGTTTGTAGAATCAAGATGGCGATTCCATTCACATTTCCCGCCCACGGCCCGTCCGCCATGACAGTTCCCGCTCGTTTCAACCCGCCTGTCAGTCCGTTCCCGCTATATTGTCATGTCTCAAGTGCGCACTCGACACCACTGATATCATTTTTATAACAATAAGACCCGGATCTTACGTATGTGCACAGTTATTTGAATACGTGCAGACGGTTTTATCTCTTGGTCTTGTGGTTTATTTCGTTGTGGTGACGTTTTCTATGTTCAAAATTTAGGCTATGAAACAAATGTCATTCAGCTTTAAGATTGGAATTTAATGTGATGTTTCGCATACTTTTATTTTGCAAAATATAGTTTGTTGGTCAGACAAAAAAATAGGTAATAGGAAAAGGGAATAATATAAAATCAAATTCTAGAATGTAGGCCAACTTTATTACTACCTACTATCAATGATGAATTAAAATTTATGATTTATGTCTCAATCCAATTCAATAGACCTTACAGAAAAAAGACCATAGCAGAAATTTTACGCAATAAATGTAATCTTCCCGCATAAATTATTGTAAGTATAATTTGTTATTAATTTCATTTAATCAAACAAGTTGACATCGAACCGTTGTCTTTTATTGTGATTGGAAAGATAGTTGTTGGTTAAGTATTTAATATTTACGAGTAAAGATTGTATTGAGGACAACTGGCACTCGATAAAACCTTAATGCGTATTGAATCTGCAATGACTTGATGGTAAACAGCATTTGTAATGTTGCTTACAAATTGACGCTTAAGTGTGAATAATCATCACATTTATTATCTACGTATAACAGTTCATATATGAATCATGTCTTATGATATGTAACACTATCATAACTAACTGTGAGACTAACATAGTGGATTAGTTATGTAGAATCACAGATAACGTGGTTTATGCTTATTGATTGAACAAAATATACGGACGTATTAAGGTATATCGTGTTACTTGTCGGTAATCAATACCAAGCAGTGATGGCCTCGAGGTTTAGGCGCGCGGTCGAGAATTTCGACGGTCGCAGGTTCAAACCCCAGGCACACACCTCTGACTTTTCGAAGTTATGTGTGTATTCACAATGAATTATCACTTGCTTTAACGGTGAAGGAAAACATCGTGATAAAACCTGCAAACCTAAAAAGTACTTTGGAATTTCTTAGGTGTGTAGTCCGCCAACCCGCACTAGGCCAGCGTGGTGGACTAAGGCTTAAACCCTCTCAGTTGTAGAGGAGGCCCGTGCCCAGCAGTGGGACGTATTTGGGCTGATGATGATGATGAATCAATACCAATATCATAAAGCTGAAGAGTTTGTTTGTTTGCTTGAACGCGCTAATCTCCGGAACTATTGGATTTGAAAAGTTCCTTCAGTGTTAGGTAGCCCATTTATTGAGGAAGGCTATAGGCTATATATTATCACGCTACGACCAATAGGAGAGAGAAGCAACGAAAAATGTTGCAGAAGAAAAAAATATTTTTTTTGAAGTCTAATGTGTCACATGCGAAGTTGCGGGCAATCAATTATAATATCGATGAAAAGAAAATAGGAAGCAAGCAGTTCTATACACACAAATTTCAATGGAAAAATAAGTTTTTCTCAATCTCAAATTCCTTATATCAACAATGTCAACTTTATTTCAAGTTGGCATGGTTTCCATTAAAATAAAAAAAATTATAGATTAATCAAGGACGCTAGACATCATAAAATTAAAATAACTTTATCCAAGTAGTTTTTACGGGATCTTATAAATTGCCAATTATAATTTCTTCCTTCTTTAGGAATAAGTTTTTGCTATTTTAAAAACTCCGTTAGTAATAAGAACTTAAGATTAAACTTGTAGTATTATCGCAATCCAATCCAATCCAATCCATCAGCCAATCGAGGTCCACTGCTGGACATAGGCCTCTCCCAATGATTATCGCAATAACACAGACATATTTAAAATAACAGATAAAATGTAAAACAGAAAGTCTTATTTATGGTGTCACAAAAACCTTCGCGCAAAATTCGCTCGCATTAAAATCCAGGCCACAGCAAAAACCGCAGCGAATTTTTGCTCCAATTTTATTGCGAAGACCGGGTAAAATCACATTGTCAAATACCGCGGCCCGCCTCTATCCGGGCGAAATGAATGGCGGAATATTCCCCAATTGCATCCTGCACCCGGGTGGCTCTCGCCGCTGTACATTTAACATTTTCTTTTGTTGCTTACTATACCGTGTAATGGGTTTTTGTGGAAGGTTTCATATTGAAATTAAATTGAACAACGGATATTGTTCCTGTGTCTGATGAGTTTTTGAGCTATTTTTTTATCTGCAGCAGATACACGAAGCCATTTTGCGTGATCACTAGCATGTTAGTTCGTTCAGTCTATGGTTTCTACTCTGCTCCTATCTTGGGTAATTTAAAGGTAAAGTAAAAAAGCAACTGTAGATTAATGCATTGACATTCATCACGAAGGAATATTACGAATTTTCATTGAAGTTAATGGTAGTGTGATACATATATACGTAACCTCACGCCCGTATTCTCCGAAGTGGTAGGCAGAGGTATATTCTGCACCGATATTTCGCCAGGTATGTATCAGCTCCACATAATAGGAGGAGAGCCTAATAACACTTTGCCTGACTCGGAAACTCAACCCGAGATCTCTAGATCACCTAACACTACTTGTACCGCGAGACCACGAAACACAGACACACACTCGCACAGGAGATGTTAAAATAGGTGTCTTGGTCTGAATTTGTAAAGCACACACAGGATAAATTTCCACAGTTTCCATTTTATGTATTATTACTTTAAAAGTAAGATAATTCTGCTCACAGATTCTAAGATGGTGAGTACAGAAGCCCGGTCAGTCTCTTGGGACGTCAACTAGTTTAGAAGTTGGTGTAACATCTCTGTTTTCCTAGTAACTACAGGTTTATAAAACACTCCAGATTATTAAACTTAGTAAATTCCCTAGGGGAAGTCGATACTACAATTTTTGTGATATGATTTATTCCTGTTTTAAAAGATATCCTTGCATTCATCCTAGCTTATAACTGCCTATGGAATCCGTTCGATACGAGAGTACTTGATCTGTATGTGCTACCCGGGCACCAGAACTATTCCAACTGCAATGTAGCTTACATTACAGTTCTAATCAATAGTCACAGCTACGCCATTTTTTTTTAAATCTCATGTACAAAGACTGATCTCGGAAAGTGATGATGAACTGGTTTTACTACCTATGTATCCAAAAGCGTGCGATTATCCTTTAAGAATTTAGGCCTCTGGTAATGCACCTACATCAGCAGTAAATACTAAACAAAGATTTTCTGTGCATTCTTGAACCACCAAGGTGGGTACAGTGTGCCTCTACCACTTACAACTTAGTCTATATTCTTCAAAATTTCATCCTCATTCTTTTCGATAATCTCAACCTCTTCTGTATAAAATTACGTTTCTTCACTAACTTCGAAATAGGCTACAATGTTTTCTACGAAATAGTTGAGTTTAAAAGGGGAATTATGTTGGCGAAGCGAATAAACTTCGCTAAGAGGATTCCAATTTCAGGGAATCTTTCCAATTGATCGTGGCAAGTTTCCGAACCCGTTGCGGCTTATTTCTGTATCGGTTCTTTCAGTATTTATTTATGTTTTATTTACTGTACCTACTGGTTTAAAGGTTTTAGGCTTACCTTTATTAGTACGATACCTTGCTTGTCTTAAAGAAAATAAAAAAGGGTAATGGATTAGTTTAATAAGCTATGTGCTTAATACACTTTTTTTTAAATAAGCATAATATTTATTGCTGTGAAAACATGGCGGTCTCGTGCCGTATATCGAGATGGAGGGCTGAAAGCCGGTCGAAGCAATTTTCGTTTTCTTTTTCATAAGAAAAAGAGCAGCATGGAGTCTGGAAATATTCGATAAAAATGGAAGTATTGTCTTGCTACTATTGCTACTGCCTCTCCCTACGAGATTCACGCGTGAGAATAAATAATACGAAAATATCACTTTAAATTTGAACATACCAAAATTTTAAACTCACATACAAATGTCATTATATAATGTTAAGACACGAAAAAACGTTCCTCACGGAGCAAATTTGCACGTGTAAAACGCAAGTTTGGCTATTGTTTATTTACATTACACTGTACAAAGTCGCTGAGAACTGCGAGATGTATAAAATTGGAGAAAAGTAAATAAATGTTTAACAAAATAAACTCTGTGTAAGCGGAATGTTCGGAGTTCCTATTGGAGTGGGGAGAATTGACTTCCGCCGCGCCAAGGTTGGATACCTGTGTTTATGATTCATATTTTGATAGCCGTGGAGAAAATGATCAGATCTTGTGAAACGAAATGCCGCGGGTTCAATTCATGGGAAAATATTGGTGCGATACACTAACATTTATGTAGCGACCACGATTGCCTCGTATGTGCCGTGCGATCTAGAGGTCCTGGGTTCGATTTCCGAATCGGGCAAAATGTTATTGCGTTTTTCGATCAGGAAATTGTCAGTAGCAGCACGGAGTCTGGAATTGTGCCCGAAAAACGGCAATAAGCTCTCCCCTATCACGTGGGACGAAAACACAATTGGCGAAATGTGGGAAGATGTGTAATGTATGTATGTACAAATATTTGTTTCGAGTCGAGATGTTTACCCCAAAGGAGACCCAATACCTCATTTCTGATACGATACAAGGCAAGAATATATTTGCATATATCAGTGGCGGAACTTCCATAGAAGTCCAAAAGCGTTGCACGTTAATTGTGTAGTTTATAATGTATATAGTTTTTGTCTAGTTTATAATTGTTTATTGTAGGGTCAGTAAATTCTTATTTATATGTCAAATTGATTTCTATAAATAAATATTTTAAGCAAAAAAAATATTAGTCTGAATTTTGTAAGGCAAACTGGGCTTTTGGGCCTCTATGGAAGTACCGCCACTGAGATATATAGGACAGCCTACTCAGGCAGAGGTTAGAAATCAATCACATTTACGTACAGTTGAGTTTCGAATAGCCAAATGCGAAATGTTTGATGCTAAATCAATAGTGTGTTTTGAAGCGCAACGCTCCATAGTAATGGATATCCGAATTTCGCAACTACCATCACAACCAAAGCATAATTGTTGCATTTTATGCATAAATTGTTACATTAAAGCTCAATATTGATATGGAAGTTTTGTGTGTATATAAAGTACCAGATTATCTTCTCCCACCTTCGATGCTCCATCCGCAGTGCTTATTACCAGAGCAGTGAAGTCACTTTCGTGTGCCCTTTGAAGAAGAAAACACGAATCATTATAGTGGGCTCCACGCTCTATGTTCCAAGTGTTCTTTGCGCACTAAGAAGCTTACAATACAACCGACTTTTTAGTTTGTTCGAGTTAGACCGTGGTTGTGTCTGCGTTCCTTTGTCAGTTATCATCATTATCAGTAATGTGATAAGTATGACTTCATAAACGTTATATCAAGTTATCAATTGGTTCATAAACTGTGTTTTGGTGCACTTAGACTTAGACCATACACACACAATCTCTAGCTTAGTACATATTGGCTGCTCATTACCCTAAGTAAATATTCATGCGTACATATTCGATAGTAATTTCATCATCATCATCAGCCCCTACACGTCCCACTGCTGGGCACGGGCCTCCTTTACAATTGAGAGGGTTTAGGCCTTAGTGCACCACGCTGGCCTAGTGCGGGTTGGCGAACTACACACCTAACAAATTCCCAATAACTTTTAGATGTGCAGGTTTCATCACGATGTTTTCCTTCACCGTTAAAGTTAGTGATAATTCTTTATGAATACACACATAACTTATAAAAAGTCAGGTGTGTGCCGGGGTTTGAACCAGCGACCGTCGAGATTCTCGACCGCGTGCCTAAACCTTGAGGCCATCGCGATTTAATACTAATTTAATTATACGCAAATAGGCAAGGATTAAAGTATTATCCACAATACAATTGCTGATATAAATACCGTATTTTAAACAATACCAGCGGCATTTTTAAAATATGAGCTAGTGTTGACGTTTTTATTGAGGCGTAAAAAACGTGGGAAGGCTCGCCTGCTCCCAACTCTGATATAGAGCTTTTGATCCGAAATTTATGGACTATAGTACATTATTAATGGTTTTTTCATATAAATATAATGGGAATTCTACGGAAACCCACACACAATCACGCTTGCATCCCCGAAGGCGTAGGAAGATGTGTATTCCTGCGCCCACGTTCCACCAGATTTTTTTTAATATCGCACAGTACAATTTACCGCTAACTTTGCTAGACTAGGAACTCGGTGTTAAGAAGTTAATCTACACATAAGACTGCCTGACTCGTAGCTCGACTACGTAGCTTTTTGATCATGTGGCGTGGCTGACGAAGCAGTGTAAACAAAATTCAAAATCATTTCAGATTTCCTGTTTAGTTGTAAGTGCGTGATTGCCCAAGGATTAGATGGTTGGATCAACGAACTAGCTTGCCGTTTAAGGAATTTCTTCGATTTTAAGGCTGTCATCTCGAATTAGCCCAATAGATTAAGGCGTAGTTTCTCTCTTAGTTTCTCTCTCAATACATAAGGCCCGTGCCCAACAATGGGGCGTATATGGGCTGATGACGTATGTATGTAACTAAATATATCTGTATTCCTTAGCTTCGAGGTCTGAATCTCTTTTAGAGCATCAAGTGACTGACCTTTTTGATCACAAGGATCTAATCCAGAATCCACTTTTAAGTATTACTAAGGACAATTACTATTTTGCGATGAAGAAAACTGAGAATTCATTGGAGGTTAAAACAGCTGTAACATTAGTACGTAAGTGTTTAGGTTAACCGGAATATTGTAAACAGTGGCGCTGCCATGCCTCTCCCCTCCGTCTCAACCCCCCCTCCGGCTCACGGTGCCGACTGATTCATACCGGATTATAATTACCTCGTTACGGATAATTATGAAGCGCTGGGCGTGTTGCAAAGCGTCCGGATGTAAGTGAAATTGTTCGGTGCTTTTTAATACTATTAGGTGTAACTTGTTTCAGAAGAAAATGACATTTCGTGTTGCCGAGGGAGTTTCTTGCCGTTTCTTCTCCACAGCGATAACACGTTTCGAAGCGGCAATAGTTTTAAAAAATAGTTTAATATTGACGAATCAAAAGAACTTGTAAAAGTCTATTTGAATAAAGATGATTTTGACTTTGACTTTAAGAGGGCTGCATAAAGGAAATTAAGAGAAGAACAGGTTTGAGTTAAGAATATTCTCAAAACTACACAAATTTCGTGAAAGGCAATTAATAAGCTTTTATGTTTTATTTTCAATGCTAAAATACTGATCCCGAAATCTACATCCTTCATTTATACAAATTTATATTCTTAGACAAAGTAAGAGAAACATGACGAATATATCTATTTTTTTCTACTATAATATTTTAAGATCATAAAAAAAACTAAATTTTAGAATTTTGAATGTATTTTTGTGTATATGTATGTATGTTGTACACACTGACTACCCTCACATCTATCCTTTCTTTGTTTCCATCCTATGGTTGTCTCTAAAAGATCGCCTTGAGCGATAAGACCGCAAATTGTGCTATTTTCCGTGTTGTTGCTTTGTTAATTTACTCCGTGTGTACAAGAAAGTGTTAATAAATAAATTTATTAACATATAGGTATATTAAGTTAAAGCTAATACATAACATACATGTTATAAACGTCAAGTCTCCGTAATACGGGTAAGGCGGTCTAGAATAACATTTCTATATTAATGCCAACTGGGAGATGCCACACTTTCACGACCCATATTGGATCGGGACGTGATAAATGGAAATGTACACTCGTTTGCCACTTCGGTCTAGATATTTTGTCGTTTTTGTGCGAAATCACGAACTTCTAGACCGCCGATTGATAATAAATGCACAGGCATACACGCGTTGCGTTACGTTGATAAAGTTTGTTTCCCCTGTAGGTATTATCTACGACACAGTCATATTTATATGTATAGTCGTGGAACTTTGCCGCGTTTAGTATTTCGAAGCGGATTTTACAAAACTTCATGAACGACATTATATTTCAAATGTCATGATTTTTACAATCTTTACTAAAAAAAACGGTTTAGCAGTTAATTTTTTTTTCAATAGTGAAGGTGCTTTTAAAAGATAGTAAAAGAACGCGTTTATTTAAATCGAAATGAAATCTTAGTGAGGTATTTCTTCCTCATCATCCTACATCACTATAATTATGATTTTTTTTCTTGGCCACTGATGCCAAAGCTCGTACTAAAACATACATTCCCACCTTCTCATATGCTCAGCTGATTCGTATGTGTATTATTGCAAAGATACCTAGGTCTAGATCACACTCGTTTGCGAAATCATAAATCTTACTGACATTTTTTGACAGCCCCGTAGCGCAGTTGGCTAGACACGAATTTGCAAAATAAGAGACCGCGGGTTCGTTCCCGCACCTAGACAAATGTTTGTATAATCTACAAATATTTGATTCGGGTCTGGGTGTTTGTGAGACTGAAAAGTCTCTCGTAGTTTCTGATACCCACGACACGAGACTCGTATCTTAATGTGGGGTCAGAACTATGTATGTGACTGTTGGGTGTATTTATTATTATTTATTAGTAATCTCGAGTGAGGATTTACAACCGGCTGCGGCAGTCGTCGGCCGACGTAAATTGTTGTGTCAATTGCATTGTGATCGATCGACCACTTGCTGGACGAAACGGACGCCCGGCTTGCCGACAGTGATGTATAGCTAACCTTCTTGATGTATTTTCAATTATTAGATAAACTATTTCATTTCTGTGAGATATTTGCGGTCTATAGTAAATACGAGTAGATATTTGCTATAAAAATGTTAGAATTTCTTAGATCGGAATCTTGCGGAGATCTTCAATGGACGACTGATGATCATGAGCTGTTATAGGCAAAAGATATTAATTTTAACAAATAACAGGCATTTACAATAAAACAAATTATATTTACTGCCTCGTGGTCTCGCGGTACAAGTACTATATGTACAGGTCCTGGGTTCGATTCCCGGGTAGGGCAAAGTGTTATTGGGTTTTTCCATTAGGAAATTCTCGGTAACAGCACGGAGTCTGGAAATGTGCCCGATAAACGGCAATAGGCTCGCCCCCTATTACGTGGGACTGATCCATACCTGGCGAAATGTGGGTGCAGAAATGCACCTCTGCCTACCCCTTCGGGGAATACAGGCGTGAGTTTATGTATGTATGTATTTCCTGATCGAATGTATATTGCAATATTATAAATCGTATCGTTGTGAAGAAAATAAAGAAACACCATAAACAATAACAAACATCGTACAATATTTCATCCTATTTACGTATCTATTACCAAAGCTATCAAAAATGCTATCCTCGCAGCCTCGCCCTAACTTTATTGATGCAAGTTTCCCGTCACAGCACAAAATGACCCAATTGCGACCAATTCAATTGGAGGAGCGTCGCGTGCGGTCCGGCCATTTCGCCGGATGGCCGATATTAATCATTTGGCCGCGACATGTCTGCGTACGGATTGTGCTGCGACCTTGCGGTGGTCGATTAATGCCGTTTATTTTGCATTGTGTCCAAATTGATTTTACATCTAGTTTATTAATACAACGCCGATAATAAAGTGCGGTAGGAATTACTAAAAAAAACATACATACATACATAAACTTACGCCTGTATTCCCCGAAGGGGGAGGCAGAGGTGCAATTCTGCATCCACATTTCGCCAGGTATGTGTCAGTCCCACGTAATAGGGGGCGAGCCTATTGCCGTTTTTCGGGCACATTTCCAGACTCCGTGCTGCTACTGAGAATTTCCTAATGGAAAAACCCAATAACACATTGCCCGACCCGGGAATCGAACCCAGGACCTCTAGATCGCACGGCACATACATATACCGCGAGACCACGAGGCAGTCTAAAAAAATCTTTTTACTCTTGTAGTAATGTATTACGATTTATTTTTATATCGGCAAATTATATTGAGTATTAAAATTGGTCCACCCGTTTCAGAGATTGAGAGATTTCAGAGAAAAGCCACCTTGATTTTGACCAGAGAGTACAATCGCGTAAAATCAATTAAAATTAGACCATAACATATTACGACATGTTTACAATGTATAAACCAAATTCGTCTCGGATACGGGTGTCAGTTTATCCGTCACATCATTGTACTAATGTCATTACCGCCCATGTGTTTGTTGGTCACGGTGGTTGGTTGGTCTGTATGTATTATCATATTGGGCAGCGTGACCATCTGGAGTTCATGTATATACATGGCCACATAATCACCATCATCACACAGCCCCGTGGCGCATTTGGCTAGACACCAGCTTGCGAAACGAGAGGTTGCGGGTTTGATCCCCGCACCGAGACAAATGTTTGTGTGATCCACAAATTAGTTTCGGGTCTGGGTGTTTGTGAGACCGAAAAGTCTCTCGTAGTTTCTGATACCCACGACACAGGACTTGTATCCTAGTGTGGGGTCAGAACTATGTATGTGACTGTTGGGTGTATTTATTTATTATTATCATCAGCCCATATACGTCCCACTGCTGGACACAGGCCTCTTCTACAACTGAAATGGTTTAGGCCTTAGTCCACCACGCTGGCCTAGTGCGGGTTGGCGGACTACACACCTAAGAAATTACTTAGAATTTTTTTTTTTAGGTGTGCAGGTTTTATCACGATGTTTTCCTTCACCGTTAAAGCAAGTGATAATTCGTTGTGAATACACACATAACTTCGAAAAGTCAGAGGCGTGTGCCTGGGGTTTGAAACCGCGACCGCCGAGGTTCTCGACCGCGCGCCTAAACCTCGAGGCCATCACTGCTCTCATATAGAGTGTATGCTATGAAATCGATATCGCTGCATCGGTAATTACAAACTGAACGCAAAGTTATTGCGTATTATGTAACGGATCTTATGCAACAACTAGATTGGATCGATTCAGAAACACTAGATTCAATATCTTGATTAAATTGCTTTATAGATTCGATCCGACAGCTCGAAATGGGGACGGCTTCATAATGTTATTAGTGTGCGACATGAAACAGTGATAGATTTACTGTTCCGTGGTTTACAATATAAATGTAAGTCTATATTTCTTATCTTTGTTTAAAACATACATATATACTTAACCTCACGCCTGTATTTCCCGAAGGGGTAGGCAGAGGTGCATTTCTGCACCCACATTTCGCCAGTATGTATCAGTCCCACGTAATTTGGGGCGAGGCTATTGCCGCTTTTTCGGGCACGTTTCCAGACTCCGGGCTGTTTCTGAGAATTTCCTAATGGAAATCTAATAACAATTTGCCCGACCCGGGAATCGAACCCGGGACCTCTAGATCACACGGCACATACCTACTTGTGCCGCGAGACCACCAGGCCATCACGAGGAAGTTAAAACAATATTATTATTAATGCTGTTTTTTAGTCATCATCATCAGCCCATATACGTCCCACTGCTGGGCACGGGCCTCCTCTGCCATTGAAATGGTTAAGGCCTTAGTCCACCATGCTGTCCTAGTGCTGGTTGGCGGATTACACACCTACGAAATTCCTATGAATTTTTAGTTGTGGAGATTTCATCACGATGTTTTCCTTCACCGTTAAAGTACTAATTAATCACTGTAATGACACTTGATTTGAGAGCAGGGTAGTCCGAATAGAAACAACGACTCGTCATTCTCCAATTACGTATTTCTACGCTCACATTTCTTTGACTGTGTTGTAAATAACAAGGCCCAGCTTTTATTGATTACATACATATAATCTCACGCCTGTATTCCCATAAGGAGAAGCAGAGGTGCATTTTTGCATCCACATTTTTCCGAATAGGTAGCAGTTACACGTAATAGGGGGCAGGCCTATTGTCGCTTGTCAGGCAAATTTGACTGCCCAACCCGGGAATTGAACTCGGGACCTCTAGATCGCACGGCACATACTTGTACCGCGTGACCACGAGGCAATCTTAGCCAGCGTTTTATTGATTTTCGGACATATTTTCCGAAGCCGTACTAATGCTGTAATAACACAATATCACTTTGCCGAATCCATAAATCGAGACTTCTCGATCGCCCGCCGTACACCTAAGCCAAGAGACCAACAGAGGAGTACTAATTCTGTATTATACATAACGTATATACAGAACTTGCAAATGGAAAGGTATTGTGAGCCACAAGTCAGATTGAAGAAAAGAAATAAAAGCAAACAAAAGAACTCGTAAAGTAGGAACCCTTCAACAAAAACTTGCTCCGGGAAAATACGAGCCAGATTGAAATTGCAAAGCCTCATTTTATACCAACACGAGTTCGTGTTTTTCGATTAAACATACTGAAATATAGCCACATAATATTGTGTCAAAAGTATACGAAATAAACTAAAAAATGAACGGCTAGTTATATTCTCCCCCACGAAACAATAATTTAAATATTATATTTTGCATAAACTAATTGATGCAAGTGATTAATAATAATGAAATACGAAAATTATTACGTACATTGACGGTCAAGTCAAAGTCAATACAGAAAGTATTGAATCTTATTTTCCATTTCTCATACATATATACATAACCTCACGCCTGTATTCCAGGCATTGTAGGCAGAGGTGAATAGGTATTTATCAGTCCCACGGAATAGAGCGCGAGCCTATTGCCGTTTTTCGGGCACATATCCAGACTCCGTACTGCTACTGGGAATTAAAAGACAGGAGTCGTTAAAAGAATTCAAAGACAGGAGTCGTTAGTAACACTGTATCGCCTAGAAAAACAAATTCAAGTAGTGTCCAATTGCTAACAAGATTACACATCGTGCTATAATTCAATAAAGTAAACGAAGATCAGTAGTTATATCTAATTATGACGCGGCCTCGATGTGCGTGACCTGGTCTATAATCAAATTAGCTCAGAACTGCGATGGCTTCCCTTAATGCCCTTGTGGTAATGTTAAAAAAATGTTGTGTCTGACGTCATAATTCAGAAGCAATTACATCAGAACCTGTCACGGTCTAGTATTCAGTAAGAGCTCAAAGCGAGTGCACGTTTTAAATGTGGAAAATTGGAGGTAAGTTTTGTAAGGCCTTAGTCCACCTCAAAGGACTTAGTATCACTCGCATGGAAATTTCCATCTCCGTTACTAAAAAAGGCAGTGATGGCCTCGAGGTTTAAGCGCGCGGTCGAGAATTTCGACGGTCGCAGGTTCAAACCCCAGGCACACACCTCTGACTTTTCGAAGTTATGTGTGTATTCACAATGAATTATCACTTGCTTTAACGGTGAAGGAAAACATCGTGATAAAACGTGTGTAGTCCGCCAAACCGCACTAGGCCAGCGTGTTGGACTAAGGCCTGTAGAGGACTGTAGAGGAGGCCCGTGCCCAGCAGTGGGACGTATTTGGGCTGATGACGTTTCTAAAAAAAGAATATGTACATAAGTTTGAAGATTAAGAGTTATTTACTGCCACAGTGACGCAGTTTGTTAAACACCAGCCTTTGAAACGTCCAGGTTCCAACAGCGCTCAAAGAAATACTTGGTATACCCAAGACACTTGGTTTGTATCATAAAGTGGGGTCAGAACTATTTGTGTTTTGGATATATTTGTTGCTAGCTGACCCGGCGAACTTCGTTTCGCGTAACAGCCCATTCTTTAAAAAAAAAAATTTTTTTAGCCTTAGTTATTCCTTATTAAATCAGGTATCTGATAGTGAAAGTCCCCTTAAAATTAGTCCACCCGTTTCAGAGATTAGCTGGAACAAACAAACAGGCAGACAGACAGACAAAAATTGTAAAAAAACGTTATTTTGGTATGTACCGTGTATACATCCATAAACATTTATTAAAAAGCGGTTATTTCAATATCACAAACAGACACCCCAATACGTATCTGATTAAATGAAAGTCAAGGAACGTGACTGTCAATAAATAATTTATTAGGCGTATAACGTTTAAATACATATTTATAGGGTTTTTGTTTTTCAAGCCTGCTCATAGATATTGTCACCGAGTAGCGACTATGATCACTAGAATATCGTGTGACGTTGAAGGACATTGCTGTGCATTAGTAAATGGATTACGGCAATCGATTCAGTCCTAGCATATTATTACTTAGAAGCAATATAATTTCTGCATTGACATTGAGTCGTTGGATGTATTAACTAGATTGAAGTTCTTAGAATATAAGGTTTCAATTTTATTCTTATTACACAAGAGGTTATAGTCAATTAAATCAAAACAACTTCATTCCAGTAATTTACACACAACTACAACCTAACTAGTGTTGGTTAAACTTTAAGCCACGTTAAAAAAAAAAAACTTATAAGGATCGCTTACAAACTTGTATAAATAACAACACAAATATATACAGGTATAAAAAGACCGCGATCGATTACTACGAAAGACAGTAGTAATACGGTGTATACAAACACATTGACGAAAAAAAAACATCCCGACAAAAATAAAAATAAAATGTTTTCCCAACAAACATATCTAAGTATTAAATGTATGTGGTGATACCTGTATAATTTATATGTTTAGAGCAACATTTAGATTAACACGCACAAAAAGATGAAAAGTAAATATACATATGTTTATCTGACATAAAAAATAAAAATGGGATGAGATAACTAACTACATATTTATTACATAGTTGGCTAGACACCAGCTTGCGTAACGAGAGGCCGCGGGTTCGATCCCCGCACCAAGACAAATGTTTGTGTGATCCACAAATATTTGTTTCGGGTCTGGGTGTTTGTGAGACCGAAGTGTCTCTCGTATTTTCTGATAACCACCACACAAGGCTCGTATCTTAGTGTGGGGTCAGAACTATGTATGTGACTGTTGGGTGTACATATATTTTAAATTTAATATTTAAATTATTATAAAATAGGTCAAAGGATAGGTTTTCGTTCTGTTATGGTTAGTCTAGTCATTTAGGTTATTATTGAGAATGATTTAATAATGAATATAAATATTGTTAAGTTAAAATGCGAATCAGCAAGTGAACAATAAACCAGTTTCAGAAAAGATGAACTTTTACTGAATAAGTGGCCAGTCCGGATGAACTTGGTTTGGCTTATCGGAGATCAGTAATGGCACTTCTGAAATTCGAAATTAATTAATGCAGTCATCATCATCAGCTAAATAAATTCAGTATATCAAAATATCCTCTCAGTACTCTAAATTAGTAATTATTCAAGAACGTTGTTTTACGTTAATTCATATTTTTTACCTTTGAAATGTTTTATCCTCTACCTCAACCTCACAAGTTCACGCTATTCAGTAGCTCAATACAAAAAATATTCATAAGTGAGATTTTTTTATCTACGTTTTAAGTAAAGCCCTTAGTGATAAAACAGTTACTTGATTCAACAGAACAACTTATTAAAGAAATTTAATGGCCAATCTTGGTCACACAGTATTCTATGAGTATATAAAATTCACTTCTAACTTAAAGATTACCGCACAGCCGAACCGACTGAGTCTAGGAGCATAAAATTTTGCAAAATAATTGTTCAGTATATACAATGTATTTATTCCCTGAGCCTTAAAATGTAATAAGAAATTCAGCTTTTAATGAGGAACCACAGTTTGTATTGAAATTTGATGTGTGTGATACAAAGTGCACTTTGTTAGTTTGTTATTATAGGGTTCATTTCAAGTACAGCAAGAATAATACACGTATATTCTTGAAACAAATTAACCTTATCCATACAAGCTAGTAGGAAAACAAAACACGAACTCCAATCAACGTGGGTAAACAGAGTATTTGAACAATGCAATTGCTCGCTTGATTTATCTCGACGCGACCTTGTGAAGTGTAATGACATGTTAAAATAAACTTGAATGGTTTCTGTATTGTAATCGTTTGGCTCACGTGGCGGGCGGCGTGCGCGCGGCCTCGTGACGAGCCTCCCAGAGACAACACGTGGGTAGGCATTAGCTCCGCGTCATTTATACGTAATCATTGTTTATTATTGATAAATGATAATGCAGATAACTCGGCTTCGCTGCATATTTTGGTATGCGATGGAAGGTATCTAGGTACTTAAGTTAAATAAATTTTAAGGGATTTTTCTGCCAGAAGTATTGAAATATGCTGACCAAGCCTCTTTCCTCTGGGTTCATCTGTCTACTGTTTTTACGCTTTTACGTAAATGTGTTTTTAATGACATTGGTAACTACCACGCCCACAGATTACTCTAATAAGGTAGGTACTCGTATTGCTCTAAAGTTGACTTTTATGCGAGGGCTCGTCAAAAATCTACTACCAATGTTATAGATGATAGAAAGTCCTGAAGTACAGGATACTGGATTGACTGGGATCGTAATCGTTTCTTTCCAATCTACATTCAATTTGAATCGTACGACGCTAACTATCACACTTGCACGTTGCAATACCAGTACAAAAAAATCAGTATCCATCCATAGGCCTCTTAATGACTTCCACAGGGACCTGTTGGAAGCAGCCTGCAACCAGCGACGTCCCGCGACCTTTACTAGGTCCTCCGACCATCTTCTCGGAGGACGTCCCACAAAATCAATATGAATAAATTTAAATATGTAGTCACTATAGAAGAAACTTACAAATTTTTACTTGGATTATTTTAATCCCAGCCCTCGTTTAAGCCTTGATACAAAATAACATTAAGTCTGGGAAGTCCATTAGCTCATGTACATACATAGGAAAGGATCTCGAAGTGCCAAGTGCGGAACTTGAGGCTAATGCGCGGCGACCGCAGAGCTGTAATGGAACCGCGGCTGGCGCTCGGACGTGTTAAGATGAAACATCTGTGGATTTAATAACGCTTCATAAATTATTTATTATATTTTACATGATATTGTATAATGTTGTATACATATAAATACACCCAACAGTCATACACTCTAAACCCACACTAAGATCCAAGTCTTGTGTCACAAACTACAAAAATCTCATAAACACCCAGACCCGAAACAAACATTTGTGGATCACACAAACATTTGCCTCGGTGCGGGGATCGAACTCGCGGCCTCTCGTTTCACAAGCTGGTATCTAGCCAACTGCGCCACGGGGCTGTCAGATTGGAGGGTCATTTTGTTACGTAGCTTGAGTAACATACAAAACACTCACGCTGTTATCTACAAAGGGTACCCCAGAGATGCATTTCTGCACTTTCGCCATTTGTGTTATGTGTCCATCGTAATACGAGGCGAACCTTTTGCCGTTTTTCGGGCACATTTTTTTTTATTTTTATTGCCTTAGTAGGCAGACGAGCAAGCGGTCCGCCTGATGGTAAGCCGTTACCGCCCCCCATGGACTAAAGTAATGCCAGGGGCACAACCCAGCCGCTGCCTACCGTGTGGTGAACACTTTTCTTCGTTCTCTTCTACGTGCTGCTTCTAAAAATATCCTAATGATAAAATCCTATACCATTTTGCTCCGTCATGCGAGGCAACAACGCAGTAAGCTAGAGAAAATCTTCCTACGCGGCTGAAATTATTCGAAACAAAAACTTTAAGTAACTATGCGGGGCGTACACTAAAACCCGCCGCCTCGTTATTTACACTGTTACTGCATTCTAGGAGACTTTTTCAATTCACAGCTGTCCCTGGATGACCCAGTTTCCGAGCGATGTATTATATTCTTGCGCTCTGGATAACTGGGAACGGAATTTGCGAATGTACACACTACGTAATTCGTGATAGCCTCGAGGTAAAGGCACGCGGTCGAGAATCTCAATGCTCGCGGGTTCAAAGCCAGACACACACCTCTGACTTTTCGTAGTTATTTGTGTATTCACAAAGAATTATCACGTATTTTAACGGTGAAGGAAAACATCGTGATGAAACCTGCACACCTAAAAGTTTTTAGGAATTTCTTAGGTGTGTAATCCGCCAACCCGCACTAGGCCAGCGTGGTTGACTAAGGCCTAACCCCTCTCAATTGTAGGGGAGGCTCGTGCCCAGCAGTTGGACGTATTTGGGCTGTTGATGATGACAGAACACAGTCATAAATCTAGGAAAATATATTTATATTAGCATTTGAATCAACACGTGTATTTAGAACATTTTGGCTACAATTTGCACATTGTTTATATAAGCAGAACGTTGTTGCTGCTTCGGTATTTCCTAATATTTTACTGTTAGTAGCTATGAATCTTGGGTTTATTGAAGTGTGTAATGGTCTCGTGGATTAGCGTGGTCGAGACAGTTTACAGTCAGGGGTTCAAATTCTAGGTAAACACCTCTGACAAGTCATGTCACCTTCATAGTGGCTGCAGACTGCGTTGTGGGTCTTGAGGCACATGTGGTCGTGCGATCTAGAGGTTCCAGGTTCGATTTCCGAGTTGTCTATAATGCTGTTGAGTTTTTCCACCAGTAATATCTGTGACCAGTGAGTTGTAGAAAATTCCCAAAAATGGCAATTTACGTAAAAATACCATCTCTCGACAATCGCTGAAATATTGCCGGCCTGCCTAGTATTAACTGACGCAAGTAACTTAGTAAGGCAATGTTATCTCAGGCCATAACTGTCGTTAACGTATGAGGATAAATGTGAACTAGCCTGACAGAGGTCAACGGCCGGCCAGCAAGTGACCCAAAACTTCCTCAGAGCTCGCTAATTTCGTCGCAGACTAGACCCTGAGATAAATCATGAAGATTAAGTGAAGCGATTTTTTCCTCGCGTCAGTTAATAGGGTGCGTTCATTGACCCCATTTTAGTAAGCTTCATTACAATTTGAAGGGTTGAAATATGAAGACGGATTTTGATGAATTTTGGTAGCGATATGACCAAGACTCTGGGAACGGTTGGCAAGTAATTTTTATTTCAGAAAACATCCACAGTTTTTCTCTTCCCATACATTTTTATGCCTTTCTGAATGAATAAAGGCGTCATTTACAAATTGTAGCTTGATTTTGTTCTCTTAAAATTAAATGAATAGATGGTATACATAACTTCAACGTTAGTCATTAGATCATTATATATACATATATATTACTGCCTCGTGGTCTCGCGGTACAAGTATGTGCCGTGCGATCTAGAGGTCCTGGGTTCGATTCCCGGGTCGGACGAAGTGTTATTGGGTTTTTCCATTAGGAAATTCTCGACAACAGCACGGAGTCTGGAAATGTGCCCGAAAAATGGCAATAGGCTCGCCCCCTATTACGTGGGACTGATACATACCTGGCGAAATGTGGGTGCAGAAATGCACCTCTGCCTACCCCTTCAGGGAATACAGGCGTGAGTTTATGTATGTATGTATGTACATATATATTATATTTAAGAATACATTTCTATTTGATACTAAAAACCTTAGTACTAAACGTTCAACTAAGGCAAGCTTTGGTCTGGTATTTTGATTGACGTGTAACACTAGTGAAAATTAGTCAAAGCATGTTTAATTAAAGGCTGTAAATGTAATTATTTAGTTAGTGTGCTTAATAAATAAAAAGGGGCTATTATTCTATAAGACATAATTTAAATTCGGTTCTTCAATTTACTACCCGTACCACGTCAACTAATCATCATCGTCAGTCCGTATACGCCCCATTGCTGGGCACGGGCCTTCTCTGCAACTGAGAGGGTTTAGGCCTTAGTCCACAACGCTGGTCTAGTGCGGGTCGGCGATCTACACAGCTAAGAAATTCCTAAGAACTTATAAGTGTGCAGATTTCCTCACGACGTTCTTTCACCGTTAAAAGTACATGATAATTCATTATAAATACACATATAACTTAGAAAACACGTGAATACAGCTTCAACAATTGCGATTCACTAACGACGCGGGGTCAGCGAGTGACCCCAGGGTCGGGGTCTCGAGATAAGGCGCCGTTAACGAGAAAGCGGGCCTTGCCGCCTGCTAATTGGCCAGCGTTTAGTAATAACAGGGGGATTGAAACGTGAGATTGTTCAACAATTCTGTTGAAACTTTTAGCCTTTAACCTTAACTATCAGTCAATCTCTTGGTTTAAATCCAAGGGTAGCTTTGACTTTTAAAAAATTGTGTGCATGTCAGTTATCACACATCAATTTATTATTGTGTTATAAATGTTAATTACTTATTTTCTTTACCAATGTATATTGGCTTATAATATGTGTATATATGTATGTGTATGTTTATAAATGATTTTATTTGCACACCTACTATGCATCATCTCTGCATCACCCAAGTTTCGACTGGCAGAGAATGCCTTAGGCATTAAGTCCACTTTTACAATAATGCGTTTAACTGTATAAAGTGTAAATAAATAAATAAAATGTTATTGAGTTTCAACTAGTAAATTCTCAGTAGCAGCACTGAGTCTGGAAATGTACCCGAAAAAAGGGCAATAGCTTCGCTCCTTATTACGTGGGACTCTTACATACCTGGCGAAATGTGAGTGCAGAAATGCACCACTGCCTAACCCTTCTGGGATAGGCGTGGGATTATGTGTGTATGTATAACGTCAATTTATAGATACTATTTTTTGTCGGGTCCACAAAGCCAGCGTGATTAACTAAGGCTTACGCCCAATCGTCTGTACAATTATTATCAACTACAAGTTTCGCATTCCTGGAAAATTATTTGATTTATTTGTCTATATTAATTTTTTTTCTGTTTGTTAAAGCTAACCTTTGTTTTAACCCCATGTTTCTTAAAGTGCCATAAGCGTCACTTGTTGCCGACGAACGGTTTTTTTCTGTATATATCCTACACATATTAATGTGGGCGATGAAATTTCAAATTATCCAAGATAATGTCAAAAATAAATGATCTTAGAGCTGTGTAATATTTTAGGAAGGCTGTGGAAGAGAACCGTGGACCGTTTGTCAATTAGCATATGGGTTTTATTGTGATATTTTTAATTAGCAAATGAACTGCGCTTAATTATAATGTTTGATATGTTATCATGAATATCGAAACGTGAAATATATTTCATAAAACAAAGTCTTCGACCTGAAAATATGTGAAACTAAAGGTTTTAACATGCAATAGTGCAAGTATTTATAAAATAATTATTTTAATTATTAATTTTAATTTTTTATTTTATTTTATTTATTTATTATTTTTATTTATTTATTAATTCAACACACACAGTCATTACAGGTTTGGGTACCCAATTCCATAACCTATTTAATTTCTCGCTTTCAATGTTATTCACTTCTAATCTACGTGTTATGGGACGTCATAGTTATTTGAAAATTAAGGAAAATATGTAAAGAATCTATGTTTTTTTACATATGAGGCAGCTCGATAGCATTATTATTATTACACAATTTTGTACATTACCTATATGCCACGTTGAGCCATTGAGGTAAAGTTATAAATATTTTTTCTAAAACCCGTCTGATCCTTCCACTTCTTCTATTTCTTCCTCCAACATTGAAAGGCTACTCAAATTTATTCTGAATGAATGTTTTTAACAATGAACACTTCTATTGCCGGGATACCTGTAGTAGCTGTATAAATATTCATCGAAATCGATTTCTTGGTTTCGGGGCGAAAAAATAACTTTCACTTTCGATTTTGTAATATTAATAAAGATTGGGTTGTTTTATCCAATGAGAGATTGTTTGAAGGCAATTTTTGACGTGGCTATGCAATGAAATGAAATTATATTTATTGAATCCATAAAATGTCAAATACATCACTTAGATTCGGTCATTTCAAAATTTGGTGTACCACCCTTTTCGGAAGGCAGTCATCACTAGAGAAGAACGGGCAAGAAACTCTAGTGTTGCTCTTTTCCAATCAAGAGATAGTCTACAATTTTGATACAAAGAATGAATTTCCCAAATTAGAGCAGCTCATTAATACAATCTCAGACTGTTGTATTGAATATGAGAATTATTGAATATGATCACTGTAATACAGTAACAATATCTAATACACATGTAGGTATTAAGTTATCGTGTTATTGATCTAATCGAAACGTCACAAGTTATGATCTGAATTGAAAACGGCGACCACCAGCCGTCACACGCATCAAACCTTGCCTTCAATTTAATATCTTGATTAACAATATTAATCAAGCATACCGCAATTAACCCACATGAACTTGTAGGAGCGAGTAAATATTTTAATACTTTGTCTACCGCTGTGTCGCAATGCACATCTTTAATGGCGTCTCGTTATTTTTATTACCGTCAATAAAAATTGCCGTGAAGGTCGCTCTAGACTTTGTTGCACGTTTCAATTGTCCGGTTTTCTTTAACTGCAGTTTAATCTCATCATTTATATTCTATATTAACAAATAAAATGAATGTGTATGTTCGTAATTTCAAATCTAATCTATGCTCTACTAAACTTATATGAAATAATTACGCTATTTTCCAGTTAGTTCCAAAGTTTTGTTTGTACTCACTAATTTCTTAAACACATTAGTATTTTAACGAGAATTTCAGCAATAGTTATGTTATTAAGAGTAGTAACTATTATTTTCAAAGAAGAAATAGGATTCCAAAGCGGCTTTGCGCATAACGGCTATTGTTAAACATTAGTATTGTCCTTGCTTACAGTAGAGTAATCTAAGTTCTTAGGGTATTAAAGTCTTCCATAAGTTTGGGTAGCTTTCTCTTGAAGGGGACGACTTAAAATTGCGTGGTAGTACTGTGGTACTCTGTGGATCGGTTGACAATGCTCGGACCGCGGAGGGCCCCTTAGGGCCAACTTCTAGGTGGGTGCGGTCCAATGCACACGCGTATACCGTGCCCCCCTGCATAAAGAAGCAAGAGGAATATCACGGGGTTTTAGTCGGTAGGACGTCCCAGTATTTGACAATTAGCAAATCTAATTTTCAAATACTGGAACGGTGAGTCCGACATACCTCCGAGCCTCATGCTCGGGGACGATCCGCAAAGGGATTTCCTCGTGTAACAAAAAAAAAAAAAAAAAAAAAAAAAAAAAAAAAAAAAAAAAAAAAAGGTATTAAAGTCTATGTTACACCTAAACATAGGAGGCGATAGATTTGTTTAGAAATAGACCCGCACTAAAAGTAGTGATGGCCTCGACAGGCGCACGGTTGAAAATCTCGGCGGTCGCCGATTCGAACCCCAGGCACACACCTCTGACTTTTCAAAGTTATGTGTAGGTATATTATTTTGAAATTATTTTAAATTATGAATATGTTTCTGATCTCTTCAGTCCATCTAACGGTTGCCTGGAAAAAATCACCGATAGCGATAAGGCCGCCATTTACGACACAATCTTATTTTAATGCTACTAAAACCTTTTGTGTTCTGTTATCTGGTGTACAATAAAGCGTAAATAAAAAAATTGAAACAAAAATATCCTTGCTACTTAATATCACGCTAAAAACATGTAAGGTATTTCAACAATTTTCTTGCTTTCCCCCAAAGTAGATTACATTAACAGAATATACTAAATACAAATTCTATAACCAACGCCATCTATTGTCGACAGGGTGAATCCAAGAATGATTAGCTGTTGAACATCGTGCAGTGAGTGTGGCGCGTCAGGACTCATCTCACAATGACTAAGAAGTTCGAGTTCAACTGGCAGATCCCCGTGCCGGAACCGCTGCTACAGGTAATATATTCATAATGCGGCGTGTGATCTAGAGGTCCTAGGTTCGACTCCCGGGTCAGACAAAGTGTTTTTGGGTTTTTTATTGGAAAATTGAAAAACTGGTAAAGTGCCCGAAAAAAGGCTAGGCATTATGTGTATATAAAACAGCTGGGGGAAAAAAAAGTCACCTGTTCGCTGCAACCTTGTCCAGCTCTTCAGGTTACAGGATTTAATATACTTTAAAACATTTACTAAAACTATACTAATACAGTATAGATAATAAAATACGTTTCCTTTTATTTAAAACTCCATTTCCACGCCGCAGTACCATCAGGTACAGTAAACGCTTTGGCAGTACAAATAATCCTTACGACAGAACGAGCCCCGATTGTCGACATCGTGTTGTCTGCAAACACGATCGTGCACGGTTCACCTCTCAAATCGAGCGGGCATCCACCGTGTTCTACGAAATCCATTGCACGGTAGATACAATGGAGTTTTAAATTTCTCTTCGCCGTTTTACAATTCAATTTTATTTTACCTCTAATCTGGAAAATGGTCATTGATTAAACTTTAAGTGTAGATGGATATGCGACTATAATGTATACGAAAGACTCAGCTGAAATTCAGGATTTAATTTAGCAAAAGTATTTTAATACTTCATCATTCATCATCAGCCCATATACGTCCCACTGCTGCGCACGGGCCTCCTCTGCAACAGAGAGGGTTTAGGCCTTAGTCCACCACGCTGGCTCATTCGGGTTGGCGGATTACAGATCTAAGTAATTCCTAAAAACTTAGGTGTGCAGGTTTCCACACGATGTTTTCCTTTATCGATAAGCAAGTGATAATTCATAATGTGTGTATTCACAATGAATTATCACTTGCTTTAACGGTGAAGGAAAACATCGTGATAAAACCTGTACACCTAAAAGTTCTTAGGAATTTCTTAGGTATGTAGTCCGCCAACCCGCACTAGACCAGCGTGGTGGACTAAGGCCTAAACCCTCTCAGTTGTAGAGGAGGCCCGTGCCCAGCAGTGGGACGTATATGGGCTGATGATGATGATGAAGTGTTAATTCATTGTGAATACACACATAACTTCGAAAAGACAGAGGTGTGTGCCTGGGGTTTGAACCTGCGACCGTCGAGATTCTCGACCGCGTGCCTAAACCTCCAGGCCATCACGTCTTAAATTAAAGTTAACACAGATGTTAAATGAAGACGTATCGAGATTCCATTTTCATGTTTGTTTAGTTGTGGAGTGAGCTGATAGCGGGCGCGGCGCTCGCTCACTGATCACGTCGTAAATCAGATGCTATTGACGGTGTTTACGGTGTACGAGCACACTCCCACGCACTACGGTAGTACTTACAGCGGGTGACGGCGAAAAATCCATACGTACATAACCTTAACTTTAACGGTGAAGGAAAACATCGTGATGAAACCTGCACACCTGAAAGTTCTAAGGAATTTCTTAGGTGTCCGCCAACCCGCACTAGGCCAGCGTGGTGGACTAAGGTCTAAACCCTCAGTTGCAGAGGAGGCCTGTGCTCAGCAGTGAGACGTATATGGGCTGATGATGATGATGAGTATTAAATATATAGTATGTAGTTGTTAGGAAAACGTATTTTATTTTTATTGTATTGTTTATCGTATTTTTTATTTTTGTTTTTGTTACCCGCTGTTACTCGGGCCGTATCTTTACAGGGCACCGCTCTCACCTCGCTAATCGGAATCATCAGTACACGCGAACGCAACCGATAACAATTATCAACTGCCCCACAAAAATATCACACTGATTCTTGATAACCTATATTTAGCGTAAATTGTTTTGTTTTTGTATGTATTGATTACTTTTTTGATAAACAGAATAGTAGAATGTTATCAAAGGTCATAACAAATACAGACACACAACTGTATTTCAAAGCCTTTTAGCCTTTTATCCCAAAAACTTGTTTACCGCTTTGTAATTTTATAGAAACAAACACGCTTACGTAACCGTAGGTGTAGGCAGAGGTGCAATTCTGCACCCAAGTTTCGTAACTTTTAATATAAGTCTTTAATTTAATCAATCTAAACGCCCATGTTGTAAGTAGCCTCGAGGCTTACGCTTAGGCGCACCGTCGAGAATATCGCGGTCGTGAGTTAAAGCATTAGACACAGATATCCCTGAGTTTTCGAATTTATATGTGTTTACAATATGACGACAATATGACGTACTTTGGCGGTGAAGGAAAACATCGTGGGGAAACCTGAACACATAAAATTTCCTAACCCTTTCTAAACCCTTGCAGTTGTAGAAGAGGCCCGTGCCCAGCAGTGGGACGTATATGGGCTAAATATATGATGATTGGGGGCGAGATGATTGCCAACTTTCGGACGCATATCCAGAGTTACTACTAAAAAAATCCTAAACGACAAACAATGATTCTGCTCGAATAATTAGAGGAAAGATCAATGTCCTACAGTGGGATGGATAAGGCTTAATATGCGAACAAGGCCGCGTTAGATTAATAGCTCAATAAACGCAGTAGGTATTACTAGATGTTATGGAGTAACTTGGGCAATATTACTACGTAATGCTCGCCAATGGAGATGAATAGTATTGTTCTTGTTGGGTTGGGCCGCATAAACCACCCCGCCTAATTGCCTCGATATAACACTGTTATAAACTACGCTATTTTGACCCTTCTTGCTTAATATAGTTTTGTAATTAACTTTTTTAATACTGGCAATGACAGCAGTGATGGCCCCGAGGTTTAGGCGCGCGGTTGAGAATTTCGGCGGTCGCAGGTTAAACCCCAGGCACACTTCTGACTTTTCGAAGTTATGTGCGTATTCACAATGAATTAGCACTTGCTTTGACGGTGAAGGAAAACATCGTGGTGAAACCTGCACACCTAAAAGTTCTTAGGAATTTCTTAGGTGTGTAGTCTGCCAAACCGCACTAGGCCAGTGTGGTGGACTAAGGCCTAAACCCTCTTAGTTGTAGAGGAGGCCCGTGCCTAGAAGTGAGACGTATTTGGGCTGATGATGATGATAAATGACTGACTTTTTTTTATTATGGGGAAAGTATGTTGACGTTGTCGAAGTCGAGCTATTTAAAATCCAATTTAGGGAAACCCACTTAAATGTATAACAGTTTAGGAAATAAATACACCCAACAGTCACATACATAGTTCTGACGCCACACTAAGATATAAGTCTTGTGTCGTGGGTATCAGAAGCTACGAGAGACCTTTCGGTCTCACATACACCCAGACCCGAGAGTAATATTTTTGAATCACACAAATAATTGTCTCGGTGCGGGGAATGAACCCGCGACCTCTCGTTTCGCAAGCTGGTGTCTAGCCAACTACTGGTGTCTGTCATTTATATCACAGGACCAATGAAGAAGTTACTCATTTAAAAATAACTGCATTTATTTTCAAATCATGTTAAATAATGCGTAGTGATTAGTCAAGAAAGAATTTACGAGTTGTATTTCTAAATTCGGACACATGTTTATGTAAATGCTTGTAGGAGATGAATGGAGCACCTCAATAGACACATATCTTAGTCATTAAGGCATTTGTGGTATGGAATGTGTGAAGTTTCCACACAGCGGCTCCCGCTGATGTTAAAACACTTTAAATAATTTGTATGTAGGTACATATATAAACGTTAGACTTGAATTGGCGCTAAAATTTATTTTATTTAGGTATTTATTTTACTTCAACATATACGGTTAATACCATTTACACATATCGAATAACTCTAAAACATCTATATAAATACAATACTCAAATTACAAAATACAAATTGAAAATAAAATAAAATATATCGCATAAAAACAAACAAACATAACTATAACAAAACAAAAAAGAAACAAAATCTATACAAATAAATAAAATTGGAGTGTCTGTTAGTAATATTGAAATAACCGCTTTTTAATAAATATATATGGATGTATACACGGTACATATACCAAAATAAGGTTTTTTACAATTTTTGTCTGTCTGTCTGTTTGTTCCCGCTAATCTCTGAAACGGGTGGACCGATTTTAACGGGACTTTCACTGGCAGATAGCTGATGTAATAAGGAGTAACTTAGGCTACTTTTAGTTTATAAATTTTCTTATTAAAAATTAATTTTCCGCGCGGACGAAGTCGCGGGCACAATTCCCAATATTTGAGACAATTATACTTTAGTCCGGATTAGTTTCCATCAGAGCATTGAGAGATCTTAGAACTCGCGGTATGGGAGAAAAGGAGCGAGCCGCGGTTCGACATGTTAACTTCAATTTTCCTTCAAGTTTAATTTCGATATCCTGCGAGAGCCAAGTTAATATCCTAAATTATAGCTTTGGTTCAAATTAATGTCATGTACCTACTATGAAATTACAAGCCACTTTAGAGACCAGCTTGCGGAACGAAGGGGCCGCGGGTTCGATACCTGCACCGAGACAAACCGGTGTTTGTGAGACCGAAAAAGTCTCTCGAAGTTTCTGATACCCATGAAGGCTCAGAATTATATATGTGACTGTTGTATTTATTTATATTTTTTTACTTTTAGGTGTTATAAAATACAAAAAAAAATATCCCGTGTTTGTGTGTTTATAACTCAGCATACACACAATTGCCTCACAGAGGCTGTCTAATACGATATTCTTCTGGTTTTTGTAACACTCCCGCCGTATTATTTCGCCAGCTGTATTTTAAGTTCTACATAATAGAGACCGAGGCTATTGCCATTATTCGAACACATTTCAGACTGTTACTGTTCAGTGCTTACCCGAAAACATTGTTTCGTAAGGTGCACATTTGCATCAACGAGTGAGCCAGTCTTTAAACGTATCACAAAATCGCCAATAGACTAGACAGCTCACATAAATTGGTCACAATATACTAGTAAACAATGAGATCTGCCACGTGGCTTGTGTCCAGCGTTGGCCAACAGCCACCGGCCAGCGTCCAACGTACAATATAAATTAACAGACAGACAGCTGACTTTACGTTACACATTGGCATGCACTAAGGCGGTGATATACGTAAAATAAGCTTTTTAAGGTGGATTTAATATTTTTCTCGGTCATTTTTGTTACTCTAAATATGCGTAGTAATCCTTATTCGTTTTTGTAATAACGATTAACTAGATTTTTAAATTTTTATCGCTAAATGAGGGGGACTTTCAGTTGCGTCCTGGGGTGTACTGGATAGTTTTTAAGCAGCGTCCGGAGTTTTTAAAGCGCCCTGATAAACCCTGTTAAAAAAAAATCATTTTTGCAAGCAGAAAAAATGTAAAAAAGTAGTCGTCTTACGAGCTCCTATTTATTACTTGTCCTGGTTTTTTCAACTTCGAATTCCAGTTCTGAAAATATGGGCTTGGCAACCTATTACCTACAAATTGCTCATTGCATCGTTTGTTTCAGGGAGCTGTCTTCGACAGATGGACTGAGGAGAAGGATAACACCGAATTTGAACAGAACTGCACCTTCAAGGTCGATGAGTATGGATTCTTCATATACTGGAAGAGCGAGGGGAGGGTAAGTTAATCCAGTTCACAGTTCCAAATATTTTATTACTTTTAATCGATGTAGGTACTTTAACGCCTAACTTCCATAAACAATCATAATCTGTATAACGGTCATAACGGTGAAGAAAAACATCGTGGAGAAACCTGCACACCTAGAAGTTCTTAGGAATTTCTTAGGTGTGTGGGCTGGCGGCACTAGGCCAGCGTGGTGGACCAAGGCCTACAGTTACACCTTCTCAGGGGTAGAGGAGGCCCGTGCCCGGCAGTGAGACGTATATGGGCTGATGATGATGATAAAATATCTGTAAATCCAGATCGATCCCAATAATATACTTAACATATTGGAGTTTGTAAGAGATGATGTCAAATAAATTTATAATTTTTATTGGTGTATTTTTGAAATTAATTATTTTTGCAATTAGGTCTGATATCTCTTCCATATTTTGATGGGAGACATCCTTTACATCCGCACCATTTTTTCTAATTGTACATATAAACTGCAAGCATCATCAGCCTACATCCATACGTCCCACTGCTGGGTACGGGCCTCTTTTACAACTGAGAGGGGTAAAACCGTAGTCCACCACGCTGGCCTAGTGCAGGTTGGCGGACTGCACACCAAAAAAATCCTAAGAACTTTTAGGTGTGCAGGTTTCATCACGATGCTTTCCTTCACCGTTAAAATACGTGATAATTCATTTTGAATAAACTGGATTAAGAATGTGCCATTTCGACCATGGTGGCAAATAGTGGTACTAAAGTAATCTATTACTGTGTCACCACTGTTTGCCACCATTTTTTTTTTTTTTTTTTTATACTGGCACGGCAAAGTGACCCCATTGCACCTGATGGTAAGCGTAATGGAGTCCATAAAAAGTGCCGACCAGCGAGAGATGATGATCTCCCGTTGGTCGACACTATCATGCCGGGCGAATACCTCTTCACCATTCTTGTGAAGAAGTATGGGGGACTAATGCCATGGTGATCAAAGGACCGACCGCGACAAACCGGCCAAAAAATGCCGGCACGGTCATCCTTTCACCATGACTGAAGCCCCCCCGAAAACCGGATATACACTGGCTGATCCCGGAACGCGGCACACTTGCATGTGCCACTATGGCGGGTTTTACGCCCTGTGTACGGTGGTCGCTATCCGGGCGGATACGAATATCCTACCACCAGCAAATCGAATATAGAATATAGAATCTCTACATTCTATTGGTAAGCAAAACCTTGCCGTCGCGTATTATACATTGAAGGAATATAGCGAAGACACAATAAGCCCTACGCTGTTCAGTCATATACTCATATCTAATGTTAAAAATTCAATGATATTCCTCACCCAGTCTGGCAATAAAAGGTCGCAGCTAAAGCACCAGGTGTGCCGTTCTGAAACCCTATTAACACTGGCAATACCACCTTTTTAGGGTTCCGTACATGAAGAGTGTCAAGGGGTCCTTATTTCAAAATCACTACTGTCTATTTGACTTCACAACGAATTATTTAAACCTTTATAAATAGTACTTGGAGTGTGTATTTATTAATTTTTATTTAAAGAGCATATTTAAGTGGCTGAACTTGCCTTTCAGTGGTTTCTCCATCTCATTAACACTTGGAATTTTAACACAAAAAAAATACAGAAATATAATTAAAATTACTCCTTGTTCTCGCGTATAGATACCAAATTCATTACTAAAATCTCAACAGCACTTTTTTTTTAAATACTGTATTTTTTTTGTTGATGGGATTTTAAGGTTGTTTTTCCAAAAATTACATACAGACTGCCTCGTGGTCTTGCGACACAAGTATGCGCCGTGCGATCGAAAGGTCTCGGGGTCAATCGTCGGGTTGGGCAAAGTTTTATTGTTTTTTTCTGTATTAAGAAATGCTCAGTAGAAGCACGAAATTTGGATATCTGCCCGTAAAACGGCAAAAGGCTCGCCCCTTATTACGTGGAACTGTGACATAACTGGCGAAATGTGGGTGTAGAAAGGCTCCTCTGCCTACACCTTCGGTGAATGCAGGCGTGAGATTATATATGTATACATATAGAATCTCAGTCTAAATCAGAGGTTTCCAAACTCTTTTGTTTCATAGACCATTTTATAAATTTTGATGGATGGTGGACCCCCTGCAGCTACATTGCTACCAATTTTCAAATCCCAAGAAAAAAAAACAAGATGCGGTGTATTGATAATGGAATATGCAACTTTTTACTAGTAGCAGTCGCTGATCTTGTTAAAATTATCTGCCTATATTGATAGGAAAAGTCTAGTCAACATTTTAGTTCGAAACCAAATTAATTTTCATGGACCCGCCGCTTACGATTGTGGACTCCCATTTTTTGTCACGCCCAACGTAGTCTCCCGTCGAGTCTCCCGTGGACCCCCGGGTGTCCACCTGGATCAATTTGGGAATTACTGGTCTAAATAATACCACGTACGTTACGGAACCATTAATTTCGGATTCAGTCTACCCTTACCCAGTTTTCATACATCACTAGAAGCTCGTACGCGAAAGTTATTTAGCCGAATGTTTTATGCACAACTCGGATTTAGGCGATCGCCGGCCTTTTGGGTACGAGGGAATTGGTTAATATTGAACTGAGCGTTATAGCTTAGTGGGTTTATTAAAGCAGTACGTTGAGATGGTGGTCCCAGGTTTGAGCTCGAGGTATACATTATTCAAATAATTCAAATGTTTTGTCAATAGGGTAAGCAGAGGTATATATTTTCATCAATATTTAGCTTCATAAGTTTTTGTATTAAAAGGGGGGGTGATCTTACTGCATCGATCGACCGCAACATATATTATGTTGTAGGGTTCACGAGTCAGTTACTATGCAATAATCTTAATTATTATTGTAAACCATTTAATATTTTAACCGAACCAAATAAACAATATCATATCATCAGCCCATTTACGTCCCACTGCTAGACACGGGCCATCTCTACAACTGGGGGGCTTTATGTCTGGATACACAACGCTGGCCCAGTGCGGGTTGGCGGACTACACACCTAAGAAATTCATAAGAACTTTTAGGTGTGCAGGATTCATCACGATGTTTTCCTTCACCGTTAAAGTACGTGTTATTATTTGTGAATACACACATCTTAGAAAAGTCAGATGTGCGTGCCTGGTGTTTGAACCCGCGACCGTCAAGATTCTCGACCGCGTGCTTAAACCTCGAGGCCATCTCATACTTCAAATATTTATTAGTTTCTAATAACCTCAATAACTTTTGGCAAGGTATTTTAGGCAATAACTATAGGCAAACTATACTTATTATATATAAAAAATAAATAAAAACAAAATATAAATGTATACCCACGAAAATTAAAGTAAAAAAATAGAACAAAATTCCGCCTTCAAACCCGCCTACCAAAACCAGGTCAAATCCTTCGCCATTATTAATAACAAGCCACAAAATGATACTAAAACATATTTAGAATTTAATAAAGAAATATCTCGTGTAAGCTTCATAATATATCGCAATGCCTCGAAAATTCGACATCGTTGAACTCTTAAAATAACTGGGTTCCTACGCTCCCTTTATTCTTCATAACGTGGAGGGAAATATTCCCTTACAATACAGATTTGATCCGCTTTGAAAAATAAACCTTTTTGTTTGTGTGTCTATTTGAATTCGAATATTTGTGCTTATTTTTTTTAATGTTTCTTGTTTTGTAATGAAAGATAGCATTTTTCAGTCATTGTAAATGCCAAAATATGACCGAGAAATAAGTAATCAGTCTTTGTACAATTCTAGGACGCAAATGACACTGCACCCGATATTTTGGTGCAGTATTATAGAATATTAAGTAACACAGACACATCGTCCAAGGCTAAGGTTTTTATCTCCTTATTCCTTAAACTTATATTAAAAATTCAAAAAGTCAAAATTTTCGTACGTCATCAAAAATTTCTAAACTCGGGATGATCGATCAGGTTTTGTATTTGATAACAGTTATTTTCCCTTGTATTACCGTAATCTGGACCAAGGTTTCCCCCATATCTGATTCACTAGTCCAATCTAGACCTACAGTAGCTTTTCTTCCCATCTAAGTCGGTCGCATCAACTCTTTCGCAAAATAATTATGTTGATAAAGATTTCAATAACTTTTCATTCTAGTAGCGTAGGTTGTCTAAAAGAAATCGCAGTTAGCGATAAGATCGTCTGTTGTAGCTTTTTTTCTCACTGTCGTATATCTCATTTTTGGCGTACTATAAAGTATATTAAATAAATGAAAATAAATACATTTCTTCTTTTATCCGAATGCCTAACAAATGTTATAGTAGACCTTACGAAGACAGTCTAAAATTAACTCCAAAACCAGAATAACTTATCAATTGATCACATAGGGTGGGTAGGAACCCACTCCCACACATAGTTCGGAAAGTCCTTGTGTTGCATATTTTATGTCGGCCTACATCCAAATGTGGTGTAGCTATTAATAGTTTATATGTTCGTAGGCGAGGATTAGATGTTAACATATATACTGCTTATACGAGTATCCTTAAAGAAATAGGCAGAGGTGTTTTTCTACACCCGAGTTGTAAGTGTCGCGGTTTCTGGGGAATGTTTGCAGACTCCGTGCTTCCGACTCCGTACTTGATTACTTTTATATGGAAAAATCTAATACCACTCTACAGGACCCAGAAATCGAATCCAAGCTCTCTAGAACGCAAAGCATACCTACACATTTATCGCGGGACCAGCAACCCGTCGTGTCTTCATTCACACCTTTTTCTTATATCTTCGCTCACGCACCCCTTCCATCTATATCTTGGCCTTACCCTGCTAATCCATCCTTCAACTTTCATACTCATCAATTTTTTACCTACATATGCTTCATCCCTTCTCATAACATGTCCATATTACGACAGACTGTTTCCTTTTAGCTTATCTATCACAGAAGTCACTTTTAAACTTCTTCTAACGTATTAATAATTTTATTATTCACTCTGTCAATCCGAGTTCAGATACCTTAGCAGATAATTATAACATCTCCCAACACTGCGATATATGGCTACACAACTTGGTACACCATCAAGCTGTGGAATGGTTTGCCGGCTCACGTGTTCCCTCCTTCCTATGATCCTGGATCCTTTAAGCGAAGCGTGAAGAAGCATTTGTGCGGGCCGGCATGATTGTGTCGACCAGCGGGTGACCATATCGTTTCTCGCTGGTCGGTATTATTTTTTTGGACTCCACTGTGCTTACCATCAGGTACAGTGGAGTCACTTTGCCGTGCCAGAATAAAAAATAAAAAAAAGTATCGGGCGGGGCCAAACGGAAAAGTTTATCAACACATGATTGTACACTTCCACTTTTGACGTTTGATAAATGACAGTAATTCGCGACCCGTTGCCGAGCTCTGAACGGGATTATGATGTCATGTCGCATGTCAACCGGTGATTCACGACTGAATATTTTGGACATTACATTGATTGGAAATATGCTAGACATTCTACTGTCACATGTCAGTGAGCTATGTGGCTAAAACACCTTACGGTTGGAAGCGGCCAATGAAAAAACATTTACCATTGTTCATATTCTATATATACTAAAAAGTACTACAGATATACTCGTATAGCGTTGAGGGGGTAAAAAACAACAATTAAGAAGAAATCCTGAACATGGCATCCTGAAACCCTCTGGCATTAAAAAATTCCGACAAAAATAAAAATAAAAACGTTTTCCTAACTACCATACATTTTATACGGTCTATAGTTGTTAAGAAAACTCCAATTTTTTATAGTTAGTTAATGACCTTAGCTATTACCTGCCTTAATTTCCGATCTCGGTCTGAATACACCCTGTATGTAAATATAATGAATCTGATCATCCAAAATGGCCGTGTAAACGTTTCCAAAGGGACGTCTGTAGGTTTAACACGCCAATGAAAATCTCAGGTGCGGCACGACCCGTAAAATGCTTATAAAATGCTAAATAGGTCATTATGCTGAGCCCGAATGCTGGGACACGCGCCGACGGTGCTGAGCTGAATATTATCCGTTCGCGGCGATTTACCCGCGACGCCTCAGTTGTTACGTCATTCGCGATCTTCTGATAGGAGATTGGGGTGGCTTATTTGCTGATAATGGGGCTTGGTAATTTACATTTAAGAAGGAATCAGCGGACTGGATGGTTTTCCTTGGAATACAATGTAATTAAGCCAGGATATGATCATAACCATGGCAGTAGTCCTTGCACCGTCAACTTTGGATAGTCGCGGTGGGTTTTCGTTTGTCGTTATTGTTTTTCATACTATATAGATACATACATAACCTCACGCCTGTATTCCCCGAAGTGGTAGGCATAGGTGCATTTCTGCACCCTCATTTCGCCAGGAATGTATAAGTCGCACGTAATAGAGGGCGAGCATATTGCCGTTTTCAAGTACTTTTTCAGACTCCATGTTGCTGCTGAGAATTTCCTAATGAAAAAACTCAATAGCAATTTATCCGACCCGGGATCTCTAGATCGCACGGCACATACATGTGCCGCGAGACCACGAGCCAGTCTAGTAAGTGCTACAAGCCACGATTATGACACACCTCTTTTGCTTCTTCACCGTCCATATATTTCCACATAAACACGTGTCGGTTATGGGTACTTCTAACTTGGCTTTTGCGGAGAACAACCCGGCTCTATACCAGTAGAATCATATTAGTACATTAAATTATCAAAGAAAATGTACTAACAATAGCAAGAGTCATAAACGCAACTAAATCTCTCACTGTTGGGAACGAAGTTAACCATTAAATTAATCTGGTTAGGCATAACTCGATTCCCGTAACAAAATTAATTCAGCTCATAACTCGCCTAAGTACACTCAATTTGTATAATTTCCCAAGGTTTTGTCGGCTGTGGGGCGTGGAGAGCGCATAAAAGCTTCGGAAAGCTCGGGCGCGGAAGCTCCCCGAAGCTTATTGTCGTTTGAAAGCTTTGTCGCCTATCTTTTTTGATGTTAGGTGTGCGCGACAATGGCCTAATGTTCCGTTTGTGGGGTAATTTTGGACGCGTTTTGGGGTAATTTGCCTTTTCGGGGTATATTACCCTAAATGTGTTTTGATGTTTAAGGCGTAACTTAATGCTTAAGGATGCAATTTTACTATTTTTAACATTGGTTTGACGGGTTAGAAAGATATGATTAAATTATTTGGTCCGTACATATGAGCAATCCTTATATTTACATACATTGGTGACTCTAAATTGCAACTAACAATTCTGGCATACGTGTTGGCACTTCTACGTTTTTACAGAGACAAAGATATCATAGTTTCACACAGTGGCGGTACTTCCATAGAAGCCCAAAAGCCCAGTTTGCCTTTTAAAATTACAAATAATATTTTTTCGGCTTGAAATTTTTATTTAACTAAATCAATTTGTTAAATAAAGACCCCATAATAAACAATTATAAACTAGACATTACACAATTAACGTTTAACGCTTTTGGGCTTCTATGGAAGTCCCGCCACTGGTTTCACAGTATAATTATCTTATACACTTAATTTACCAAAGTTTTTATTTATATGATGAAAAAGTCGTGATGGCCTCGAGGATTAGGCATGCGGTCGAGAATCTCGACGGTCGCGGGTTCAAACCCTTGGCACACACCTCTGATTTTTTATTTTTTCTGAAGGAAATATCGTGATGAAACCTGCACACCTAAAAGTTCTGAGGAATTTCTTATGTATGTAGTCCGCCAACGCACACTAGGCCAGCGTGGTGGACTAAGGTCTAAACTCTCTCAGTTGTAGAGGAGGCCCGTGCCCAGCAGTGGGACATATATGGGCTGATAATGATGAAAGATAATATAAAGATTATTTTATTCGAATATGCATGATATTTGTAGGCGTACCTGTACAATTTCAGCCATATAATTGTAAACAATAATTTGTATTTATAATAATTAAAGGCTAAGAGTTGGTAAAGGTTTCTTTATCTAAGGCATTCGCTAACAACTCACTAATGCTTATCTCCCGACATCACGTTTCTTTCTTTATGATGGAGAAATTTCACCGTGCACGTATATATGTACTGAAGTCTATTATAGATAGACTGCCTCGTGGTCTCGCGGTTCAAGTATGTGCCGTGCGATCTAGAGGTCCTGGGTTCGATTCCCGGGTCAGGCAAAGTGTTATTGGGTTTTTCCATTAGGAAATTCTCGGTAACAGCACGGAGTCTGGAAATGTGCCCGGAAAACGGCAATAGGCTCGCCACCTATTACGTGGGACTGATACATACTTGGCAAAATGTGGGTGCAGAAATGCACCTCTGCCTACCCCTTAAGGGAATACAGGCGTGAGTTTATGTATGTATGTCTATTATAGATCTTACATAGTAAACCGAAAACTCCTTACAGTCTTACCTAGTCTTATAGAAACAAGTTTTCAAAGTATCACAAATTACTACATCATTTCAACCTCACAAAAGACCACAAACAAAATATTTTTTTAAAGATCACAACTATGATTTATCAGTCCGACAATGAAATCTTTACTCTCTTCTCTAGCATTTGACCAGTACGCAACAGATTGCCAAATTAGTTAAACAATGTCCACAGTCGTTCCCGCAGAGCCTCTGCCACTAGCATCCATTTCGACGCATAATGACTTGCTGTTCACGTAACCTAAATACGAGCCGGCCCTTATGTGACCGCTACTCGAAAGTTGAAACCCTTTTCAAACCGTAGGGCTGGCTGATTTGCAATAAACTAATTTAGGTTGAAAATGATTATCGCCTTAGTCATTGAGTACATAAATAACCCCACGCCTGTATTCCTCGAAAGAGTAGGCAGAGGTGCATTTCTGCACCCACGTTTCACCAGGTAGCTTATTGCCGTTTTACGGGCTCATTACAAGACTCCGTGCTACTATTGAGAAATTTCCTAATGGAATAACCTAATATAGTGATATTAGTAATGTGATATTAGAGTTCAGTCGTACTCTCTTATTTCACATTACTAATGATCCGGGAATCGACCCTAGGACCTTGAGATCACACTTTATTTGTGCCGCGAGACCACTTGGCAGTAAAGGTCATTGAGTCTCCATTATATCTCCTACGTACCTGTAGATTCAAACTACGATCACACACTTTTCATTCAACAGCACTTATCAAAAGATACAAACATCTCTCTGAAGGCGATGGTCAATTTCATCTCCTTAGGCTGTTTTACCAACAGTTTGTTTCGCCGGGTCTTCTCAGTCAGGGTCGCGTTTGGATCCGGTGGTACCATTAAAATAATACGTGACGTTTCGGAAATACACGAGGTCCATCTCGTTATTTACTTTAAAATAATAATAATAAGATTTTATGTAATTCCTGATGAAAACTAAAAATAAATTATAAAAAAAACCGTAAATATTTTTGTACAAATTATATAAAATGAACCATAGTTAAATTATAATGTAATAATAAAAGATTTTTCTTTTCTGTATTGACTTGTCATAAGTGCTATTTGATTGCCTACGTGACCAAATAAAGCAATTTCATTTCAGTATTTTCAATTCCCAAGTAATAACGATTGAGTTACTATTTATAATATGAAAACCCATTGTATCTATCCGAGACCTGTTATCGGCATGAATAGAATAGAACACAAAAAACTACAATATTAAGCGTGGGCTTCAATTGGTTAAGGTAACTTAAACTTTTTCACGAGATCATATACTTGATTGAACGCCACACCCTCAAGCCGCGGGACGATTTATGCAGACACTTAACTCGTGGTTATTTAACACGTTGAACGCCAGACTAAAAAACATGTATAGCCCAGTGGGCCGCGGCAGACACCTTGTGACCGCCAATACGTCAGGTACAGGGGGCCGCGTTGGACACCGTGTCCGCATGCCCTCCACAAATCAGAAGCCTCTAGGCGGCTGACGGACAGTGTTTCGACTCTTTTTACTAAGGCAAGTGACAGCCCCGTGGCGCAGTTGGCTAGACACCAGCTTGCGAAACGAAAGGCCGCGGGTTCGATCCCCGCACCAAGACAAATGTTTGTGTGATCCACAAATATTTGTTTCGGGTCTGGGTGTATGTGAGACCGAAAAGTCTTTCGTAGTTTCTGATACTCACGACACAAGACTTGTATCTTAGTGTGGGATCAGAACTATGTATGTGACTGTTGGGTGTATTTATTTAAAAAAAAAAAAAGTGACAAGTAACAGTACAGCCTGGCCAATTGGCGCAAAAAGAATCGAAAATAATGAGTACATCGCTATTTCCTTGGATAATCCTTGATATATTGTTCCGGCCCCGGGGGAAAGTATGCTGTCGGACAAATAGTGTCCGTCATGGCGTTCAACGTGGTTAAATATTTTTGTAAAATCGTCAGTGGCAACCCTGCGGCGCAGTGTTACATTTTTCGCGACCCTGCATGCTTAAACACCTCACAAGAACTCGCCTCTCTTTATCTCATATACGCCGTAGGCCTCACAATAGAAACCTAAAGATTACTTACCTCTGTACAGTCTGTTTTTTTACTGGTATAAATGTATTATTTTACAGTTTTACAAGTTTTTTTAGGAATATTTTAGTTGATTCTAAGTTTCAGTATTATTGGACGAATATATTCCATAAATGTTCAGTACAAATGGAAATGGGAGCACTGAAAATACCAGGATCTTTATTTTACTTTATTTCTCTTCAAACATTTCTTGTTACTAGTAAGAAAATGGATGCTTTTACTGACTGTATTATTACGCAAATCAACGAGTTATCTCATCTCATGGGACTTGGTCATATTTCCTTAAAATCTAAATCATCATCATCATCATTATCAGCCCATATTCGTCCCACTGATGGGCACGGGCCTCCTCTACAATTAAGATGGTTTAGGCCTTAGTCCACCAAGCTGGCCTAGTGCGGGTTGGCGTCCGCCGAAATTCTTAAGAACTTTTAGTTATGCAGGTTTCGTCACGATGTTTTCCTTCACCGTTAATGTGCGTGATTATTCTTTATGAATACACACATAACTTTGAAAAGTCAGAGGTGTGTGCCTGGGGTTTGAACCCGCGACCGTCGAGATTCTCGACCGCGTGCCTAAACCTTGAGGTCATCACGACTTATTCTTATTTCCCAGGCTGTGTAACTAAATGCGTAGTAAAAGCTTTTCAAAATCAGATATATCAGATATATACGTGTACGAGTCGTTACTCATTCAAGTTGAAAGTACGGAAGTTGTTGACATCCAGAATGGCAGATGCTTCAGAACAATAGTTTGTTTATATAATTGTATTTATTTATGTATGTAATATGTATATCTGTATTATATTAGTACCTATATATGTACTTAAGATATTTATGTTTTTTATATCGTATGTATGTATGTATTTTGTTTAATGTCTTGTGTAGTATACCATAAATCAATTTACGCACCTACGCTTTTCATCTCTGCACCACCTAAGGTTTGACTGGTAGAGAATGCCTCAGGCATTAAGTCCACCTTTACATATGTTATGTATAAAGCGTAAATAAATAAAATAAATAAATAAATATGCACAAGCCAACAAAAGACGCCTCATAAAGAACTCTTTCAACAAGCATCTCCATTCCACGCCATTTAAATCTCAGAACAACCCGCCTGTCACTGGCCATGACAGTCGATCTACATCTGAGCTAGATCTGCTAAGGGAACTAGGTCGCCCATTCAGCCCCTCGGCGTCTATTGAATGTATTGACACCCATGTGTAAGGGACGTGTCAGCACTAACGGTGAATATAGTGGTATGTTGTATGTGCCGTGCGATCTAGAGGTCCTGGGTTCGATTCCCGGGTCAGGGAAAGTGTTATTGGGTTTTTCAATTAGGAAATGCTCAGTAGCAGCACGGAGTCTGGAATTGTGCCCGAAAAACGGCAATAGGCTCGCCCCCTATTACGTGGGACTGATACAAAACCTGGCGAAATGTGGGTGCAGAAACGCACCTCTGCCTACCCTTTCGGGGAATACAGGCGTGAGTTTATCATGTGTTTATGTATGTGTATTTTTTGTTTAATATCGCTGAGTAATATCTTTTAGCGAAACAGAAGTGGTAAGCCTTGGTTAGTTGGTGTAGATTCATACTTAAAAACTAAGGTGAGTTGGTGGTTAAGTAAATGATCAAGAGGTCGTGTTTTATTGTTCGGAGATTCTTAGAAGTTGCTTCGAGGAGCCGGTCGTGAAAGACAACTGGAAAGGCCTAGAATTGGCGATTTTTACGAATCGAAACATGATTTAAAATCCATATACATAACTGTACAGTGTAAAATCTCAAAATAGGTCTATTGTAAAATAACTTATTGATTATAATCTTTATTTTAAAAAGCGTTTGGTAAATAGTTATAATGCCATTTAATTTATTTGTAAAGCGCCTAAAGTATATACTTCATCATCATCATCATCAGCCCATATACGTCCCACTGCTGGGCACGGGCCTCCTCTACAACTGAGAGGGTTTAGGCCTTAGTCCACCACGCTGGCCTAGTGCGAGTTGGCGGACTACACACCTAAGAAATTCCTAAGAACTTTTAGGTGTGCAGGTTTCATCACGATGTTTTCCTTCACCGTTAAAGCAAGTGATAATTCATTGTGAATACACACATAACTCCGAAAAGTCAGAGGTGTGTGTCTGGGGTTTGAACCCGCGACCGCCGAGATTCTCGACTGCGCGCCTAAACCTTGAGGCCATCACTGCTTCTAAAGTATATATTTATATGTATGTAAATCAGTAATAAGAACTTAATTACCAGTTTTTTGTTAATTCTGATAAATGTTTCATACAGTACTTATGTGTATTGTTCTCTGCGTTTTACTACGTTTAAATATATAAAACAAACATAAAAATTCTCTTGTTGGTAGGTATTGAGATAAAACAGAAAACTCAGTATCTCATTATTACCATAATAACAAAAGACTTTAATTCAATTCCTTCAAGACTTTTATAAATTTTTCTCTTCTAAATTACTCGTCTTCAAAACTGTTTAACGTTTTCCTCATTGCATTAGTCCTCTCCTCTAAATTTAATTTTTAATTAAGTCTAATGATTTCGTATTAGATATAATTACAAATTTTGGAATATTGACGTCGCTAGAAAGTTTTAAAAACCTTTTATTCAGGTCACGAGGTCTACATTAATTTATCATGATATTTTAATCTCATTATCCAAATCAAAAAACATGCTTGATTTGAATCTTTTTGTATTTTTTAATGCATTACCGTTAAATATGCAGGCAATATTTTGTTATGAAACAATAAAATATAATAATATGAAACATATCAAATAAAATGTGTATAGATGTATAATCATGAAGAGCAATATGGCCACTGTAAAAGTAATCAAGTAAGATCACCTTATTCCACGTATAAATAGATTCATCAATTAAGTAGGTCAGCTGTACTGAATATGTAAGCTGTTAATTGCGTTATTGTCACAACAACTGTTAATTAAGACTCGTCAATAATTGTTCTTACCCTACAAAGTTTCTGGGGCGGCATAACGAGCAATAGTGGCATTTCCACGGGGAATATACCCCTTCAGTAACAGACTTGTAACGAGTGACCCGGATGATAACATTGTATTGTGAACTAGTTAGGCCAAGCGCCGGGGGTTTTTTTTTTTGCAACGTACGGGAACTGAATTTTTTTTTGGAATATGTTCAAGGGTGTCCCCTGAATGTAAATCAAAGTTGGCGCGGGGGGGGGGGGTGTTCACTTCAGCCACCATCTACAATAATGATTTCTACAATTTTTGTCGTACGATGCGCGGTTCGCGACGTATTCGATAAAACGTGTTTTCCAAGATGGCGGCTGAAGTGACCCCCCCCCCCCCCTTGGATTTACATTCAGGGGACACCCTTGAACGTATTCCAAACAAAAAAATACCAGGTCCCGAACGATGCTTAACTTACCTAATTTTTTTGCTCCGGCGCTTGGACTAAGTATCGGAAGTAGCTCGCATGGAAGTTACGCTGAGCACTGACGTTTCGCGAGACTTGACATATATCAGAATGTAACCTTTTTAATGTAAGGCACGGGCCTCTTTGTAACTGTGAGCTTTTATAATGACTACACATAGGTAAGGAAATTTTGGTGGGTAATTTAAGTGAGTTTTAGATATGACCTCACGATGTTTTCCTTCACCGTTAAAGTGAGAGGTTATTCTAGTCTAGTTTGTCTTTACTGACTGTGTCGTGGTCTCGCGGCACAAGTATGTGCCGTGCACGTATGTAAAGGTCTTGGGTTCAATTCCCGGGTCGGGCAAGGTGTTATTCTGTTTTTCTTTTCGGAAATTCTCAATAACAGCACGGTCTCTGGAAATGTACCCGAAAAACGGCAATAGGCTTCCTATTACGTGGAACTGATACATACCTGGCGAAGTATGGGTGCAGAAATGCACCTGTGATTACCCCTTCGGGGAATACAGGCGTGAGGTTATGTATGTAGTTTGTCTTTACATCTTTTAAATTTATTCCGCGGCATACATTGTCGCGTGCCATCCAAAGGTCCCAGATTCGTATCCCGGGTCGAAATGTGTTTAGTTATTTTTTCGGAAATTTTCCAAAGTATCTTGAAATGTATAACGTGTCCGGTAACAGTGTTTTATTAGCACACCTGCTGGGTATCATCTCTGCATCACCCAAGGTTCGGCTGCCAGCGAATGCCTTAGGCATTAAGTCCACCTATGCAATCATTGTATGAAGTGGAAATAAATAAACTATTAAACGGCAACAGGCTCAATCTATTGAACTTAAATGCTGATATAGAAATACTGAGAATTTCCTGATAGAAAAACCCAATAACACTTTGCCCGACCCGGGACTCGAACCCGGGACCTCTAGATCGCACGGCACATACTTGTACCGCGGGACTACGAGGCAGCCTCGGTAAAAAAAGCACGGAGTCTGGAAATGTGCCCGAAAAGCGGCATTAGGCTCGCTCCCTATTACGTGGGACCGATACATACCTGGCGAAATGTAGGTGCAGAAATGCACCTCTGCCTACCCCTTCGGGGAATACAGGCGTGAGTTTATGTATGTATGTATGTAGAAATACCCTCTGCTTGTCCCATTGCTATTTAGGCGTGGACCTATGTATCAATTATCGAAATGTCATTGGCAATATGCTGATATATTGGAAAATGAATCTGGAAAAAAAACTTTTTTTAACGTAAACCCGAATTTGATTACCGGAACGTGTTTTCGTTTTCAGTAATGGTCAAAATAAATTCGATATGTTGAATCCGATGCGAATCCATCAAATGTGATTGATTACGATCATTGATCACGGGCACACGTGTACGGGAATACAAGCTAAAGGGTTATTAATAGAGATTGCAACCCGGTATGTTTCCCACCCCGGCCGGGCCCGGTTGCATCTGTCGCCAACCCGGCCGGGTCCGCCGGGCCCGGCCGGGTTTGTTAGCGATGAAACATTTAACGTATTTTATGAAAATTTTCTATATATAAATGGAAAAAGACTATGATTCAAGGTTAATATTCATTTCAAACTGGCTTATGGACAATAATCACAATAATTAGTCTCAAAAAAATTATAACTTTGACTTATGGACAGAAAAGTAACATTAGTACCTATTAGTAATTATTCATTTTTATAATTTTAAACAAGCAAGTCTTTCTCTTTACTCCTTATCGTGTCTATTTGAAAACATTGTATTATAATAAGAAACTAATAACGCAGTTTAAAGTACTAAACGTGTCATAACAACTTAAATTAGATAGATCAATAAAAGTATGGTAGCTTTGGTATAAACCAGGGGTCGGCAACCTTTTGAGTCAGAAGAGCCAAAAGTTACAATTTACAAAATTTCAAAGTTTTTAAAGAGCCGCAATAATTTTTCTTGTTAACAATAAATATTACTTGAATAAATAAATAAAAAAATCTTTAACTAATTCATAAGAAAAAAATATATTTATTCATATATAGGTAGTGTTTTTCCACAACAAATTAGATAATCACTTTTTATTTAAGTAAAAACTTAACTGCCTCGTGGTCTCGCGGTACAAGTACGTGCCGTGCGATCTAGAGGTCCTGGGTTCGATTCCCGGGTCGGGCAAAGTGTTATTGGGTTTTTCCATTAGGAATTTCTCGGTAACAGCACGGAGTCTGGAAATGTGCCCGAAAAACGGCAATAGGGTCGCCCCTTATTACGTGGGACTGATACATACTTGGCGAAATGTGGGTGCAGAAATGGACTTCTGCCTACCTCTTCGGGGAATACAGGCGTGAGTTTATGTATGTATGTATGTACTTAACTCTACAAGGCACCCATTTCCATTTATGGAACACCGACTTTAATCGTTCCTATAGCTATAAAACTATGATTGGCGACATCTTTTGTCGTCTTAATAGAAGCTACTGACATTTAGCCACATATGTCGTTTGTATTTTTGTTTATAACGCACTCCATGTGAAATTTGAATAAATGGGATACGTTAGTGATTTGTCTGAATTCAAAAATAAAAATAAAATTGAATGAATGTTATTGAACAATTTTGACTCGGAAAAAATCTAGAATTGAGCAAACACATTCAATAGGAGCGATGGCTTTCGCTTTGGTTATTCAAGTAAAAAGTTTTAACTTTAATAAACAATGTAACTTGTATTTAAAAATAAAAACAATAATATAAATTTCAGCAAACAAATGCAATGGAAGCGTTGGCTTAGCATGGTTTTAGAAAATTTAGATAAATTTGGCTCATAACTTGTTGTTTTAAGTTTCAAACACGACTCTAAATTGTAATTTGTTACTTGGCTTCTTACTTTAATTTTAAGAGCGTTTCGGTAAATATGATTCACACTAACGCCAGCGTCGGTAGTTAATGACATGAAAATAAATTAAATTAAATTAAATATAGTTTATTGAATCTATAACATGTCAAAACATCACTGATCATCATCATTGTTCGGAAGGCAGTCAGATAACCGCGAAAACATCGACGAAACTAAAAATCCATGGAGCGCTGAGCGATACATCCACTCTCTCGAAGGAAGAGCGATTTGCACTGGGCTGTGCGCAGCGTTTTATAGTATGTATATACATTTTAAAATATTTATAAAAAAATTAATAAGTGAAATTTCTTCAAAACAAAAATTGTACGTTTTCAAGTACACGTACTTCTATTATAAAAAAATTGTTGTTTTATTAAATTAAGTATCATATATGGGTCAAAAAAATACTGTATTGACAGTAATTTGTCAATATTTCGAATGCTTTGTATTAAGATGTTTATTTTGTTCTGAAGATTCGTTGTTGTCCCTTTATTACTTCCTGTCACAGCCTAAGGTTTTTTTTTTAATATATAAAATAAATAATATTTGCGCATGGAACTAAAGAGTCGCAGCTTCACATCCAAAGAGCCGCATGTGGCTCGCGAGCCGCAGGTTGCCGACCCCTGGTATAAACAAAACAAATTCTTATTTGCTAAAAGTAAAGTATGTATAATGTTTTTTTCTTAAACTTTGGCCATTAATGTTATTATTACTAATTGAGCAAATAGCGAAATCTTATTGGCTAGGCTGTACCTACTGTAACGACAAACAACCAAAATTGTTTAGTCTTAACTAACAAAAAGTAACGTAAAATTGGTTGCGATACGTAGGCTTCATAAGTATAATATAACAAAACAAAAAGTAACAATAATTTTTCAGTCTGAAAGAATGATTGATACGAGTATTTTACAACAGTAACTACTACGAGTAGGCGCTCCCGCGCCGCGATTTACTTATCGGGTCCGCTGACCGGGCCCGGTGACCGGGCCCGGTAAGAATGGCCGGGCCCGGTGGGTGCGTAAAAGGGCACCGGGCCCGGTTTGCAATCTCTAGTTATTAATTAACGATAACAATAGTTTGAAACAGTTGTGCTCTCTTGAAAATTATTGTATACATATCCCAAAAATCTTACTTTATAATATTCATCATCATCATCATCAGCCCATATACGTGTCACTGCTGGGCACGATCCTCCTCTACAATTGAGAGGGTTTAGGCCTCCACGCTGGCCTACCTAAGAACTTTTAGGTGTGCAGGTTTCCTCACGATGTTTTCCTTCACCATTAAAGTACGTGATAACAATAATTGTGCACACACAACTTTGAAGTCAGAGGTGTGTGCCTGGGGTTTGAACTCGCGACCGCCGAGATTTTCGACCGCGCGCCTAAACCTCGAGGCCATCATGAATTACTTTATAACATTAGTACCTACAGACAAACATTTTTGTAATCCTCAAATATTCATGTCTGTTCTGTGTTTTTTTGAGATCGAAAGTCTGTCATACCCATCACACATCCGAAACGATACCAGACATATTATATCTTAGTGTGGAGTAGGATTTTGTACTGTTAATATTATGTAAATATACCCAGTATTTACATAATATTTATTTAATTTCCAGCACATAATGAAATATATGAAATACAAAGCTTGAAATACCTATATCCAATTGTCAATATATTACGTTCAAGTCGCTATAACCATAGACAAGCTATAGAGTATGTGTGTATTCAAGTAGATTCTAGACTCATTTCCACGGAGGATACTTGCAGTTTCCTTTCCGTCTGCGCTTAGGAAACGCTTAGCAAAGGTCAAATGGCACGGTAACAACTGCTTATTCGCCCGCCGCTAGCTTCTTCAACGCCCGCGTGCAAACCCGATTATAATGATCTACACCTTACAACTAAAACAAAGAGGTTACCTACGACATTCTTGTATCAACTTTCTTGTCATCATCATCATTATCATCATCACCAGCCTCTCTCACGTCAACTGCTGGACATAGGCCTCTCCTATAGCACGCCACTCGGCTCGATCATCGGCCTTCCTCGTCCAACCGCTGCCAGCCACCTTGCGAATATCGTCAAAATATAACTTTCTTGTGTCCTGACTTTGCTTATACTTAAGGTGGGATTGTATTATGTGGGATTGAATTACATTATGGACCGCTAGATTTACCGCCCCCCTGGACGTGCCGCCCGCTTGCCTGTTAATGAACCCTTAATAAAAGGTTCTTATACTTGAACTAAACTTTTATTCGATCTGAGGATACCTACATTAAAACGACAGTTAGTGCAATGTAGAAGAAAGTGTATTGTGTACATACGTAAATACATATTTACATTAATACCATTATATGTAGTATAAAATAAATTAATTTACATACATACCTACGCTTTTCGTCTCTGCTACGCCTACGGTTCGACTGGGCGAGAATACCTCAGACATTAATTCGACCTTTACATGTTTTTCTTTGTGTATAAAGTGTAAATAAAGAGAATCTACAGTTAGAATTAAATATACACCTACTAGTCAGACTAATAGTTTATGAATAAGACAATTTGAGCTAAAAATCTTTTATATGCAATATCGTAATGGTATATATTTACATACATATAACATAAACTATTTCCACGATAAATACACATAAATCTGCCCAATATATTATGACGTTGCCTCATGGTCTCGCGGGTTAAGCATGCGCCGTCCGATCTAGAAGTCCCGGGTTCGATTCCCGGATCGGGCAAAGTTTATTTCTATTTGGAAATTCTCACCAACTGCACGGAGTCTGAAAAAGTGTCCGAAAAACGGCAATAGACTCGCCCCCTATACCCTCTATACTACCCCTTCGCGGAATACAGGCGTGAGATTATTATATGTCACGTTGGCAATTCTGATTCACATTTTGAATAGACATGGGTGTGCGTGTTTGGCGTCCATAAAAATTGCGTATAATTTTATTAATATTACTTTCCTTTGTTCCAGGACGGTGATGTTATTGAGTTGTGTCAAGTGAGCGACGTGAGGTCTGGAGGAGTGCCTAAGGTAATTACTTTATTATGCTCCTATATTATAACAGCGTTGCCTTCGTGTCTACTCCGCGATTTAATTACACTTTGCTGTTCCTTCACAATATCCTGCTGGCAACATGCCTCAAGGGTTGAGCGAGCTTCGGCGTTGGTCTATTCCGCTGGCCTATGCCTTATAATTGTCATTCTTCGAACTACTTCAGTCACTTGTATGGTATCAGCAACGTATATTTTTAAAATAAATACCACGAATTGAGAAAGTACGAGTGAAAACTAAAACAATCTCCGAAACGGCTGCACGCAATTGTCATTTTTTTTTTTATTAAGTCAAAGTCAAAGTCAAATTATCTTTATTCAAATAGACTTCTACAAGTTCTTTTGAATCGTCAATTTTACACTTTTTAATATTTTTTAAACTATTGCCGCTATTTTTTATCCTGGCACGGCAAAGTGACCCCATTGCACCTGATGGTAAGTGTAATGGAGTCCAGAAAAAGTGCCGACCAGCGAGAGATGATGATCTCCCGTTGGTCGACGCAATCATGCCGGCCGAAAACCTCTTCACCTATCTTGTGAAGAAGTTTGGGGGACTAATACCATGGTGAACAAAGGACCGACCGCGAGAAACATTGGTGATGATGACACAAATTATCAGGTCGTTTTCAAATTGAGGGCCAAAAACATATAATCTGATTTTATTCCCATGTTGTAATTGCTATTTAAATTACTATCAATAAACAAGTTCTTTGAGGCCCTAATGTGCTCAGTATAACAAATACCATACCTCTATTATCTCTATTTGACAGCCCCGTGGCGCAGTTGGCTAGACACCAGCTTGCGAAACGAGAGGCTGCGGGTTCGATCCCCGCACCGAGACAAATGTTTGTGTGATCCACAAATATTTGTTTCGGGTCTGGGTGTTTGTGAGACCGAAAAGTCTCTCGTAGTTTCTGATACCCACGACACAGGACTTGTATCCTAGTGTGGGGTCAGAACTATGTATGTGACTGTTGGGTGTATTTATTTTTTTATTTTTTATTTTTATTAACTACGAAGATATACCCATAAAACTAACTCAAATCTCAGAAGTGTGACCTTAGCCAAAGTTTATTTTTTAAAGTTTATTTGTTAATTGCTTCATAAATTCAAAATGTGTGCTGAATACTGCACATTTTATTTCTCCATTGTCTAATATAGTTTTCTAGGAAGAATATTAACCGTTAAAACAATATTAAGTATATTATATAAAAATAAAAAGATTTTACAGGTAAATAAAACTGATTCTTTTAAAATTATATATCATTCGTGTTACATTTTCAAACTCAAATAAAAAAAAACTTGGTACCTCTCTACTACCCCGCCTACCACATTCAAATAAATAAGTGGTATATTTTGTTTAAAATGTGTTTTATTTACAAAATAAAACACGTGTAATAAAAAACACGAATTTCTCATTTACGTTTTTTCACGAAATTTATGCCTTTTTGGCCCTCAATTTGAAAACGACCCTATATCAGGCTAATTTATTTGATTGTCAAAAATATTGTTCTTACAACAGATCCTAGGCTTTCATCTTTATACACATTGATTTAAAATCATGTTTTTTAACCCAAATTCACGAAAAAATATGAAACAATGCAACAGGATCATTGGTCATTAGTTCCACAAACAAGCAACGCAAACATTAGCACGGCCATTTCGGTGACGTCACAACACCTTGTTTGCACAGCGGATGGTTTGTTTAGATTTAATTGTATACACAACGTACTGCCTTTAATTGCCTCCGTTCTAAAAGTACTTAATACATAACATAGCCTTCATATTTTTGGCTTTAAGAGACCATATCATTGCGTCACCATCATCATCTATAATACATTTAGGTTGAGAGGGCATAGACCGTTTGTTAGCCTAGTGTAGGTAAGTGGACATCGCATACCTAAGCAACTTCCTGTGGAGAACTTTTAAGGAGGCCCAGGTGAATTTCTGCAACCACGAGTTGGCGAAACCAACTGCGTTTTAAGTCAAACACAAAAAGATCAGGATGTCGCTCTTTTTCTGGCACATTTTCAGAGTTGCTACTGAGAATGTAATTTTTATTTTTTATATAATCAAATCAAATCAAATTATCTTTATTCAAATAGACTTTTACAAGCTCTTTTGAATCGTCAATTTTACACTTCTTATTTTTTTTTAAACTATTGCCGCTTCGAAACGTGTTATAGCTGTGGAGAAGAAACGGCAAGAAACTCCCTCAGCAACACGACTTGTCATTTTTTTTCTTAAAAACAGCAATATTATTATTATTTTTTAATTCACATTGTTTCATTTTTACATAATAAATGTCATAACTATACATGTCATAGAGATACATGTCATAGCGATACAAACTGTAGCAACACGATACAACTCCGATCAATTTACTTACTCCCAAGGCTTATCTTCAATAAAATCTGAAATTTTATAGTATGCATTTTTGCAAAGTTTATCTTTAATTGATTCCTTAAACTTATTCAGGGGAAGCTCCCTAATAGCCTTCGGAAGTTTGTTATAGAAGCGTATACATTGCCCCATAAAAGAGTTACTAACTTTCCGGAGACGAGTTACGTGTTGTACAAGATTACATTTGTTCCTAGTATTTTTATTGTGTACATTACAAATTTTATTAAATTTATCAAGATTCTTTTGGACGTACATTAAGTTTTCGTATATAAACTGACAAGTGACGGTAAGAATATTTATTTCCTTAAATTTTTCTCTAAGTGAAGCCCTGGGACCTAAATTATAAATAGCCCTAATGGCTCTTTTTTGCAAAACAAAAATAGTGTTAATATCCGCAGCAGCTCCCCACAAAAGAATACCATACGACATAAGGCTATGGAAATAGCTAAAATAAACCATTCTTGCCGTTTCCTCGTCAGTCAGACGTCTGATCTTTTTAACTGCATATGCCGCTGAACTTAATTTGCTTGCCAATCGTAGAATGTGCGGTCCCCATTGGAGTTTTGCGTCTACCGTAATGCCCAGAAATGTAGTAGACGCAACAGGATCCAGTTCTTCACCGTTAATTTGTACAGTGGTTTTTAATTGCTTAACATTGGGCATTGTGAATTTTACACATTTAGTTTTATTTGCATTTAAAAGTAAATTATTATTATCAAACCACTGAACAACTTTACGAAGTGCATTGTTTACTTCGTCAAAATTATCGAGACGTCTTTTTACATTAAATATAAGAGATGTATCATCCGCAAACAGCACTATATCGTTTTTATCCCCTACGTAGTAAGGCAAGTCATTAATGTACACGAGAAACAGAAACGGCCCAAGAATTGAACCCTGTGGGACTCCCATGGTAACCGACGATCCTGGAGAAAGTTTTCCATTAACGTCAACCCTCTGGACTCTATTATTCAAATACGAAGTCAGAAGATTGAGAGCTCCGTTTCTAATGCCATAATGATGAAGCTTCCTGACAAGAATGTCATGTTTGACGCAGTCAAAGGCTTTGGACAAGTCGCAGAAAATGCCAATAGCATCCCGCGACTCTTCCCATGCCCTGAACACAGTTTTTAAAAGTTCAACTCCTGCATCGATAGTTGATCTACCCTTAGTAAATCCGAACTGTTTCCGATGAAGTAAGTTATTTTTATTGAAAAAGTTCAGTAATTGATTAAGTATAATTTTTTCAAATAACTTACTAAGAGTTGGTAAAACAGAAACAGGTCGAAAATTTAAAGGGTCTGAGGTATCACCAGATTTAAAAAGTGGTATTACCTTACTAAGCTTCATCAGGTCAGGAAATACTCCAGATGCGACGCAACGATTGAACACAGCTGCCATGTGAGGTGCTATAATATTGATAATAGAGGATATAGTAACTACTGATATTCCCCACAAGTCTTTAGTCTTTTTTTTACTAATTTCTTTAAAGGCTTTTAATTTTAATAAATAATAAATAAATAAATACACCCAAGAGTCACATACATAGTTCTGACCCCACACTAGGATACAAGTCCTGTGTCGTGGGTATCAGAAACTACGAGAGACTTTTCGGTCTCACAAACACCCAGACCCGAAACAAATATTTGTGGATCACACAAACATTTGTCTCGGTGCGGGGATCGAACCCGCAGCCTCTCGTTTCGCAAACTGGTGTCTAGCCAACTGCGCCACGGGGCTGTCCAATTGCTTAATTATACCTTGAGACCAAAAAAACAGTCTATAGTAAATCTTAAACCTTTCATCTAATCTAGTTCAGGTTAGTTTTAAACCGTTAAACCTTTGCCTTTAAAATTAAACCATATTTACACAGAGTGTTTGAAACGAGATAAACACATGCATACATGACGTACTGAATGTTCCAAGAAATTGATATTACGTGCGGTTACGTCATTAATGTTATCCCACAGATTCCATTCCATTAATAACAACTTCATTGAGATGACTTGAACGTACTGCTTCACGTCAATTATCTCTGAGACAGTGGTCTCAATTTAATTCTTAGAATGTCAAATAAATTAATTTACCGCCCAGTTTGGAAGGCAGTTCTTAATACAAAAGAACAAGTAATAGAGATTATATTTTTTATGTCCTTACCAAAAGTTCCATTAATCCCTACAACTAAGTTCAAACGCAACAATTCGCTAGCTTAGATGCCAAAATGTCCCATACTCTGATTTCGCATTTATAAACATCATTTTGCTTCTCTAACTGCTATCTTCTTCTGTAACTTCTTTGACTGCCTCGTGGTCTCGCGGTACAAGTATGTGCCTTGCGATCTAGAGGTCCTGGGTTCGATTCCCGGGTCGGGCAAAGTGTTATTGGGTTTTTCCATTAGGAAATTCTCAGTAACAGCACGGAGTCTGGAAATGTACCCGAAAAACGGCAATAGGCTCGCCCCCTATTACGTGGGACTGATACATACCTGGCGAAATGTGGGTGCAGTAATGCACCTCTGCCTACCCCTTCGGGGAATACAGGCGTGAGTTTATGTATGTATGTATGTGCTTCTCCTCTAGGATTCAAAGCTGAGCTCCAACTTAACCAACAAGCACGGAGAGAACTTGGAAGACAAGTCGCTGACAATCTGCAGCGGGACCGACTACATCAACATCAACTACCAACATGTGGTGTGTCCAGATGCGGAGACAGCTAAGGTCGGTCTTATTCCAGTAGTATACCAAAACCACGACAATAGAATTATTGAAAGAATTTCAACGAAGTTGGACGGTCCTATTACTGTAGTCTCATAATCTGACCCAGTGGCGGTACTTTCATAGAAGCCCAAAAGCATTACACGTTAATAGTGTAATGTTTAGTTTATAATTGTTTATTGTGGGGTCACGATATTCTCATTTATATATCAAATTGCTTTTGTTAAATTAAGATCTAAAGTTCGATGATTATTATTCGGAATTTTGTAAGGGAAATTGGTCTTTTGGGCTTCTATGGTAATACCGCCACTGATCTGACCATCTTATAAACGTTAGTAAAGTCAAAGTCAAAGTTTTACACTTCTTAATATTTTTTTAAACTATAGTAAATTTGAGTACTACTTAAAAATTCTTTGTCTCGTTTTCGTCATCGGTCAATCAATATAGCAGGCCAAAGCATTAAGCAGTAGTTAAATTACTAACGTTTATAAGTAAAACCGTAAGTGTCTACCACGAAAATCGAAGTGTTGTATTAAAAACAACGACTTTGGGAGCTAAAAACTATCACGAAGTTATTTCGGATGTTTCTTAAACTTTTTTACGAATTATTGAATATTTGATTTATTTATACCGTCACGGTATTACGACAACACACAAGGTATGTTAGAAAGGCACAATACAGCAAATGATGCTAAATGCAATGCGGTCCAAATAGTCTTAATTGGTAACAAACGACCACGATAATCCCTTGATGTTGATAAAGTTATATCAGCCGAAAAATTAGGAATAATTTAAGTTACCTTGAGCTTATTTCGTTCATGAAAATAAATGTTTTTTCGATTTCGTGGTAGGCATCCTTTTTAACGTTCAAGTAGCTTAGTAGATATTTTATGAATTATAGATTAAAAATATAAATGGTGTGGGAGAACTTCGCCATCTTTTAGATATTCTTGTATCTTATATTTTAAGAAATTTTACGTCGGATTTAGTAGCGATCTAATTACTAAGAAATTGGTATTGGCTTAGTTGTACAAATGAGCTGGTTAAAGAAAGATCCTTGGTTCTTACAACAGGTATTCAATATAGGATTATCAATCAAAATACCTATGGCAACGTGGACGAAAATTTGAATATGATAATTCATGTTTAGGAATTAAATTCTCTTACAAGTTATACTCTTAAGAAATATGACAACCACTTAGAAAAAGGTATATGAAAAAAATATTGAATGTTTCGAAAGGAATTCTATAAACAAACATTTTATCGCAGTAGCTTAAAATGAAACTAAAATTATGACGCGTAGACAATAGGCGGACATATTGCTGAGAGCGATCTGTTCCAGGTAATGTTTAAGATATTACAATTTGAATTCTCAAACAAATTACTCCAGAAATGCGAAGACGAGAAGAATATATAAGATTCTTGATAAAATACTTAAAATCGAGCTAAAAACAAAAGCAAGGTTGCTTGTGTATTTACGTATTCACCCCTAAGGGCGCGTTCACATAGACCGTCCGTTTTACTGGTCCGTTTAAACGGATATGTTATTAGCGTATGTAGTTGTATGAGCGAGTTCACACAGAATACAGTATTGCGGATTCAGTAAAAAATAACGGTCCAGTAAATATTAAGTCAAGTAGCTTCGGATCTGTTAAAATCCGTCCGTTAAAATACTGTGTGAATATTACCTCCAGTATCGACGGATCCGTTGAAATCGGTCCTGTAAATGCTGTGTGAATATTACCTCCAGTAGCGACGGATCCGTTGAAACGAATCCAGTAAAACGGACGTCCTATGTGAACGCGCCCTAAGTTCTCAGAAATTTCTAAGGTTAATCGTTAATCCTGTAGTAGAAACTCATATACCGAAAGATTGAGAGCAGTGTCCGTGCCTAATATCTTAATGGCCGTGGAAGCGTTTGTGAATTAGACCGCGGCGCCATCGATAAGTGTCGATTACCAGTAACAGCACGATCAGGCCTCTCGATTATGCCATCGGTAATCGGGTTGAATGGCTGTTGATTGCATTAATTAACTAGGGGTGTGTGTTGCGATTGCGAACAATCGTAATTAGCGAATGCAAATTATCATTGATTTCGATTGTTGCGAATTTACGATATTACATTTCTATTTAGATGTTTTGGGAATTTTTTATTAAATGTGCCAATGTAGGATAGTGTCACAGAGTAAATAACAGCAGTATAAACAGTCAAATATACAGGCAAACAAGGCAAGCATAAATAACTCTTAAAGTAGAAATATTAAAATATCAGTCGTGAACGATGTGAATAAAACACAAAAACACACAAACATTTAACCAATTGCTGTGGCTCGTAAACTTTCATTCGTATATCATGACAGAGATCGAACATATGTATAGCCTCTCTATTCACATGTTGTTTATTTACCAACTGTATTACGAAGGTCGTCAACATGAGGCGGGCCTTCTCGAACACACCAGCAATTATCAGATTTCATCCTTGAAATGTTCGTACAACTTCCAGACAATACCACTTTTGTTTCCTTATTAATATGCAAAGAGGCTTAAGTGTTTATTATGTTCTCGAACAACGGCGACGGTACAAGATAATGTGGAAGGAAATTCTTACCTGTAATTTACATTTACATACATTACGCCTGACTTCCATTGAGTATTCAATTTCTAGCAACAAACACCTTTTATTTATTTATTTTATTTAATATTCTTTATTGGACACCACAAAAACAAGAATAACATGTAATAAAACTAAAATAAATTCTAAAAGTGCCACAAAGGGCGGTCTTATCGCTATTAGCGATCTCTTCCAGACAACCCAGGAAATAGTAGTTTACAAAAATAAATGGGTGGCCATGGAGTTACAGGAATGAGAAAAAAAAACAAAAAATAAAATTATGGTATCAAAATATACAAATATATTTGATGGTATCGGATCAATTAGATTTAGTGTAGTGTGCTTTGAGACTACTTTTAAAAGTAGTCAGTGACTGAGCTTGTCTTATAGATAAAGGGAGATCGTTCTACAAGCGGGCGGCATGCACTGTAAATGAATTGCCAAGAAATTGAATGAATTGCCTTTTCAAAGTTTCTGTTTATCTGTCTCTGCGTGTTGACAGATTTCAATTAGTGGATAACTGATAATGTGAGGACTAAGTTAGTTTAGCCTGTTGAATGTTCTGTGACGTTAGAGGAAACTATATTTTTTTTAAGTAGTAGTTAAATTACCTAACGTTTAGTAAAATATGAAATTAAATTCTAAGCCGAAGAAGCTAATTATTATTTAAATATTTTTCAAAGTCAAAGTCAAAGTCGCTGGATGCAGGCTGCTTCCAACAGGTCCCTGTGGAAGTCATTGGGAGAGGCCTATGTCCAGCAGTGGACTTCGATTGGCTGATGGATTGGATTGGATTGGAAAGTCAAAGTCAAATTGTCTTTATTCAAATAGACTTTTACAATTTATTTTGAATCGTCAATTTTAAACAATTACCGCTTCGAAACGTGTTATCGCTGTGGAGAAGAAACAGCAAGAAACTTCCTCAGCAACACGAAATGTCATTTTTTTTATTCTATAGAAAATAGCATTATGCATTTTTTTCTTCAAATTGACATTGTTTCAAATTTACATTATAACTGTCATAAAGATATAAACTGTAGCAACACAACAAAACTCCGATCAATTTACTTACTCCCAGGGCTTATTATCTTTAATAAAATCTTAAATTTTATAGTATGCTTTTTTTGTAAAGTTTATCTTTAATTGATTCCTTAAACTTATTCAAGGGAAGCTCCCTAATAGCATTCGGAAGTATGTTATAGAAACGTACATTTGCCCCATAAAAGAATTATTACTTTTCCGGAGACATACCTATGTGTAAGTTACAAGTTACGTTTTGATTACAGTATACAATGTTTTACTTATAGTATATGCAAGTGGTATTATAATCCGATCAGACTACTCTGCCTGTGCCGTGGTTGCACGAAACACGAACTGAGAACAAACAGCTGCGATCTTCGGAGCCCTTCGCTACAAGACAAATAATCCCTCTTCAATATCTAGGTCAGGGTATTCGCAAACACATTTACATCTTGTATCTCCGTGACATTTTTAAGAAAAAAAAGAGACGATGAATATATTCTGTTAAAACTTTACAATATTTTTAAATCTGAATTCTTAAGTTTTTTTTAATCTATTCTGAAACGGAGAAGTTAGAGAGTTAGAGAACATTCAAAATCTAGAAATGAATAAGCGGCGCCATGATCCTGTCTATTTCCTTCTAATCTTATTCAGTTGTCCTATGGTTATCTCAATTAAAGTGTGTGCGTGTACCAAAATGCACACTATAGGCGGAAATAGTGTTTATTATTCGTTATTGACTAGAAGGTTGGGCTAAGCCTTACCTGGGCATAATTGTACTATAAATAGACTATTTGATTTTTAGATTATATATGTCCACAAAAGAAATGATTGGGTCAACGATTTAAACATTTAAGCGTAACACAAAAAGAATTACAATTACTTGTATGTATGTATAGATTTTAAACTCAAAATCCTTGCGTCTAAGCTTAGTGAATTTTTATAGAGCATCAGGTTCTAAAGATAAGCATCGGAAATCTGACTGTAATCCCCTTCGGACGGACGATCCGATAAACCTCGGCTACCAGACGCTCCGAATATATTCTATGTAGGGTCCTTAAAGTGAATATTAAAGCTAGGACTGTCAGTTTAAACATAATAATCATTGCTGATATCATGGACAAGGTTTTGTAAGCGATCTGGTTAGTATTAGAAATAAATTCAATTTTGGTGATGAAAATGACTTTGTGGCTGATCAAGAAAGTAGCGAGCAAAAGTTAGTACACTTAATAAAAAGCGTGTAAAAAGTATTTTTTCATAGAACACAACTGTAATTTTTTACATCATTTTAAAGACTAGGTTTACTGATTTTTTAAAGATTGATACAATAAAATAAGATTTGCACAATTATAAAGTTAGCCTGAGTATCTTTTACCACCGCCTTCATAAAGTAATGCTATTGAAAATTCTAGCAGAGAATTTCTAAGACAATTATGTTAGAACGAAATTTGCTTTCGCACTCACATTAACCTAGAATATAATAATAATATTATAATAATACTACGAATAATATAATAATATTACTTTATTACGGTGTGACAATATGACATATTTAACTACAGTTTCTTATACAAAAGTTGTTTTTAGAGCTATATACTTAAAAAGGGAAAAACGGAACCCTTATATGAATTTTCGTATGCTTGACATAAAATTTATGTCATATTTTAACTGGTGATATGCAGGATGAGAACTAGTTTCATACAGTATTACCTACTGTAAAGAAGACTTTTAAAAACTACTATGACGTTATTATTTCGAGTTTTGTCAAGCAAGATCGAATCTTGATGTTAGAATTGCAAAAACTGTTAAATTCGATTGCCTGAGTAAACTAAACCAGGGTCTTTCGGCCACAGCGCATACGATACATCTAAGCCAATGCTAAGACTTAGAAATGTTTTTCTTCAGTCACATGAAAACAACCCTACTAGTTCCTGATGGTGCAGTCTAAAAGGACTATCGGTTGGTGAAAAAAACAGTTATATGTCACCACAATTCAACATTTTTTTCTATAACACATGCATATGTATGTACATGAATTGGTCGTAAAAAATTAAAGGGAAAATAAAGTGACCCACATTTTCCTTTTACGGAAATTTGGTTGTTTTGTTTTAATGGCGGGTTTTATTATCCAATTGGATACAAATATCCTCCCATTACAAAATACTAACACACATTTATACCATAAAGGTATGGTTGAGCGGATTAAGGCAGATAACACACAACGTAAAAGCGAACAACGTTTGCCCTATGACGTGCCTCAAGAAGCAGTAAGTGGTCACGCATGGAGACTTGGCACGCATGGCTTTAGACCTCCGATTGTCTTTTACATTGATCAAACGTTGGACGTGTTTGTTCAAATATTTGCTTCTTTTTATTTCTTTCCGTTGCAGTGTTTTGTGAACATGAGGGTATTCGAAAAAAAACTGTCATAATTAAAATAACGGTTCTTAATTCAAACATTGTCTCTGGATTTCATTTTATAAATTAGTGTGAATAGAATAAGTATTAAAAATATGTTATTAACGCTCATGTTCTCAAATCATGTTATTTTTGCATGTTTATACGTGTGTCTGTTTGCTTTCTATCAAAGGTGTGGAAGGAGGGGCTGAGGGCGATCACTCACAACAACAAAGTGAACAATGTATGCCCTAGAACCAACCTTATGAAACAGTATGTAAAGTTGATTTTTATTCGATGTTTTATTAAGAGGTTTGTTTGCAATATGACAAATTGATAACTATTAGAAATGCTTTTAGTTTTATATTTAACACAATGTTAATTATATGATAAATTTGATATTTAAGGAGATTCTTTACGTGTTAAATACCGTTTTCAATTTACAAGCAAACCTCTTAAATAATAGTAGGAGTTACTATTTCATGCTTATTTATACATTTTGATGTTATTTTATTCGCATGCATATTAATTATAGCTATAGAGTATTTTTATTATTCGTTCTATTTTAGATAATAAGGTACCGAAAGCCTACTACTAAGTTACTCTCCAATATACTATTCAACTAATAAATCAATCCAGTATAATCGTCAACTTATTCAAATAATCTAAATGTACCATGATTATAAAGACAGAGGTCATAATATGTGTTATTAAAATACATATGTCTTTAATTATAGATAACAAATATACAATGTCAAGAAAAAACCCTCAGTTTTCCGTCAGTTATTCATCATCAGCATAATAACCCTTCTAATCTTATATCTTTAAATCTTATATCTTTAAATGAGCAATTCTTGTATATATATATATAATTGGAATCTCGGAATCGGCTCCAACGATTTTCATAAAATTTAGTATATAGGGGGTTTCGGGGGCGATAAATCGATCTAGCTAGGAATCATTTTTAGAAAATGTCATTTGGAAGAAAAATAACAAAAATCAACTGAAAAATATGGCTCTTCCTGACATCTATTGGCGAATAATAATACTATTTTTTGTGAGCAACTAATTGCTTTAACGACACAACAGTAGATGGCGTTGTTAAGTAACATTATTCATATTTCATCATTTTATTAGTAATTCGTACTTAAATATAATTTCCAAAAAACAAAATTTAAAAAAAAAATCGAGCAAAGCTCGGTCATCCAGGTACTACTGAATAATAGAAATAAAGTTCAAAATTATCTTTCATCCGTCGAGACACTTAAACGAAAACTTAACTAAAACTACGTGATTCATTGAAGCTTACCATTACAACGGTAGAAGACGCTCATATCGAACATTTGATGCTATTTTACACAACTATATCAAAACGATAAGTCCCCTATCACCCTCATATACCTATGCATCTATAAATTCTAACCCAGTGATCTTACGACCTCAAAGCAGTTGAAAATAATGCTGGCCATAATACAACTCTGAAAATATTTCTATTAAATTTTTTCTAGTGCCTCTTTGAGGTTGTAAATGGCAATGGACATTAAACTAAAAGGAGGTATATTTCAAATTCACGCTCACAAGCTTTGAATTTCACATGAGAGACATCCGAATCGCATTCGCCATTCGAGACATCGCTACATAACTTAGGAGATATACCTACGTTCTCATGCCAGGACGGAAATTCAACCCAATCTTGAATTTCCTACACCCAAATGCTAGTTACCAAGCGCAAATTGCATCGGAGCCTCGGGGACTCGACATGAGTTAGGTAATATTCCGGTTTCTAGACGGCATTATTCTGTATTTTTGGGAATTTTGACGTGGTCAATTTACGAGTACATACGGGCTGGAGATGTGTTATAAAATGTCATGCCTATAAAACATTGTCTAATAATTGATAACCCTGTGGCGCAGTTGGCTAGATACCAGCTTGCGAAACGAGAGGCCGCGGGTTCGATCCCCGCACCGAGTCAAATGTTTGTGTGATCCACAAATATTTGTTTTGGGTCTGGGTGTTTGTGAGACTGAAAAGTCTCTCGTAGTTTCTGATAGCCACGACACAGGACTTGTATCCTAGTGTGGGGTCAGAACTATGTATGTGACTGTTGGGTGTATTTATTACTAGCTTTTGCCCGCGACTCCGTCCGCGTAGACTACAGGGTTGGGTTCAGAATGAAAATAAGTTGTAGTCTATTTTACTCCACAGAGTCCCATTTATGTCCATATCAAAAATCGTTTACATCGGTCAAATGATTTAATCGTGAAAGCGTAACAGAAATACTCGTATAGCTACAGTCGTCTACACGTCGTTTCATCATTCTAGCTTCAAAAATGACGAATTTCCACACAAACTTTCACCCCTATTTTTATTTTACCCCCTTAAAGGTACATTTTTTTTACAAACTTTGAATGTCATATTTATTTATATCTAATCAACAAAAATAAGTTTCAAGCTTCTAGCTTTAAAAATGACAATACTTCCATACAACTTTTCATCCCCCCTTAAAACCCCTTTTCCTTGATGAAAAGTAGCCTATGTCCTTTCTCAGAGTTTAAACTATCTGTGTACCAAATTTCATTTAAATCGGTTCAGAAATTTTAGCAGGAAAGCGAGACAGACAGACAGAGTTACTTTCGCATTTATAATATTAGTAAGGATAAGGATAAAAAAAAATAGCCTATGTCCTTTTTAAGGTCTCATTTTTGTCCATACCAAAAATCATCCAAATCAGTCAAAATGGTTTAGGTGTGAAAGCATAACACAGGCAGTGTTACTTTCGTATTACAATATATGCTCATCCCACGGGAACCCTTCATATTCCCGGGATAAAACGTAGGTTATGTTACTTCATAGTGTCCCATTTATATTCATACCAAAAATCATATAAATCGGGTGAATAGTATAGACGTGAAAGCCCATTCCTACGGGAATACTACATTTTCCGGGATAAAAAGTATCCTATGTTGCTTCAGTGGGTCCTATCTACCCCCATACTAAAACTCATCTAAATCGTCAATTGGTTTAGGCGAGAAAGCATAACACAGGCAGCGTTACTTTTGCATTACATTATATGCTCATCCCACGGGAACCCTACATATTCCCGGGATAGAATATAGTCTATGTTACTTCATAGGGTTCTATTTAAGTCCATAGCAAAATTCATATGAATCGAGCGAATATTTTAGGCGTGAAAGCCCATTCCCACGGGAATACTACATTTTCCGGGATAGAAAGTATCCTATGTTTCTTGGGTGGGTCCCATCTACCCCCATACTAAAAATCATCTAAATCGGTCAAATGGTTTAGGCGTGAAAGCATAGCATAGGCAGTGTTACTTTATATGCTTATCCCACGGGAACCCTACATATTCTTGGGATAAAATATAGTCTATGTTACTTCATAGGATCACATTTATGTCTGTAAAAGATTTCATTCATATCGGTCAAACGGTTTAGGCGTAAAAGCAGAATATTGACAGAGCTACTTATACCCATTCCCACGGGAATACTACATTTTCCGGGATAAAAAGTATCCTATGTTTCTTGGGTGGGTCCCATCTACCCCCATACTAAAAATCATCTAAATCGGTCAAATGGTTTAGGCGTGAAAGCATAGCATAGGCAGTGTTACTTTATATGCTTATCCCACGGGAACCCTACATATTCTTGGGATAAAATATAGTCTATGTTACTTCATAGGATCACATTTATGTCTGTAAAAGATTTCATTCATATCGGTCAAACGGTTTAGGCGTAAAAGCAGAATATTGACTGAGGTACTTATACCCATTCCCACGGGAATACTATATTTTCCGGGATAAAAAGTATCCTATGTTCTTTCCCAGGCTCCAAACTATCTGTGTACCAAATTTCATTTAAATCGGTTCAGTAGTTTTAGCAGGAAAGCGAGACAGACAGACAGACAGACAGAGTTACAATCGCATTTATAATATTATATAGTAAGGATTTATTATTATTATAATTTATTTATGTTATATTTTTGAGTGTCATTACCGGGAATGAGTTATGTAGGTAATGATGATAGTGTTTTCTTAACTCCAAAGCCCAACACCTTTTTTTAGCGCCACTCCCTTCTCAAAACATAAAATAGACAACTTCAGAGCTCAGCAACAAGTTTCCAAAAGATAACTGTGAAGCTGACTTGCGTTTTTGAATCTTTATGTTATAAACTATAATATTTTAAAATAAGTAAGTTACGATACCGAAAATCCTAAGTAAAATGAAGACTATTCCAAAAATAATATTATTTTCAAACAAAATGAGTTGTTCGTGTTATGCTAATACATTTAACAATAAAATTGTTTTGAGTTTTAAGATGAATTACGATTTAGTAACGAAATTTTAACCTTTCAAACGTAAGTGTTTCACTCGAGGAAACCCTATTTGCTCTATTTTCTACCATTTGATATAATAATATCGGCTTTCACAAAGTAAATTTGCTTTCAGAAGCCTGCAAATGTCGCTCATTATAATACTGTTAATTAGAGAAACGCTTTGTCCCACAAAGGACTTTTCTTGTTTTCCTTTTGTTGGAGGCGTAAAAGTGTCCACATAAGACTGTGCTTACTTAAAACAATGGGTATTTAATTACTATTTAAATGTAGATGTTTACCTGGATTTAATGGTGAAGGAAAGAAAGGGTAGTCGGGTTTTGATAATTTAACAAAGTAACACAATAATCTCGATGGTCGCTGGTTCAAACCCCAGGCACACACCTCTGTCTTTTCGAAGTAATGTGTGTATTCACAATACTTCATGACGTACTTTAACGGTGAAGGAAAACATGGTGATGAAACCTACACACCTAAAAGTTCTTAGGAATTTCTTAGGTTACTGGCTACTAAGGCCTAAACCCTGTCAGTTGTAGAGGAGGCCCGTGCCCGGCAGTGGGACGTATGTAGGTATATGGGCTGATGATGATAGGCCTCACCTCTAACCTCGAAAAAATATAAATTCCTTAAATTTCCTATAAATCATTCTCAGGTATGCTTGAAGTCTCATTAACATGTGTAGTTATAACATTCCACTGTTAATACTACTATGTACAATATGCAAGTTTTACTCTAAATACGTCAACAAATACACAACACAACTACCACAAAGTCATAAAGATACATCTGACGCTTACAACTTAGCTAAAATTAATATCAAGGTACGCAAACTTTCGACGCACAAACTTGTTTAATAAAACTATATGCAAGTAGCTCACTGGCTACCCGCCAAGCGGTCTGGTGTGCGCCGTTCGTGGCAGGGTTTATAGCAAATCCAGAATTTAATTTCGCTATAAAATTCTGTTTTCACCACGAGTTTCAGCTTTGAGGAACGGAGATTGGCGTTATCTAAATACCTCTTAAGATGTAATTACAATAATTGTGGCATTGATTCTAAATGATAGTTAAAAAAATAACAGTGATGGCCTCGAGGTTTAGGCGCGCGGTCGAGAATAGCGGCGGTCGCAGGTTCAAACCCCAGGCACACACCTCTGACTTTTCGAAGTGTGTGTATTCACAATGAATTATCACTTGCTTTAACGGTGAAGGAAAACATCGTGATGAAACCTGCACACCTAAAAGTTCTTAGGAATTTCTTAGGTGTGTAGTCCACCAACCCGCACTAGGCCAGCGTGGTGGACTAAGGCCTAAACCCTCTCAGTTGTAGAGGAGGCCCGTGCCCAGCGGTGGGGCGTATATGGGCGGATGATGATGATGATACCAATAAATATTTTAATATTCAATTAAAAAACACATCTGTGGTTATAGTGAGTCTATATGCGGATGAGTCTACGCCGTTTTTATGATTCTAATGAGTAATTTTATACTGTGGCAGAGAGAAATGCATTTCATCTGATTCTAGCACCCGTCTTTACTGTCATGGTGCTGGTTTGAAATCTCAACATAGGTTTAGAATTCTGATAGTGGAACTCTTCATTCATTCCCTGGTTTTTATTTATATACATGGTGTAAATAGATCGAAAACTAAGGCAAGTAATAATTAAGGCGTTTACAAACACATCGACGCTAAATAATCCCGAATAAAAACTACGATAACTAATATTTGTCTTATTTTTCGATCATGGTCTGTCTCTGTTTACACATTGTGTATATATTTTTTCATCAAAACTTATCCTATTTAATCCATTCATATTACCCTACATTATATCAATATTAATTATTGAACAATGCTGCTACATAATACTGTAAGTCTAAAACACCGATAAATCCCTCCGTAAGTAATATTAAAACATTAAAATCGAGGCACACGTCCCTAGCGTAACTGTCCGCGTCTAAACAATCTCTAAAAGCAATTTAAATGGACAACAGTATTATTCACGGCACAGAATGCCCCAGTTCGAAACCACCTCCTGCAAACTGTGATAAATGCAACATGTCCTTTGACGCGTAGATTGGACAGTGTTGAAGCAATTTAACTTTGTTATGTTTGACCTTTTTGGTGTTTGTGTTGCTGACACGATCTCTTTTAAGCTGCAAGTTATCACGTTATCTGGCGTTAGAAACTAGAATGGCTTCATTCTAGTTTTGTGTGGGTTTGTAAATTAAATTTAACGTGGATATTCGGATCCGGTTCGACATAATTTTTTTGTCAAACGAAGTATTAAGAAACAATTGACCAAGCCGACATAAATCCCTAATAATTGAGAATTCTTCACATCGAAAAAGACGATTATTAAGAGTTATTGAGATGGCGTACTAAATAGGCATCTCAAGTCCTGGTTTATATCTCCTTCATCTTCAGACGTTGAGACGGTAGAAACGAAAATAGAAAGAAAGAAAAAAATGTTTATTATTACAATGTAGTACAGGCAATTATAAACGATATTAAGTACAAATAAAGATAAATAAGTGAGCTAAAGAAATGTTATAATTGATTGATTTGATTGATATAATTATTGATTGAAAATATGAGGACGATATTCTTTCGTAAAGAAAGGCTGAGATGTTTGTTTTCGACGGGAAGAAATAATCGAATTATCCTTATTAATTATATCCTTATTTATTATATTATATATTACAATTAAAATCTGAAAAGTTCGTTTAGAATTTTCTTGAAATCAAAGTAATAAAAGCATTAATAGAAAGCTAGCTTGAATACGTATCATTATCAATTAGGTCTTAATTTGATTGGATGCTATGGCTCTTATGTTAAATATTTCATCCCCAATAGTTTAGCCAAATAATACGGACGCGATTTGATTCCCCACTGATTGTAATGGAAAATATCAATTTCAAGAAGCATTAAAATTAATTGAACTATCTCAAATGTTGTTTCAAAGATAACTTGTATATTCGCTTTATGCTTATGACCCACTTTCAAGCTCTCACTTATGCTACTCATGAAGATCTCATTAAAATATTTAAAGAGAAATTTCAGAGCATATGCGTGTTTCAAATATTCTGCCTAAAAATTTATTCAGGATTTAATTATTCATCATCAAAACATTCATTGTGCATACTAATTAAATCTGTCAAATTTAGAGAGTTTTGTCTTGCTTTCTCTAACATAGGTATTTCATAAAACAAAGCATGATAAAATAGTGTTTAGTTAACACAGAGGTCAACACTTACTATAAATAACTTCAGGTCTTTGTTAAGGTAAACAATGTTTTAAGCTTATTTAATTGAGTGTGTTGCTTTTGCATGACTATTCGTACCGATTTGTATAGTTATTGTGTAGAAATATTTTTTTCTTTAAAACCGTGTTTTAATATCTAAGTTTAGACCAAAACTTTAATGACGAAATAATTAACTATAATATTTGAATATTAAATGCTCAAACTGCTTAGTTTATATAAGCAAAAGTCATTTTTCAACAACGTAACATTTTTTTTTTCATTTTCATTTAAAGTTTAACATTGAAGATATGTTTTTAATACATATGTATATTGTAAAATGTGTTTCATGAACATTTTTTTTTATAATTGGTTGTTTTCCAGACGTAGTTCAAATCAAAAATGTGACTTACCCTAAAACCAATTTTAAATTTTGCCTTTTTTAAATCCACACATCAGACATTACGATTTTATTTAACAAGTCCCATTCCTTTCACCATGATGTACCATTCTTCTAAGTCTCTGTTCACCCTACTGATCACTGCTCATGTTTCCAGTTGGATGCGCTTGTGTTTCCTGACGGATCCCAAAGGAAAAGTACCAGTGAAGGTTGTGGCCAGGACGTTCGCGTCAGGAAAGACTGAGAAGCTGGTGTACCAATGTCTGTCGGAGCTGGGACTTCCTTCTGGGAAGAACGAGGCCATGGAGAAAGAGGCGTTCACATTCGACAAGTTCTACGCGCTGTACCACAAGATCTGCCCTAGGAACGATATTGAAGAACTGTTTAGATCTATGTGAGTAACCAGAGATGTTTTAATATGGCTTTGGGAGAATTTGTTTGTAATATTATGGTACAACCTGGTGAAGGTCGCGGGTCGTCGCTGGATGCAGGCTGCCTCCAACAGGTCACTATGGAAGTCATTAGGGGAGGCCTATGTTCAGCAGTGGACTTCCTTAGGCTGATAATGATGATGATTATGGTACAAAGTGACACATACCAAGATTATAGCCAACAGGAGGACCAGTGTAATATATAAATAACCTCACTCTTATATTCCCTGAGGCAGTGGTGGTTTTCTGCACCCAAATATCCGCAATTGCTTTTTCGTCCCACTTGCTACCCAATTCCAGACTCCGTGCTGCTACTGAGAATAACCTAGTGGAAAAACCCAATAACACTGTTAAATGTCTGTTACAAAAACTATGAGTGACTGCGGATGGTGCAACATCGAAGACTGTGAAATGAATCTTATTTATCAAACAAAAAAAACTTATAAGCTTCTTCGCCGTGGACGCTCATTTTTCATACTTAAACATTAATATAAATTCCAGAACCCAAGGCAAATCGGATCGTATCAATTTGGAACAGTTCGTGAACTTCCTGAATGAGAAACAGCGCGACCCTCGGCTCAACGAGATCCTGTATCCGCTGTACGATGAGAAGAGAGCGGCGGAAATCATCACTACATACGAGCAAAACGAGGAAGCTAAGAACGCAAGTAAGTGTACATACACATACATATATTGCTTTGTATTCAGATATCGCTTCAGATTTCATACATTGTGTGACTCTGTCAAAACTATACAGTGTTTTGTCTTGCCTATGCAAATAGCAATGTAGTAGGCCAGGGTTTCTCAAAGCGCGGGGGGGGGGGGATAATTAAGTTGCTTAAGGGGTTCGCTGTTACCTGGAAACTAATAAAAGTTCGTTAAACCGAATGTTTGAGTAACCCTGCAATAGGCAAATCCTTAGCGCGAGCAATCGAGATTTAGTTCTAATGATAAACCGAAACTAAAACAGGCCTTTAGAGTAGTTGTTTCTTTATTATTGACACAACGTAACAGTAACCAATGCAAGTCAACACCGACCGGACATAATATATAAAAATCGCACAATTTCTCTCCATATTCGTTAGTAACATTATTTTAACAGTTTAGGCGTGATAGCATACGACAGAGGTACATTGATAATAATATGGATAGGAAAAATAAAAACGATAATAAATCTCTGGGGTTATCCATATTCACAGAATGCTTAACAAAAGACGGTTTGATCCGCTACCTGATGTCTGATGAGAACGCGCCCGTGTTCCTGGACCGGTTGGACAACTACATGGACATGGACCAGCCCCTCGCACACTACTACATCAACTCCTCACACAACACGTACCTCAGCGGACGACAGTTCGGCGGCAAGAGCTCCGTGGAAATGTATCGACAGGTGCTGCTGGCTGGCTGCAGGTGAGAATTCTCTTCATCGTCATCAGCCTATATGCGTCCTATTGCTGTGCACCGGCTTCCTTTACAGCTGATAAGGTATAAGCCTTAGTCCACCCTGTTGGGCTACTGCGGGTTGGCGGACGACTCACCTAAGAAATCCCTAATTTTTAGGTGTGCAGGTTCCCTCACGATGTTTTCCTTCATTGTTAAAGTTAGTGATAATAACACCGAAAAGTCAGAGGTTTGTGCCTACAGTTTGAACCCGCGACCGCCATAATTCTTCATCGCGCGCCTAAACCTAGAGGCCATCTCTACTTCTCTCCATAATTGTTTTTTCAATTGTATTAAAAACGCTTACTTTTGTATCTACGAAGAGGTAGACATGTACTTTGCAGCCCCTGGTCGGGCGCAACTTATTTTTTCCTAAGGAAGGTCTATTTCTTTTACCCGGGATATTTGCAGAATCTGTGGTGCTGTTGAGAAATTTCTATTCGAAACTTGAGATACAATTAATATTAAATTCTATCATACACTTAAACAGATACAATTCAGAAGTCAAATGTGTTTGTATTCTACTACGCTCACAATCACATAATTTATTCTATGGGAAAATACAGTATTATAATTTATAATGTAGAAGAAGTAATCAACAATTCTAAACACATATTACATGTTACAAAAGATATACAGGGAAAATAATAAAAAATCGAAAACCAATATTCACTTCAACGCTAAGCTTTTTAGGATTTTTTTTTTACTAAAAACCAACCGACATTTCGCCAAACTCGCTAGTAAAATCCTTTCAAACCACTCAAAGACAGTGAACCGTCACAAAAGGGCCGGACTAAACGGCTATAAATTATTCTCGTGAACTTAAAACGTCCATCAAAAACTGCGAACGCTTCACAACTTCGTCCCGAAGTTTGGAGACTTAATTATTCAGTTGCGAGTTGAAGACTTTGGCGCGACTGTTCCATTATTGATAGAGCTCCAAGTTTGTCCACTTGCTAATCTTTCAAGCGGAAAAGTTCAGTTTTGTGAGCCATTATACTTTACTGCTTTGGCCTAGTGAGATAATGTATGTTTACAGATTTTATAGGTGTGCTGTGCAATGTTATCATTTGTGGTAACTGATAAGTGTTATAACTGACCATCTTTATGCCTTTAGTAAAAAATTATATAATTTTATAATTATGATAATGAATTTTATTAAACTCTATTTTAAGATCACCTGTATAACACCATTTCGAACCTAATACACTATATATTTTCTTTATAAGTGAAGGATTTCACAAGACTTAGTTTTTAGTCGAAAGAAAGAACCATCGAAAGAATTAATTTATCTATCTATATTTCACTTTTCCGAAAAAATGTAACCTTCTTCAGAGTCGCATGTTCATCGCAGAATATCAGAATTGATTTTAGAAGCTTACGAGTGAAAAACAGAATCCCAAAATTATTTAATCTTTGATATCTTTCTTTTAGGTGCGTAGAGCTGGACTGCTGGGACGGCAAAGGGGAAGACGAAGAGCCGATTATCACCCATGGAATGGCCATGTGCACGGACATATTGTTCAAAGACGTTATCTACGCTCTCCGAGACACGGCCTTCGTGACTTCAGACTACCCAGTCATCCTGTCGTTTGAGAACCATTGCTGCAAGGCACAGCAGTACAAACTGGCCAAGTATTGTGATGAGATCCTGGGAGACTTGTTGCTGAAGGAGCCCTTGCCTGATTCTCCGGTAGTATATATTTGAATTATTTTATTCTATTCTTAGCCAATCGCTGTCCACTGCTGAATGAAGGCCTCCCCAAGTAGGCGCCAACCATCCCGGTCTTGAGCAGCATTTGAATTAATTTATACATAAATAAATAAATATATCAACAGTCACATACATAGTTCTGACCCCGCACTAGGATACAAGTCGTGTCGTGCCTATCAGAAACCACGACAGACTTTTCGGTCTCACAAACACCCAGAGCCGAAACAAATACTTGTGGATCCCACAAACATTTGTATCGGTGCGGGGATCGAACTCGCGGCCTCTCATTTTGCAAGCTGTTCCCGAACCAACTGTACTAAAGTTTCGAAAAATATCTGACTCCTTAATTACTTATTTGCAGTTAGAGCCAGGCGTTCCACTGCCCCCTCCATCATCTTTGAAACGCAAGATCCTCATCAAGAACAAACGGTTGAAGCCAGAAGTAGAGAAGCAGGAGTTGGAGCTGTTCCGTCAAGGACAGTTCGTCATTGAAGATGAGGAAAAGGAAGACGCGTCTGCTGTCGTCGTGCCTGATAAAAAGGTCATAATAATATTTGAAAGGAACAATCCCTACGTACATTCAAGTCTGTATTTCATAAAGAACATGCAAGTGTGTATTTCTTCATCTGTGGTCTTTTGGCGTTGATGTTTAATGTTTCAATCGATAGTGACAAATCACAATCATCCATCAAGAGACGGACGACTTTTAAATACATTGAAAAGACACAGTATAATAAATACCTAAAATCTAATAGGCTGAACTTTAACTTAAATTTGTTCTTGCTCCTGGACTAGCAACAGTTGGTAACCTAAATTTGTTCTTGCTCCTGGACTAGCAACAGTTGGTAACCTAAATTTGTTCTTGCTCCTGGACTAGCGACAGTTGGTAACTTAAATTTGTTCTTGCTCCTGGACTAGCGACAGTGTGTACCTTGACGTGTATGTTTGTGCCGTCCAGCCCGAGGAGATCGTGGCGGAAGCTGCGACGGCGGGCGAGGACGCGCCGCCGCCCGTGGCGTACACGGGCTCCACCACCAACGTGCACCCGTGGCTCTCCTCCATGGTCAACTACGCGCAGCCCATCAAGTTCCAGGGATTCGAGGAGGCGGAGAGTCAGTACCGGGTCTAGATACTCTTTTACTTCTTGAATAGCTGATATTTTCGAGGAACCCTGTAATTTACGAACATGCGCAATCCAGGTTATAGAAATTGATACTCTTTAAAAAAGAAAATGATTTTATTGTTGGATACTTTTAAAATATATGAATACAAATAATTAATTAAGTTATACAACCAACAATGGTCCCTTAATTAAGCGACATGCTGCTATTCCATTTCTACGGTATTGCGGCGCTGGTTTTCTATGAAGGGACCAAATGACAAACGAACGCTAAGTAGGCATATAGGCAAAAAAAAATGAGAGAGAGAGAAAAAAAATAACAACTAAATAATAACATTAATAACAAACACAACATAAACACAATAGGTATGTATATGTACCTACCAGTGGCGGTACATCCATAGAAGCCCAAAAGCGTTACACGTTAATTGTGTAATGTCTAGTTTATATTTTTTTATTCTGGGGTCAGTATATTATCATTGAAATGTAATATTGCTTTTGTTAAATAAAGATTTAAAGCTTAAAGATTATTATTCGGGTTTTTGTAAGGCTAGTTGGGCTTTTGGGCTTCTATGGAAGTACCGCCACTGGTACCTACTACAATCACAAAAATAAATACATGCACGGAATATTCAGGCGACTGACAGAGTCAGAGGGCCCTCGCAAAGGGGATGGGCCAAGGTTCATGATCTCATGGGATTTATTTAGAATTTACTGATGACAATTATCGACCTATACTCTATACTGTTTTTTTCGCTAGTAAAGGGTACTCGTCTATTAAGATAGCCACCGAATATACCGATAGCAAGTTGGTCGCGTCTTGAGATCAGCGAAACTGTGAACACCACTCTTAGCATCCAACTAATTTATCGATAGCAGACGATCTGTTTGTACCTCATTGCACTTACCATCAGTTATATTGAAATAGCATAGCATAAAGACATCCATAATTGTTCAGATATTTAATCTTATGACTAGGAGGTCCTTTGTGCACCCAACTAGCTATCATCATCATCAGCCCATATACGTCCCACTGCTGGTCACGGGCCTCCCCTATAACTGAGAGGGTTTAGGCCTTAGTCCACCACGCTGGCCTAGTGCGGTTAGGCGGACTACACACCTAAGGTTTTCTCACGATGTTTACCTTCACCGTTAAAGCAAGTGATAATTTATTGTGAATACACATATAACTTCGAAAAGTCAGAGGTGTGTGCCTGGGGTTTGCACCCGCGACCGCCGATATTTTCGACCGCGCGCCTAAACCTCGAGGCCGTCACTAACTAGCTATAATTCTTATAAAAGATTTTAATATGTTGTCATGTTGTTTCAGAAAAAAACATTCACCACAACATGTCCTCGTTCGCCGAGACCACAGGCATGAACTACTTGAAGACGCAGGCCATAGACTTCGTAAACTACAACAAGCGCCAGATGTCCAGGATCTACCCCAAGGGAACCAGGGCCGATTCCTCCAATTACATGCCGCAAGTACGTTTTTTAATTTCAAATTTTACTAAAGTGGAAATGAATGTATCTGTGGTAAATTTGTTACTGGGGGTCTTATACTATCAACAAACAGATATGTCCTCTATGTGCGAATATGACCAATTTAAAAAATAAACAAATGCAGCTGTTTAAAAAACCTATGTTAAAATAATAGTAAATTAAAAATAAAGGCATTTGCATAGAGGCCCCCCCCTCCCCCTCCCCCAAGATTTATATTTGTTATAGATTTTTTTGCCTTAGTTCCTTTCAAAAGAAAAAAAATTGTTCAGTCATAGCTAACTTTCACAAGCAAGCTTCTGATGTCAAGCAACGCGCATTTGAATAATTGTACCCACTGTTTACGTGTGATAAAATCAATATACCAATCATCACTTAATTTTTACACACTCATCACTGTCATCAATTTTCTTTTTCAGCATAAAAATACCCCCAACTAAATAGGAATCTGTGCAGTGTTCTAAAATAACCTAAATTGTGTTCCGCAGGTGTTCTGGAACGCGGGCTGCCAGATGGTGTCGCTGAACTTCCAGACGTCGGACCTGCCGATGCAGCTGAACCAGGGCAAGTTCGAGTACAACGGCAACTGCGGCTACCTGCTCAAGCCAGACTTCATGCGCCGCGCCGACCGCAGCTTCGACCCCTTCGCCGACGCGCCCGTCGACGGAGTCATCGCCGCGCAGTGCAGCGTGCAGGTCAACATCATCATCATAACCATCGTCATCATCATCACCATCGTTACATTCATCACCATCGTTATAATCATCACCATCGTCATCATCATCATCCTCAGCCCAAAAATGAGATAAACAACAATGGGAAAAAAGCTACAACAGGCGATATTATCGCTAACTGCGATTTTTTTAAATCAACCTACGCTACTAGACTGAAAAGATGCTGAAACATTAACAAATGATTATCAACAATTATTTTGTGAAATAGTTGATGCGACCGACTTCATCATCATCAGCCCATATACATCCCGCTGCTGGGCACGGGCCTACTCTCAACTGAGAGGGTTCAGGCCTTAATCCACCACGCTCGACTAGTTCGGGTTGGCGGACTACACATCTAAGAAATTCCTAAGAACTTTTAGGTGTGCAGGTTTCATCACGATGTTTTCCTTCACCGTTAAAGTAAGTGATAATTTAATATGAACACACGCATAACTTCGAAAGGTCAGATCTGTGTGCCTGGATTTGAACCCACGACTGCCAAGATTCTCGACCGCTCATCTAAACCTCAAGGCCATCACACTACTGAACATACCCATGCAGGCTTACTGGAAGTGGTGTTAGAGATGTACCAATCTTCAATATATTAACTTTTAAAATAATTTCAATGTTTTTTTTTTGAAGAATTTCTTTGTTTAGTGCTACATAACACATGTCTAACCAGGCTAAGTTAGTACAAATATTTCAAACCTATTGTAAACTGGATTAACGCCTTCACCGCTTAACTTAATTTGAATATTTGTTGTACGATAATTCTTAGGACCCTGGAGACGTTTATGGCCAGTTTTATCCCGAAAACAACTGTTAAGTTTCCATGATATCTTTTAAACATTAATTTCCAAATATTTACTTGAACAGTTACCCCGTCTCATTCACTCACATCCGATATATCTTCTAATCCAGGTGATCGCGGGTCAGTTCTTGTCGGACAAGAAGGTGGGCACGTATGTAGAAGTGGATATGTACGGCCTGCCCTCAGACACCATCCGCAAGGAGTTCAGAACCCGCATGGTGCCCGCCAACGGACTCAACCCTGTGTACAACGAGGAGCCGTTCCTCTTCAGAAAGGTAAGGAGTTTATACTGTTACAAGGACTTTGTTGATTCAGCGTGATGATGATATACAAGTGATACAATTACCTTTTTCATACAAATCTAATTTAATCTATACCAAAGTCAGATTTTTCCGTGAATATCCCTACCCTTGGTAACTAGAAAAGGATAATAAATAAATAAATACACCCAACAGTCACATACATAGTTCTGACCCCACACTAGGATACAAGTCCTGTGTCGTGGATATCAGAAACTACGAGAGACTTTTCGGTCTCACAAACACCCAGACCCGAAACAAATATTTGTCGATCACACAAACATTTGTCTCTCATAATATGAAAAGAATGACGTCATCGTAGCTATTTAACTGCGTGCATATGAAAGAGATAGCTACACTTTTACAACCCTCCACCATTTTTAAGATTATTATTGTTATTTTAAATTTGACTGAAAAATATCGGTACTAGTATCTAGACCAGTGGTCGGCAACCTTTTGGCAGACAAGAGCCGCAATGTGGCAAAATAAACTAAAGGCGGGCCGCACTTGTGATATTTACTATAGATTCTACGTAATACTTATGTATAATTGGTTATATCCCATAGAAAAAATGAAAATGCTAACTAATGCTAACATTCACGGGCCGCGCGTTACCATGATCTAGACTGTTTAATGTAAAAGGAAGATAAGTATAACACCGGCACACAAAAAAAAAAGTTATCTGTGCACCGGGCGCCACCTATATACGGGCATGTTGCCGTCCGGGCTTCAATTTCGAGTAAATTGCAAAAAAACCCAAAAAATAGCGAAAATTCGATGTTTTGGCAAGAAAAAAAATTGAGATCTAATGCAAGCATAATTTTCATGTATTTTGATCTGTTAAATACTAATTTCGATCGTACTTTAATCATAAACCGTTTTAAATCAAATTTTTTTTATCCTTAAAAATTCGGTTTTTTGCAATTTACTCGAAATTGAAGCCCGGACGGCCTAACCTGACTTGAAATTCGTGTTCAGCGGGTCGAAAAACATGCCCGTGTATAGGTGGCGCCCGGTGCACAGACAACTTTTTTTTTGTGTGCCGGTGTAATTAATTTCTTCGAAGTATCAACAAAACTATAATTTCCACCGCAGGTAGTACTTCCCGACCTGGCCGTGCTCCGGTTCGGCGTGTACGATGAAAACGGCAAGCTGCTAGGCCAGCGTATCCTGCCCCTGGACGGTCTACAGGCTGGCTACAGGCACATCTCGCTGAGGACTGAGGCCAACTTCCCCATGTCGCTGCCCATGCTGTTCTGCAACATCGAGCTCAAGATCTACGTGCCTGATGGATTTGAAGGTATGCCAATACTGTGAAGAGAATTGTGTTTTTGTTTGTCATAACGCAAATAATAGTGGAATGAGCTGAATAATTTATTTTATAGACAAATCTTAGCCTTAAATAGATGTGAACTTTTTGTAAGATGGCGCCTATGAGAAATAGAGTCCAAATGCTAATATTTTTATTAAATCGAAGCATGAATCGATAGCATAACTTATTCATGATGACGACCCTTTATGATTGCAGCCTTATCTATATATTCCTTAATTGCATTTTGAATTATTATTAATTGCATTTAGATATTGATGACTTTTTAACTTGTGTCAGACTTCATGGCGGCTCTGTCGGACCCGCGCGCGTTCATGGGCGCCGCCAAGGAGAGGACTGACAACATGAAGCAGATGGGCATCGAGGAGAGCGGCCCGGAGAAAAAGGTCACCATAGAAGAGAAGAAGGAAGGTAATATATTCTTTCATCAGCCCATATACAGGCACGGGCTTCCTCTAAAACTGAGAGTGTTTAGGCCTTAGTCAACCACGCTAGTCTAGTGCGGGTTGGCGGACTACATCATCATCATCATCAGCCCATATACGTCCCGCTGCCGGGCACGGGCTTCCTCTACAACTGAGAGGGTTTAGGTCTTAATCAACCACGCTGGCCTAGTGCGGGTTGGCAGATTTCACACCTAAAGAATTCCTAAGGTGTCTAAGTTTCTTCACGATGTTTTCCTTCACAGTTAAAGTACGTGATAATACTTTTGAATTCACACATGACTTCGAAAAGTCAGAAGTGTGTGCTTGGGGTTTGAACCCGCAACCGCCGTTTTCGACAGCGCCTAAACCTCAAGGCCATCACTTCTTATTATATATGTATAGATATAAGGTATACGAAACATTTAGGGGCGCGTCTTAACAATAAAACCAATTGATACGCCGTGATGGAAAACGGCGTGACGGTTTTCTTTGCCGTTATGCACCCTTTGCGCCGTCGCCACCTAAAGACGCGTCTTGATTGTTAACTTTCATGTCGTGACCGCAAAGGGTATGATGATCTCTGATGGCGACTTGTTCAATCCAATATAGTTCCATCCGTTGGAGTGTTTATAAATTATTTTACCGGTTTTTTTTGTTTTTTGTTAAATTATTTTTAAATTCTGTCACTTGTATAGGCGGTATTTTTTTAATTTTACATACCTAACAAAATAATAATTTATGGTTTATAAGTGCTTTAGACTAATATACAAACTTATCAAGTTTATAGTGAAACATTATTAGGTAGATATTATTAGAGGCCAAGTTTAATTTTGAATGTATTTTTGTATTATATTATTTTGTACTATTTTTGTAGATCCTTTTATTTTTTTAATAATAAAATTATGTCCAATTTCACCATTGTGAAAATATTTATTAGATTTTTAAGTAAGTGTGAATGATAGCATCTTAAAAATAGTGTTGAAAGCATGTAGGAAGTATGCTCTTCTCCGTACGGACATATCTAATTCCCGATGACGTTGTTGTACTGAGATTTTCCTGTCGTATAACCGTAATAGCTTTCTCGTGACTATAAAATTTGTATTTGAAATTTTTCCAAGAATTTTCATACTTTTTACAATTCCTTGCTAAAAGTCTTCTTTTTCGACATCTATTAAACATGCGGTTGAAAGACTTGATCCACACAAATATGGCAAGGAAACAAATCGTTTTTTAAACTTTCTAACTGAGATCACAAACTGTTCGTTTAAAAAATGTAGAAATTGACATTTATATTAAATTTTTTTTAGCCTAAGTTACTCCTTATAACATCAGCTATCTGCCAGTGAAAGTCCCGTTAAAATTGGTCCACCCGTTTCAGAGATTAGCCGGAACAAACAGACAGACAGACAGACAAAAATTGTAAAAAACTTTATTTTGGTATATGTACCGTGTCTACATCCATATGCATTTATTAAAAAGCGGTTATTTCAATATTACAAACAGACACTCCAATTTCATTTATTTGTATAGAAGGTATGGCCTTTAAAAGCTGTTTCTAATGTTTCGTCGTTGTTCTAAAACTTCTAGAGTACTTTTTTCTTAAAATAGGGCCTATTTATTTGATTAAATCGTGCAAAAGACATCTTCTAACTTAGCGATCGCCCCTTACATCATCATCATCATCAGCCTCTCTCACGTCCACTGCTGGACATAGGCCTCTCCTATGGCACGCCACTGGGCGATCTTCGGCCTTCCTCATCGCCCCTTCAAACTCTCTAAATAAAAAACATAGAAAAAAGGATTATTCGTTCGTTTTTAGGATAGATTTTTTGTATTATATTTCAGTTTCAGTTCTCGGGTTGGGTAAAGAATTTATTTTAGAATGACACCTTTGTCTAATCTGCGCGGATACTGGTGTAAGAGTATATGTATGAAGATAGATACAAACTGTCTCGTGGTCTCGCGGCACAAATATGTGCCGTGCGATCTAGAGGTTCTGGGTTCGATTCCCGGGTCGGACAAAGTGTTATTGGGTTTTTCCATTAGGAATTTCTCAGTAGCAGCACGGAGTCCGGAATTGTGCCCGAAAAAGGGCAATAGGCTCGCCCCCTATTACGTGGCGAATAGTGGCGAATTGTGGTTGCAGAAATGCAACTTAGCCTACCCCTTCGGGGAATACAGGCGTGAGTTTATGTATAGATACAAATTGAACGTGTGAAAAATTTCTAAACTATCGCGTTATGTACAAACCCGCCCACATGCCGCTGGCACGGAACTCGCTTCTCCAATCTTTAATCAACGTATTTAAACGCAGTAAACTGTAGGGTTGCCACATGATATGATCAAACGTAATTAAAAATAACCTCTCGCCTATACCCAATGAATCTTATTTATAGACTGTACCGTCATTTATGTTCTACTGATGGTATATTAAGAATCGGAACTAGATCTTCTCGCACTAACGACGTAATTGAAACTACGTAGTATTTTGTAGGTAGTCAATAATTTCTAAGAAGCTTTATATGTAAAGTCCAACCATCACAAGACCAACATCATGGACTAAGGCCTGACCCCTATCAACCTTAGAATCCAAACCCCGTGCTATATGGACCGATTTTTTTGGCCTATTGGTCTCGCGGCATTCGTGTGCAGTGTGCAATCGAGAGGTCGTGTGTTTAATTCCCCGGTCAGGTAGCGTTATTGAGTTTTTACGTTTCGAAATTCTCAGTGGCTGAATCCGTGCAAGCAATGCTTCCGAAACGCACCCTAACTTCAATATATGGGTCATAAAACTTCTGCCTCCCTTTTTGGAGATTTGTATATAAATCCGCCAACCCTCACTAGATCAGAGTGGTGGACTAAGGCCTAAACCCTCTCATTTGTAGAGGAGGCCCATGCCTAGTAGTAGGACAGATATGGGCTGATGATGATATAAATGGAGGTTGGGAAAACAAGGCGCGTATTTCTCTGCCAACCCTACTCCAGATCCATAATTCAGCCAATGATACCCAGTAGATGGATGTTTACGGTTCAGCGCCGTTTAAAATAGCGTCCGTCTAAATGATCTCTTAGTATTTACATTAGGCGCCGGCCGATAGTTAAGGCTGCTTCATATCATTCAGACAAGACGGTTTCTCAATGGACTGGTCGGTTGTGTAATGTTACAATGTTGATTTGTTGTTTATTAATTCCGCTTGCATTTTGTACGTTGAAAGAGATGCAATAAATTATTTCTTGATCTAGCGCTATCCACGCTGGTAATATACTTCATTTCAAATCTCCTGCTTTCTCAATAGTTAGTCCATTCAAAATCGATCCAAAAGTAACAATGCCAAATCCATCAGCCATTTTGACACATAAGGAATGTAATCGATCTAAGTTCCTTTCACATAATACAATGAGAACTTCTTCTTCTGGAAATTCCTGCAAACTTCCGCAAATAAAGATAATCTTGCTGAATATTTAAAAACACTTCGAGGTCAAACTTACCATATAATTGTATAATTTTCACTTTCATTTTAATTAATTGCCAACGTTACTACCACTAAGTATAAATTAACCTTAACAGGTGCCCTTGAATATGACAGGAGGAGATATTTTAGGAATGATCTTAATGACTGGCTGCAAGCCATAAAATATGAGCGGAAATCCATTTTAGCTACTTTGGTATTTCAACCTATTAATAATGGAAATTATATATTATCTCTTATTTTTGATCTTGTATTAACTGGTTTTATGAGCTTGAATTTGATAGCCCTGTGGCGCAGTTGGCTAGACACCAGGTTGCGAAACGAGAGGCCGCTGATTCGATTCCCGCCCGAGACCAATGTTTGTGTGATCCACAAATAATTGTTTCGGGTTTGGGTGTTAGTGAGACCGAAAAGTCTCGTAGATTCTGATACCCACGACCAACTGTTGTGTGTATTTATTTATGGCCTTGGTATAAAAAATATACAATGAATCGGATCACATCTGATATGGAATCCTTTTAAAAAACAACGGATTCTAAGGATATTTTCTGTTTCGCAGTTTTGTTATGTCGGAGTCATAAGAATTACATAGCTCAGCGATGGTGCTGTTATAATTTGTGCTCGATAGCACATTTGGGTTTCTATTTTTAACTAAAACTTGCATTATTTGTCAACGTCAATTTTCCTTTTCATTTAAATCAATCAAATTAATTTGACTAACGAATTGACCTCGAAGTTTACAAGTTAGTTTTCCACACTAAAAATTCGAGCGAGTTCGATTTCCGCATAAACTGATATTTGTACGGCTTACAAATGTTTAACCTAATCTATAACGCTTTGGTATGAAAAATGATTAATATCAACACTTCGAAAAGAAAAAAGAATGTGAATACTATTCGCAGTGTAGCCGATGAAACGCTATAAGTTTACGCCATGTCCCTCACCGAAGTAAAGTGAGTTAACATCCCACGATACATTCTAGCGGGAACGCAACTAACTTCACACTATACCCGACAACACAGCAATACGCACGGAAGTTAGTAGGGAATATATTTGCAACCATACAGAATTATTATTTGCGTTATTTTTAAACTGCACTTATTTACGTGAATGATGGAGAGATCAGTTACAATTAAACAAGCTATAGGTAAAGTGGTAGTGCATTTTACTGAAACAGTGTTGTGCTTATTATGTTGAAACGGCAGGGAATCATCAAAAGATGTAGAAGTAAATTTTAGTGCCGATTAACCCCTTATTTAAGTGCCGCTCGTTTTAAACTTATTTAAAATAATTTCATTATTATTCTCGATATTATTTTTGACTTATTCAGCCACGTACTAACCCACTTCCATTCAGAATTTCCTGAATTCACTTGGCCCCAATCCCGCAAATGTTTTTAAATGCTTCAGAAAAGCGAATTGTGTTTATATTACACAAAGCGAGAGAACGTGAAATTTTCGTCGCTTCATTAAAATTGTTTATGCTCTTATAAACTACTTAGTGTTAATTACATTTGTTGGCGGTATAGGTATTACAAACTTTTTGGTGTAAACATTTATACTAACTCGCCCCAAAGTATTTTGCATCAAAGATTTTTTTTTATATTTGCAAGAATTCTATTAGCCTAGTTCCGTGAAGTGATTCAATTAGACATGCTAACTTAAGTGTTTCCATAAAAGGTGTGGTATTGCTTTAATATTGAAACAAACTCATGGTGTCACCTGCTTAACATTTTTTGTTTTTTTTTGTTATAAAGGAATCCGAACACCTTTTTCAAATTACGTTTTAAATTATTTAGGATTTAACAATTTTTTTCAAAACTTTTTGCTTAAAAATATTGCAATGTTGGAAAAAATTAAGTTTTTAATTCGACCTCGTCTGCGTGAAGCTGTAATAAAGTTACTAACAACGTGAATGCAAGTTCAACTCCTCATATATGCTCATGATTTTAAACAATCGTGACTAGTAGTAGTTTATAATCAACAGCTTGAATTAAAATTATGTCACATAATTGAGCCACTGCACACGAAGAGAAAAATTGGTGAGAATGTAAACTAAGGCCTAGTAATGCAGCGTATGCGTCTTTGAATGGAATATGCTCAATAATATGTATTTAATCCATAATGATACATTAAAAGAAATCAGACAAAATTGTGTTCATTGATGGGAGAAAATTATCAAACCTCATTATTACTAACCGCCAAACCATCAAACGCCATGGCGGTCAGCTTTCCACAGTTTATTCATTACAAAAACCTTTCACAGAGCCCCCGCTGGTATTCGATCCAATAACAGTGGAATCTCTGCGACAAGAAAAGGGTTTCATCAAGACTGGCAGGAAGCAACAGAAGGACCTAGAGGCCATGAGGAAGCGCCACTCTAAGGAGAAGATGGCGCTGCAGAAACAACAGTGCGCCGCGCTCGAGAAGATGATTAAGGGGAAAAAGTAAGTGCATATTAAAATATTCGTTTTTCCGATTTCATTTTTCAGAAGACCATGGACGTCAGTCTTAAAATTGACACATTTCAGGCATTGTTTTTTTTTAACAAATTACTGTAATTAAAAAAGGTATGTAGGAATTTCGCTTCATTATCATCCTCCATTGTGTCTATAATAAGAAATAAGAAATCTCGGGAAATGTTAAATCATCTCCTTTCCATAATAAATTGAAGAATGAAGTAGATCATTAAATTATATATATGTTCAATCTAGAGATCCAGGTTCGTTTTCTGGGTTCATTCGTAAATTATCAGTAACAGCATAGAGTTAGGAAATGCATTAAAGACAGGCTACTATAATTCGGAATGAAAAACAGCTGGTGAAACTTGTACCAAAACACCTCAGACCTCAGGCATGTATGTACATCTCTATAATTTACTCATTGAAAATACTTGATGATTCAGCAAGGACCAGCTGAGCAACGACCCGGCGTTCCGCAAGCTGGTGAACGAGCAGTCGACAGCGTGGAGCGAGCTGGTGGCCAAGCACCGCGTCGAGGAGTGGTCGAGCGCGCGCACCCGCCTCAACGAGCAGCGAGACCTGCTCAAGAAGATGATGGAGCAGACCCAGCAGGCGCAGATCAAACAACTCGAGGCTAAGCATGAGAGGTCAGTTTTGGTGTTTTAAATCCCACGTATGCCATATTGACAGCCCCGTCACACCAGCTTGCGAAACGAGAGGCCGCAGGTTCGATCCCCGCACCTAGACAAATGTTTGGGTGATCCACAAATATTTGTTTCAGGTCTGGGTGTTTGTGAGATCGAAAAAGTCTCTCGTAGTTTCTGATATCCACGACACAGGACTTGTATCCTAGTGTGGGGTCAGAACTATGTATGTGACTAAAATCTTATATACGTTCAAAATAATCTTGATCAATTTAATAAAATTTGTAATGTACACAATAAAAATACTAGGAACAAATGTAATCTCGTTCAACACGTAACTCGTCTCCGGAAAGTTAATAACTCTTTTATGGGGCAATGTATACGCTTCTATAACAAACTTCCGAAGGCTATTAGGGAGCTTCCCTTGAATAATTTTAAGGAATTAATTAAAGATATCTAAACTTCACAAAAAAGCATAGGTACTGTGGGAGCATCGTCAGCATAGTCGATGAACTCGAAGTATGCCAAAATTTAGTATATAAAGCAATAAAGGTTGTATATGCACTGAGTCATATATTAGCACGCATCAAGACCGGTCGTTTCATTTACGTCGCTGCGCTTACCCTAATTACGCAACAACTTACACGTGTATCACAGGTTCACGTACATCGGTGACTCCACGTGAACAGATACACTTACAACTGGTGACCCCGACGTGATAATACCCGACGTGATAATACCCGACGTGATAATACCCGACGCGATACCTACGTTTGAAGCAAACTTCATCAAATTGTGATAACTGTACTGCACAGCCTTATCAGCCTTCCACCAGCGGATCTCCCTGATTTGGCTTTCAAGAGGCATAAATATAGTTATTCAGAAAATGAACCCAAACGCAGGTTGTGAATACGCTAAATCCAGTAGTCATCCACAGCTCATGATGCAGCTAATGAACCAAATGAGTAAGCTCACTATGGAAGTCGCAGCACTGAAAGCAAGCTCATTCAGAAACGGACATCGTCACCATAGACGCAATCGAAGCCTAACGCGTCAAAGACCTCGATCGCGAACAAGAATCACGCCGGAAAGTCCTCAATGGTTATGTAAATATCACTCGCGCTATAAGGATCGAGCTTGGAATTGTGAACAACCGTGCAATTGGAAAAAGCCGTCGGAAAACTAGAATCAGCGTTGACAGAGGCGGTCGTCAGCGCTATTGTACCGTCAAACCGCCTATGCGTTACCGACCGAAAAAGTGGGTATCGCTTTTTGGTTGATACTGGCGCTAACATCTCAGCAATACCGAGAAGAAGTAACAAAATAAAAACCGACAGCACTTACAAAATATATGCCGCAAACGGCACACCAATAAAAACATACGGCGACAAAACGCTGACGTTAAATCTGAATTTGAGACGACCGTACCGTTGGACTTTTATCGTCGCTGATATTACACAACCAATACTTGGAGCCGATTTTTTGGAAAAACACAACATTTTGGTCGACATTAGAAACAAGCGTTTGATAGATGGTACGACTGGACTTCAAAGAAACGCAAAGTTGATGAAGTCAAGCACACCAACACTTCGGACCGTTGATTTAACCGAAGATTACGCAGATATTCTGGCAGAATATCCAAATATTTTAAAACCGCTCGACACTCTGTCCCCACCAAAACACAACGTGGTTCACCATATTATAACTGAGGGACATCCTGTGTACTCCAAGTCAAGACCTTTGCCGGCCGACAAATACCTAAAGGTGAAAAAAGAAATAGAGGACATGTTACAGACAGGCATATGCAGGCCTTCCAAGAGTCCCTGGGCTAGTCCACTACTGGTGACAAAGAAGAAAAACGGCGAATTACGACTATGTGGCGACTACAGAAAATTAAACGCCATCACTGTACCGGATAGATATCCGATCCCGAGGGTATTAGATTTCACATACCTGTTGCCTGGAGCTACTATATACTCAAAAATTGATCTAAAAAGAGCTTACAACCAAATACCCGTCAAAGATATTGAAAAAACCGCAGTAATTACCCCGTTCGGTCTATTCGAATTCACTAGAATGCCGTTCGGTTTACGAAACGCGGGCCAAACCTTTGTCCGATTCCTGAACACTGTATTAGCAGGATTAGACTTCATTTTTGTATATATCGATGACATATTAGTGAGGTCATCGTCACCCGGTGAACATAGACAACATCTACATGAAGTGTTTAAACGACTCAACGAGCACGGCATCACAATAAATCGCGCCAAGTGTGTATTTGGACAACCCCAAATAGAATTCCTCGGATATTTAATTACTCCAGAGGGTATCAAACCATTACCTGAAAAGGTTGAAGCAATCAAAAAATACCCGACGCCAACAACGGTGCAAGAGCTACGCAGATTTTTGGGCATGATCAATTTTTACCGCAATAATATACCACAGGCAGCCCGACATCAAGCTCTTTTGAACAAATATCTCATAGGCTCAAAGAAAAACGACAAAACTAAAATACAATGGACTTCCGAAGCACTAGAAGCATTCGATCAATGTAAAGAAAGTCTAAGCGACGCTGTTACATTGACGTCTCCAGATCCGCATTCTCCATTATCACTCATGACAGATGCTTCGCAAACTTGTATTGGCGCCGTTTTACAACAGTACGAAAACGACACGTGGAAGCCACTTGCATTTTTTTCAAAGGCACTAAGTGAAGCACAAACTAAATACAGTACATATGATCGAGAATTGCTGGCAGTTTACATGGCTGTAACGCATTTTCAACCTTATATCGAGGGACGAGAATTGATAATATACACAGATCATAAGCCGTTATGTCACGCCTTCACTACTAAACAAGACAGTTCAAGTAAAAGGATATCCCCAAGACGACTACGTCATCTAGAGTTCATTGCACAATTCACGACAGACATACGCCACCTCGCCGGTAATATGAACCCAGTGGCCGATGCACTATCACGAGTCGAACAAATAGATTGCCCCACACCTGTGGATTGGAATGACATAGCAGATTTGCAACGCAGTGATAATGAACTCTCTCAGCTGTTAAATAAAAACAATCTGAGCTGGAAAAGTATCCAGTTACCGGGAACGAGACAATTATGGTGCGAAAATTCAAGAACAAATGCACGACCGTACATACCGAAGTCGCTTCGAAAACAAATATTTGACTCTATGCACAACGTTACGCATCCTGGTGTAAGATCATCAAAGAAAATGATCTCTGAACACTACTTCTGGCCAGGCATGAATACAGACGTAGGCACATGGGCGAAAACATGCGAGTCATGCCAGACAAGTAAAACATACAGGCACAACTCAGCCCCAATTGGAAGTTTCACGCCAACAGCACGTTTAGACCACGTGCACATAGATATCGTCGGTCCATTGCCAGAATCCAATGGAAACAGATACATCGTGTCAATGATCGACAGAGCAACAAGATGGCCTGAAGCCGTACCAGTACCAGAAGTAACAGCAAAAGTTGTAGCAGAAGTTCTCCTGAATACCTGGATAGCAAGATTTGGATGCCCAACTACCATTACATCAGACCAAGGACGACAGTTTGAGTCAGACTTATTTATCGCCTTAACCAAAGCACTCGGTATCAAGAAAACCAGAACTACCAGCTATCACCCACAATCAAATGGATTAGTTGAACGCTGGCATAGATCAATGAAAACCGCACTAATTGCGCGTGGTAACACAACTAACTGGTCAAATGAGTTACCCCTAGTCCTATTAGGGTTGCGAGGCGCCTTACGACTGAAAGAAAACATCAGCCCAGCACAAATGTTATACGGAACAAATATACGTCTACCTGGTATGTTTATCGAGCCGAAAAAGCAAAATACATCACCAGAAAATTTTACACGGACACTACAAAAGACAATGGCCAATCTAAGCCCGTTTAACAACAGTCATCACGCTACAAACCATAAACCATATATACACCCGGACATGAAAGATTGTGAATACGTATTCGTCAGAACAGATGCTGTAAAGAAGCCCCTAACACCATCATACAAAGGACCATACAAAGTGTTAGAGAAATATGAAAAATATTTCAAAATACAAATGCCAGAAAAAACATCCATAGTAACAGTAGACAGATTGAAACCTGCTTACATGGTAAATGAAGAAAAGGCGAACGAACCTTTGGCACACTTAAAAAGCACATGCAGCAACAACGTCAACGACCGCAACAGTGCTGAGCTCGCGGAAAAGAACAAGGCCACGCTGACGACAACACGTTCGGGTCGCGTCATACGCCCTGTTGTACGATTCGCTATAGAGCCTGATCAGCGGAAAAGCAAGAACCTATAATTAGTTTATTTATGTCATATACATTTTACATTTAATTATTTTTTATTATTATTATACATATTTTTTTAAAAAGGGGGGAACTAATGTGGGAGCATCGTCAGCATAGTCGATGAACTCGAAGTATGCCAAAATTTAGTATATAAAGCAATAAAGGTTGTATATGCACTGAGTCATATATTAGCACGCATCAAGACCGGTCGTTTCATTTACGTCGCTGCGCTTACCCTAATTACGCAACAACTTACACGTGTATCACAGGTTCACGTACATCGGTGACTCCACGTGAACAGATACACTTACAGTACTATAAAATTTCAGATTTTATTGTACATAATAAGCCTTGGGAGTAAGTAAATTGATCGGAGTTGTATAATATAATCGGTGTTGCTACACTTTATATCGTTATGACATGTTATCATGTAAAATTTAAACTACTTATGTCAATTTAAAAAATAATATTAATATTGCTATTTCTATATATTTTTTAAAAGACATTTCGTGTTGCTGAGGGAGTTTCTTGCCGTTTCTTCTCCACAGGATAACACGTTTCGAAGCGGCAATAGTTTAGTTTAAAATAGCTTAAAATTGACGATTCAAAAGAGCTTGTAAAAGTCTATTTGAATAAAGATAATTTGACTTGACTTGACTTAACTTGACTTGACTGTTAAGTGTATTTATTTATCTTAGACCCTCTTATTTTGGTTATGGTGTATGTCCTTTGATCTATTTTAGTGCTGTGTAGATGGAAGCATAATAGGTAAGAATTTATTGATTTGACGGATTATGCTTACCAAGGGATAGTTTAAAAATATATAAAGGATTATATAAAAAAAAGAGAAGGAAATTAACTTAATGAATGAAACACGACAGTATTTTTCAGTATTTCTTGAAGTTACCTTCTGTTCATAGCAGAAACATCGCCCTGGAAAAGGTGATATATTTATACTGTTTGTAATGTGACTCGTAAATATTTACTACCATATGTCATTGACACAGCGTCTAATAACTTATGTAATGAAAAAGAAAACTTTATTTTGCCTTAAAAGCTCGACTCTGACGTAAAGAGTAGCAAGAAAATACGTTGAATCCTTAAAAGATCACCACTCTTATTTGCAAGCACACTGGCTTCCTCGTGATCAGAGAGGGGGGTTTGGCTTTAGTGGATCACGCTGGTCTACTTCGGATTGGGGGACTACACAACTTAGAAATTCATAAGCGATAATTCTAAACATGTCTATATATTAAATGATTCAGAGAACTGAAGGAGATGAACGCGCGACAGGCCAAGATCAGCATGGAGACGAGCAAAGAGGTGGCTAATGACAAGACGCTGAAGACTAAGCAGGAGAAGGACCGCCGTCTCAGGGAGAAGAAACAGAACAACACCAAGAAATTCATGGACGAGCGCAAGGTAATGACGTAATGAAACTAAATTAAATTGTTTTGACTCAATAATTGTTAATTATTGAAATTAACCACATAAACATCGAGATTTAAAGGCGTAGTGGTAGGATTTGGATCATACTTTTTTAAGTGCCAAATAATTATTATAAAAGGCTATTGATGTTAATCCATATTAGAAACCACAATAATATACCACAGTTATATAATAAAAATAAACAATTAAACATAAAAGCTTTTCAAATCGATATTAGGTTGCAATTTACAAATGTGATGTAAACCATTTTATCCTTTCTGTGGATTTAAAACTATTCGAGTCTAGCATTGGTGAAAAATACATCGTTACAGTACCAACAATATGGTTTCAGACCCAGACTATCAAGCAGAACCGCGAGAAGGACAAGTTGAAGGCCACCCATGACAAGCAGATGGAGGAACTGTCCAAAGATGTTGACAACGTAAGTGTATTATTAAATGAGTAGCTATGCGTATACTAAATTGAGATGTTGTCTCTTAGTCTCATGAAATCATCCTCTTGAAATATAGACATAATATATTAGTATTTTATCTATCGACTGCCTCGTGGTTTCGCGGCACAAGTATGTGCCGTGCGATCTAGAGGTCCTGGGTTCGATTCCCGGGTCGGGCAAAGTTTTATTGGGTTTTTCCATTAAGAAATTCTCAGTAGCAGCACGGAGTCTGGAATTGTGCCCGAAAACGGCAATAGGCTCACCCCCTATTACGTGGGACTGATACATACTTGGCGAAATGTGGGTGCAGAAATGCACCTCTGCCTACCCCTTCGCGGGATACAGGCGTGAGGTTGTGTATGTGTGTGTTTTATCTAGCAGTCAGAAAATATAAACTGCAATTGCCTCACTTTAAAAAAAGCGTAGATACTGGAAATATTTTTATAGTGAAATTGTTCCACGCAATGATGTAGAAACAATACATACCATACACTCACGTTTATGCCAGGATAGGCTGCAAGGGGTGCATATCTGCACCCACGTTTCGCCAGTTTTATTGCCGCTTTACGAAGAAAATCTAACCAATGATTTTTACTCCCGCAGCTGATCGAGATGTACAAAATGGAGGAGACTGAATTCGACATGGCCAGTAAAACTGAGTTCTTTGCATGAAAGTATCCCGACATCGCTCCTCTGTTGGAGCAGATGAGTTAAACTGTGAGTGGATCAGTGATCTCGATAAATTGTACAAGTGGACATGTATTATATGAATTATTAGTGTGTAATTAGAAAAAAAATACGAGTTCGATCCTCAGATAACTCGAACAAATATCTAACATTCGAGATTAACGAAAATGTCGATAAAACTGTAGAATTGGCTCTTAATGTAAAATCTATTTTATCTGATACTTTAGTAGATTTCGAACTACAGGATTATCTTTACATAATTATTTTAGGTCATTTGGTCGGTATTGATATTCACATTTCCAAACACTTCCATATCGATAAAATGCAATATCGATAAATCCAACACCAAATGTAAGAAATACATGCCAAAGCGCCACCAACAGGGCAGCTTTATCGATAAATACTATTTATACATTAAATGTGTAAAATATTTCAAAATTTCATGTAATGACAATTGATTTGAATTTCTGCCTGTGATATGAAGAATCAGGGATGGACTGAGGTTCTACTGCCGGGGAATGTTAAGGCAACATCAAGGTTGAGGCTACAAACTTGGGAGGTTCATATTATATTTATCGCATCCTATATTTTATTTCAACCAATATATTAATTGATGTATATTATTAAATGCATACTGAAAAAACATCACAGGCAGTGATTCAGCATTCGGAGATTGTATAAAGTTAGTTATTTCATAAAAGGATATATACGGGTAAAGTTAAATCATGATATCTACGAATTAATCTATAATGTCCATCGACGGTTATTCAACATCAATAAAATCATACCAAAGTTGATAAGAATTTTGTATTTTCAAACTCGAACAATTTAATCCAAAAATAGTTATGTAACTATTTAAATAGTATAATGCATATACTTTCAGCGGACAATAAACCATTTGTCCATTAAGTTAAATTCAATATCAATATTTCTAGTCCTACTGTCAAAGTTCATTTTTTCAATACTACCCATATTCAGCATAAACTTTGAGGGCTGAGTCCCCTAATTTATGTATATATTTTGAATCTATAATTTCCATGACATTTTCATATTTAATTATTATCAAAAGTTTAAATATTATGATGTTTTTTAATATTTAAAGTATTTTATAGTAATAGGAAGGTGTAAGTTCTTCAGAAATTCTTGAATAAACATGACATATTATGTAAGTAACTGTTAAAAGTAGATAATATCAAATTACATTACTGTCGTACAGTTTAACTTATATACATGAGCCATTAAAATAAATAATATTTAAAGATAAATTACATTAAACTATTGTACTGTAATGTATATTAATCTAGCCCTAAGATGGGCTCCTCATGATACAAGGTATTATGTTTACTGTCAAACTCTCATCAGCTGATGTTAGCGAATATGTCGGCATTTTTAAATATATTTTAGCGTGTTTCTCAAGTAATTTGTACAGCTTGATCATAAACTGTTGTCTATTTGAACTTAGTCAAGGTATCCTATGGGAAAATTGTCCCAAAATGTTCTATAAAATTGTAGCCATCATTTATATTGTACATACAAATGTTATGTTAAACATTACTTCCCACTTTATTTCAAATAAGAATAGGAAATACTGTCTTCCTTTATACTCCATTTGCATGAAGGTAAGATAAAAAGTGAAGCCGGCAATGCGGGTAGAAAATACGTACTCCTTTTCAGGGGTGTTTATATCCTTGGCTGGCTCCGTTCCACCATCATTCCATAAAGCAAACACCATACTTGTTCTTAGCGGACCAAACTTTCTATACTTTCAATGTCTACTATAAAAATTCCTCCTTATGTAAATAAAATTTAACCAAAGAATATTCAACATAATGTATATAGATAGTATAAGATTTGATTTGATTTCATAACTCGATTCTGACAGGGCTGTGGAATTTATTATGTGGTATGCGTGTGGTATTTTAGAATGGGGATATTCAGAAAGTCCGGCCCTGTTAGTGTAGAGTAGTATAAGCCTATGAACCATTTAAAAATTTTGACGTATTTACAGTTTTCTTTTGTATTCTTCATTGTATTCGAAACTAAATAATCGGTAAATGTTTTGTAATTTACGGTCTTAAGATTTATGTCTTGTATATATTACTATACTCTTTGGATTTATGTCATCATTCTTCCAGAATTAGGGATGAATTTAGTTAAATAATTTAGTGACTTAGAAAAAAATAATTTATGTGTTTTACGATTTTTATCCCCATTCCTTATAAAACAATTTCCAATAAAGGTCTGTTAATCCCCTTATAAGTAAAGATTTTAAAAGTACAATTTTAATTTAATATCACCAGCTTAAAGCACTGTTACGTTTGCAAATTCAAAAATTTCTGTATTTTCTCACAATAACAATTATTTTAGGTGCCTAAGTATTTGTAATGTTGGATTCTAGTCAATTTAATTCAATTTATACGTTACTTTCCTACGTTAAGGCATGTATCTTGTTCACTAAGGTCACAGTATTAAGTTGTAAATATTTTTTGACCAAAGCGATCGGCACGGCTAAATAAATGTTTGTTCCAAATAATATCGACTATTCACGTCGCGTCTGTCATTAGAAATATAAATATATTCAATCGTATAGTATATTGTTTTAGATTTAAAAAATCATAGTGAGAATAATGAGTAAGTGTTTATCGACTATAATATGTACACGAAAAATCTTTTAAATGTTGAATTATATTCTATTGGAATCGCACGTTCGTTTTGAATTGGATAATAAAATTATTCATAAAAGTTTAGTGAAAATGTTAAAAAAAAAAGTTTTACTTTAGTCGATTATAGTTAAATTATCGAAAAATTATATTTAATTGTGTAGTTATTGGAATGTGATATAAGAAAAGTCAGATTTTGGCCTACCCACGAATGATGTAACGTTTTGGAAATGTTTTATGTTTGTTACAGAATATTGACAAATCCTGTGTTTTAATTGATAACACAATTTATTTCAACGTACACACCTCGTCCAACTTTCCAAATTGCAATGTTTGTTCCAATATAACCAATGCTATCACCAACTTTTAGATCCAAGTCTGAACCGTGAATGAGTGCATTCTTATGGTTTTATACGTCACTAACTAATCCTACCTTTTCATAATGCCAGGAAATTATCAGGAACATCTACAAATGAGGTCAGACACATGCACTAAAGGTTTGGAATGTTGGACTATAGTGTGGAAGGTCTATATTTATTTATTTTGACATCCAAGCACCAAACACACTGTGTATGGCCACGGTTATCGCATGGGGAAATTAAGAGAGCACTGTTTTGAAATTTATAAATTGCAGTTATCGTAAGGATAAAGATCTGGTGGATGTGACGACCAGATATAATTAAATAAATAAATAAATAAAATTTTAAATTTATCACTGCTTTTTAAAATTATGATATAAATATTCATTGTTTATTACAAAATAAGGTATTGTTTTATTGTAGAAAGTATGAAAATGGGGTGAAGCGGCATCTTTAAAATTTTATAAAATATTCAAGTGGCAAAGTTTGTGAAATTTGTAAAAAAAGATGTATCTTATTGTAAAATATACATACAATTATAAAAGTTTATTCTCCATTTATTTTGGTGTTCCCATTCACCCCATTGGTCAATAACTATCATAAGCAGTATTTATTAATCGTTTTTACAGTATAACCTTTTTTGTTTAATCTACAGCGCCATCTAGTATTTACAATTGACATTTCTGAATATGAAATATGTACTGCCAATAAAATAATTTGTACCTAATTAAAAAAAATAGTATTCCATACGATTAATGTATTAAATATACTTATACACTAATCTGATAGATTAACTCGAGTAGATGTCACATCTGCGCGGTCTTTGAATTTTATTTTTATCATAGCTGTAAGAATGAAGCGTAAAGCATATATTCTAAACTGAATTTAATGGACATAATTTAGTCACGTTGCTGTTTAATGCGAAATTTTTAGTGGTACTTAATATAATCTTTCGATATTCCTTTGTTAGAGATTAGAGGAGAACACATTGTATCCAAGATAATTGGTTTGTTTTAATTAATATTAAATTATAAAATTGGCATACACGTTTTATTTTACCCCTTTTGGCCCCTAGAACTCCACAACATATTATTACTACATTACTTAGTTTAATTTTAAAAGAGCAACACTCTAGTGCAGACTTCCTTCCAAAGAAATTTTTAATTGACTGAATCTAAGTGATGTATTTGACATTTTATAGATTCTATCAATCAATCAAATCTAGACTGCCTAGTGGTCTCGCGGTACAAGTATGTGCCGTGCGATCTAGAGGTCCTGGGTTCGATTCCCGGGTCGGGCAGTGTTATTAGGTTTTCCATTAGGAAATTCTCAGTAACAGCACGGAGTCTGGAAATGTGCCCGAAAAACGGCAAAAGGCTCGCCCCCTATTACGTGGGACTGATACCTGGCGAAATGTGGATGCAGTAATGCACCTCTGCCTACCCGTTCAGGGAATACAGGCGTGAGTTTATGTATGTATAAATATTATTTCATTTCAGATTGAACATCTGATTATAATGCAATTCTATTATAAATTATGTTGATTCGTTTAAAATATCTTCTACTTAAAAATAATTAAAAACTCTTATTTACTTAGTACTCTGTTTTATTTATTAGACCGTGGGACCTCCTTCGGAATAAGCGTGCGTGGCAGAGGCGTTGAGTTCATTTCCAAACATGAAAATTCTACATGTTAGTACTCGACTGCTTTCAAAATAACATTCTCTGTACGGATTTTGGAAATGCGCCCGAAAAGCGGCAAATTGCTCACCTTCTATATTTCCGGACTTTAACAGCAAAACAACAGTTTAGGAATATATCACAGTCTACCCTCTCAGGTCTACAAGCGTAAACATTACACATTTGTAGTTTTTACAATGAAAGTTTATTGCGGATGACTGTGAGGTTATTTTATATCCACCATACAGCATAAGGGATATTATTTTACTGTTTAAAATTCTATATTTCAAATCTGGTGGTCTTGATGTTATGTAACTACATAATTGAAACAATTATCTACATTTCTACCAACTTTATTAGATCTTTTAATGTAAAAGTCAGTTAAATAGCTGTCCTCATATCTTGTGACAGAGTTATGTGTTTACTGTTTAACTTATTTTAATATCTATTTTCTACCTACTTACAACAACAAATAAAACTAACAATCAATTTTGTCTGGGCGCCCATGTTGATTTCATACTCCTGATCTTCTTCCTCTCTTTGTATAGGCTCTCTTGCTGGACTGAAATTAAAAGAAAAATTGGGTAAATTTGTTGTTAAATTAACATCACCAAGTGACCACAATAGCACTTGTTAGTAGGTAAATACACCCAACAAGGATGCTTAGGGTGATCCTGTAACACACAATTTCATATAAAAGTGAGATAAAAAGACTTATTACATTTCTAGACAATATTTATATCAAGACATATGACTCATTGCCATTGACCCAGAAAAATAGAACATTGAAACCGCTATTACAACTGCAACTCAAAAATTGTTTAAAATAACAACAGATCATCAATCAGTGTTCTTCTTTCTTACATAGGCACTAGGAACTCTATATATGCTCATTACAAACATCACAAAGTGTAGGATGACTAGCAGCACGATGGTCCGATGACTTGTGAAAGGTGGCGGATAACGGATGGATGAGGGCTGCTCAAGACTGGGATGGTTGGCGCTTTCTTAGGGAGGCCTGTGTTCAGCAGTGAGTGGGCTGAGTATATGCATCACAAGTTCTGGTACTAACATCACTCGCAATCCCATACAGTTTAAATAGTCTCTTTGATCAATTGTCTATTTCCACATGCTTACATAAATAACTCCTTCTTCACAGAAATAATGTTTTCCAAAGCAGTGGTGGTTTTCATTGATAATAAAAGAATCTTGTCAAAGACTAAACATCAACTCTAAATGAAATAAGTATACTAAATGGTCATCATCAGCCCTTATTAAGACCCACTGCTGGGCACGGGCCTCCTTTACAATTGAGAGGTTTAGACCTCAGTCCACCACGCTGGCCTAGTGCAGGTTGGCGGACTACATACCTATGAAATTCCTAAGAACTTTTAGGTTTTTTTTTATATACTGGCACGGCAAAATGACCCCATTGCACCTGATGGTAAGCGTAATGGAGTCCAGAAAAAGTGCCGACCAGCGAGAGATGATGATCTCCCGTTGGTCGACACAATCATGCCGGCCGAATACCTCTTCACCTTTCTTGTGAAGAAGTTTGGGGGACGAATGCCATGGTGATCAAAGGACCGACCGCGACAAACCAGCCAAAAAATGTGTGCAGGTTTCATAACGATGTTTTCGTTCACCACTAATTACTTAAGTGATAATTTATTATGAATACACATATAACTTTGAAAAGTCAGAGGTGTGTGACTGTGCCCAAACCTCGAGGACATCACAACTAAATGGTTACACATAGTTTTAGTTAATACTATTCTCTTATAGAGAATACTAATTGTATTCTCAATAATTGTCACATACTTCAACAGTGTAGGAAAAGATCTTGAGGAAACCTGCACACCTTAAAGTTCTGAGGTGTGTAGTCTGCCAACCCACACTAGGCCGGTGTGGTGGCTTTAACCCTTTCAGTTGTAGAGGAGGCCCATGCACAGCAGTGGGACGTATATCTGATAATAACGAAACATTCAATATCATCCTACTAATGGGCATAACATTTATTTTAATTATTTATTTTATTTTTTGGTTTTTCCAGCCAGACTAGTTTTTATTATTATTATTAGCCCCTATTACGTGGGACTGATACATACCTGGCGAAATGTGCGTGCAGAAATGCACCTCTGCCTACCCCTTCGGGGAATACAGGCGTGAGGTTATGTATGTGTAGTAGTTTTAAGTATTAGTTAGTATTGGAGCTGGTCAATAGAACTCCATTAATAAACACATCTGAGTACTTAGAGCGTAGTAGCTAAATCTAAGTAAAGGTTTTGAAAAATATAAATACAACTTACACTTTTTTGGACAACATATAAAAGCTTAAAATTGAATTACGTTAAATGCTACATCGTCATCAGCCCAAATACGTCCCACTGCTGGGCACGGGCCTCCTCTACAATTGAGAGGGTTTAGGCCTTAGTCCACCACGCTGGCCTAGTGCGGGTTGGCGGACTACACACCTAAGAAATTCCTAAGAACTTTTAGGTGTGCAGGTTTTATCACGATGTTGTCCTTCACCGTTAAAGCAAGTGATAATTCATTGTGAATACACACATAACGTCGAAAAGTCAGAGGTGTGTGCCTGGCGTTTGAACCCGCGACCACCCAGATTATTAGGCTAAACCTCGAGGCCATCACTGCTTAAATAATACAAATATAAATACAAATGCTACATCCGTATTTATATTTGTATTGCGTACAGAATTTACTTAAGGACTGTCTTTAAGCCAGCAGGTTTGCTACAGTACCTACATTACATGAAATAAAATATATAAATAACAAAAACAAACTATAGGTTAAGTAGCAAAACCGATACTCACTGTATGGGTCGAATGCCAGGTATTCAAGTTTATCGGCCAAACGTTCCCGAATTCTCAATTGGTGATGTCCAGAAGTAGCGCTTTCCATCAAAACCATAATATACCTGAGGAAATTATTAATGCAATATAATTATAGGTTATATTAAGGAACAAATGTAGTAATTCGAAAACATACTTGCTTTTGGCTTTCTTCAATAAAATATTAGTTAAAAACATTGTTTTTTCTACCTTTACTTTTTACTATAATTAAAAGAATTTTCAATCACAATAATTTTATATTCTCTGAATGTGACAGTTTTTTTCTTTATGTTGGTATATGGTATGGTATTGTTTTCCGTAAACAGTTGAAAAGAGAAAACTGCAAACTTATCCAATGAATAGACAGAGATAGCTTAAAATAGATGGACCAATCAGTAGCGAAATACAAGTGAACAGCTGTTCTTAGACAGAAAGCTTTATGGGTTGCCATCTTTTAGACCAGTACGTAAGACTACGCCACTCTATGGACTCAACTAAAATCATGACCAAAAAGTATATAGAATATTAAATTATCTTTATCATGCACATTTTTGAAATATCTTTTATTAAATAAAGACCATTTTCTATGTTAAAAAAATCCTTCACGTGTGCTTTATTTTATATTTTTCCATACATCATAGGTACTATTGTAAATGTGGCTTTATGTGGTGTCACCCCAGTGAACAACTCTTGTTTTACTACGTTACCATAGACAAAATCATAAAAATATGCCACGCGAACACATATTTATAAAAAAATATTAATTTGACAGAAACCAAATAACGAAACACGTGCGATTTAATTTTTGCGTCGTCTAAAGTCGGGCTAATAACGATAATACATAAGTGAAATGTAATAATTCGTCGATAAATCACATGTCAGAAGTGCCAAACAAAAGAGCGAATCCTGGTAACATTCCAAAAACAAACTGGTTCGTGTGATGATGAGCTTGTGAACCGGCGACGCCGTGCCGTTTCAGTGCCACCGGAACTTTTTGTTTTTGTTCTTTGTTCTTTTAACTCGTCGCAAATGAAGTGACCAACGTCCAGTGGTGTGATTTTAAGTAGTATTTTGTTATACGTAGTGTAGTTTTCACAATAAAAGAACAATGATAAAAAACGAATTGGAGAATGGCGGCGGCGACGCCACTAACAATGTGTCACCGACCAAACTCATGGTCAACTATATTCCGGAGTTGATGACGCGCGATATGATGTACGCGCTCTTCTCCGCCATGGGCAAGATCGAGAGCTGCAAGCTGATCGCCAACCGCGGCTACGGTTTCGTCGAGTACGAGAAACACGAGGATGCGGAGAAGGCGCGAGCAGCTTTCAACGGGCTTCTCATGCAAGGCAAGACTCTGAAAGTGTCGTTCGCGCTGCTCAACCCCGAGAATAAGGTTAGCCACAAACCCGACACGGAGTCCAACCTGTACATCAGCAACCTGCCGCCAGACATGACGCTCGAGCGACTCAACAGTATCTTCGGGCAATTCGGTCAGATCACCAACAGCCGCGTGTCGCAAGGCATCGGGTTCGTGTGCTACGAGACCCGGCAGCAGGCCGAGGACGCCATCAAACACATGAACGGGCAGGCGCCGCAGCCGGGCACGGGCGCGATCGTGGTGAAGTTCGCCAACAAGCCCAACGCCAACAAGAACGCGCCGAGGCCGACGGCGCGCGTCGGCGTGGCCGCGGCGCCGCTGGCGTACAACGGCGCGGCGGCGGCCGTGTTCAACGGCTCGGCGCCCGCCACCTTCAACGGCACCAACCTGAGCGCCACGTTCGGCGCGCGAGCCGCATTCGCGCCCGGCTTCCCGCAGGCGTCGCCGCCGCCGCTGCTGCCGTCGCCGGGGAAGGCGCTGCCGTTCATCAACAAGGGCCAGCAGCGGTTCAACCCGATGGCGGCGACCAACCACTCGCCGCTGCCGCTGCTGGGCGCGCCGGCCAGCCCCGTGCCGCTGCTGGGCGCGCCGCCCGCGCCGCACCAGACCACGGTGTACGTGTACAACATCGGCGAGGACACGGAGGAGCTGGCGCTGTGGCAGCTGTTCGGTCCGTACGGCGCCATCGACTCCATCAAGGTGATCAAGGACCCCGACACCAAGAAGAACAAGGGGTTCGCGTTCGTGAACATGCGTGAGTACGACGAGGCCGCGATGGCCATCCAGGCGCTCAACGGGTACACGCTCAACGGGCAGGTCCTGTCTGTTAGCTTTAAGACGCAGAAGAGGAGCGGCCAGTGAGTGCGGCGGACGCTAAGCTGACGATACCATTCCAATCGATAAATATTTTTGTAGTCGGCAGCGAGCCGCTGCCAGTGCATCCGAGAGTAGCGTGTTAAGTATTTTTGTAAGATTCATATAGTTTTGTATTGGCGAGATAAGAGCGCGACATGACCGAACCGTTCCGTTGACCGTTGACAGTTGACAGCAGTGAGTTTAGTTGCTTGCCTGACACACACCACTGGTACTCGTACTATATATGTGTACTTGTATGACGTATCTTATGGTATATTGTTTTATTATATGGACTACTCGTATGTATGTAGCCTACAGACCTGTCGCAGTATGTTTTGTATGCCGCCGGTGCCCGCGCACCCTCCAACTATTTTATTTTGTGTAAAACAAACTTTCTGTATGTTTTTAATCTTTAATAAATTTCATGTTTAAATAGAGTTTATTGTATATTTTCTGTATTTTGTTTTTTCTATATACGATTTCACCCGCCCCCCGTCGTGTCCTTATTTACTTACATGTATTACATTCATAATATTATGCATATACTTATTTGTGGCAGTAGTGTGTAACATGGTATGTAGCTGTGTGTGTGTGTGTGTATTGTGTATTATATTTGGGCGACAGGTCGGCTGTCCAAAACGCTTACATACTGCATGTTGTGTACTCTGTACATTCTGTCTGTGTACTGTGTAGAGGAACATCCGAAATATCGTTTTTATTTGTTTATGTTAGCTCAGGTTTACGGCTGTCGTTTTTGTTTTTATCACTGGCGTCGTAGCGTCATAATATCGTCGGTGCGTTATTTCTGACGCGGACAATGTCGCATTGTAAATTCGAGTTTATCTGAGAAACAGTCCGTCTTGGACCGCCATAGCACTGCTAAACGTGGAAACTAACTAAAGTCAATTTATGTAGCGTAATTGAGAAGGAGAATTTGTGTGGTAAAACCGCCTGTTGTGCAGGCGATACGAATTTTTAGGGCTTCGAACTAGTAGTGCGGGGCGGATTCGCGCGGTAACAGCGTCAAGGTCTTTGGGCCGGCGCACGCGTCCGCACCCGATAAGATAAAGCCTGGAGCACTAAAATGTGGTCCAAGTAGCAATGTTAGACTGCCACAAATTAGGTTAAACACTAGGTGCCTAACCTATACTTTAAGGATGCTTAGAGTAAGTGCGAGCCGACAAACGGTGAGTCATATTTTTCTAATGTAAACTGCCAGAAGACTGCGTCACAGGGTCTATGGCGCATGAGTTACTTGCCTTATAACTCGGCAGAAACAGTCCAGTATGTACACTACAGTGTAATTGTTATACAATGGTACAAAGTACTATCTGTACTGTAAAACAGATAATTAATTTTTCCTTTAACAAGTATGTAATACTCTTCGAAATTGTTAGACTCGAGTTCCATCGGCCCATGGACGCGGTCTTCGTAAAAACGTTCTAGTCCAGTAGATGTAATACGTGTATTTTTATACGAAACATGCGGCGTGGTATTTATTATCAGATTGAGTGCAGGTTGTAATCCCGATGTCGTAAATTATCCAATTCATGCGATTTAGCAGAGCGATAATATGTAACAATGTACATTTAGTTGGTATGGAACACGATTCGGGGACGAAGCTCAAAATGTATTGTCATTATTTAACATGAGTGTAGAGGGTTCGCGGAGCTATTTTGGAGGCATTTTTCTTGTCTGTGAATACTTTACACTATTTTACATTATTATGTTATTGATGGAAATAAAAGGATATTGGTATACAAACTTCTCTAATTCCGTTTATTTCCTCACTATTATTCCTTATTTACCGCTAAAAATAATATAAGCAGATCTGCATCATAACTTTTACTGTAAGGGAAATCCTTATGCATTAACTTCATCTTAACATTAAATATAACTATTTAGCATCTTATCGTAAGAAAGAATAGAACAATAAGTTAAATTGCATATCAACCTGTAATATAAATTCTCTTAACCCAGTTAACTGCTTGAATATTTGTCAGAAAATTTGTTTGAAAATGGTTATTAAAATGTGTGATAGAATCTAGGGTGGTCTGGTGACAGTGGCTCTAGGCTTCGACCCCGAGAAGCCTCTGGCTTTAAAGAGCTATAAGCACCTATAATTGACAACAGGCAATAATTTGTGAAAAAAAAGTCGTGGGAAAACTAATGAACCTGAGAATCATTCACAAAGTAATTCTATTTATACAAATTTCCTAATGACAGTCTAAGATTTATGAGTGAATAAGAACATTTTGGATGTTGTAAAGTGCATAGGGGGCGCTGTGGTGTGTAAGGCGGAAGACGTTCAAGATTATTCACCGTAGCCGCCCGGTGGATTACCAAAAATATAGTTTTCCGGAGTGCGCCCATACACACTTACTGCCCATTTATGAGGACCGTTAGGAAATTAAACACTCGCACCAGAATGGATTTACCCCTTGCCAGTCATATAATGACCGAGACTTAGACCTAGACCTCTTGGTGGTTGAATGACCCACTTAATGTTACTTTTAAAGTTTATCATAATCTTAATTGACTATGTATGGTTATTTAGTTAGGTGTTATTTATTATGAGAGAGAAATATGATACTAAATATGACATTTCATTAGATACTTCTAAGTATCCCTGAGGCCTAAATCGTAAGACATCATTTTATTGATGTCAAGTTTAATTGGCTAACAAGTTTCATAACTTGGGACTTGTTAAAGATCGCCCTATGAGTCAGACCATTCATTATTGGTAAGCAATGGCAAATTTTATATTAGGATGGATTATCACTTTCAGTCTTTGATGAGGTTGTCAATTTCGTTCCATAATTTGTAACCTCAACAGATCATTTAATAGTCGACACAGTCCTAGTTTATTAGCGATAAAAAATAATTACATTTGACCTTTCTGTAATTGCCAGAATCAGTAAACCTTATTATATTTAGCCTCATTTTGATATTGTTAATTTAAGATCTGTATTTCTGCTACGTGTAATTAGAATTCGGCTTAGGGATTATTGGTTTCACGATGTGATGATATAAATTATTCATATTCCAAGAATTTAAAATATCTTTTACCTTATTAACACCTCAGATGCCTTGATAAGCATATTTATAAACGGGTTTACTTGGATCTTATCGTAAAAATATAAAAAGAATGTAGGTACCTCGGTAAATTTATCCATTAGAATTTTATTTATCGACTTAAAAACCATTAAAATTCAATAGGTATGTCTAAATGACATATAAAATCAATAATTTTTAGGGAATATTATTGTTTATTGCATGGAAAAAATAAGACTGCCCCGGTTAATAAGATGGGTCAATTAATGCTAGAACTGGCTTATAAGTCATTGTTTTTATTACACAAATCTTTTTCACCGTCATGTGCACGTAAGTGCAGGTTAATACCGAGTAGTATAATAAAAAAGGTTCAAAGTTCTTACTTCGAGATACAAAAAGTATCTCTACGGTTTTATTAGTATCATGTTAAGATGCCCTTGCTCAAGCGAAAAAAAAAACATTTCTTTCCTCTACTATTGTTACTCAAGTCTCGTTGATGACACATTACAACTTTCATAATAATGTCTTGCTTCGTTTGTCAAATATTTGTGTTACAGACGAATGCCCAAGCATTATGTGTCGATTTTGGACAGATTTTACATAATCTTTCTTTTTGGAATAGCATAAGTTTCATGTCACTTTATGAATGATATATGATTGCAATTTAAAAAGGCCAATGGAACATCAATAACGGAGATCCATTGGCTGGTTATGATGATTGACATTTTATAATATCATCTTTTATAAATTGATGGATCAGGTTTGCAACAATTGATGAGACCAATTAATATTTTGTGTCGCTATACATTAAACACCAGCTTGTGAATCAAGACCCTCTGGTTCGTTCTCTTCATCGAGACATGTAGTATTAAGAAATAATTCTTAAGGGGTTAGATTTTGTGGTAACGAAGCTTCTCGTAGTTTCGTACAAATCTCGTGTCTTAATGAATGGTCAGAACTACTGTTGGGTGTCAAAAAGCTACGCTTGCAGTTCAAATGTTTTCATAACCCTATTGTGTACAAGCGCTGAATGGTACATCAACAGATAGCACGGGCCGCTGCGCTGATAAATTAAGCTGTCAGTAACAGCTGAATGATTTGCAAACAACCCTGAAACATTGCCGGTATCGACCACTTCCTGTTTAATTGCCTCCTCCGTGATTGTTACATTGGCGACATTCAAATGTTTGGGCACTTGAAAATGCTCATTAATGTCGCCCAATGTGATTAAAGTAAATTTAAGTATTATAAGGAATATTTTGTCGCCTTTTAGTGACGATATTCGCAAGGTGGCTGGCAGCGGTTGAATGAGGAGGGCCGAAGATCGAGCCCAGTGGCGTGCCATAGGAAAGGCCTATGTCCAACAGTGGACGTAAGAAAGGCTGCTGATGATGATGATGATGAAGGAATATTTTACTACATTTCTTTCGTCTCATAATTCCATATAATTTTGCTGATCTATTTTCCTCTCAAAGAAGTCTTATAGCTTTTCTAAGTGAACGACTTTCACCACTATTTTTGTATTTCGATTCTGAATGGGGCGAAGTCAACAAAGATGCGACATCTAAATATACACCACAATTAGCTCGGAATGAGGTTACGATACGAACTTAATCGGTTTTCATAATATTTGTAGGGACTCGGAAAGCTTTCATATTGCGCGGAGGTCGGGGCTTCCCACCTCAATACTGCCCCCGGAAACCACCCTTGTTTCAACTAATCAATTATGTTGTCTGGCCACATAATTACGTTTATACAATGCGCTTGTGTACGTTAAGTGTATTGAAGTAGTCTGTAGACATTTTTCTTATAAATATTTCTCATTACTAATAGAATGAAAAAAATATTGTAAATTTTGGATTAAATTTATTTAGTAAGGACTAATTAATGAAGTTTTTTGCCATACTTTGGCATGGATTCAGAATTCCAATTGATTTAATTCAATGCTACTGTGTGCAAGATTCAAAATTAATAAATTTATCAGACTCATTTATAATCATACATTATGCAATATGTGTTCGAAACTTCGAGAGTTAGTCGCCAGAAACGTGATAAATGCAACAAAGTAATCTCTTGACACTAAAATAACGCTAGATTCCAGGGGTAACTAAACTAGGATAATCCTACATCACCTAAGGGGTAGGCAGAGATACATTTTGCCAACTAATCCGGTTTATAATTGCCATTGAGATGCTACAGATTTATTTTTATTAAAAAACGTGAAGAAACTGATCGGCCCTGGTATCAAAATTAAGCCCTCTTTACGTTATGTAAGTATGACGCGTAACCTATAAAACACCTAGGCAGGTTCAATATTGATGAACCAAATCCTATTTGATCATCATCAGCCGAAAAACGTCCACTGCTGGACACAGGCCTCCTATTTGCTCATGCAAAATTATTTCAGGAGTCGAACCTTCAACCTCGGTACACAAGCAGTGTTTATGAAAATATCACGGAGGTTGTCAAAAATGACAGATTCTCTGTTAATTATGCATCCGCTGGATATACGTTGGCTCGCCTCGTCCCTGTATTTTCCTTCCCATATTAACTAGAACACTAATTAATTCACACGCAATAACCTTTGGTATGATGTACGAGTAGGTATATGTGATGTTTATGAAAATATTATTAGTAGCATAAAATTGTATATAAGATCACAGAGTTTCATAACGTTTCTTTTTTAATATTACTTGGCTCTTTTTAGATATATTACTGGGATTTCGGTTATATAACAATAATTGAGTTATATATGAGAGAGACGAGTTAGTTTTTGTTTATTTGTATTGGGATGCATTATGCAACAGACCGTACTTCGTTGCTGTTTGTTATTACCTATAAACAGGGTTGGGCAGTATTTGAATTACTTGTAATTGAAATACGTAATTGAAATACAAATACGTATTTTGTATTTGTATTTTAATTACTTTCTTAAAATGTAATTTGTATTTAAAATACGTGTAGCCGAAGTATTTTGTAATTAGTATATCAAATACTCGAGGCTTCAAAATACATTTATTAAAATACATTTAGCCTTCATTTAGCGATCATGAGTGTGAGTGCGAGGCGAGAGTGCAATGATGGAAAAGCCTCGAAATTTACAGACTTTTATAATATTGGACATTAAATTTGTGCTCATCAGGACCTGCAATAACAAAACAAAAACCGCCTCAAAAAAAAAACTATTCCAAAACAAATAAATATGCATTATTTTGTATTTTGTAATTTGTATTTTGTATTTCAATTACAAATAGCTAAAATACTGTATTTTGTATTTTGTATTTCAAATACCTTACTTAAATGTATTTTGTATTTCGTATTTTAATTACTTGCGATACAGTATTTTGTAATTTGTATTTCAATTAAAGCAAAGCATGTATTTTGCCCAGCCCTGCCTATAAAACAAGTTATTAAAGAAGGAACACTTTTACTTGGCAAATAATTGAATACATTGATAATTCAACGAAGAATCAGATGATACGCATAAATCACCAGAATTCGAACTTTCCATTTCCGTTGAGGCGTGATTTTTTCATTTCTTATTCATTATTAACAGTATCGTTGGCATTTATTGTGGCAATAGTTTTAGTCGTCGAATCGTATCAATCTGACGACTCATAATAAAGCAAATTGATAAAATGACGCGGCAATTCCATTCCAGACCTAGAAAAATATAATAAAACATCTAACAGTAGGTCAAGTCTTTGCATAGTAAATATGCAAGACTCATCTCCGTTTTAACTACGAAAAATTACTCATGTCCATTTATATTACGATATTCTTTGCAAATATTTGTTGAGGTTGTGCACTAACAAAGCGTTATATTGAAATGGAAGTCAACGCCTATTAACATTGATAACACGTATTGTCGGTCGACATAAAAAATGTTGATACTGACTTTAGTACGTTAGATTAAATAAAATAAGCACTGTTTTTTTATTTAATTTTATTATATTTGCAAAAACTTTCGCTATATTGTTGAGAAATATTAAACCTTATAATTAGTTCTTAGTCAGGTTAAAAAGGCTGGTAAACCATTTTGTTATTTCAAGGCAAAATAATTTAAATTGGAACTGCGGATATCAAAAACAGCTTTATTAATTAAACAAGCTGCTGTAATACGACGTATAATTATTATAAAACTAACATTACATTATAGAATTAACGTTATAAAACTGTCAAGGCTACCGCCAACCTTGTAAATCTATACTAATCTCACCTAAGATGATTAAGATTTGATTGTTTTTTTTTAGGGATAATCTTAAAAACTACTAAATCGATTTTAATGATTTTAGTATGGACATAGATATAACTTTAGGAAAGAAAACAGGCTAATTATTTTATAGAATTGCATGTGATCGCAGCTGTGCTCCATCCCTAGTACCTATAACATAAAATATAAATTGGCGTTCAAAATTACTTTGATAAAATTGGTAGGTAATAGATAAAAAGAAATTCCAAAGAAACAACACGTAAAGGTTATTTACACGAGGATTACGAGTTTCGGTCGTGTTTACTCATAAACTAACAATAGAAACTGTTTAAAACCAAAAGAGAACACATATGTGGTAGGTACATCTCGCACATCTGTGTTTCCAAAAGGGTAGGAAGAAGTATGTTTCTAGACCCATGATTCGCTAGATATTTTTTTGAATTCTATATATAAATATTTAAGTCTATTGCCGTTTAAAAAGCACATTTCTCAATTGCGTGATGCTACCGTGAATTTCGTAATATTGAAACAAAAGGACCTAATATTTTACATTAAAATATGTCTTAGCTAATTGATAAACATTGTCGAATATTAAATAATAGAATAAATGAATATTCAATAATAATTTTAAGAAAAAGTTTTGAATAGTTTTGTTTAATATTTTTTGGTTTATAACTACATAACACCTATTTGTTGGAAACATTGCATGTATACAACTTGTTACTTCAACGACTCTGATTAGGTTTTCTGATAAGCAAGCATTTGAATTTAACCTTGGAATGAATACTAAAACGTTTTAAGCTAAGCAGCAATTAAAAATATGTTTACGAATAATTTAACAGACTCAGAAAATACCAGACATTTAATTATATCTCATTTACGTTGTCGAAGTTTTATTATAGAGTAAAACAAGGATTGAAAATTGCTTGATAACTTGGTAATTTATTTATTCCAGAATAACCCGCGATTCTGAGGACTTTTCTAGTGGGTGGTAGGATATTCGTATCCACCCGGTTAGTTACCAGTTTTTGATCAATCAATTTGTTAGCAAACAATTGTGTCGCGTAATAAGGTTTTATAATTTCTTTATCTACCAGCCTTATTGGATCAATTAATAAGATTTCTTGGCATTTGCACTTATTGTTGGGTAACCCATCTAAAACAACAAAATGAGCTCAAAATTTGTTAAGTCAATGCCCTTTTATGGTTCCGAGATCTGATTCTTAAGCCTAAAGTGCCAATCTGAAGATATTGGGAGTAAATCAAGTTATAATTTTCTCTGCCAAGAACTCAAGGGTCTCCGGCCTTCAAGTTTGACGCGCGACACTCACATAGCTATATGTATAAGGTTGAAGTGCGTGGCTAAACAATATGTATTAACCAGAATAAATGACTCAAAATTAGTAAAACGAAAACTAGAATTAAGATAAACATTCAAGAATACCTTTACCTGATACCAAAATCGTATTACAAAAAAGATTGCCTTTGCCGCGGAAAAACTGCAGTCAAATGTATCACCAAATCGTTGCGTAAGTCATTGAAATTTAAATGGAACGGGTTTACATTTTATAACGTGCCTCCGCCCGATAGTTTTCCACGCGCGGCCACCTGAACAAACTCGATTTGTAATATTTTATATCCAATTGTTTGAACATGTTTACAACGCTATATCTTACGAGTTTAATTTGATAATGAAAATTAATTGCTGGTTGGATTTCTTGCCCTTTGTTTGGGATATTTAATAATGCCTCGCTGGTCTCACGGTGTAAATTGTCGCGTGCGATCTAGAGGTCGTGCATACATAAATTTGTCTATGAGGACATTTTTAATACTACATTTGCAATCTGGAATCTATATTAAATCGAAATTCTGGCTGTCACGTAGAAAAATGTCTGGCTATAAGCTGAGAGTAAGAAATACAGCCCTAATTTACTCTTCGAAGATGCTTAAGTGTCGCTCTATAAGCAATTTTACATTAAATGGGAACAGAAAGGCTATAATGTTATTTCTAATCTTAATCTAATGTAATTTTTTCTGACAAAAGCATTTCTCATATGTGTTGAAATCGTATAAAAAGTAACACTATCTTCTTTATCAACTTCCTCGTACCATATAGCTAAGACGAACAAGTATATATTTTTGGTAAATTTTATCTCAATTAAGTAAATGTTAGATACAATTTTTTTTTTTTAAATTGCCTTTACTTAACATAATATGTTCTTATCAGTCATATATGTATAGCCTTATTTAAAAATGTTGATTACGTCATTCTCAACTATTTTTCGTCCTTCGCTGTTCTTTGATGTTAGAGGAACCCAGACAAAACATTTAGTCTTAAAAAATGTCTCTTTATTACCAACCTATAGTTGTGTGAAAAAAAAAACAGAGTTAAGAATCCATTGTCTCCATGCCTAAATTGTATTTGAGATAAAACTTGTGCTAACTAATTATCCTTAATCTTTTTCCAACGTTAGTAAGTCTCACTCCAATTGTGTTAAATATTACAAAAGCTGCCATTGAAAGAATGTGTTGGAGTTCAATTCCACGCATATTTCCAGATATGTTTGTTCTCAGATTTAACGATTTGTTGGGGCAGATGGTATTAATCTGTTTAGCAGTATTTTTACAATATTGTTTCAAACAGAGATATTTTATCCACGATTCTGACCTTCCTAGGCTAAAGATATGTCGTTACCGTTATAATCCTTATGCCCTCATAAGGATTTTAGCATTACCAGTTAAGCTAGATACTGAAATAATATGGTCCTCAGCCAAGAGCATTCTAATAATAATAATAAATACACCCAACAGTCACATACATAGATCTGACCCCACACTAGGATACAAGTCCTGTGTCGCGGATATCAGAAACTACGAGAGACTTTTCGGTCTCACAAACACCCAGACCCGAAACAAATAATAACGAAATGTGGGTGCAAAAATACACATCTACCTACCCCTTCGGGAAATACAGCCGTGCGGTTATAATATGAATGTATGTAAGGCATATACATATGTGAATATAAAGTCAACCAATCGACAATAAGCTATCATGGTAGGCTTAATTCTAAGCGCTCTTATAGCTTATCTATAGTAGTAAATGACCATGCCCAGCGACGGCACTAGTATATAAATGCTATAAAAGTATAAATTACATGTTTATAAATGTTTAAAAAAAATATTACAACGAAACCCTAAAAATTCTATATATCCGAAGAGGCCTAAAGCGTATTTTCTGCATTACATAAAAAAAATATTAATACGAAGGCATTATTAATAGATAACCCATAGAAAACCAACTCATGGTCGTGATAAAAATAACACGTTTGGTGTATTTCTAGAACTGATATTTCGCCAGAGCTTCGTCGCTTACGGACGAATTATTTCCCACAGAACATTTATTTTAATGTCAAAGTCAAAGTCAAATTATCTTTATTCAAATAGACTTTTACAAGTTCTTTTGAATCGTCAATTTTAAGCTATTTCATACTAAACTATTGCCGCTTCGAAACGTGTTTTCTATTTGGTTATTCCTCTTCTCATCGTCATTAAAGATTTTTTACTTATCTAGGTTACTAATTTTATTGGTAGTTTGCAGTTAGTAAGCTATTAAATAATTATATATCTACTACAATAACATTCATCGTTTTGAAGGTATATTTCTAATAGGAACCTTGTGTCCTTCTCCAAGGGCTTTTCTTTCTATACTATAACAATAGCTATCTCCAGACTTCCATCTAGTTTTTTTATCAAAATCAATCGAAATTGTTTCAGTAGTTTGGCCGTAAAAGCGTAATAGACAAACGACACTTTCGCAATTTTAATATTAGACTTAGTTTTTGTATGGGCCAACGATACTGCGGCCAAAAGTTATCTAATGATAAAACAAATTTATATTAATAATATAATTTACCTTGAAGGTAATATAAACAGGTACAAATTGCTTTTATTACATGCTTTACACGTAAATCCGTCTACACATCTTCCTGTTATATTTTTCTGAGCTCACATTCCAATATTGACTCGGCTTTTAGTCTATTGGTTTGCGATAAAACCCACGTAGCGTGGGTTTCATTGCGAAGCAACTCCTTAATTGATGTAATTGTCAATTGTGTTACATTTAATGTGTTTTGCACTCTTTTTTTTTTGCACTTTGTTTTGCACTCACTTTAAATTTTATTTCTAGTCTAACTTCAGAAAGCCGAGATAATGTTGATTAGTCGCTGATGTTACTAATCAACATTATCTAGATTATCTAGGCTTTCTGAAGTTAGTCTGGCCGTCTTGCCGCATTAATGTGACATTTCGATCGAGAGGTCACGGATTCGATTCCCTCGCCTTGAGCAGTGTTATTGGGACTTTCCATTAGAAATTCTGAATTGCATGGGGTCGGGAAATGTGCGCAGTACCAAGAAACTTGGGTTTTCAAATACATATTTATGTACCCTTTCTTTCTGAGGCAGTAGGGTACATGTTTGTGCAAGTAGAAAAGTATTATAAAGAGGCATCAGAGCATATTTTCGATAATTCAGACGACGTTTGTGACTCATGCAGTAGTCACTATGAGTGTTTCAATAGGAGAAACCATTACAAATGACCGAATCTTTTACATTTATTAATGTATGGATGTGCTATTACTTTCTCACAAAATATACTTAATAGTGTGGTTGGAATTTAGTTATTTACCCTCTGGATTAACAGCATACTCTTCATCTCTTTGAATGTTGCCCTGTGCCATATTTATAAAATTATGGATGCAAATCCAAGTCCCGCATATGTTGCTCTCATCTCATTTAAAGTTGAAATGTGTAAAATTTCAGACTTAGCCTTAAGAGTTATCTCTCACTTCAACAATGACTAAATACATGACAACTTTTAGACAGCCCCGTGGCGCAGTTGGCTAGACACCAGCTTGCGAAACGAAAGGCCGCGGGTTCGATCCCCGCACCGAGACAAATGTTTGTGTGATCCACAAATATTTGTTTCGGGTCTGGGTGTATGTGAGACCGAAAAGTCTCTCGTAGTTTCTGATACCCACGACACAAGACTTGTATCTTAGTGTGGGATCAGAACTATGTATGTGACTGTTGGGTGTATTTATTATTTTTATTATTTATAACTTTTCCTCTCTTCTCTATAAAAAATTCAAAAGTATATGTCTATGAAATTATATTGATTTACATAACTTATAATAATCAGCACAGCACATAGTAATAACTTAAACAACAGTTTAATACTGCTAAATTAACTAACTAAAGCCCTAACTTTAGGACAAATTTTCGTTTTTTTGCAATCGGGTTCGCTACCCTTTTAAATTTCGCTTCTCTTTAGCGCGTCACAAAATTCAATTTACCAGCTGACTCATTCCCTCCACTAATGTTTATTCCTCAACTAGCGACGCGCCCCGGCTTCGCACGGGTGCAATGTTGATACCGCTACTGGTACCGCCACGCCGCAACCGCTATGTCCCTGCATTTTAAATCTCTAATATCTTCGGAAATATTCATTTAAATTACATGCTATAAAGGGCCATATTGATCTATATTAAATGGACAATGTATTTAAGGTACTTAATTGCATAAGGATTAATGCTGTATTGCTTAAAATCACTTCGTAAAAAACCCATTTTTTCCGTAAAATGTAAAGGATAAAAAATGGTTATTGTGGGTTATCCTTAAGAGATAGACATATACCATCATAACTTTTTGTTGACCTTTTTAAGGTGTACAATACTGTAGTACATTATTTTGATTTATCTCGTGGGGTTCAGCCAACGTTTTCAATGTAAGCTCAAAAAATGTGTTTATTTTCGACATCACATTAGAAACCTTTAAGTATATTTATCAATGTTTCTCTACAATATTATGCATGTATTATACATATAAACCTTCATCTTGAATCACTCTGTCTATTTAAGAAAACCGCTTCAAAATATGTTGCGTAGTTTTAAAGATTTAAGCATACATAGGGACGGACAGACAGCGACAGCGACTTTGTTTTATAATATGTAGTGATGATTTATCCTTACTAATATTATAAATGCGAAAGTAACTCTGTCTGTCTGTCTCGCTTTCCTGCTAAAACTGCTGAACCGATTTAAATGAAATTTGGTACACAGATAGTTTAGACCCTGAGAAAGGACATAGGCTACTTTTTATCCTGAAAAAAGGGTTTTAAAGGGGGGGTGAAAAGTTGTATGGAAGTATTGTTATTTTTAAAGCTAGAAACTTGAAACTTATTTTTTAGGCTGTTGATTAGATATAAATAAATATGACATTAAATGTTTGTAAATAAATGTACCTTTAAGGGGGTAAAATAAAAATAGGGTTGAAAGTTTGTGTGGAAATTCGTCATTTTTGAAGCTAGAATGATGAAACGACGTGTAGACGACTGTAACTATATGTCTGTTATGCTTTCACGCCTAAATCATTTGACCGATGTAAACGATTTTTGATATGGACATAAATGGGACTGTGTGGAGTAAAATAGACTACAACTTATTTTCATTCTGAACCCAACCCTGTAGTCTACGGGGACGGAGTCGCGGGCAAAAGCTAGTAATGTATATAACTTTTTTGTCAGGTCATAACGTCAAATCAACGCAATGCTCGCATTTATCTGTACGCAACTTTAATGTCAACTCATTTCATAAAGATTAGACGAGAATAAGACGATCTAACATTCACTATTGCGCTAGTTATAGCAATATTTGCACTAAAAACTCATAATCGGCTTTCGCATGTAAACACAATTCCGATGAATAAAAACATCGTAAAGTTCACGTTTAAAACAACATGTAATACATGCGTGATTTGTGAGATGCGAGTCACGTCATGGACCGAAATAGATGTCGTTAATTCGTGAATGACGTTAACAGATGGCGTTTACATATTATCACAAAACTTGTTCCGCTGGTGGCATGGGAGTAAAATAATGTATAGGTTTAGCGTTGTGTAGTATTAGCAGTATTAAGTTCATAGTGAAAATGTTACTCTTAAATAATAGTGGAGTGTTTTACACTACTCGTATTATGTTATCATACATACATACATAAACTCACGCCTGTATTCCCCGAAGGGGTAGGCAGAGGTGCATTTCTTCACCCACATTTCGCCAGGTATGTATCAGTCCCACGTAATAGGGGGCGAGCCTATTGCCGTTTTTCGGGCACATTTCCAGACTCCGTGCTGTTACTAAGAATTTCCTAATGGAAAAACCCAATAACACTTTTCCCGACCCGGGAATCGAACCCAGGACCTCTAGATAGCACGGCACATACTTGTACCGCGAGACCACGAGACAGTCATCATATATATAATTGTCCCACTGCTGGGCACGGTCCCCCTACAATTGAGAGGGGTACTCTTTAGTCCACCAAACTGGCCTAGTGCGGGCTTAAAGACTACAAATCTAAGAATTTCTTTGGGAACTTTTGGAAATGCAGGTATCCTCAGGATATTATCCTTCTTCAATTATGTGCGTAGTTGTGTACTGCAATGCAAAGAAAAAATACATTAAAATAACCCGAGACGCTGAAAGTGCCCTCAGGCGCTGCGTTATAATCAGAGTTCGTCTGGTCGCGAGTCTCATTACGTTTTATGAACACCCGACACATGTGAACAACCTGTTTTAATTTCGTACAAATAGTCTAGCACTTTGGTTTATTTAAGACCCTTTAGACTTTTCTTTCGAGTATTCTTTATTGTAATTTTATATTATGTGGCTCTAGCGATTATATAAGCCTAATCTTTAAATGGCTAGAATAAGGAAATTTTAGTGTTTTCCAACTTAATCCTTTCTTTTATTTTTTTGTTAATTCACGGCCCAGTTTTGTTACTGTCATTACGTCTCAAAATCTAAGACAATTGGACTGCCCTTCTACTTTGCGTCGTTGCGCCAGAAAAATTTACACGTTGAGACGCGCTTTTATTTTATTATTTTTATATAGTTAGGAGATGCAGTTTTATTAAACTAAAGCATAAGCTCGAACCACGAGGCCGAGCCGCATAACCAGACTCCCGTTGGTCCTTGCTTAGAACATATTTTGTTGTGATATTTTCACATCGTCATTGAATGTACGTATAGCGCCCACCATAAGTTATAGTGGAGAACAAAATCTCGTAATTCTTGTCAAGAGTTCTCGAGCATTATATCCTCGTGATGTTATCCCTCATCGTTGAAGTTAAATACTCTAGATTCGAACTCACCACTTCCTTGGCAGACTTATACATACTCCGTCAGCTTATTACTCATATTTATTCAACTGTTTTTGTCAAACAATATTAACTTAGAAAACCTGCATTGGACAGGCAATTTCAAGTTGATCAAGAATAGTAAAAAATCTAAAATTACAGCCATTTTGATTTAGCCATTTTGTACCACGGCGCAGCTAGACGGTCGCCCGGTGTTTGCTCTTATTTCCTGTCCGATTCAGCCGCTCCCTTCTTTTTGTATGCATTAGTCAGGATTCATGGAAACGTTGGTTCGGAATTAAACCAAGCAAAATGGATAAAGAACGAAATGAAAAAGTGAATTTTAATAATTCAGAGTAAAAATTTGATCATGCTATTTCAAATATTGTTCTAGTAAATGTACACATACATACATAAACTCACGCCTATATTCCCTGAAGGGGTAGGCAGAGGTGCATTTCTGCACCCACATTGCGCCAGGTATGTATTAGTCCCACGTAATAGGGGGCGAGCCTATTGCCGTTTTTCGGGCACAATTCCAGACTCCGTGCTGCTACTGAGAATTTCCTAATGGAAAAACCCAATAACACTTTGCCCGACCCGGGAATCGAACCCAGGACCTCTAGATCGCACGGCACATCCTTGTGAATGTGAAAATGTGAAAGTTAAAAGTTCCCGAATAACGTAACGTTCCTTTCAGTGGCAGTACTTCTCGTCTAATTTATTAATTGTTTATTGTGGGATCAGGATACTGTCATTTATATGTCAAATTGCTTTTGTTAAAGCTGGACTTTTGAGCTTCTATGGAAGTACCGCCACTGGTTCCTTTGAGATTTCTTTAAACAAACTATTTGATTTATCGACTTCAAACTTTGTATAGTCTCTGAATATTACTAAGATTGGCCAAAAAGTCCCGTTCCTATAATATAGGACATTTTGTGTCGATGTGTTTTTTTTATTTATTAATACTATAAGTACAAAACGGTTTGGTGCTTCAAAAGGAAAAAACGTGCCCAGCAGTGGGACGTATATGGGCTGATGATGATGATGATGATTATAGGATTAGTCGAGTTCCTGTCAGCCAATTTTGTCCGAATCTAATAGACCGATTGATTTGAAATTTGTTAAACATATGTTTTTTTTAACAATGAATTTTCAATGTGTTTGGCCATGATGATACGCACTTACATCCTATTGGTTGTATTTATTTACAAATTACGTTTATTGCAATAAACGGGGTACTTTCTTTATAACAAACATCTTACAATTATTGATAGTGGGTTATAATTATCGTTTTTAAATCGTGACTCAAACCAACTAATTTAGGCCCTCTACAGAATGTTTAAATACCCAAATAGCTTTAGAAATTCCTTGCCTTGTTCAAAAGCATGCGTCATGCAATGGCACGAACATTCATATACACGGGAAAGTCGGTCCGTTTGTTACCTTAACAAACGTACTACGTAGCTAGCGCATTTACAAGGCATGAATCAGTCGCTGTTTAGGAAGACCAACGAAATCAAACAATTTAACAGAGACAAATGTTTGTGTGATCCACAAATATTTGTGAGATCGAAAAGTGTCGTAGTTTCTGATACCCACGACACAGGACTTGTATCCTATTCCTAGTGTAAAGTCAGAACTATTTAAGTGACTGTTGGGTGTATCTTTTATTTAATCAATTCAATGGGAAGATAATCTAGTCTTATTTTGATGTCATACTTATATTCACGCCTGTATTGGGTACACAAGGATAAACAGAGATATGTACAATCACGTTACGCCAGCTAGTGAGGCCCAAACTACGACGAGTCTTGCCGTTTCTCGGGGAAAAAGCAACCACGAGCATTAAATGTATGTAGTTGTTTGGAAAACGTATTTTTTTGTCGGGATTTTCTTTTAATGTCACGGTGTTTGTAATCATCGTGGCTATTGCCTGCCTTAGTTTTCGATCGCGGTCTTTATACACCGTGTATAATAAATAACCATAACAGATTTATGCGCCTATCAATATAGGCAGAAATAACATTTGATTTCTCTGAATTCGGTTCTTCAATCTTTTTCCCCATCGCGGATCTCATAAAGAATATTTTTGCAAACATGTTTGTGTGTCAAGAAGCTTGGCTCGGCGTAGTTTAGGCGCTGTCCTTCGCAAGGGCGCGTGTATAAATACATATGTACGTTACGGCTACATTGACCTCTGCGTCCTGTCTGCGAACGGGTGACGTCACAATCTGTAATTGTTTTTAAATTTAATTTAGACTTTCTTGTGGAATTGTTCGAATGCTTGCGGTTGTTAGTTCAAACACAGATTTTGCGTCATTTCAGTGACTAGAATTGTGTTTATGATGATTGGAATACAATTAATAATACTTATACAATTACTACTATTTTGGTATTTTTATATTCATTTTTAATAATTACTCATTTTTTTTAGTTTGGTTGCATAAATAAAAGCATATCTATTTAAAGATCTAAATAAAGATTTAAAAAGTTATCCTGATATCTCTTTTGCATCTTAACGGTAATGACTTTTCATATCATGCATCATTATCCAGTTACAAAAAAATTGCTAACAGTTAATAAATTATATTTTTTTTAATTACTGGTGTGATGAAGTCTTAGATAAAAAAAGAAAAAATATAAGACTATTAATTATATTTAAACAATATTTATACTGCATTTGTACCTAAAGAAAAACCATAGATCGACTAATGTAATAAATCATAACAATATTTGAAACTAAATTGCTTTTTATACGTTGTGCGTTTCAACTAACAATTGTATTTCGCAGCATTACCGAATATTTATGACCAAGATGGTTCCGAGCCTAATTTAGGAACCAAATTGTATGTGGGTTTATCATTTTCCCCCAAAGGCGCCGTCGCGTCGTATCTATTTCTTCAAATCTAGTTTTCTGTTTGTTCGCTGCGTAATCGAGGGCATGGCTTATAAGTACAAGGTTGCAGGATCTTTTCCTGCCTAAAATATGTGTAATTGGCGATTAGTTTATTACACGCATTATACATGTTCTTGAAGATTTTGGCGGAGATATTTTTTTACATATACTATTTTAAAAATCTCACGTAACAGAGGGCCTCATTATTAAAATTGATTGTAAGACTTAAAATACAAGAGTCATTTTTATTGTTACAAAATTTTTATGTGTACAAAAATACAGAAAAAATCCGCTTATATTTCAATCATAAAAGCAAAAAAATAATAAAAATACTGTAGAGCAAAAGGAATCTCATTATCTAAAAATGTAGATTACGAACCAATATTTCTTTTTTGCTCCCTAGAAAATTATTATTAATAATAGGTCCTGAAACTTACTTAACGTAGGGTAGACTCGTAAAACACGAGAGTTAAGTCTACAAAACGTCGATAAAAAACCTAACCTAACCAACCCCCTCGTGATGAAAATCATAAACAAAAAAGTTGATAACCTGATATTGTATTATTTCGACACCGATATTCACCAATTATATATTAATGAAAGTGTTAGTGTATGTTCGTGACTTATGAAAGTAATTATTTAAATTGCAGCCAGCTACGGTTAGATTAGTTCGCTAAACAAAGGAGTTTGCAACAGCGGTGGTGCAACGCTTTGTACCTTGGTTGTTTACATAGTGATACGCAATGTACAACTTTTTATTACCTGCTTTTAATATTTTATTACTATTATTTCGGTCGAGAATTTCGGCGGTCGCAGGTTCAAACCCCAGGCTCACACCTCTGACTTTTCGAAGTTATGTGTGAATTCACAATGAATTATCACTCGCTTTAACGGTGAAGGAAAACATCGTGATAAAACCTGCACACCTAAAAAGTTCTTAGGAATATCTTAGGTGTGTAGTCCGCCGATCCTCACTAGGCCAGCGTGGTGGACTAAGGCCTAAACCCTCTCAGTTGTAGAGGAGGCCCGTGCCCAGCAGTGGGACGTATTTGAGCTGATGATGATGATGATTATAGGATAAGATAGTAGCGTTGCTGTCAATCAGTGTTTAAAAATAGTCGAAAACTTCAATTTTTTCTTGCGAATCTAGCGACATTCTATTCAATCCCAAAATTAATTTAAAATTGTTAAGGTCTTTGAAAGAGTCATAATATAAAGCTTTGTATATTTGTAGAGGTTGTGTAATAGACAACCTAAGAATGGAATTTATCGAACAAATATGGAAAGTACGATTGGAAAAGAACGCCTCAAATCCTTTATACAACAAATAAAACAAAAAGGAACAAAAGTGTCCGAAAAGACGAAGAATATATTTCTTCTACAATATGTGTCATATGACATATCATCTTTTATATGTATAAAAGAGGTGCATGGATCGTTAAAATTACTTTCTACATTACCCAACAGAACTGGCAATAAATAATATATTTCAAGATATATAATTTATTAATTCTAATACGCTTAAATTAACGGTGCACAATTCACATCTTTTCCTGTATTTTATATCAGTCACATTTAAATAAATTAACGTTACATCCAAAATTAAAACATGTTTATGCAAATATTATCACGAGCGAATATTAAAAGCAAATTTTTATTTGTAATATTTTATATGTGTTGAAACTTTTTATACCCAAAGCGTGGTTTGGTAACAATGCATTGAATATTGAATTTAAATAATAATAAATAAATAAAAAGTGTGTGTGTACTTATGTACACGCGTTAGAAGTTATACCACACGACTGAAGTAAAACTTATAAATACGCCCAACAGTCACATACCTACATAGTTCATAGTTTACACAACATATTACATTTCTTAACGCACTCATAAATATTTGACAACTAATAAATATGTGAATCCTTTTTTTGAATAACTTCATACATACATACATACACAAACTCACGCCTGTATTCCCCGAAGGGGTAGGCAGAGGTGCATTTCTGCACCCACATTTCGCCAAGTATGTATCGGTCCCACGTAATAGGGGGCGAGCCTATTGCCGTTTTTCGGGCACATTTCCAGACTCCGTGCTGTTACCGAGAATTTCCTAATGGAAAAACCCAATAACACTTTGCCCTACCCGGGAATCGAACCCAGGACCTCTAGATCGCACGGCACATACTTGTACCGCGAGACCACGAGGCAGTCGTTATAATAACTTCATGGTGTCGGTTTTTCGTGACGGTGTGCGCGCGCATCCAAAAAATTTACCCTCATCATTTTTCCATAACGTGCCAAAAGAAGTATAGCTTCAAAAATAAACCCAGCAGTCACGTACGTAGTTTTGACCCAACACTAAGACACGCCTTGTGTTGTGGGTATCAGAAGCTACGAGTGACTTTTCTGTTTCACAAACAATTGCCTCTCGTTTCCCAAGATGGTGTCTAGCCAACTGGGTCATGGGACTGTCAATAAACCTCTAAATGTATTGGAAAAGGCCAATAAATTATTACAACAGTCAAACCGCATCGTTCAGTGGGACTGTTTCGTCATCATTCTCAGTCCACATGTACGCACTGCTGGGCATAGGCATCCCCCAATACTAGCCATTTTTCTCGGTCCTGGGCTACTCGCATCCATAGCCCATGTAGACTGTAGCTATGGATACGAGTTTTATAATCATAGCCACTTTAATATGAGCTTGTAATAAATAAATTGTTATGCGGCACCTCACAACCAATAGTGTTGATAACTAGTTTATTTACATTAACGTTAAACTTATTGAGTTCGCCATTGATCGCCCTGATTGCAAACTTTCAACAATCAAATAGTATAACTGTCTTCAAATGTCGAATTGTATGACTAAATAAAAATAAATAAATACACCCAACAGTCACATACATAGTTCTGACCCCACACTAGGTACAAGTCCTGTGTCGTGAGTATCAGAAACTACGAGAGACTTTTCGGTCTCACAAACACCCAGACCCGAAACAAATATTTGTGGATCACACAAACATTTGTCTCGGTGCGGGGATCGAACCCGCAGTTTCGCAAGCTGGTGTCTAGCCAACTGCGCCACGGGGCTGTCATTATTATCATTGACTAATTTCATGTTTTCTTAGTTATTTGTTGTGTGCTAAGTTATAGTATTTCAAATTTTAAGAATATTTGATCGGTCTTGCGAAGTAACAAATTAGAATGGTTTTCTGTCAAAATTTTGCACAATTTGTCGTGAATGCTAACTGGCAATCCACGCTCCATTCGATAAATCGATACGATTTGAATATTATGAATATTTCACAATCACGGTTTTCTGTTACGTGACGGTTGCAAACGTAACTTGTTTTTTATCTTCATAGTTGGGGCTCGTGGTTCGATAAATTTGTCAAGGAATCCGCGGTCGACCTGAAACAAATATATTTATTTGTCAATATAAACTATAAAGTATTTAAAAGTTGCTTAGCTTCATAGAATATACCAGTTGTAACTGAAGATGACTACCTCGTGGTCTCGCGGTACAAGAATATGCTGTACGATCTAGAGGTTCCAGGTTCGATTCTCGGGTCGGGCATAGGGTTAGAAAATTCTCAGTAGCAGCGAGGAGGCTACAATTGTGCCCGATAAACGACAATAGGCTCGCCCCCTATTACGTGGGACGAAAATAACAATTGGCGAAATGTAGGTGCAGAAATGCACCTCTGCCTACCAGTGGCGGTACTTCCATAGAAGCCTAAAATCCCAGCCTGCCTTACAAAATTCTGAAAAATATAATCTTTAAGTTTTTAATCTTCATTTCACAAATGCAATTTGACATATAAATGAGAATATCGTGACCCCACAATAAACAATTATAAACTAGACATTACACGATTAACGTGTAACGCTTTTGGGCTTCTATGGAAAAACCGCCATTGCTGCCTACCTCTTCGGGTAATATAGGCGTGAGGCTATGTATGTAACAGATAGTAAATTAGACTGAAGTGTGCGGTCCGGAGGGTCCCGGGTTCAACTTCTGTGTCAGGAAAAGTAGTTATTCTATTCGAAAATTCTCGGTAGAATCATAAAGTCTATAAATATAGAGTACTGTAAAACAAACGAGTTCGTAAAATTACACATTTGCCTACCCTTCGAAATAAAACCGTTATTATATGAATACTATTTCAAACGCACGAAGCCGCAGCCAAAAAACATTTCTCATAAAAACGGATACATGAAAGTGCTCAAGTAAGACTATAAGTCATTTGGCTCTAGATGTTCCCCGGCCTGTTTTCAAGGTCAAGTTCAACTTGGGGTGAGACAGAAGTAAGCCCCGTGCCGCGACCCCGCCTGTTAGCTGTTTACAAAACTCCGCGAGTGTATTAATAAGCTATTGTCGTCTTGGGAGCGTTTAGGCTCGGTGAAAAGTTTGCTATTTGAAATTGTGCCTTAAAACTAGCATGATTGGTTCCATTTTTTGTTGGTATTATTTTTGAGTAATAACCTAATGTTATTAATGCGCATGGAAGTTTTTTTGGTAGGGTAATCCTTAACTACTCAACCTATTATAATACATTTTTGCGGGCACGTTAAAATAAGTGTGAAACTTGCAATGTTTTGGCGTAATATAATATACCATTCATTATGTAAAATATAGCCAGTTCAAGAATCAAATGAAGATACATTTACTTTAATGTTTTTAATTTATCAATCAAACTATTTTTCCCAATATTCTCTTTATTTTTATGTTAATCATAACATAATTCTCAATATAAACAATTTAATTACAAACCGACACTTAACCGATCATAAAATAAATTGATAATAATTAGCAATTAATTAATTAAAATCTGCAAAAAACCCTAACAACCCAAAACAAATTCTACCCACAGGCAAATTTGCATAAAGTACCACGTCGTGTTCAAAACGCCTTGTCGATGGACATGAGGGTTAGCACATGCAATGTGCAGCCAGCCGGTACTTGGGCAGGGTTGCCAACTTTTATTAAAAGAAAAAGAGTATTTACAACAGCTCCCCTAAAACAGAGGGGTTGGTCCACTGCGCTGGCTTATGACAGGTAAATTATATGGACTCATACATTATAGTATAATTATTATCCTTTTAATGTTTGAAAAGGCATTTTGGGTACTTTTTGTAGCACATAATATTTATTTAAAATATTTTTCTTAAAGAATGGTACGCCTAGTAGGTACCTACCTAAAAAGAGTATTAAAACTTGCTCTATCTCTGATAGAGTGCAGATATAGATTGTACAGTGCGCCTACATATTAAATGCAATAATCTATTTTAGACTGACAACCCGCGGACCCGCGGCCAGGTATTAGTCGATAACCCTCTCCCCGCGCGGCGCACGTTAGCAGCGCGGTCACATCGGCCCCCGACCTTAACGCTCTCATCATAATTATAATTATTGCATATTAATAATCTTGATATAAATCATTTTTTGTGTTCATATTTGTTTATTTATAAATAAGTTAGCATTTTCATAAACCATTAACAATTATAGTATAGACAAGGATCAAAGTATTCCTTGTCCATACGTTTTACTGCTGGGCATGGGCCTCCTCTACCACTGAGAAGCTTTAGGCCTTAGTCCACCACGCTGGCCTAGTGCGGCCTTGAAAAATGCCATAGAGTATTATTGAAAACCGCACCTGACGATCAGTGCAGTGCGGTCTTAATGAAGTACAAAATCAATTGACGATTATGATCACCCTTACTAGTTGACAATAATATGCCGGCTTGACACTAACAGCAAATAAATAGGCGGTTGTTGCAAGGCGACAGAGATTTTGTTTCAATATTAATATATTTTCCCAGGATAAGAAGTAACCGATAGAAGTCACCAGGACCTTCATCAAAATCGTATAAATAGTTACAGCTTGTACGCGTATCAATTAAGAAACTCTCGCATTTATAATAAAGATATAAGAATAACAAGTTTATGACAAATCACCTAATAATTTTAATAATTTTAACCCCTTGTCAAATTATTATTTTTCAGCAAATAGTCAGTTAGCAATTGCATATCTATCTCTACTCCCCCCGCTTTCCCATCACTACCTACGCGTTCAATAAAACAGTTTGAAGTCCAAAGGTGTCCATAAAAACACAACTGTTCCTGTGAGCCCGAGTTTCTCCCAGTTTTATGAGGCAGGTGCCCTCGCAATGGGTTTAATGCCGGACGTTCTGAACGCCCGACCGTTCACATATCGATTATTTTTATAACGGCTTGCAAAAAGGTCGTGATGGGTTGGCGCGGTGATAGAGAATCAAATGGTAGGTCTTTAAAAAGGGATTTTAATTCAGAAATCACAATTCGGAAAGCAGATTTTACTAGTGAAGAACTGACAAAAACTCCAATATTGCTCTTTCTACGTCGCTTCTATTCTTTATTAAAGCTGATACCAAAACGCGAAAACCTTGCGTGTGCCATTATGGCTGCTGTATGGTCTTCTATGTGGCTGTTGCTATCCGGATATATACCAATTTCATGTCACCAGCAAATTGGTCTGCGACAGTTTTGTGTATACAACGCGACAGACTAGCATCGCGTCGGTTTTCTGTAACGTCACTGTCTTGTTTAAGTGGGTTTAAGAGAGACAAATTTTGTAAATCGTTCTATTTACTTTGAAATTATTATTTTGATATTCAAATTAAATATCGTAAATTGATATGTCTTGCGGTAGTTTGGGTAATCCCCAAGAACGGGGTAAAATTTATGTTTTTTTACGCATAATATATCAACAGTGTCCCAGATTTCTTAAATTGGACTTACCGATTTTGATTTATTTATTAAGTAAGAAACATCCAAATAGTTTTAATTATTTAGGTAATAAATCGATCAAATAAATCGAATCGAATAAATTTGCGAATTGCCATTTTGAATTATTTACTACATGAAATTGGTAGAATATATTCCCATACCTTTTATAGCTCCGAGGGCACTCCAACGTGCATTATCGTTTACTTCCAGAAGAATTGGCTTAAAAAGCCTGATGGGAGAATCCTTTACCAATCTATGGAACAGGATGGGAAATATTACAAAACGACTGCTTTCTCCGTTCCTAATCGAAAGGTGAATGCATCCCTTCAAACTCAAAGGGTGGCATCGAAAGGTTAATTAAAACGATGCCACAGGCAGAGTTATGATGAAACAGTCTGGGGCTTGCCCGCCCTCTAGCGGAAGGGAAAATAATTAACACGAGCTGTATACGAGTAAAAGTCGTAACTCCATCAGATTAATATCAATGTGGAATTTCAGTTTTGCCAACTACGGTGTTGCACTAGGCCAGCGTGGTAGACTATGGCCTGGACCCTCTCAGTTCTAGAGGAGGCCAGTGCCCAGCAGTAAAACGTATATGGGCTGATGATGAAATAGGGTGTCCTGTTAAACAATACATTGTGTAATAAAGTATTGAAGAGAGTTTTGATAGGACATTTTGCTGGAACCAAAGAGTATTAAAAATGATGAAATGTCCAACAGCATCTCACTACATTTTTTATCACCGAAGTAAAAACTGAGTATATTTATTTCTAACAAACAAGGCAAATCACATAATCTTCACTTTTACGGTGCTAAGATATCGACGATTATTTTTGAATCTATTTTTTTATCTTATAGGTACCTACTTATAAACAAATAAAACCTAGGGCGGAGTTAAGAATCGAACATCCGAATGGTACATTTATAGATAGGTACATTTGTCTGCTACACGATTTTGCTATATACGACTAATTTATTATTAAACACTAGGCGTTTGGGCTTCGCTCTGCCTTGTGCAATAAAAAAAAAAGGAGTCTATGAATTTTTTAGATCTTTTTATACAAAAAATAATTTAAATCAATTAAATCGTTTATTCCTTAAAAACAAACAAAACAAATATCATACCTTTTTACATTAGTATTGGTGTAAAAAAATATATGCCTTTACAATTCATGTACATGAATTATTTTTGAACGTCAACATAATCTAGTATCTGGCTTCCGAATATAATCCGTCCGTTATGGCTTCCAATTTCCGCCCGACGACGGTGGTTTTACGTCCCAACTTTTGCATGACACGATTTTATAGCAGTTAGTCATAAAATTTGTAAAAAATTCCACAATGTGTAAAAAAAATGGTATGTTCTAGATGCTACTCTTTTGGAACCTTAATTTAGAATTAATATTTTATATAGAATTAGTAATGAAATGTGTACAATTACAAAATTGTAAAATAAAAATACTTACAGAATCGGTATTTTATGTTTCGGCACACTGATACTGATATCTACTAAAACTTGTAAAGCATCGCAATGGAACATACTCAAAAACTGAAGTAAAAATTATGGATTTAATTCCTAAAAATGCATTAAAGAATTCTTTGTAAGGCATACGTTTAGGTAACAAACAAGATATGTAGATAATACTCGCGATCTGGTGTAATTTAGCGTTCATTTCGTGATTGCCATCTCAGAAACGAGTTTCTGACATCCGCCATTTCAATTATTGTGTAATGAAATGTTTTTATATACATACAGGGTGTATTAAGACCGTGATCGGAAACTAAAAAAATCCCGACAAAAAAATAAAATAAATATAAGTTTTCCTTACAAAGACATCCATTTAATATCTATGATTGATAGGAAAACGTCAAAATTTTTATTATTTGTCGGAATTTTTATTAGTGCCAATGGGTTTGTAATCACCGTCGCTATTACCTGCCTTAGTTTCCGATCACGGTCTGAATACATTCTGTATATTTCTTCTGTATGGCGGTCACTTCCAAAGCGGATACCAATATTTAACAAGATTTTATCTAAATTCAAGAAGATCAGAATCAGATCAGAACGATCATAAACTCCAGATAAAATCTTTATCACTCGTTGAAGAAACATTTGGATGTCTTTAACCCATTAAAGTGATAAGCTCAAGTGTGATTTATGTGGTGATTATAATGATTGATTATAAAATAATTGTAAACATTTACAGACAGCCCCGTGGCGCAGATGGCTAGACACCAGCTTGCGAAACGAGAGGCCGCGGGTTCGATCCCCGCACCGAGACAAATGTTTGTGTGATCCACAAATATTTGTTTCGGGTCTGGGTGTTTGTGAGACCGAAAAGTCTCTCGTAGTCTCTGATACCCACGACACAGGACTTGTATCCTAGTGTGGGGTCAGAACTATGTATGTGACTGTTGGGTGTATTTATTTATTTATTTATTGTGTAATGCTGACCTAATCCAACGTTTTGTGTAATATTCCTCATTACGTTTTGACTATGGCTTAATGTATTAACAACCTCGGTGTAATGCGTCTTGGTGGACGTCAACATTTTTCTTTTCTCCAAAATAGCTTCTGGGCAACTTGGTTTTCTTAAGTGCACTTTATAATTCAAATATGTGATGATTAGCTGTTGTCTAGAACCTGTTACAACAATCTGTTACAGCCTGTTAGCTACTGAGGCACAATATTTTCCCTGTTCATTAAAAATCATCATCATTAGCCCATATACGTCCCCCTGTTGAGCACGTGCCTGAACAACTGAGAGAGTTTTAGGTCTAAATTAAAAATAGCTATCACTTACTTTCTCTTCAAGCTTTTAAATCTTATTTACGTAAGATACAGATCTCGTGTGGTTTTTATTAAAAAAACTGGAACCTTATAGTAAATGCATCTAAATAAGACACCAATTGCAGTGAACCAAGTACTATCTCTAGTTTATAGTAGATATTATATATATACAATATATATACAGGCAGTGGCGGTACTTCCATAGAAGCCCAAAAGCCCAGTTTGCCTTTTAAAATTCCAAATAATCATTTTTAAGCTTGAAATCTTTATTTAATTAATGCAATTTGTTAAATAGGGACCCCATAGTAAGCAAATATAAACTAGACATTACACAATTAACGTTTAACGCTTTTGGGCTTCTATGGAAGTACCGCCACTGTATACAGGGTGTATTCAGACCGTGATCGGAAACTAAGGCAGGTAATAGCTAAGGTGATTACAAACCCCCTGGCGTTAAACAAAATTCTGACAAAAAATAAAAATTTTGACGTTTTCCATACAACCATCGGTATTAAATGTACGCGGTTTGTATGGAAAACGTCAATTTTTTTATTTTTTGTCAGAATTTTGTTTAACGCCAGGGGGTTTGTAATCACCTTAGCTATTACCTGTCTTAGTTTCCGATCACGGTCTGAATACACCCTGTATATCAGATTAATCTCAGCAACATTTGGCTAATCAGCATATAACCAACGAGGCCACTGAGCCCCTAGATTATTTTAGTACTGCGAACATTTCCAAACAAAAAACACAAAACTGGAGCGATTCCGTTGCCAAGTAAAATAAAGGATGGATTGGCGAATTCATATATATGTGGAAAGGTCAAGGCGAGTCGAGAGGCATCCCAATAGTCCAACAAACGAGTTTTATCAATTAGAACTGGACAATGGCGGCGGAGTTAAAAATACCACCTCATTGATATTCTGCAGCGTGACATGCAACTGTGCGTTGCCTACATACTAGTAACCGTGGTTTTCCTCAAATATTAACGTCTAAAACAAATTTTTATTATAAAAAAACTGATGCTTGCATTGCGTGGTTTAGTTAAAACAAAATCAATTGAAATATTATATTTAAAATTTTAGAAAAAGACAAAAGTTATTTTGTATTACAAAAGCTAGCTGTCAGTGAAAGCCCAGACACGTAAACTAGCTATTTATTGCACAAAAACCATAGAATTCATAATATGCATTTAGTATGGTATGCCACCAATTTTAACAATAGTTTAATCTTACATGTATCTTCCTAGAGTTTTTGCTCAACCACGATAGATAGTAATTATATACCCCAACAGCGGCTCAAGAATGAAATCTAGTTCCATCAATATGAATTCATATTATCGTCCGCTGTTCGCCACAGCTGGTTTTTGCTTTTGTTGTCGCGGAACGTGACATCGAAAGCTTTCGCCGTTACCATAGCAACGCGCATGCCCAACCCACCGTCTGGCGGCGCCCGAAATATCCCGCGTCCCCTATGGCTTCCATTATCCGGTGCATATTCGTACCAGTACTGTTAATAAAGTAATAACTTTCTCTCCCCACGTACATTTCTGTACTTCTGTTAAATTCATTTTGTTCCAGTATTTTTTTTTTGCTTTGAGAAATGAACATTTATTTTTACATTGCCCATAACTCCGTGTGGCGAAACTTTAGACATCTTTTTACCGTTTTTGCCACACTTTTCACTGCTTCTCGGCTCCGATTTGCCGTACCGTAATGATACGTAGCTTATAGCCTTCCTCGATAAATGAGCTATCTAACACTGAAAGAGTTTTTCAAATCGGACCAGTAGTTCCTGAGATTAGCGCGGTGAAGCAAACAAACTCTTCAGCTTTATAATATTAGTAAAGATTGATAATTTACAGCATTCCTTATAAATCTAAAAATCTCCTTAGATTTTTCTTGCCCATCCTAGCTTTAAATCTCATTCAAAAGGTATATTTATATATTTTTATTTTTTTTACAGTACGAAATTCTTGGCAGGACTACGGAATCTAGAAATGTCACACATTTCATTAAGAGGAACTTATCTTTCTTTAACGAAATGTGGCTACAGAAATGCACCTATCCCACAGAAAAGGCTAGCCCTTCTATTTCTATTTACAAAAATTGTACCATTAATGGTACAAATAATTTCGTTTCCGCACATAAAATGGATAGTTGCTAATCGCCTTATCAATATTTTGTTTTACCACAACGCTATCGGAAGATACGTAAATCGTTCCGTGTGTCACATTCGACGTCAATTACTCATCGGCAGTGTTTTAGGCATTTACTTTACACTAATAATGTATTTTGGTTGGTTAGAGACTAGCATTAATGTAACCTTAATTTTAGACTTTTAATTGTCACACGATTCAAAAGATCTTCCGTAAGCTTATTTTAATGAAGATTATTTTAACCTGACAGCACAGGTTTTCTCGGTTATTTAGACTTTTAGTGGCAAGTTTACCACGCTCTTTTAAACCGTGTTCTAAGATCTAGATTTTTTAAGAAAAAAAATCATAATGGTCTTAAGTTAGCTGTTAGACAATTTTAAAAATTTACACTCCCATACCGAAGACTCCAACTTTTGACCATTTTATATGTAGGTCTAAGTTTTGAACTGTAAAAAACGAAATAAATATTAAAAAATGTAGAAAGGTGAGGTCTAAACTAAACGACAAGGCGAACCGAATACTTATACATCTATTGTAGTTTAGCAACGTAGGTAGGTACTTGTGTTTATGACGTTTCCCGCCCATTGTTTCGCGCTGACTTCCCCTTCCTTATTGTCTCTGGTTCTTAGTTCTTACAAGGCAGCGTTCCGAGTCATAGACAGTGCTGCGTTTGTAGGTCAATTTAAATGTTCTGCAATTTGTTAGGATTCATGAAATAGTTAGAATTTTCTGCTTTCTATTTTTATTCCTGCAATTTATTAACTCTTGAATTTTATATTTTTGTTTGTATACATATATGAATGCTTATAATAAATTTCGTCCATAATGCATTCGTGATTAATTTTAAATTGTACAACTTTTTGGTGTTCGGTAATTGATTTATGTAAATTCAATACAATTTTAACCACCTATTATATTGCTAATAAATAATTACATTTGCTACTTTTATAAATATTCTAAAATTTAACTACCCATAAACGTCTACCATACAAGTCAGTAGGGATAAATGTGAATAAATAAATAAAAATATTTTAATACAGTAACAAGCTATTGTTCAGTAGGTCTGTTGCATTTATCTATTAGTCTAGTGTGACTGTTATCTGTATGCGTACATGCAATTTGCTCACAGCATCCGCCCCCTACATAAAATCATGACTCGTACTTTAATGCGTTTATCTATCCGATCCGTGCCAAAAGGACGTGTCTTATATAAATAATAATAAATAAATAATAATATACACCCAACAGTCACATACATAGTTCTGACCCCACACTAGGATACAATTCCGTTGTAGTGAGTATCAGAAACTACGAGAGACTTTTCGGTCTCACAAACACCCAGACCCGAAACAAATATTTGTGGATCACACAAACATTTGTCTCGGTGCGGGGATCGAACCCGCGGCCCCTCGTTTCGCAAACTGGTGTCTAGCCAACTGCGCCACGGGGCTGTCAATATATACCTTGAACTGAGAGTAAGATATGCATATTTGCCTAGATAGTATCACCGTACATAAGGCGTAATCGCAACTCGGATTAACTTCAATTCAATTCAATTGTTACGATATTGTAACGGTGAAGAAAAACTTCGTGAGGAAACCTGCACCCCTAAAAGTTGTTAGGAATTTCTTAGGTGTGTAGTCCGCTAATGATTATGATAGTCGCAAACCTGCTATATGTCGCAACTATTATAAAAACCCTTTAATTTTTGCCTCAAATCTTGGTCAAAATCAAGTTTCATCACTCAAATAAATTATGTGATCAAATTTGTCATCAAATAGGGAAACGCATTGGATGCGGCGCCCGTGAAAATTTTCCGCATCGTGCCTCGCCAGATGTGATCGGTATAATTTGATTGGCTTGCGGCCATCCACGCTGTCACGGCTCAGTGCGCTGCGAAAGGGAGAGGAATCTCTTAAAGGTCGCTTGGCCTGAGTAAACTAGCAGTTCGTGAACCTAGACATCTAAATGCCCATTAACATTCGGCCTAAGGGCATACGCGACATTTATGGAGACTAAATATATAAGTTATAACATTGCAATCAAAAAGCAAAGGTAGGCAAATATGATGCTTAATATTAATTATAGATTACAGTGCAAATAGTCTCCTTATTTACTTGTCACGTGAGTATATGTATTGTAAAAGCAATTCATTTTATTTATATCTAACGCCTTGTACCCCCATGGGTAGGCAGAGGGCCGTATTTCTACACCCACGTTCCATTATTTTAAGACATACGTAAAAGGGCACAAGCCATTTACTTAATTAATAAATTTAATTGAAGTCACGCCTGTATACCCCAAAGGCATGGCAGAGACTATCTAACTTTTTCTAAGTTCAGAAATAACAATAGACATCGTTTTTCGGAAATATGTTCAAAATTCATACTGCCACTGCTAATTTTCTAACAGAAAACCCAATACTCGATTTGCGAATCGAAACCGTGTCCTCTAGTTCCAACGCAACGCGCATTTACGCCGCGGGATCAATAAAACGTTTTTGCACTACAATATCCGTTCCAGATATCTAACGTCGAAAACAATCGATTAGTAAACACAACTCGAATCGAATTGATTACAGCATTTACTTTACTTTCATGTCAATAGTCAAGTCTTTTATTTTGTCAGTCAGTCTTGACCTGACAGTTTTTAGTTTTCGCTGCGGACGTGATAAAATCCCAAGGTCGTGTTATTAACCGACCACGAGCGCAAGGAAACAAGTTCAACAACTTATCAATTTGTATCAGAACGACGTCTCTTGTATGGCAATGGTAATTTTCACGAGTATATGTTAATAAGAGGTGAATGTCTTGGTACACGTGAAAGCTGGGTTTTAAATGTAAGGTATATTTTACTGCGTAGGGTAGTTTTATAATTAATTTGCAGTGAATGGGTTCTGCGAAAAGAAAGGGTGCAGTGTAGCAGGTTATTTGCTTTTTTTAATAATGAGTTTTTAATGATAGTTCTGATATTATTATCATTTATTTTTAAATAAATTTTAAAATATTTAAAAACCTATTGATGTGTATAATACAATATGTAAATATAATGGCATCACATCTACAGATAAATCTAGTAATTAGAAAACTATCGTGTCAAATTTTACTAGATTTTGCTTTATAGACTTATGAGATGCATACAGCAAGTTACATGTTTTAATTATAAGCTTGTTTGAAACTTCCTGCAATTTATTATCACAAATGACACGCCTGCGTAACAAAACCAAGATAACATATTTTGATATTTTTGTATCTATAGACCAAATATAGTATTATTTTAGAACATTTTGGGGCTTTCATATAAACCTTGATAATGTTTTATCTATGCAGTTATTCTTCTCTTTTCGTTTTACGTAATGATCTTAAAAAATACGCATTTATGCATAATACTACTATAGTATTTTCAAAGGACGGGACTGCAATCACGAACAATCGATTGGTAGTAACAACCAAGATACAAAGTCACTTTTCCAAAAGTTCAATCAATATCGCTAACAACCGACGTTTTTATTTACACATAAAATTATTTACCTATATATACGTACATAGTTCCATACTGTGCCCCAAAAGGAGTAGTCAGAAGCTTAGTTTTACATCAACGTGTAGTTTTAGAAGTGGTAGGGCAACGCAAGTCGAAGTTAACTAGGTCTCAATTGTAAAAACTGCATATAAATCCGTTGAGTAGTCTTTGCGCTTATTGCGGACACACGGATGCGGCGGGGGATTTTGTTTAATATGTAGTGATACAGTGGCAAAGTAGTGTGGGAGTGCTAATATTAAATACTGCTAATGACTAAGGCACTTGCGTGTCGCGTACGTCACACACGGGTCGTTGCCGGCTATGACTCGCAACCAATTTTAAACGCAGTAAGTTTGCGAGCCATGGTTCTTATCATTTAAACTTTAGATTTTTATATATTATTTTCAATTAGGGGAAGGTTTCTTTGTGCAAGTTTGTAATTATAGCTACTTTGTTATTGTCCTTGGGCTTTTGGAGTTGAGAGTCGGATGGTGAGCTGGCCTAGTACCTACAGATTAACAGACGTGTAAGTCTGTCTAAGTACAAAATCTAGTTTTACTACTTATTATTTTTTATCGATGTAATTAATTTAAATCGGTGAAAAATCGTTATTTCATTTCCATCCTCGTACTGCATATAGAAGTATAAAATGTCTCCAAAATGTTGTTTAAGCCGAATGTCTCAGAAAACACCCCAATTTTTGTAAATCGCTGAAGACAGAAATGACAAAAATAGTAGTCGCTTCAAGTCCAGACTGGAGCTAAGTATGCCGCAAATTCTTAAGTTATTGCATACAATCTGCGTGCATAACCGGATATCTCGCAAAACCAGAGCAAATGCGTCGAAACTTTCGCAAAAAGTAACTGTTAAAATTACTGCGTAATTACGAATACTTTGAGTTATGTATGTAAGGGCAAAGTGTTATTGAGTTAGGAAATTCTCAGTAGCAGCACGGAGTCTGGAATTGTCCCCGAAAAGCGGCAATAGGCTCGCCCCCTATTACGTGGGACTGATACATAGCTGGTGAAATGTATCTAGGTGCAGAAATGCACCTCTGCCTACCCCTTCGGGGAATATAGGCGTGAGGTTATGTAATTGTATTGTTATTGACGGTGTCCAAGCGAAATGGCTGTTTGCTGTGGAATTAAAAGTGTTGTGTTTGATTCTCTGGTCTGAAAATTATACTATGCCTGGGTTTAATGGGTTGACTTGACAATAGCCCGTGGTTTTTTACGACCTCCAGTCATGACACCTACATACTACGATATTGTGACGAAGTTGTATTTAATTTATTTTAATTCACTTTTATGTATTTGAACTATATATTTGTCGATGTTGTTTTTTTTTATAAACTAGCTGACCCGGCTAACAGTCGATTCTTTATTTTTTTATTTTTTTTATTATGATACCTACTTAATTTTTTTATTGTAAAATAAAAGATTTTTTCTAAAATAAAAGTAGCCTAATTTGCTTTTTTTTACATCAGCTATCTGCCAGTGAAAGTCCCGTTAAATTGATCCACCCGTTTCAGAGATTAGCCGGAACAAACAGACAGATAGACAGACAGACAAAAATTGTAAAAAAACATTTTTTTTGGTATATGTACCGTGTATACATCCATATGCATTTTTTTAAAAGCGGTTATTTCAATATTACAAACAGACACTCCAATTTTATTTATTTGTATAGATAGTGGTAATTTTTAGTTAGTATTAATTTCATTTGAAATTAGTCTATGAAGAGTTATATATTTTTAAAATTCGTAATGCATTAAATTACAATGTATAAACCCTACTTTAGAGTCGCTTACAGAATTTCTCATTCATGGATATTTTGAGACAACTAAGACAAATTTCCGTGGGATCGGAAAGAGTTAAATAACCACTTGTTGATCAGAGCAATAGGTATACCGTATATATAACCGTTGGGTCAGTGGCAGTACTTCCATAGAAGCGCAAAAGCGTTACACGTTAATTGTATAATGTCTAGTTTATAATTGTTTATTGTGGGGTCAGGATATTCTCAATTATATGTCAAATTGCTTTTGTTAAATAAAGATTTAAAGCTTAAAGATTATTATTCGGAATTTCGTAAGGAAAGCTGGGCTTTTGGGCTTCTATAGAAGTCCCGCCACTGCGTTGTGTCTTTACCTATATATTACATACATACATAAATAAACTCACGCCTGTATTCCCCGAAGGGGTAGGCAGTGGTGCATTTCTGCACCCACATTTCGCCAAGTATGTATCAGTCCCACGTAACAGGGGGCGAGCCTATTGCCGTTTTTCGGGTACATTTCTAGACTCCGTGCGCTTACTGAGAAACCCCAATAACACTTTGCCCGACCCGGGAATCGAACCCAGGACCTCTAGATCGCACGGCACATACTTGTACCGCGAGACCACGAGGCAGTCAACAGTCTACATATTATTATTTCGGTAAAACCTCATTGTTTGGTTGGTTTTTAGTTCATCACATTGGCCAGAGTTGATTGGTAAACTACATACTTTGGAAAACTCTTACTCCAAACTAACATTACGTAATTCCGTGATGGAAAAGTTTGAATGTAAGATGTGTTATTGTAACAAACAGATTTATGATAATTTGTTCCGCAGCTCGCATAATACTGAAATATTCTGGCCGTGTTTTGACATTATTCCTGTAATATTTACTTTGTGGAAGAAGGATGCCGCGGTATCGACTACATGTTTTATATTATATTCAGAAATGTAACAACGACAAATATTTAAGTTAACATTCCACTTTAAATAATTTCACCGCATGACGAAAGTGATTTAGAAATACTTAAACAAATAGGTAGCTTAGATAAATAAAAAGTTTATGCACCTGTTTTAGGAGTGTTAAAACTAGAATTTTGAAAGTAATAGAACACTTTCACCATGAATATATTATATTATAATTTGTACACTTCAAAATCCATTTAGCCCGAATATCTGCAACTTGTGGTCTCGCGGTACAAGTAGGTGCCGTGCGATCTAGAGGTCCTGGGTTCGATTCCCGGGTCGGGCAAAGTGTTATTGGGTTTTTCCATTAGGAAATTCTCAGTAGCAGCACGGAGTCTGGAATTGTGCCCGAAAAACGGCAATAGGCTCGCCCCATTACGTGGGACTGATACATACCTGGCGAAATGTGGGTGCAGAAATGCACCTCTGCCTACCCCTTCAGGGAATACAGGCGTGAGTTTATGTATGTATGTATATAATAAAAATGAGGAAATGAATGAAAAGTTCCACTATCAGAATTCTAAACTTATGTTGAGATTTCAAACCTGCACCATGTCAGTAAAGACGAGTGCTAGAATCAGAGGAAATGCATTTCTTTGTGCCACACTAGAAAATTACTTATTAGAATCATAAAAATGTCGTAGACTCATCTGCGTATAGACTCACTAAAACCACAGATGTGTTTTTTAATTGAATATTAAAATATTTATTGGTATCATACCCACACTCCCATATCTCTTCGATCTTTAAAACAGCAAGTATTTGATGAGAGGCTATTTCAACTTTAAGTAAACGCTCTTTCCGTACTTTATTTGCATTACGAAAACAGTAAAATGTTTAATTAAGTCGATAAAATGCAGAAAAAAGAGACAAAGCATATAAAAATGGCCGTTAATTCGTAGTTTACACTCTCCTAAAATTTGTACCTACATGTGTACGCCACACGCATGTCGGAAAACCCATCACACCGAGCCCCTGTGAGTCACATTCACTCGTCATTTCGATTGCATTCCGAGTGCGTTTCTAATTCAACTAGACATATTTTCATCAAAATTTGTTAAACCAGGATCCTATTTTTAACCGACTTCAAAAAAAGGAGGAGGTTATCAATTCGTCTGTATTTTTTTTTTTTTTATGTTTGTTACCTCAGAACTTTTGACTGAGTGGACCGATTTTGATGATTTTTTTAAAATTGAAAGCTGGTGCTTCCAGATTGGTCCCATTTAAATTTGGTCCAGTTGTGATAATAGCTTCCATTAGAAAATCACAAAAATCTTAAATTATCACCAATATGCGTGACAAATCGACGAATAACTTAATATCATGCCATCCGATTTTGATGAATCCCTTTTTTTATTGGTTAGGATGTACTTCTAGGGTAATTGCATGAGAGTTTGGTTAGGTTCTAATTATGGGATCCATGACAAAGTAACGGAACTCTTCAATTCTTAGGAGAAAAATAACGATACTCGGCCGAATCTTTATAGGCTATCCGGATATTTGAGTCACCTACCGTAACGTCTTTATGGTCAAGTAATTGTCCTAGTCAAATATAATGTCAATGGAACTCGTTAAGGGCGCACAGTAAAGATGCGATCTGTGGCAGAATTTCTAACTGTCTTGAATCAAATTATAATGCGCTTACGTTTGTTGCTGCATTGCAACATGAAGCAAGCAATCTAATTGCATTACTTAAGGTGTATTAAATGTGTGAAGCGGTGGAAGCCGAGTGTGTGGTAGAAACATTTGCGTATTGTTGATGAGTTTTATAACCATATAATAGACTGATAGTAGCGGAGTGGCAAAGTAACCGATTTGCAACGCATGAGGTTGCAGGTTCGATCCCGGGTGTGGCTTCACTAAAAATTAAAAAATAAACAAAAATTTTAACAAAACAAAAACCGCCTTCAAAAAAATCTATTCCAAAACAAATTAAAATGCACTAAAAAGTAAAAAATAATTGCGTATTCTTTTATAAATTAATAATCAACTTACTATTTCTCTTCATCAATATATACCTAGGTACGATCATAGATTAGACTAGACTACTTAAAAGTCCATCAAATTATTACGACAATATAATGTAGTTTTAATTATTGTTATTTTTGGAGGCGGTGTCAGCTAAGGAAATACTACAATATACATACCAAGCATCACAGTTGTAGAGGAGGCCCGTGCCCAGCAGTGGGACGTATGTGGGCTGATGATGATGATGATGAATAATAATACGAGAATCCTACCTTGGCTGACACCGCCTCCAAGAATAACAATTATTAAAACTACATTATATTGTCGTAATAATTTGATGGACTTTTAAGTAGTCTAGTCTAATCTATGATCGTACCTAGGTATATATTGATGAAGAGAAATAGTAAGTTGATTATTAATTTATAAAAGAATACGCAATTATTTTTTACTTTTTAGTGCATTTTAATTTGTTTTGGAATAGATTTTTTTTCTTTAACGAATCAACGATAAATTATAGCTTTAAACAAACATTTACATTTGTCATAAAAATGAATCTGTCTATTAAATAAGTAGATATAATTAAATAATATACCCAATAGTCTCCTGCTAGAAGTTACTAGTCGCGTATCGCAGGTATCAGAAATTACGAGAGACTTTTCGGCCCTAACAAATGATACTTTTATTTGTTCATCTCACATATATCTATTAAAGTGTCAATAAAACCCGCGACGTTCGTTTCATAAAATTAATGCCTAATTAAGAGGGCCATTAAAGCTGTTAAATAAAATGGCACAATGAGATTTTGTTACTCTTTTATTTCATTAAATTACTGCAACTTGAACCCTTCTAAGAATGATCAACGCAAAATATGTAGTAGATGTTTTGCCTGACTAATATCGTCTCCGTCTACCACTTAGGCTAGTTTCTTGCCCGTTCTTCTTTTTGCAATATGCTTTGCTAACCGGTTGGTAATAAAGAAAATAACTGCATCTAATTGAAGTTTAAATTTTTACCTCGCTGTGTGCATTGCCCTCTCCATAGCTCGTTGAGTGACTCTGAGCCGTCTAATGAGGCCCATAGTGAGAGGCCACGTCTCAGTGCCGTATGTCATCACTGGTAACACACAACTATCGAAGACTTTCGTCTTCAGGCACTGAGGTATTTTGGACGAGAAGACGTCGCGTTGCTCGGGGTTTCCCTACGAGATCGAATCAGAAATGAGGAGATCCGTAGGAGAACTAAAGTAACCGACATAGCCCAGCGGATTAGCAAGTTGAAGTGGCAATGGGCCGGGCACATAGCGCGGAGAACTGATGGCCGATGGGGCCAAAAAGTTCTCGAGTGGAGGCCACGTACCGGAAAGCGCAGCGTGGGACGTCCTCCGACAAGATGGTCGGACGACCTGGTGAAGGTCGCGGGACGTCGCTGGATGCTGGCTGCTTCCAACAGGTCCCTGTGGAAGTCATTGGGAGAGGCCTATGTCCAGCAGTGGACTTCGATTGGCTGTTGGATTGGATTGGATTGTGTGCATTGAAAGACTACTACTTATTGCCCAAAAGCGTGTAGTCATTTGCCAGTTGTAATTTATTACATATGAGACAGTTCGTGGATTTCGTTCGTTCATCGCTAATTCCGTGTTGCCATCGAGAACGTAAAGTTCAAAAGACGACATTTGTGTTATATTTAATTATGAACGGTGAATTTTTGATTATTAATATTCTTTTTCTGTTGTTTTTTGCAGAATGACGTCACTTGGCATTTATTGATACTTTGACGAGCTTATTGCCTGTTATATTTAAAAATTGGGTAAAGTAGACGAAAATAATGTATATTGACTATAAAATACAGCTTTGTGACACTGCATTTACATTTATATGAGTTGCTTTTTAAACATCTGTATCTTGTAATTTTTTGCCGTAAACTTAGCTCGTTTAAGCATAGCTAAAAGAAGTATGTCAGTAGGTATGTATAGCTATGGAGTGTGGTTATCCATCACTTGATGCGCTAATTAAACAACACTGTACGTACCTAACATCGGGTGTTTAAGTTAAATTGTAAATTTTAAATGATTTTAAAACATACATTATACAGAGTGTATACCGGCCGTGATCGTAAACTAAGACAGATAATAGTTACGGTGATTACAAAGACACAGGACGTTTCGGAAATGCACAAGGTCCATCTCGTATTTACTTTAAAATAATAATAATAAGAGATTATGTATTTCCTGATGAAAACTAAAAATAAATTATATTAAAAAACCGTAAAATATTTTTATACAAATTTTATAAAATGAACCATAGTTTAATTATAATGTAACAATAAAAGATTTTTCTTTTCTGTATTGACTTGTAATAAATGCTATTTTATTGCCTACGTGACCAAATAAAGCAATTTCAATTTCATTTCAATTGACGTTGAAAAAAATCCCGACAAAAAATAAAAAAATTAACGTTTTCTAACAACCATATGTATTAAATGTATGTGGTGATTGGGAAAACGTCATCATCATCATCATCATCAGCCCATATACGTCCCACTGCTGGGCACGGGCCTCCTCTACAACTGAGAGGGAAAACGTCTTTTTTTTTTTTCTCGGGATTTTTTTTAACGTCAATGTGTTTGTAAACACCGTAACTATTGCCTCGCTGAGTTTTCGATCACGGTCTTTGTACATCCTGTTTAGCCTTTGATGAGACACAACGTTAAAATTTCTCAACTTTGAGCAGCTAAAATTACTAAATTTTTTTTAAAGGAAACTTTTTTTTATAAACACATGTCGAGTCGTCCCTGTTTCGGCAATCAGCTGGCCCTGACACCGCACCTGTCACGATCACGGCCGATAGATAACCACTACAACCGGGTGATCCCCCAAATGGCATTATAAAAACACTAGATTAGATAAGACATCGGTGAAAAGCGATAAGGTTTATAGGCCAGCAAAGTGATTACACGTGAAATTTGTCGACAAAGAAGTATATATATAAAAATATCTGGAACAATCTAATTTATTATTAAAAAAAACTAGTGAAACGAGTATAAAATATATCGTAAACAATATAAATTGCTGTTAATTTCCCATGACGATTGAACGAGTCGTAAATTTTAAAATAAACTAAGGACGTGGCGATTCCGCCTCGCTTATTACATTGTTATATACGTTTATGGAATTGTTACACAAAATATAATAGTACTAAATTTTGACAAATGGCAACCTTTAGCAACCTCGAAATCACATGACCTGAAAGTATTAAAATTATGATTGTTCTTCATTGATGACTTAACCTACTAGAGATCAGCATAGGGTTTTAACCCTTGAAAATCTATGCTTAGTCCTCCCCTTTTCTCCCTCAGGCATAAATTGACTTGTTTTTGGCGCCTACACTATTGAACGTACTTTCTGTCGTGACCTTGATACCAACGGAAAAAAGTTTATTCATCAGTTTTTGAGAATTGGATAATTTATTGACATTTATAAATTGAGAAAGACGAACTTGGAAATGAGATGAAGAATTAAAGAATTTCCGTATTAAACTTATTTCAACTGTGTTATAAGTATGTATTTACTTTAGGCTAAGCAAATCTGATTTTAAGACATTAAGTTAAGAAGCATTTATGCACGTAGCTTTATTTTTCTTAATTAAAAATTGTCTACAATAATATAAATTATGTAATTTTAAGCTTGCATGTTCAATAGCAGTTTTAAATAAATTAATGGTCTCCTCTATAATACAAGACTAGATGATGTTTGTACTAATCGGATTCAAAAATCTGTAGCGTTAATTGAATTTTTAAGTGAAATGTTTTTATGACTGCATGATAATTTAATAAATGAAATTGAGAAGACAATTAAGCTTTTGAACATAACGTACGTATAATTTATTTAATAATGATTAATCATTAAATGATTTTGATTTCATTGATTGCAGATCATTAGGTATATAGTAATTTTAATCGTACACTATTTGTGATGTGAGGTGTAATATTAAATAAAACTTTTACATTATCATGCAATGCTGAAAATATTTATGATTTATGATGGTTATTTTTTCCCAAATCTGTTATAAATTGTCTTTTTTGTACAAATGTATATATTGTTTTCTGGCTCCATTTGAAATGTTTCCGTTTAGATTGAGTTGAATTATTGTACATCTAAGAAAAGGTGCTAGTTGTATTTTGCTGATTTCTGTGCCCTGCTGACGCAATAATTGATTCGTCATAGGCCATAGGCTGCGTGAAATTGTAAATTACGATTTATTACCAAGATTACTGTAATGCTGTGAATTAGCTATGGAATAAAAAGTTGTACAAGACGAAACATTACATGATAGATTCACATCTATTATGTTATTCTTCATCGTGTTTGCTAGCTGTAAGAACAAGACTCTAAAACATGTTTAAAAAAGTCTAAAGTCTGGGAATATTGTATTGCAAGCTGATAACTAAAATGCCAAAAAAGAAGCCATAACACTGTGCCAGCTTAAGTGTACCGGATGACAAAGTGATAAGCAGTTTTGTACTGATATTCGTAAAAAAATAGTCCTGCGACTTCGTCTGTGTGGCAGTCAAATGAAATATATGTTTGTTATAAGAAAAAGTGATCTTTGGTACCAAATGTTCGTTTTAATACTACCTCAGAGACTAACATTTTTCGGTTAAATCCATAATACCACGATCTCTGTACTTACCAAATCCACCAAATCGGGTTTTATATAAACCGTGATAATTTAATAAACAAACTAATTTCGGATTTTTACATATTATTACTAAAAATTGATTTATAGCTAGTTAATTAATGGTAAAGCGTATTGAAAATACTGTAAGTAATACTGCAATTTTTTTTGCAAATTCATCATCATCAGCCCATATACGTCCCACAGCTGGGCACGGGCCTCCTCTACAACTGAGAGGGTTTAGGCCTTAGTCCACCACGCTGGCCTAGTGCGGGTTGGTTGCAAAATGTTTGAGGGAAAAACAAAAACTTCATTCATTCATCTTTCCATGTAAGTGCTATTATCAATTTAGTGTCAAGTGCTAGATGACATCATGAGACTAAAAGAATTGTGTTATAACTTTTAAAAGGGCTATTCCGGATATTATACGAGTAGCTGCTAACTTCGTCCCGACTCCCGAATGACAGTGACAAACGATTATTAGTTGTTGACTTACGCCCAGGTCAGCAATGTTTAACAACCTTTATAATACTTTGAAGTCTGATGAAATTGTTAGCATATGACTTTCTATAAGTAGTGCTGGCAGTGAGGTTAAGGCGTGCGGTCAGGAATCTGACTTTTCGAAGTTATGTGTGTATTTACAATGAATTATCACTTACTTTAACGGTGAAGGAAAATATCGTGAGGAACCCTGCATACCTTAGAGTTCTTAGGATTTTTTTAGGTGTGTAGTGCACCAACCCGCGCTAGGCCAGCGTGGTGGACTAAGCCCTAAATCCTCTCAGTTGAAAAGGAGGCCCGTGCCCAGCATTAGGATCTGTTGTTCTCTAGATCTACTGCACCTAATCATATAATGAGGATAGGCTAAAATTCTTAAGCAAATTCTTTGCTTCATTGACTCCTCCGAATATTCTGACACCAGTCAGGAAGAGAATGATTTTCCCAGACATTTTGATCTAAAGCCCATTCATTTTGAGTGAAAGCGTTGCCAAACACTCCACCAAAGAGCACGTGAAGGCGTAGGTCTCGTGTCAATGGCACTTAAGTCTCCGAGGAGCGGCTTAAAAATTCCACCGCTACCGACACTTACCATTTGAAGTTAATGGCACAACGGGTCCTTGTCTTTGTCGTATCTTTAATTTGAAAACTGATGACGAAATTTTGGTACTTTATTCTTTGTATGTGGTCTATTGTTGTGCTATTATCGCTTAATGTGTGTCGTTAGGAACTTGCTTTGTTACCAAGAGTTAAAGGCATGTTATTTGTTACAAAAGGACCATATAGTACAGAATTGGTGGTTGATAATTGATATGGTTGCAATATGTAATAATTTAAAAACAATGTAAAAATATAGGTACATTTAAAAAAATAACTTGTGATATTATTTCTTTATGACTTGTTACGTTATATCATTAGTTTGGGCTTCATCGGCGCGCGATTTATTTGTGGCGCTTGGTCAATAAAGTGCTAATAAATGGACTTTTTTGTACGAATTTTTCGTTTTATATAAAAAAAATATGAAAATAGTTGACCTTTGATATAATGATTGTAATTATTATATAATTGAATATTTGTAATTTAAGTTTCAAACAATATCGATGCTACTTTCATATAAGCATAATCTGTACAAAAATACGTTGGTGTCTACTTACCTACCTACCCAATTAAAGAAGATATGTAATGACTAATTATATATGTAGCCGTAAATAATTCAGAATATTAATTGCTTACTAACAATCGAGCAAAATATAATGAATTTGTTGTGTAATAACTGAATTCATGGAATAATTTCGTATTACCACGTCTATTTTAGTCGCAAAAAATGAGAAATACAATTTGTACCTATACTTACTTGAATTTTGTACAACCTTGCTTTAATTCAATCTTAGAACATGTACCTACTCTCTATAAAATCCCAAAGTTTTTTTATCTCATCCAAACATTAACATAACAATGATTGTTCAAACGTCGAACGAAACAAAGACCGGTAACGGAATGCGTCATCATGGCGGATAATGGCGCCAAAACATCACCAAACTGTCAGACTGACAGAGATAATGGTATGTGTAATTGAAATGTCCCGGGATTGATTTCCAAGTTGGAGAACTTTTTATGGGTTGTACAACTATATAAATTAGGAAATACAACCGAATGGCGTTTTTAGAAATATCTTTGAATGTTTGAGCACAAAACATACTTCACCTGGCAGATTTTAAATAATAATAATAATAAACATTTATTTATTAAAAATAATTACTACGTTACAATGGCTTAAACATATTTGTTCTTAAATAACTAGAATAATCACAAACTTGCGCAAGTTTTATAGTCAAATCGAAATCCTTTAACGCCATACTTGGCAATTATCACACACCTAAGAGGTTTTTGAATAAGAACCTAGAAAGAAGAAATCAAAATGTACTTACCTATAATATATAAATAAATAAATACACCCAATAGTCACATACATAGTTCTGACCCCACATTAAGATACGAGTCTTGTGTCGTGGGTATCAGAAACTACGAGAGACTTTTCGGTCTTACAAACACCCAGACCCGAAACAAATATTTGTGGATCACACAAACATTTGTCTCGGTGCGGAGAACGAACCCGCGGCCTCTCGTTTGCATGCTGGAAATATGTTTTGATAAAAGACAAAAAAATTGATTGACCAAACATTGCCAATCCCAAGAGCAAATTACAACATATGTATTAAGTTTAAATACTTAGTTTTATTGATCAAATAACATTATATTGTCATTATAACGCAAACAAATGAAAACTGTTTTGAGACGGAAGAAAGGGTTTACTGAATCTGTTTTTTTATACATGTAGGTACCTATACGTCGCGGGTTGAACCCTTTTTTAAATATATTATTGTATTAACATATAATTATGGGGAAAATATTGTTTTATAATGTACCAATAATTAAATTATTTATGCTTGTGATCTTTACACTAAGACAATCTAAGTGAGGACAATGATTACCTATGAAATGTAATACATGTAGGTATAATTTATCTAAAATTCTTACGATTTACATTCTGTATTAAAGTGCCCCACGTCGTGTATCTAAGTGCCCTACTGGTCCCCACCAGTGTGATACAAAAGTCATTTTTTACAAAATATGTATTATTCGCTTTATTTTACATCCTAAATTACTTTTTTCTTTGATTTTATAAAATTTATATACTAAGCTAAATAATGTTTGGAAAATTGATTAAAATATATGGTTTATTTACGAATTATTCAACATTCAATTTTTGTGTATCAATCTGCCCCACTTCCCCCTATTAGAGAATAAAAAGATGATCCTGCGTTTTCAATTGCAAAAAGTGAATTTATTTTGCTCTATTACAGCACTGTCGATATGCCTCATCACTTTTGTGACTGTAAATACAAAAATATAGATAGTAATGCATTATAATATGTACATGCACGAGTGTAGTTAGTCATTATTGAATAAATTGTTTTTTATACACAAGTGTTTAATTTCCCCGATAACGCATTGATAAGCATGTTCCGTAAAGTCATTCAACTTGAGTGGAACGCTTGGCAACTGCAATGTATGGAATCATTGAGATTAATGTTGCTTTCATTAGCCGATATCTTATGTCTGACTTGAAGAGCTATCCGCTGCAGTAATTTGTATCGGGTTAATCCAGAACATAAATATGTCACTGTTACAGAAATATACACCCAGTCATTCATCTGTGTAGAATTCGCTGTAAAATGCAATAGGTCGTAAAAACATACACAAAAACCATTGATATATTATTTGCTAATTTGTCAGACATATTTGCCTTGTGTCCGGTAAAGCCAGTAGCTGAGCGAATAACAGTAAAGCATTCATTAAATTAACTCGTTTATTATGTCTTATTATGTCTGTCTGTTGAAACGTAAGACGAGTGATACTTAAAAATATTTTGCTTCGGACATCCTTTGTGTTTAACGCTTTACAAATGTATACTTTAACGTGAATACTTTGGACTGCCTCTTGGCCTCGCGGCACAAGTATGTGCCGTGTGATCTAGAGGTCCTGGGTTCGATTCCCGGGTCGAGCTAAGTGTTATTGGGTTTTTCCATTAGGATATTCTCAGTAGCAGCACGGAGTCTAGAAATGTGTCCGGAAAACGGCAATAGGCTCACCTCCTATTAAGTGGGACTGATACATACCTGGCGAAATGTAGGTGCAGAAATGCACCTCTGCGGTCTGCCGGTAGGCAGAAGGGGACCCTTGGGGGAATATAGGCGTGAGGTAACTGAATATTTTTACAAATAATCTGGATAAAATATGTCCTAGGATTAATATTGGTCTCGTGTCCACTCTCTAGTGGACCAATATTATCTATTCAAGTAAATTCCTCGATGTGTTTGCACGCGCATCGCGTAAAACCCATTTAACGGATCACATCGGGTTTTACTGCTGTGTACTCTAAACTTAGGTACTATAAACTTGCGTCTGTGTCCAAGATTTGATAGTTATCATAAGAAATGTTACTGAGTAGGCAAGCATAATGTTAAATTGTTGCTTCTTTGATAAAAAGATTCCATATTTGGATAATTACCTTCATTAGAAACAATGGTGTTTTTATAGCATAAATAAAATAAAAAGTATAGAACTAGTCTATTTGTTTATTTATGGCATAGGTCTTAACATACTCATGTACGTAGGTGTGGAATTACGGCTTCTAAGTGGCGATAATATAGGCAATTGTTTCTTTTGCAAGATGGGGTTATTTAAAGGTGACGAGTTAATTTAGTCAGGTGACATTCTCACTAGATAAAGTTCCTGGCACTAGACAGCCATGTTGGCAAAACAAAAGCTACAATATTCATAGTTACGAGACGAAGGACAAAATAATTTCGAAGTTAATATTTTATTTTTTACAGCTCTTATGCTGTGTTTAATTTACACGAAAAAATAAATACTTATAGGCACAACCCAGAATAACATTGCTAGTTTCCTTATTTACCTGAAAATCTGTACAAACTTCCCGCCGAGAAAACAAGATTGTATGACATTGACATTAGTTGCCTTGGCAATGACAGCGCGGCCATACTACAGCGACATTGATAGTGGAGACTGTTTCATATTATGTTACGTATATATTTAAAACTCTGTGAAATAAGAATATCTTGATAATGTTAATTTGGAGTGACAATTTTATGAATCTTTTTATTAACAAAATGGTGATCTTAGTAAATTGGAACTTGTACCGTATATACAGTTATACTAAGCATTTTCATCGACCACAAGTATTTGTTTAACCTGGGCCCATTTCGGATTTGAGTGTGAAGCTAAAAACTCTTAAATTATACAATAGGTATCTATACAAATACAAACAACAAAAATAAATAAAATTGGAGTGTCTGTTTGTAATATTGAAATAACCGGTTTTTGATAAATGTATATGGATGTACCTATACACGGTACATATACCAAAATAACGTTTTTTACAATTTTTGTCAGTCAAAGTCAAAGTCAATGTAATAAGGAAGCTAGAACTTAAGCTAAAAAAATAATTAAAGAATCGGCTGTGAAGTTCGCCGGGTCAGCTAGTCCATTATAAAATACATTTCTGTGTATTTTTTGCCTGATAATTGGACTAAAACACAAATAAAATTGTTTGGTATTCAAGTTATTAGTTATTCAAGAATACATTATATAGATATTTTATTCATATCGGCCTCTCTGTAGACAGGTTCGATCAACTTATGAGTAAAGGCCTGTAGCCGATAAGGGAAAATACTTTATAAGCATACTTAAAGATACCAAGACCCACATAATTTTATACCTCCATAAACTCTACTTTAAGTCTTTCGTCATTGTAATCATAATCAGTCCTATAAAATATAACACTAGAATTGCTCAAAACGGCTAGAATTATAGTTTTTGATAATAGCAACTCCAGTATCTACTAGAGATGGCATGCTATGCCAATCGTGGGATAAGGGCGTAAGAATAACAAGACATTGTAAAAAGCTTAATCTAGTATTTATTTGTCGATTGTAACGTACATACGTAAGGCATTCTCCCACCTCATGTTATTGGCACACAGAACCTTCGTCTTCACACTCAGACTACACGTAATATCACTTTAGAACGTAATGGAATGTACGTAAACAAATGGAATGCCCAAAAACGTGTGGATTTTGTTTCATTCGTTGGTAGGTTCGCCAGTCGTTCGTTCACCTTCGTGTACTCGCCTGCCGAGCTGCTCGCACCACAGTCGCACCATCACTTCCACAACTAAATGTTAGACAAGGGAATATCTCTTATCTTTGTACTTAAACATTTTTATAATCAACGATAATTTGAGTATGGATTTACTAACGAACTGTATCAACAAATATATTCTAAGATAGATAAATTGAAGGAAATAAAAGACAAATGTAACTAATCGAAGATTTTTTTCAGTATAGTTTTGAAGCTTTTAAGAAGATAAGGCTTGTACATGGAACACAGGTGTTGAAAAGTGGAAGTAGAAATACACTTCTGTCTACCCTTTCAGAGAGTATTTAGTAAATATAAATGAAGTTTCCAGTCGTGTAGTTTGTTGATAAAATGTAAGTAGAGCAATGGATTGATTAAGCCTTTTCCATACTCATAAGTTTAAGATATTGTAATAGCAAAAATGTAATTTTGCATCAAAAGTGATGGTGAGAACCACGTGAGTGCGAACCAGCTCGTTTACAATAAATAAAAAAATCAGGACTAGAGTTTAATCTACATCTTTTAAACAATTGCGCCGCGAATCTCTGAAAATATATACAATGGTCGTTAAATCAAAAATTTGTGACATACGTTCGTTGAAAAAAAAAACTTAACATTCATCGTTTTAAAAGAGATTCTTATAATAATTTGGTTAGCTTTTGGTTTGTACTAAAACAAAAAGGAGAAAGAAAAACACTGGACGACATTGGCACTAATACGAAGCTAGCTCAACCCGTCCGAGACCATACAGCCAATACTTAAACAATAACGACAAACCCACGTTGTCTCCTAGTTTACTGACTACGAAATAAATATATTTCTCAAACAAATATGTACTACACACATTAATACACCGTTAAATTCATTAAAAATTACATTTACAATTAACAAAATAATAATATCAGCACTTTTAAGTCATTTGGGAACATTCCGCCTCGAACGGGTTAAAAAATCCATAAGCTAAATACTCTCATACATACAATATAAATTTTATCTCATTTCAAATATACAATATATCGAATACTGTATAAAATACTGCTATATTGACGATTCATAAATAATAATAAACAAAAATTAAATATAAAATAAAAAAAATGGACGCAAAATAATTTCACATATTGCACACAGATTAAAAATAAAATTTGAAACAACGTATACAAAATTGGAAAGTGTCGCGTGTCTACTGGCCTTTTGGCAGATGAAAACATACAATCATGTCCATGACTCCACCTCGGTCACCGTTCCCTCTATCAATAGGCACTGGTTCGAGCTAACAATTAATCAAAGCTAATTTTTTATATTTAAACTTTTTGATATACACCTTAACGCTTAACTTTTGACCGTTGGCTACTTGTCTATGGCACACAGATACACTGAGTTATGCATGGTTAAAAATTTCGAATTAAATTATCAATTTTATGATATGTGAAAATTGTGAAATTTATCTATCAAAAACAATTTTAATTTATTGCTGATGGCGAGAAATTGTTATTCATTCCATATTATGCGATAAAACAATATTACATTTTACCGTATTTGCGCAAAAAATTAAGTCAAATAAAATAAACTTAAATGTTTATTATATTTGTCACTTGTTAAAACCACAAAAAAATAATAATCAGCTGCCAAATTAAGTAATGGTAGATTTACGAATAAACATTTTTATCAAATAAATACTTTAAAATTGTTGTCTTTTGCTGCACTGTGGTCATAAACAAGTAAACAACACCATACATACTAATTTTTATAATAATTTCAAAGCATTCCCCAAATGTCATAGGCCTGCACGTCAACAGAAACTTCTGTTTAACTTTACAAATAAGTAATCCAGTGTTTTGGGTAATAAAGCGTAATATCGAATACAATATCAATGTCTTTTAGCTGGATATGCAATACTTTAAGGATTTTTGCAATAATTCCGACTAGTTAATACCTAATTACATACTTGTGGGATATAAAAGCTGTTCACTCTATAATTAACTATGATGATACTTTTTTTTTTTGTAAAAAATATCTAAAGTTTAATCTTTCTCTTTGTACAAAATTCATACAAATTATATCTTTGTGCTGGTGATATGCAGACAAATTCAAAATATACTACTTTATATGATGTCTAGTTTGTTATTATTTAATGAGCTGCTTTTGCAGTGCGAAGGGCAATGCATTTAAGAGATTAATAATAAATTAATTATTTGGGTATGTATGTAAATTGCTTTTCAGTCACTCTCATAAGTAAAGAATATCGTCTATATTAACAGATTTAACCAATACAGTGAAATAAAATGTTATTATACCAATACTAAGACAGATAAAATAGGTAATTAAGAAAATACTAGAAATTACTGTATAAAGATTTAACAAATAAATAATAGAAACAGAACAGAAATTTTAGAAAGCTAGTGTGAATCAGTCAGACATATAAATATAGAAATAGATTAATTTATGAATAAGTTTTACAAGAAAAGATACAATCCCTATTAAACCTGTGCTATGTTTTCTACCATTTTTCTACAACCTCAACAATATTGTTATACAAAAATACACTATGAACATTTACATAATGTTGTCTTGCATATCACTATCACAAAAGATATAAAACTCCGTATAAGTACACAATATATTAAATGTTAATTCAAAATGTACAAATTAAGTCGACGATGTAAAACATACATATATATCTTTACACAACGCACACACATGTCGTGCAAAAGTAATATCTTAAAAATACATTTGTACTATGTATAATTTAACGAAATAAAATTAATTTCGCGCGTCAACGTAAACAAAAAGTAAAATGCCTGTATGTGTGGTGTCTGTGTTATTTACAATTTGTACACAATTATTTTTAACTTTTGTGTGCCTTTTTTGAGTATTCATTGCATGAGACATTTGTTAAATTGTGACTTCAACTGAAAATATTATTTAATGAAGTCTAATTTAGTTTATAAAGCAAAACTCACGATTTAAATAAGAGTAAATTAAATAAATTTTTTAAAAAATATATTGAGTTACCACATAAATGCCTTTTTTTATAATTTCATTGTAAATAAAAATAGATTTTATTGTGTTGAATTTCCATAAATAATTTCTAAATAATTTGAATAATAATATGACAGATGTAAATTGTATATGTAATGAGATTCTATTGTGAAGCTACACTATAATAATCATTTTAGTTGTTTCTCTATCCTATACTAATTATTATTGTCGTTGTGGAGTTTCCGTATTGCTTTAAAATATATTTATGCTAGGATGAATGATGCACAAAATATAAATATTATTAGTTGCCAAATGAGATAGAATAAAAATAAGTATCCTTTTAACACAGCTGCCTCTATATCTGTACATATTTATAGAATATTAATCAACAATTGTCTCATGCAATAAATAATCCCGACCAAAACCTTTCCCATACAACCTCATTCAGTTTTTTATAGGCACATTTTCAATTCATTAATGAGTTACATTCGCTTTTAAAATACATTGATGCGTTAACATCACATGCGTTTACCGCGTATCATACAAAATGTACAATCATCTACGTACTTTAAATAATGAACACAATTCGCGTTTATACATATAGCTTATTGCGATTACAATATATATACCAAGACGGTCCTAGTGTCACTAACAAACGTGTATTACAGAGCAATTTGTTCTAACATATCACTTAATATGTAAACTAAAATAGAGTGAAAATTAAATAGTTCCTAATGGATTTAATTGGTGTTACAAGACCTGTCTTGGTTTCACCGTGACTTGTAACAGTGGACAACGGACCGTACTGTAACCTCACAACAGGGCTTACAACACAATGGCTTGATGTACAACTCTCTGGCTGTTGTCTCACTGATGAACACGGCGTGTAGATAATATGATGAGTCAATAAATAAAGTTGCTAAGAAGCACAAGCGTCCACGCGTTCCACGCACTACCCGCAAGCGTATGTACAGTGCACAGTGGGCAACACCTCACTATGTACAGCCGAACCGACACGGTACCCCGCCCGATACGGTACCCCATATCTATGAGATATATAATGCACACTACTTGGGTAATTTTCGGCAAAATTTTCTATAACAGAAAAATATTATTTATCCCGTTAGTATTTAGAATTTGATCGACCTCTTTTTATATAAAAAATAATTATTTTATTTTAGATGTTTTCATTAAAGTGAACTGAAAACATCAAAATCTATTTTTTTATATATAAAGCGACGTCGACTCAATTTTAAATACTCGTCGAAAAAGTAACTTATGTTTTTCTGCTGTTTGATGTTTTATCAAAAATACCCCAGCAGTTGTGGCGTATTTACCCCACGGCGCAAATTGTTAGGGGTAGGGTATCGGTGCGGGATCAGACCAGGTAGTCGTCGAACTTCTTGAGCCGTCGCTACGTGTGTCTCGGCAGGCTGTCGGGGCTGAAGCGCACGCGCGCCGAGCCCGAGGACGCGTCTCGTGCCGACACGTACGAGCTGTCCGTCTCGCTGGTGAGGCTGTCGGGCGGCGTGGGGTTGGTGGGCGTGCCCCCACCGGAACTACCACCAGACGACTTCTTGTACTTCTTCAGACTTGACCGCAGCTTCGTGGGCCCCAGCTCCAGTCCTAGGTTCGCGGGCCGCTCCACCTCCTTCTCTTGCGACTCCTGTCTGTAGAAATCCCTCGGTAAGGAGTAGTCCGTCGATTTTCTAGGATACTCCGTTTTCGATCTGTACTCTTTGTCTTTACTGTACTTCTCCGTTCTGTACTGTCTCGACGGCGAGAACTCTTCGGGATGTGAGTTTGTCGCGGATGAATTCGACGGCGTTCTCCTGTGCGTGAGGTATTGGGGCGACGGCCGGTACTCCGGAGTGGGTTGCGGCGACGGTCTGTAATCTGGCGTGGGTTCTCTGAACTCGAAGGAGCACTCATCGTAGCCGTAATAGGGATGTTTGACGACATAGTCCGCCGTCCTGTCGTAGGCGTAGGGGTCGGTCCTGTAGTAGAAGTCCCTGTCGTGCGCGGGCGAGGGCTGGAAGTTCTCCCGGTAGTTGTGGTAGAGGTCGGCCAGGTCGGTGGAGGTGCGGCGCGGCGAGGGCGTGGGCTGCGTGGACGTGTAGGTGGTGCCGAGCCCCGACGTGGCCGACAGCGGCGGCGCCGAGTGTCCGTAGCCCGACGACGACGACGGGTGCGCGTAGTGCGTCGGAGAGTCCGTGAAGCGGATGGGCTTCTGCTCCTCTGTCTGAAGACTCGACATCTGAGACAAATGAACGAGGTAAAAATATTTTTCGAAAACACTTTGGAATTGAAAATTTTGAAAGTGTTTGTAGAATTCAAATAATCCACCACTGCTGGACACGGGTCTCTTCTACAACGGAGAGGTTTTAAGTCTTAGTCTACCACGCTGGCCTAGTTCAGGTTGGCGACTAAACGTATTAGATATCAGTACCACGAAAATCAGCATTAGCCAAAAGCAAACACAGACTCACTCATTCTTAACCAAGCAAAATATATTTGAACAGTTCATAGGCATATCTTACAAAAGTTATGTATGTGTGGATTAAAAATATTGTCACTTGATGGGACCCAATCAAGTAGTTAAATTTAATCTAGTATATACTTACAGGAGACCCTGTGATGGCGTTGAGAGGCGCTCGCAGGTGCCTCGTAGGTCCGTGGTACGTGTTGTGTGCGTAACCGAAACCTTCGTATATCGACGAACTCAATGGCTCGGGCTCCACTTCTTGTCTGAAAAATACATCCCAAATAATCATTGTATTGTTTTAATAATAATATCTAATTCGAGAACTAAAAATGTAGTCTTAGTATCAATATTGTAGACTATCTCTTGATTGGAATAGAGCAACACTAGAAATGACTGAATCTAAGTGATGTATTTGACATTTTATAGATTCAATAAATTTAATTTCATAATAATTGAGTACCCAGTTGAAATATATGAATGAAGATGTCAACTCGAAGAGTCATGAAACAAAATAACATTCTATTAATTATAAGGAAGATTAGACAGAAACACTTCTTATAGTGTCGTGGCGCAGTTGGCAAGACACCAGCTTGTGACACGAGACAAATGTTTGTGTGATCCACAAATATTTGTTTCGGGTCTGGATTTTTGTGTGACCGAAAAGTGCCTCGTATGTCTGATACCCACGACACAAGTCTCTAATCTTAGTGTGTGAAGTCAGAACTATGTGTGGGACTGTTGGGTGTATTTATAGTAAAATTAAAATGATAAAGACTTTCAAGTATAATGTGATTAAATCCTCCTCGCATCGTATTCCTCATTGCTGAGGGTCGTGATCCCCTGTACATGGAGTGATCTTCGTTCTGACTATGCTGCGCCACCTGTTTCTGTCTTTGACATCGTGGAGCGTAACATGAAGTTTCGTGTTAAGGGTCGAGCTGATTTGGTCCGACCATCTGATGGAACATCGGCCTCTTGGACGTTTGCAATGTGATTAAATAGATTTGGGCAAATATAGATTTGATAGTGAGGGCTGACCTGTGCGGTTGCAAGGTGGGATGCAGCGGGCTGACGTTGGACACTCTGACGTCATAGCCGGCCGCCACTCCGCCCAGCAGCGCTGCCATATTGTACAAAACCAATTCTATTATACTCGGCTTCTTATATTTGTAACCTGAAAACCAATTTAATACATATCTTTCACTACGACACATATAACGAAAAACAACCAAACAAAAACACGCATAATAAAATATATACCTACTTGAAATAAACATATGATATACACATAATATGCATAGGGGCTGCTCTCAAAAATGAGACAACTACGACATCTCTAAAATCTTAAAGAAAAATATTCCTTCAGCCTATTGCAGTATCCTCGGCATACTTCTAGTGTTACTTCTATTTCATATGGCATGATTTACCAGGCAAAAAATAATGCCCATAATCGACCCTCGTAGTATTGATAACCTCGAGGTTCAGGCGCGCTGTCGAGAATCTCGGCGGTCGCGGATTCAAACTCCAAGCACACACCTCTGACTTTTTGAAGTTGTGTGTATTCACAATAGATTATCACGTGTACTTTAACGGTAACAGAAAACCTCGTTAGGATATCTGATACCTAAAAATTCTTAGGAATTTCGTAGGTGTGTAGTCCGCCAAGCCGCACTAGGCTAGCGTGGTGGGCTAAAGATGAAACCCTCTCAATTGTAGAGGAGGCCCGTCCCCAGCATGATGAATGATGATGATGATAAATAACATAATATAGCAGTTATATAAACTCACCTTCAGTACTATACAAAGTGGGCATGGGGACTGTGTACCGCGACGATGAACTTAGAGGAAACTCCGGCCCCCACTCGTCAGGACTGAAGTCTGTATAAGGAAGAAAACAACCTATGTGAATGGAAAACATAGGCCCGTTAGTGTAAAATATGTGCGTGTTTATAGTGATATAGATATTATCAAATGGGACAAAGTTGCCACACTGTTATGAAGGGAGGCACATTTACCAAAATTATGGGGTAAGTACGAAAAATTATGAAAAATATTTAATGAAAATTACAAGTTCATTTCACATCATTATATGTGTATAAGACAATATTTAGATGTTACCCCAAAATTGGGGTAATTTTTACCATAGAACTCAGAATCAGTATAAATAGCCTAATTTTTTTACAAATAATGTTTTCGGGTTTTAATTTGAAGGATGTCTACACAAATTTAATAATTACATAAATTTTATGTGGCAGCTCTGTCAAAACAATGTTACATTTTCGATGTGAAACGGTTCGGCTTACGGAACGTTTTTTGCTAAATTAATTTACACAGTGCCTTGTGTATGATACACTATGATCCACATAGAAAATGCCAGTCACAAGAGAGTGTTACACTGTTAACATGAAATAAAAGAAAAACTTATCCGTAAATTATAAAGCTTATGATTGGATTTTAAATATATGATACATAATAAATGATTAAAGGAATAAATAGTCAATACCAATTATTCCCTTAATCACGGCCACGAGTGTACATGCAATTACATATCTCATACAATTATAAATAAAATCTAACACTACACATGCCACACAGTTCATTCTGAACAACTTAATCAAGCAAAAACGATACTATAAAAAAATCTGTCTAAATACTTACATGTTTGTATGACGTTCGTTAAGCACTTGATATTTTTCGTAATTTGTTAATATAAAGTTATCATTTCTCAACCTTTTCCCGAATTAAATAGCCATCGTGATAGAAAGCGTAAGCGAATTTCGCGGTATCCACCTTCACCTCTTTTTAATCTGTGGTCTTTACTCTATGGCTTCCGTTGTCTATGTTAGGGGTACTGGTTAGTAACTAACGATTAGTAGACCCATGTTAAAAAAATACACCGTCATAGATTTTATGGAAAAGGTTTATTTGATATATAAAAAAGGATCTATACTATGTAAGAACCAGATCACCGAGGAGCTCGTCCGTTTAAATTTAAACATTTTTTTAAAACAATTTCAGAGCGATCTGAGTACCAAAGTTGACGGCGGAAAATATGAAAACTATGGAAAAATTTAAAAATATAGAAATTAAACAATACTAATATTCTACAGAAACTTTAATTAGCAATATTGAGATGTTATAAAATCATTTACGTTCCTTTTTCACGGTTCGGTCTGTAAAATGGAAAAAGGCTTCATTAAAATCTTTGCATATTCTGACAAAACCTAGATTTCGGTCTTAATCAAGAGTCTTAGTCTGTATTCCGCCGTCAATGCGGTCCTGTTTACACGTGAGCCTCTTGTTTCATGTAACGTAACGCTATGCCACCACCGTTCCCAGGAACATTGTTACTGATCAGATGTTACAGCGGATTCTGTATTTTGTACTATACAACAAAATAACTACTATGCGGTGAAAGCCTACGTGATGACATTAGTTAAAATATCTGTACATTGTATTTTAAATTAATCAATGATTTAAAAAATATACAGTCAATTTCTGTATAATTCAATCATTCTAATGATAAAACTAAAAATAATATTCAAAATCATTAAACCCCAGTCACAAAAGTGGTGGCTTAGTTTAATTTTAAAATAAAATAAAAAAAATATTATTTCTTAACTTAAAATAGGATTTAAGTCAATATGGGGTAAACTTTTTACCCCAAAAATCATTAAAATCATTGGGGTAACATCACGTAGACTTCCACATAGACGTATTAGGATAGACTGTCATTGTAAACATTTGAAAGCGTGCCGTAAATGACATGGTGATAAAACGAAGCGAAGATTATAAACTAACGTATAAGTAAGTACAACAAATACATATATAAAAAAAACTTAATTGCATCGTATATAGCGTATCATATGAACTGCTAAGCATGCATAGCTTAATAAAAAAAAACCTGGCTGAAAGCAAACAAATGCTTACAATTTACAAAAAAACAAAAAAAACTGAATACTAAAATTACAAAAACCGTCTACATTACAAAAAAATAGAGTAAACATAAGACGCACTGAGTATCACACGTATATATAAACATTACAATCAATTCCATTTGTATGTATACACAGTAAACACGAGTGTAAAACTTAAACCTATTATGTTCTAATTACGTCTGTCATATACTAACAACAAACAAAATGCAAAATTTGAATATTTTTTTTGTGACATTGAAAATTTGGAACACGCCGTGCATACAAAATTAGAGAGTCGCACGAATAATATATTGAAGTGGTAACACTATGAATTTTACTGTCCATTACTGGGGCTACTACCAAGGACGGTTTCAATCTTTCGAATTAAAGGGATAACGTTGCAATTTGAATATGGATATTACAAAGTAATTTAGACGATTTGTAGATTCCAAATGTCTTTATTACAATTTATTACAAAAATTAAAAAAATGTTGAAAGTACTATAACGAGATCAATACCTGAAGATGTATAATTAACACACAACGTGTTCCAAACTTAAGGAATAAAATAGATAAAACATCATACTCACAAGGATAGAGCAAGTTGTCTTGAGACGTTCCTTTTAGTGCAGCGATAAAACAAAATAGCTGACGTTAAATAAATTACAGTCCGACGCAAAATAAATGCGGCGCACATTTCTGTAATACACATAGCGCCTACAATACTTTCCATTGCTTATAGTTAAATCTAAGAGGAATCTAATCTGAGAGAATGTGTGAGAATAGTAAATAATCCTTTCAATAATCCTTTCGTCTTCATCGTTTTTGCGTCAAACACATTCGATAGGCTCATTCACGCAATTTCCTAAGTTTGCAGTGAAAAAATTGCACAGAAAATGTTTCTCTTTTTTATTTTTGTTTTTGAAATAATTTTTTTAACAGATTTCTGTGTAATTTTTTTACTGTTTAGTTCTCTCTTAAACAATTTGGCAAGATCCTATATATTCCTCAGTCAAAAGAGTAACAAAGTGTCGAAGTCTTTTTGATTATTATTTTTTGTATAATTTCTAGAATTTTTTACTACTAAACTATAAATAGTTTACTAAAATTTGTCCATCATTTTGCCACAATAAACTATTTCATTTTGATAATATTTAATATAAATATAATTTAATCCTTCAATAAAGTTGGTAAAAATTCATATCGAAATTTGTCTGAGAAATAACTTTATAAAAATCAATTGTTTAAAAGAATAAACAAAGTTTTTAAAAAATATTATTTAACGCAAAACAAATATTTTAATCTTCTAGAAGATGAAATTAAAAGCAATTTATGAGCGCGCATGACAGACAAATTTTACACCTAGCACCTAACACTTTAAATCTAAAAATAAGTCTTTTTAAATTCATTATACTAACTAAATCTTAACTAACATCAAATCCTTGGATTTTTTTTAGCTAATAAGTAGCATATTTACAAAAAAGAGATAATTAGCCAAGAACTCGATGAATTACTAAGTTTGTCTAAAAATACTAAAATAGTAGATTTCGTTATTTCGCTAGAATGCGAGAGAAAGCGCCATAATTTAGTCATAAATGCAGTTTGTTGGTGTAAATCTGTTCCATTTGTGCACTCGAGTGAACGAGACAGATGTAAAGACATCACAAATGCGTCACAACAGGAATGTGTTAGTAGAAATGATATGTCTCAAATATGGCAACACTTGTACGTCGTTCTCGTGGTTATGGCGTTCTATGACACACTGGGACAAATCGGATCATTGCTTAAGGCACCCTATACAGGGTGTATAAAGACCGTGATCGAAAACTAAGACAGGCAATAGCCACGGGGATTAAAATTCCGTGATATTAAAACAAAATCTGGACAAAAAAAAAATACATTTTCCAACAACTACATACATTTAATACTCGTGGTTGTTAAGGAAAACGTATTTTTTTGTCGGGATTTTTTTAATGTCACGGTGTTTGTAATCACCGTGGCTATTGTGTTTTAGTTTTCGATCACGGTCTTTATACACCCTGTAGACGATTTGCCGTGGCGTTCGAGTACTGTGTTCGATCGGTTGGGTTGTCCGGCGCTACTCGTCGTGCAGCAGGCGCTGCGTGTCGGGCGCGCGCCGGTGCAGCGCGTGCAGCAGCGAGGGCTTGCGGCGGCGCTGCGGCGCGAGGAACACGGCGTCGTAGTGCGGCGCGTCGTACAGCAGCGGGTCGTGCGAGCCGGAGCGCTTGCGCGCGGGCTCGGGGTCGGGGGGCGCGGGGTGCGGGCGGCGCGGGCGCGAGCGTGCGCGGCCGGGCGGCGCGGGGAGCCTGAGGACCAGGTTACCTGGGTGGCGCGTGGCGGGCGGCAGGTCGGGCGCCGAGCAGCTGAAGCGCGGGCGCGGGCGGGGCGGCGCGGCGGCCGCCAGCGGCAGCTGCGTGCGCGAGCGCTGGTGCACCGTCGACGGACCCCATGTCTTGCCCTTCACGCCGTCTGCGGGCACTGGACATCACGTTCGTCAGTTAGTGTATTTATATTTAAACAAACCGTCGTCTCCTTGCTGTGAACAATTCAACTCTAAGTTTCTCCTTCCATACAGACATGTGATCACTCAGCCATAATTTATTTCCCCTCTCTCGTTGTAATTTAGCTTATGTACGACAAAATGTTGCACTCACACGCGATGGCCCTCATGATGGCGGGCGAGCCGGGCGGCGTGTCCTTGGCGACTGCGACGAGCTGCTTCACGCTGGAGTCGTCCTCGGTGGGACGCACCGTCAGCGTGTGCCGGAAGTCCAGTGGCGACGAAATCGTGTCCTTCTTCAGGAGCTTTATCTTACTAAATTTGCCTGAAACAAGTGAAATAATAAAATCTACAATGATCCTGAAACAATGAAAAGATGAGATATTTCTGCCAGCCTATTCTCAATCAGCCACAGCCCCAGCTGACAGCCCCGTGGCGCAGTTGACTAGACACCAGCTTGCGAAACGAGAGGCCGCGGGTTCGATCCCCGCACCGAGACAAATGTTTGTGTGATCCTCAAATATTTGTTTCGGGTCTGGGTGTTTGTGAGACCAAAAAGTCTCTCGTAGTCCTTGATACCCACGACACAGGACTTGTATCCTAGTGTGGGGTCAGAACTATGTATGTGACTGTTGGGTGTATTTATTTATTTATTTATCTATAGGTAGATAAAAAAAATGCGTGTACCTTTCCGTTTATTAGGCTGGGGCGGCTGGTTGTGCGACATATTGCTCGCGAAGATAAGTATATGCAGCTCTCTGGCGACCAGGTCTATTTCACGCATCTCCAGTTCGCGCTCCTTTTGCGCCAAGTTCTGTTCCATCAGCCGCTGCTGCAGCTGAGCTCGAGTCAGTTCCTCCTCGCGACATCGCAACTCCTGGAACGATCACATTTGAAGACCATAGAGAAATTTAAAATCACATGCATACTTTCAAAGTATATACTAGTAAAATTGGACTTAAGTATATTTATTAAAAAATATTTTATACTCAACATAACTTAATTACAATGCGACGAAATTGGTATAAAATTTATCATATAAACGAATAACAACATACGTTCACATAAAACTATTAACATCAAAATAAAGGAACACAAATGTATTAATAAAAGTGTTGCCATTTGAGAAAATTATACCAAATATTCCGAAAAAATCTCCTTTTTTGGGTAATTTTAGAAAAAAAAAAATCAATCAACAATAGAAAAAAATTAATAAGGATTTTGGTATAATTTCACCCATCAGCATTGTGAACAGAAAAGCACATACACTACAGCTTGTAGAGAAACAAAAAAGGTTTAAAAAACTGTAAAAAAATATCTAAAATGATAAACATAAAGCTACAACATCAATGTCACACCACTAACCTCCTCTATAGTTTTGCATTCCTATTCGAGAGCGTTACAAATGGAAATAATTGCATTTATTAGTCATCATTAGGATATTTCATCTATGATTTTTTTGTAGTGAACTTGTGGTGTCAACATCGCTAAGCCAATCAATGTTAACAAAGCTATTGAATAATTATGCGGATTTTCTTAGTCTAAAAGCAGTGATGGAATGCTATAGAACAACTTTTGATTGTCTCTCAGCACTATAATAGTGTAAATGAATGTTATTAATGAGATGTGTGCAGTCACAACATAATATATTTTCTGTCATGAAGAGCAACCGGTGAGACTAACAGTACTTAAAATTAAACTTTTATTACATTAATATACTAGCGTTATCAATCAAAATATTTTACACTACTATAGCAGAACCCCATAAAATTATTTACAAATCTTCATATTACATTGTATTTCATCAAACACAATTTTTTGATGCATATATTGAATAAAAGAAAGCTGATATCACTCTCTCGTTAATACTTTTACAGATGTTATTTATAAAAGTATAGTTGACTGCACCAGTAATGGACATTGGATAAAAACAGTCATAAATATGAAAAACTATTAAAAAGTCGCAGAGAAACTGGCTAGAGGCTTAGGCAGCAGCCGATTCATGAATATTAAGTACTACCAACTGTCCATAATTGGAGCTATCACCCTATTCTTCGGCTGAGCTTCTTCACAATCTAAGTATCCCTGTTTTGGGTGGTAGATTAGTGAGCTTTATTCCCTTCCCCCTCCTACCTTCTCTTTTCTTCTCAAGTCTCGCAGCACTTCCTCGATCTCGAGCCGCCATCCATCCTGCATTGTGTGGAAGGACTCGTGCGGCGCGCGAGTGAACTCCGACTGCCTGATCAGCTCCAGTTGTTCCAATATCACCGGGAACAGTGGACGCTCGCGCGGGTTCGAGTGCCAGCATGCTGGGTACAAGAAATATTTTCGATTGTTGAAGGTGTTAACAAAATGACACTTCATTTACCATATAATGATTGTGATTAAATTTATTATAATTAATTTAAAAAAATGACATATTTCATTAGGTATTTTCAAATATTTTGCGGACATGATTCATTACCTTTTCATAACGAAAGAAACACCAGAATAAGACATTTGAATTATTATAAACAATATTAATGTTTGTTATTAACTAAACAGAGTACAGTAAGAAGAGCATTTAATTTCATACGATTACCATGGATAAAATCTAATATACCAGCATGCTTTTTGTTTAAGAGTTTCTTTCCAAAAAAACTATCGTATTGCTAAATATACCCAATTATTTCTTGTGGACCTGCCTTATCATCATACTAAGATACTATGACACTAAAAACCCACCTTCCATTAGTTTCCTCCAGGGTTCGGGGCAGGTGCTGGGGATGGGCAGTGTCAGCTTGTTGACTGCGACACCGTACGCCACTGCCAATGCGTCGATGCCCTTGTACGGCGTCTCGCCGGTCAGCAGCTCCCATAATAATACTCCGTAAGACCACACGTCTGATGCGTGTGAGAAGGTAGAGTGTTTGATTACCTGGAAAATAAGATTTAGATGTTAAGTACATAGGCCAGCTCGGTAGACTAAGGTCTTACCCCACTCAGCTGTAGAGGAGGCCCGTGCCCAGCAGTGGGGCGTATATAAGTTGATGATGATGACGAAAGTGCATAAAGATTATATTATTGCCTAATCTGTGTCATATTAAATCAACATATGTTTAGATTTTTAATTACTGAACTGAAAACTTATCATTCGCTTATTTTATTTTTCCCTTTCCAGATTTTCTAAGCCCGGCAAAGCATCTTTGGGTGGGAATTGATTGGAACTCTCGGAGAAATGTTGACAACTTTCATCAGATAGTTTTGCACGCTTTCCAGATTTGGATCATTAATTAAGACCTTGTTAGTTTATATGAATAGCCTAAGTCAATGATTATATGAGTTCTTATTGATTATTGGTTATTTATAACAGTAAGCGGTGATACACTGCAACTGGAAGTACCTATATTTGTTAATCTGCTGGATGTATTTCGAAATATAAGATCGATTGTCGAAACGGTTCATGATACAAACAAAAGCACTGCACAGCCTGATCACAATAGCACCACTATCATTACTCCGGTAAGTTGCCACACTCAATACAATCCATCCAAGTGTATTTAATCAACTATATTAATACAACAACGCGACGAACCATTAGCCGAGATAGCTCCCACAAGTTTGCCACAGCGGTTCCGATTGAACGAAATGTTTGCCCACACGGCAGCGGCGGCCGTGAATCGAAATATGCATTAGCATTTCTGATTTAATTGTCCACCTATGAGTACTTTGAGTTCAGACGAGATATTATATTAAGTTTACAATCGATACTTTAAGAGATTAATTCGAATTGGTCTACAATAAGGATGTGGTGATACTTTTACAAATTTAAGAAAATATAAGATATGTGTACGTCATAAGTAATTGAAAAAAGCGAACATAGAATCGATTATTAGACCGACACTATTACTTGCTATGATCGATACTTTTGAGATTGTAAATTCTCTTAAAAGTGGATCTGGATTGACATTCATGCAAAATCAAAATGCGACCTCCTAAGTTTCATCAAAGGCATTGGTTTTTATTGAATCTTAAACTCCATCAAAACATAGAAAACAACGGTTAAATCGTAGAAGTGTCTCGAGAAACTTCAACAACAAAGCAAAATGTTCTTTCAATTTTATTTTCTACTAGTGTGTTAAAAGGGTTTTAATGTTCTTTTAAGTGACATATATTGCAAACCACGACGTACGTTTTTGTTGTATTCCTAGTATACTTTGTTGGATATTGAAGTTTGTGTTTTATAACTACTGCGATATGACAAGTGCTCCGCTTTTGACAGTGATCAGGCAAGATTGCCTAGTTTATCCGCATGGGCCCGTCCTTTCCATAGAAAGATGTTCGATTCGCGGATTTGAAAAGGTGTAGTAAGTAGGAAAGTGTTATCATGGTTCTTTTTAATGAAATTCACAGTAATCTGGAATTATGTCTGACAAATTCAACAAGTCCGCCTATTGCATGGAACTCAATAGCTAGCGTAACAAATATACCTACGCATTACACATCTCTACAACTAAAGGTACACCTACAACTATAGCCTAGAAATGGGATAATAAAAAACATCAGATATAATTGATGCTACACTATAAAAAAACAAGATATAATAACAAGATGATCAGACGACCTGGTAAAGGATCAGGTCACTGTGAAGATCATTGGGGGAGGCCTATGTTCAGCAGTGGACTTCTTTTGGCTGATAAATGGATGGATGATGATATAAATACACCCAACAGTCACATACATAGTTCTGATCCCACACTTACGTACAAGGTTTGTGTCGTGGGTATCAGAAGCTACGAGAGACTTTTCGGTCTCATAAAACACATTAATTACACCAACATTTGTTTCGATGCGGGGATTGTACCCGTCGCCTCTGGTTTTACAAGCTGATATCTAGCCAACTGCGCTACGAGGCTGTCATAAATTCATATGTACATTTTAGCTTATGTTAATAGTATATGCAATATTCACTTAATTACTGTACAACAAGCATACTACATCTATTTCTTGACTAAGCAGTAATTAAAAATGGTCAAAACCTCTCATGATACGGTCCTAACCATCTCACCTCTGGCGGCATCCAGGCGTATGTCCCTGCCGCAGACATCCGCGTGGTCTTGTAAACCTCCCGCGCCAGTCCAAAGTCCGTGATTTTTAAAGTCTTGTTCTCCAGCGTGTCGTCGGGCAGTATCGCCTCGCTCAGTAACACTGAAATCAAAGAAAAGTATGATTTAGTAGGATGAAAAATGCTGAGGGTTAGTGTAGGGTGTACACTTGACATAGGCTTACGTCGTAATCATCATCATCATCAACCCATATACGTCCCACTGCTAGGCATGGGCCTCCTCTACCATTGAGAGGGTTTAGCCACCACGCTGGCTTAGTGCGGTTTGGCGGACTACACACCTAAGAAATTCCTAAGAACTTTTTTAGGTGTGCAGGTTTCATAACGATATTTTCCGTCACCGTCAAAGTAAGTGATAATTCATTGTGATTACACACATAACTTGGAAAAGCCAGAGTTCCACGCGCCTAAGCCTCGAAGACATCACTGCTTTTCGTAATATGTAACATTATCTTCTAATTTCTAATTTATCTTGAGGGTTTGATTTCCAGGTCGAGCTAAGTTTTACTGATTTTTTCAATTCGATTTTTTTTTAGTAGCAGCACGGAGACGAGATGTTAGCCCAAAAAATGGCAATAGACTCGTCCCCTATTACATGGGACTCGAAGCACTAATAGTGAAATCCAACTGCCACGAATAAATAATTATTAGTTTCTGAATAAACGTTAGGGAAGTAGATTTTCTCACGGCAATTACTGTTACCGTTTAATTGCATGAATATTAACCGCACTAATATTACGAGTGTAAAAGTATATATTTATAGATGTTTGAATGTTACTTAATCACACAATAACGACGGTGAATTTTGATTACATTTGGCCCAAAATGAACTATTGCAGATTAAATGCCTGACTTAAAAATGTTAGTGAATTTAACTATTTGAACATGCTTTGTCTCGTTTTCTCTAACGTCACAGGTCTATCAATAGAGCAGGCCAAGGCATTCTTAAGTAGTAGTTATATTAAGGAACGTATATAAGGCCTTCCTTGATTTAAAAGTCCTTTTGTATCCTGAGGAAACGATGCGATTTTTTGTTATCCATAGTCTATTTAGATATAAATCAAACATTTCTCACTTGAGACAGGCCACAGCTTTACAGTCCAAGCAAGCCGAACCAATAACATCAAAATGAATATTATTAAACTACCAATAACCATGAACCTGATTCTTTAATATGTATGATAAAATATTTATCATTTGTTTTTAACACACGTTCAGTTACTAACATAAAGGTGTAAAATCTGCAAAAAAACTAAAACAGTTCTACGAGACCCAATGTTTTATCTCCCTCGCTCTAATGGCACAATGGTCTATTTACTCGGCACACTGACATTAACTGCCAATTGAAACTCTAATGAAACACCTGACACTGCACGAGCTGCGCTAAACTAAGTTAGCTTTAACTTAATATCGCCGCCACTTTACTCGGCATTTAACACTGTAGCAAGGAGCTGATAATTGAATCTGTAATAGGTTTTCGACAATTATCTTTGGCTAGTATTGTCCTAGTTAGAATTTTGGAACTTAGTCTTTACGTAACACGCCTTGAATTGGGATTAAACACATTTTACTTGTAAATAGTCACGTTGATATAAAATCTATTTTTTGTTAATTTGTTTTCCTCTTTTTTATTTATTGATATCAAGAACCACTTTTATCCATCTAAATTATATTTTTGCTTATAAAACAGAATTTTTGGCATCAGCTTAGACTTCCAAGTATTAAGCTAAGAAATTTCCATTTGAAGGTAACTTTAATTAACGCATATCACAACTCGAAACGTTTTAATCTACTTTTTATGATATTCCGAAAGTATCCAAACAATTTGTACAAGAAGTTCGCATTACTGCATCATTAACCCACATAGCAATCTTTCGGAGCTCGACAAATATTTAAAAAATTTCAAACGTTCGCAAATACTTTATGCCCGGCATTTGAAATAATTCACTGCGTGTGTGAACAAGTGACGAGGGGTACAAAATCGATTTCCCCATCGAGGTCAGCTCCCGGTTTTAGACAAATAAAACGTTAAGTATACGACGTTGCGATGCGCGAGCTCGCCCCAAAGTTCACTTGGAAACGGTAACCGTAAAAGGTTAATGAGTTCCGCGACACACAAATAGGCTCTTCGCCGTCTGTACTCGCCAATGTGAAGATAATTTTGGCACTGACTAAACAGAAGCGTAATATAATTCTTCACAGTTTTTCGTTTTCTAGATTATCCTTTAAATATTATGTAAGTTTTTTGCACATTAGTTTTTAGTAGACCATTTAAAAAACTAATATTTTTTTTTGTATTTCATCTAAAATAAGTTAATTTATTTAAGAGTGACGTAGGTATAATTCACCAGGGCGAAAGGTAGGTATACTATAAAAATATATTGACAAAAAATCTTTAATACTATACAAAGCTTCTTTATCCAGATCTGATACAAAACATAATATAAACCGGATAAAATAAGTTAGAGTCGACTGCTTACAAATTTTATTTGCGATCGCCATCGTCGACCTCACGCGACTTGATAGCGCCGCCGCAGTGGTGGGCGAAAGCTTAAAGCACTCTTGTTACAATAAAAATGGCAGCAACTAGCTCAAGGGCGGCCAAGAGGCAAGGGGCTCGGCTCGGACCGTTTGTTAGGGTTAAAAGCTACAGAGAAACAATGTCACAAGTCTTTTTAATGTATTCTGAAACGAGGCGCAATTAGCTTCAAATGTGAGACTTTCGATTCAGCCACGCGAACTTCAACAATTATTAGTCCAATCGATGATAGCGGATATGTTGTCATAGAAACAATTTACATACAAATAGAGCCTACAAAGCAGACGACGGATATGCACACGGATGCTCAGCCGGCGTAGGTCCGGATCCCAAAGTTAGGATGCAGTCAAGGAGGCCGACACTGGCGGCACGACGCGACCTTCGGAGCCGCCGTATCCCCCATCCCGTACGGCAAGATGACGTGACCGGGACTCATAAACAGTTTTACGAGCGGCGCGACCACAACGCGGCGGTTCATTGAAAATTGAGAGCTCACAACGTGCGGTCACATTAACTTTGCATGCGGCTTCTTGGCCAGACATACTGACTGCAATGTTCGGTACATATTGTATGTACACCTTTATTTCTGAAGAGACTTGGCGGAAAGAAGGTCACATGCTGGTCTCGAGTTTGTTTTTTTCAACGCGTGTTCGAAATATTCAAGCTCATATATTGTTTGAGGAGAGTTTGAGAATTAGTGCGACGCGACTGGGTAATTCTACAATTTGTATAAAATTTTACTTTAAGTGTTTTAGTTAAAAGCTGTTACGTAGATACCCAGCATGTTATTTGTTTTGGGCTCTTATAAGTATCATTTTTCATATCCAGTTTTATTTTTGACCTTTAAATACTTCGAAACCAGATAAAAAGCATTATCGACGAGTTATACTCGTAGCAAGCTTTAACTAAGGCTCATTCAGTTATCGAAGTAATAAATGCCAAATATGTCAGTCATATAATTTAAACAAAACTATCATAGTATGTTTGATGGGAACATAATATGATGTACCTATACATTGAAGTTTTAGTCCAGGCTATCATTTTTTTCGATATATTGTGAGTGATATTGAGTGTTGGTATGCAATTATGTTATATCAATCGCAGTAAGGGATGCAGCAAAGACAGTTGCGGGAAATATATTATGTAATACTAGCTGACCCGGCGAACTTCGTTCCGCCTAACAAGCGTTTTTTTTCAGCCTAAGTGATTCCTTATTACATTAGCTATCTGCCAGTGAAAGTCCCGTTAAAATCTGTCCACCCGTTTCAGAGATTAGCGGGAACAAACAGACAGACAGACAGACAAACAGACAAAAATTGTAAAAAAAGTTATTTTGGTATATGTACCGTGTATACTGTATATCCATATACATTTATTAAAAAGCGGTTATTTCAATATTACAAACAGACACTCCAATTTTATTTATTTTGTAATTATTCGATCCAGGTATTGCGTGTACACTGTCACAAAGTTAAATACCCACGAGACGATAATGTATGATAGTCGGACGTATTATTCCATTAACTAAATAACGACACGTCAGAGAGGCAATCAAGAACCGCCGCCATATACGTTTATCTCCAGATCAATATGACGAGTTAATCTTAAAATATAAAAATAACACGTTTCGTTGCATCTTGATTAAATAAAATCTTTTGTTGAACAACACATTTGGCATTCACGCAACTATCAAATTACATATTTTGAAATAACGTATGGGTTTTCATTGATTTGCAATTTAAAATGTTTGTTAATGTGTATTTATCAGCTGACATGATTGAAGGGAGTAAGTTCTCACAATAGATTACTAACGGTTGCTTGACTCCAGACACCAGACATCATCACATTTCTTGTAAAACTTTTTAAGGCGCAAGTTTTCTTATAGGTATGTTTTGTTTCACCTTTAAACACTTTGTTTTGCACATTATTATATTGAGCTGATTAAATACATAGCTTTGCATGCTTAATATGTAATATTGACAGCCCCGTGGCGCAGTTGGCTAGACACCAGCTTGCGAAACGAGAGGCCGCGGGTTCGATCCCCGCACCGAGACAAATGTTTGTGTGACCCACAAATATTTGTTTCGGGTCTGGGTGTATGTGAGACCGAAAAGTCTCTCGTAGTTTCTGATACCCACGACACAAGACTTGTATCTTAGGGTGGGATCAGAACTATGTATGTTATTTATTTTTTTTTATGGAAAAAGGAGGCGAACGAGCAAGTGAGCCACCTGATGTTAAGTGGTCAACACCGCCCATGAACACCCATAATACCAGAGGAATCTGTGTGACTGTTGGGTGTATTTATTTATTTATTTATTATTCACAAAGTGAAGCTGCATGTGAACATGTTATATCAGAATGGCAGGACATCTCTTGGCTTCATTAGTTTGCTAGAATCCACGAACCTTAGCAATTATTTTTCACGCATCGCTTTCTTTACAATGTTCTGTCTTGCATTTCATTATGACAAAAAAAGTCAAAGTTGCCTTCCTTTAATACGTGCTCATTAACCTCAATCTTGGCAGTCTTACTAACTAAGCTGATAAAAACTGAACAAAAATGTATTACATTTTATTAGATATCAAGGTAAATTAAAAGATATACTTAATTGCATAAAAAATGCAAATAAATCTCCTTAATCCCGCCGCATCAGCAAAGTCGTAACTTATTATTACTGCTTTCCGAGAAACACATTCCTTTCGGCGTATGAAGGGCGTAAATACACCGGAGATTGATTTACACCGCAGCTTTACATATTAATTAGATTTGAGGTAAACGTCAATAATGCGCAACGTAACCGCAATGACATATAGAGTCGGGGATGGACGTTATGGGAATAACGTCACACAGTGCCGGGAATTAAATATTGTTATTTATATTCATGAAATGCATACTCTAACCTAAGTTAGATAATTTAAGATTTGTTCTACGTTTATAAAGGAGATTTAGACAAATCTATAGGTGCAATAAACCCTTGTCGCATTCGGGATTGATAAAAATCTGACACTACTGTTATAAAATTATTTTTGTAGCTCAGATTCGTCTAATTTGATGTGTTCAAAGACATTAGTAAGCATTCTTATCGGCATAGTTATCGGTTACTTTGGAAGCCTTTGGGAGACGCTTATTATAAACAATGCACATAATGTGGACCATAATAATGACATATTCGAAAAAAAAATCTTCCATGCTTGACTAGCTGTTAGGCTTTAAAAACCATTCTTTATTTTCCCATACGAACAATATATAAACTGACAAAACACGTCTGAATGAACTCAGCGCGAGTTCAATTTACTTTCGCGTGTACAGCTTGAAATATTACATTGGTTATGGTCAAATTGAGCACTGCAGGTCCATCATTGTGGTTGACCTATAGGGCTGGGTGGCGCGGGACACGCCCCGGAGCCAGTGAGTTAACTGCGTACGTCGATGTCTTCGGTAACGGTGTTTTAACTACATTTCACAACACGATGTCGCATCTCCGCGTAATTATTTAGCACCTCTCGTGACAACCTTAATGAGACCTGGCTGTAAGTATTTCCTAATAGATAGAGTAAAATTGATTAAGTTCCATTAGGTGTAAAATGATACACAAAAACCCTCTCAGTTATAGAGGAGGCCCGTGCCCAGCTGTGGGACATGTATATTGGCTGATGATGACACACAAAATCATTTTATAAATTATATTGACTTGTTTATAGGCACGGTAGCATACGGAAGGGAGACATGCTTTACTGTTCACGCATAATTTACATAAGGTATTTTTGTTAATGGCGCTAAAATCTCCTTTAATTCAAAGTTGAAGGAAAGTCTTAAATGAGTCCGTATTTCTATAGTAATCTAAATCGCCGTCTTAAATACATTTTTTATATTCGAATATGGTCTCTTTTTGTGCATCGATACACTGTTAACACTAATCAGCTGTTACTGATATTCTTATTGACTAAGGTCTCGTTAAGTTACAAAACCTATTAAGTGACAATTATAGAAGTGGATGGTAGTCCTTACAAAGCAAGGTAATGATATCATTATTCGATACCCGCACAGACACAAATGTGTGTGCTATCAATTATAATTATCAATATGTGTTCATTTTGTGTCTGGGTTTTGTGGAGCTGACAAGATATATTTAGTTATTTATACTGACACAGTAAGTAAGTACATACTACTTACATCAAGTGATGGTAATTGTGTATAAAGAACTTTCTAGTATACTTAATAATAGTGGGATATCTTACCACTGGGTATGAAGTCGTATTTGTTTCATTTATATTTTTTGCAATCGAGAACACATCTATCGCTTGATATTCTCCATTAACACATCCTTCAAATTACCATACCGGCTTTATTATTAAAATCGACTCTTTAAATGCCACTTGTTAATTTTTTACACACCATACATGACAATAGATTAAATACTAACAACCAGTTTATTGAAAAAAATACAACTGACATTGTAATGTTTGAATAGATCAATAATGCTAATAGTTGTATTATAATTGAGCCTACGTATAGTTTGGATTTGTTAAAAAAGTGCAGATCAATTGTACATCTAGTTATGTCTGTCATTTTTGAGTGTTACACCTTGTGTATAGCCCCTATTCGAGGGGGACATTAATTATTTCGCTCACTGAACGTTTGCCTTATTGCCGATTTTCTGTAAGATCGTGTCCTTATGTCCCATTCGTACCGACTACCGCAGTCCAAACGGAGTACAGTGTGGTTTGGTAAGTAGCAAATAATTTGATTGTCTTCTTGTCTAGTTTTGGCTTTCGAACCACTCATTCCAGTGGGTTAGACAACGGATGTAGATTGGTATCGTATTACTACATATTTGCGTGGGCCACTACCGTGGGTATTACCCCATGAACTTCCATCCGGACGGATACGATAATATCCCACCATACTGAGTTAGCCACAACAATTTTTTTTGTCAGAAATTTGTATTTCCGACAAAATATCAGCCAAACATTCTCGTGACAAGTCCTATTATATGGTAATCGCTTTAAGATTACTCGTATGAGCCTAAAATAGGTCATTTACAAGAAATTAGTAATAACAATTTATTATAATTAACCTTTCTATTTTAGTAGTGTATAGATATAGAATCGTCTGATATAAGGATATCTACGGATTGATTTATTTTTATCATTTTTGACATCCCCGTGGCGCAGTTGGCTAGACACCATCTTGCGAAACGAGAGGCCGCGGGTTCGATCCCAGCACCAAGACAAATGTTTGTGTGATCCACAAATATTTGTTTCGGGTCTGGGTGTTTGTGAGGTTGAAAAGTCTCACGTAGATTCTGATACCCACGACACATGACTCGTATCTTAGTGTATGGTCAGAATTATGTATGTGACTGTTAGGCGATGAATTCATTATTTTGTTATGCTTGAGTTTTTACATGTACCTATGGTCTAGACACAGACAACTAGCCTATTTTACACGGATGAGAAATACATCTAATTCGGCGGCCAAAGTCGCGAAGATCAGCCAGCACACCGTAATTACATTGGATCAATCCAAAAGCTGGTAACAACACAGCATTTTCGATTCAACCGTCCATCAAGCGAGGCACAATGGATGCAGCTACGCGACGCCGCGTCCAACCGCCGATTGTTGGATCGGCTTAATGACTGTCAAATGTCAATGGTCGGACGATTATATGAAAAACATGACAGATGACAGAGGATGTATATTTTTTTATTGATAAGAAAAACCGGTAGCGTTGGAGGACGTTATATTATTTATAAGGTACTTGCGATCTAGACTGATATCGTGGAAATACATATGTGGAATCCTGAATACATTATTATCAAGTTGATAGTGGAAATAGTAGGCATGTCAATGTCAACTAAGCGGAGAAATAGATGCGGATTCTGATTGTGGTTTATTCCAAAAATCCCGTCAAAATCGGTCCACCCTTTTCAGAGATTAGCCGGAACAAACAGACAGACAGACACTCAAAAATTGTAAAAAACGTTATTTTGGTATATGTACCGTGTATACGTCCATTTGCATTTATTAAAAAGCGGTTATTTCAATATTACAAACAGACACTTCAATTTTATTTATTTGTATAGATAAATATTGTATAGATAAGTGTGTTTAGTATTTCTTATCATACGGCTTTGATTAGTGATTTCCTGTGACAATTAAGTCTATGAGTAATTATCTGGTTTTGATGAAACTGTCACAATCGCGTCGCGTTTGGATCCGGTGGTACCATTAAAATAATACGTGACGTTTCGGAAATACACAAGGTCCATCTCGTTATTTACTTTAAAATAATAATAATAAGATATTATGTATTTCCTGATGAAAACTAAAAATAAATTATAAAAAAAAAAAAAAAAATTGTACAAATTATATTAAATGAACCATAGTTAAATTATAATGTAATAATAAAAGATTTTTCTTTTCTGTATTGACTTGTCATAAGTGCTATTTGATTGCCTACGTGACCAAATAAAGCAATTTCATTTCATTTCACAATGTTACACAGTGTTTAATCAAGATTACTATAATATCCTGGAGCTATTTAATGCAATTTCCAATAAAATCCAAAGTGGAAAAATAGATTGTAGTACTAGAGTATCTTTCCTGGCTACACATAAAAAAAAACCCACCAAATGTTGTTAGAGAAATGGACTGTGACCCCAAGCCAAGTTGATGAAAATTCTGGAGGCGTGCCTCGTTTGCGTCACGTGTAAACTAGCACAGATACATGAGCTGTATGACTAAAGATTCATAGGGCTCATAATAATGACAGGATGCAGTTTTACTACCGCATGACGTATTTCCACCGATAGTGTAGTCTGATGATGATTCACAACAATTTCACTTGAGACTAAGATACAAATACATATTAATCATGCATATTCGCATTAAAGTCGGCATTCATGATATAATCTTGTGATGTCATCACGTTCCTATCCCGGGAACGAATTTCTCCAAATCGGCTGTACATGCGCATGCGCACGCGACAGCCGCGGCGCACAATGAATAATTCAGCAGGTATGGTGTCGGGAAGCGCGCGCCGACAGGATATAGATCCGGTTCCTATCCCGCGTTTACTACTTCCAGATTGTTCAATTTTATCTTTACCCCACTATTTGTTCAACATGAGTATTGTAAAAATAAACAAATAACGCGCCACTTGGAATATATTCATGTACTTATTATACAGACACGCAGAACGTGAATAAAATTATAGTAGGTACTTTTAATAAAAACGGAAATCCACAGCGACTTTTATACTAGGAATTAAGAAATTTAAAAACATTAGTATGTATTATTTAATATCCATCTGGATGCAAGCTGCTTCCAACAGGTCCCTGTGGAAGTCATTAGGAGAGGCCTATGACCAGCAGTGGACTTCCATTGGCTGATGGATGGATGGATGGATGGATGATTTAATATCCATTTATATTATTTATTCTGTTCTTTACTCATATTACTTTATGGAAATTTTGCAATGTTTATCGTATCCCAAAAACTAATGAATTCTAAGTAGATATGGAATTCTAGTTTTTCGACTACCTTTCGGTCATATAGTATGTATAGTAATTGTTTCAATAGCTTTTTTTCTACAGACAAAGCATCCAATCGATTTCGTGACACGTGAAAAGCGGTTCCATGAAGTGTTAGTTGAATTCATAATGCCCTTAGTCGGTCCATGAATACTCAAGTTCGGGCCGGCACAAAATATTAGAGAAACAGTGTTAAATTCAAATTACATTACGTGTGTAATATGTTAAAACAGCGTTAGAAATGTTTTACAGCGAACGTTGTACGAGATACGTAATTGACTGTGATAATGTAATTGCTTTTTGGGAGGCATTTCCGAGAATCAAACGATGGTACAGCAATTGTATGCAAATGCGACGCGCCGTGCGGAAGAGCGTAAAAACCCACCGAAATCGATAAACGCAGAGCAAGTTCTCGATATATTTACACGTATATCATATAGTAATCGATTTAATGGTTTAATTAAAAAAATAAATTGTGGCATTAATTTCAATAAACAATTAATAATTCAGAAATATCGATTAAAAGACACGACGCCGTCAGGGTCACATCCATCAGCCGATACTGTCCGACCTTACTAACCGTGAGAAATACACATATTGCGACACTTTCAAACGCAAAAGACTGGCCATTATTATTATTTTATGCTACGTTCATAGACTTAGTTACATACGGGACGGCAATGAAAAAAAAAAACAATATAAGGACACAGTTCAGTGGAGATTACACCGCGCGTATAAAATAAGCTTTACAAAACCAGTATAATGAGTTTCCTTAACGAGAGCTATCATAATTACGAAGAGACACTCAATAGTGGCAGGGAACCCGCCATCTTTTCACATAGAAGACCCTTTTACATTGTAGGATATCGAGAAAAACCGGACCGCAAACGATTCTGCAAAATGTCAGCGGTTTTTACTCGTATATTTACTGGAAAGTTGCGAAAGAATGTAGACAGAATAACCATTTAGACGGCAATAGAGAGGGTGAGGGTGCAATATTGAGGGAACATTGTTATCTTATTTAGTGTTTGCGAGGGAATTCGATGACGCGTTGAGGTAGATAACACGGAGGGAAACTTTTCCTTTCAGACGCAACATTGTACGGTTTGGAATATGTTTGCGGTGAGTGGGGCTGGTTTTCGTATATTGCATTATTTTTATAGAATATTTCCCGTATATTTTGAACTAAGTTAAAATACTTTACGCTCGAACAAGTTTTTGCCATCGAAGCATTGTCGTTAATTTTAACAATGTAATGTTTTAATATAGACTGAAAAGGTGTCATGAAAGCTTGACAAAAAAATCTCAATCTAAATATCACATTAATAATTAACATTATTTACGATAGTCTATATTTGAGTCATATTATTATAGTATTATCAGCATAATAGTGATGAGAAAATTTTGAAAAAACATTTTTCGGCCGGTTTCTCGCGGTCGGTCCTTTGTTCACCATGGTATTAGTCCCCCAAACTTCTTCACAAGATAGGTGAAGAGGTTTTCGGCCGGCATGATTGCGTCGACCAACGGGAGATCATCATCTCTCGCTGGTCGGCACTTTTTCTGGACTCCATTACACTTACCATCAGGTGCAATCACTTTGCCGTGCCAGTATAAAAAAAAAAAAAAAAATTAGAATAGGTACACAGATATTTTTTTAGGTATCACAAATACTTTAGTCAGCTTCGGATAAACGAATACCTTTGTGCTAACTAAACCTTAAGCCCGTTAGTGTAAGACCGGTGCTTTGATGCCAAAACGTATTTGAATATATATCTATAGTAATTATAATATACACTGAGTTTTATAGCTGTATTTAATGTTCACTGCCTATTATCGGCACCGTAAATAATCTAGTTAATAAATTGTGCCAAAATTCCAAAACATTGCCAAAGCAATCTACAACTTCGTTAGCCAACAAAAGCCGTGAAAACTTTTTTTATGTTCATTTAGAAAATTTGAAACAATAAATACATTTCGTAATTTTCCTTGTATTTTTCCGCAAGAAGAATAACTGGGCTTCGGCAACTTCGAAAGGTATAATAAAGTGTCTTTGAAAAGTTTCTCAACCCTACGGTGTCGTTGCAAAGGGTTGTTTGTCACGTGGAGTTGTGAAAGCTCCGCATAACTTTGGGAACTTTTGTGGAAATTAATTCGGTGAGTTTGCAACACTGAAGCCAATGATATTCCCGTGGCTTTACCAGCTAACGATAGCGATTCTTTAAAACTTCACAAACAAGAACGCTTTGGAGTGAAATGTTTTTTTTTTCCTCTTAAAATACACAATATATTTAGACGATTTTGCATACAAATTGGCGACATGAACAATAAAAGTAAGTTATTGGACAAGTTTTATATTGAGGTATTATAGAATGGTTTATGATAATGACATTTTGTGTTTACTTATGCTTTTATTGTGTTATTTGAATATTTTACATCGAAGCGAAAAACTTCGGCTATTGCTTTAAACAAACTTAAAATCTTGATATGATTATTTTAAACGAGCAATTTTTGTATATCTATATTTTTTTTTATATTGCGTTGCATTGAAATAGTCCTGATGACAGCAGACAGTCACACACCTACATACTTATAGTCTTAAACTAAGATTGTCTTGTGTCATGAGATTCATAAAATACTTTCGGTCTCGCAAACACCCAGGTCAGAAACAAATTCAAATGCTTTTGGTACTCATTTCTGATTCCTTTACGACTTGACACACTACGGCAGGTGAGATCGATAGTGCATATGACACGAGGGGCATAAAAGTGAGTTATCCCTCATACCACATTATTCCATACGTTTTATTTATTTATTTATGCTTTTTACACATTCCGTATAAAGGCTGACCTAATGCCTAAGACATTCTCTAACAGTCAACCTTTGGGTGATGCAGAGATAAAATGGACGTTTACGAGCGGCGTTATTTTGGCAAATTCATAACAGCCGCCGACTACGACCCGCCCTCGGATGTTTTTCATCTCATTCCTGAATAAATATGAAGTACCTACATTTGAATATTTTTTTCATGACATACACATTTCGCCGAATGGAAATGTTTGTCATTACTTCTTGCTGTCGGCTCGTGTTGTTGTTTAGGAATACGTGTATTGTATTTTTCTGGGTAATTTGGAGAAATAATTTTGCTTTCTGGTTGTTACGTTGGTCTTTATATTGAAAAGATGTTGTTTTGTTTTTGCCTAATTACATATTTTATGACTACTTTTATTATCAACAATGATATTTTCATTCAATCGGAGGTTGCAAAAGAAGTACGTAATAAACGATGAAAAGCTTACTACCTGATCGTGTCCATTAAAGTTGTTTTAAGATATAAGTTTCGAAATTCATTTCAAGCCCTGTCCGACAAATTGAAGCAGTAAATTTTTAATTTGCGAAATACAACCAAGTCCAAAGCGTAAATTTCCCGTTCGACAGCTTGTTCATCTAAAATTAATCTTGTGAAACGTCGACCCTGCTCCCTAGTTTAAAATTTAACCAACACTCCATCGTACTGCAAAATTATGTACTAGTATAAAACGGTGCACATTAACCATTTAGCTCGCTCCCTTTACTCAATCTAAGTTATTTTCACTTTTGGAGAAATTTTCTTCGACATCATATCTCTCGAGACACGTTAAGAATAAAAGTTTCACTTTTCATGCTACTAAGCCATATCAATGTCTTTTTAATTGATATAGTAATTTTACTGGTTAGTGCAACGCTCCCCCGATCCAAGATTCTATTAGTGACAAAAGGCATTATCTGCCAAAAGAAGGGAGCAAATTTAATATCGCATTAGGAAGTTGTTTGAACTTTTACTAAAGTGATTTCATGAGTTGAGATTCTCATTAATAATATCATTGAGACAATTAGTTTTGTATTGAATATGCATCACCCGAGTGAAATACAGAAATACCTAAACATCACTAACTTAGAAAAATATATTTATATGTATTTTTTTTCACCCAAGATCTTCTTACAAAGTTATTAAAAGATCATGGAAGAATTATCGAATCATTATAGTTATAAAAAATGAACACGAAATGCAGCACCGGTGTCTAGACTGACTAGACTAATCAATCATTCCAATTGTGAACATAATATATAGAAGCATATTACTGTATTAAATAAAATGGCCGAACTTACGTTTTATGACTTATACGTTACGTTATATGACTACTTTAAATAAATTAAAAATCAAAACAAATGAAGTCTTTAAAACATCAACAATCTACATGCTACATACATACTACAGCAAAAAAAAACCATTCCATTAAAAGTACAGCACCCCAAACATATGTATACTCTTCATTCCCTTACGCTTAGATTCGTCTACTTGAAACAATAAAAACAAACGTAACAGCGACATAAATTTCGTCACAATTGCCCCTCTCAAGGAGTGCGTTGCGTTAATTATCCGTGGGGAGGGGCGCTCGCACCGCGGCGTCTCATACGCAGTTACAAACGAGGGTTGAAGAGCTTGCTTTTCCAACTAAACAGACAAGTGCGCGTGACGTGGCCGTGGCGTGTGCGTGGCGCGTTGGTACACGCCGCATTGTTCCACATGTACCCTCAGACGTCAATTAATTTGAGTGGGGGGGAGGCGAGTGCTGTACCTTTGTGCTTCTTACACGGTCCCGATTGTAGCTAAGAGAATTTTTCGCGGCTGACGATGAATGTGTGTTTAAGAGCGTTATATGAGGGCGGCAATTCGATATGAGATAAAAATGAACATATACCTACGTCAAATTGAATGCGTAAAAAGACACGCATGATGGTACCGTTCAAGAACTTTATTTTCAAAATGCAAACAAGTTGAATTTTGACTGAAGATATGAAAGAAAAAGGGGTGAATGAAGACATGACGGCTGATAGGGATGTGTGGAAGGATAAACCATACTGCGCCGACCCCAAATGAAATAGGGAACAGGGCAAGGAGATGATGATGAAACACGTTGAATTTTGTTTTGTTTTTTTATAAGAAGCCTGTTGAAGCTTATAGTAGATGTATAGTCGCTGCAACGAAAGGTAATGGTAGCCGTTCGGATAGCGACGACCACACAATTACAGTCGACTGTTATGGCCAGGATGACCCAGAAAAAGTTTGAAGCAGGCGGGATAATGTCGACTCTGAAGAGGTTAATATCGCTATTGTTAGTTCGTGTCAGGTGATAGCGCCCTTTTGAGGTTGTTGGGAGATCTCTAAAAATGTAGAAATAAAATTTGAAGTTATAGTTGGGCATACAAAGCCAAATAACCGAAATAACCCATTAGCATATGAACATCACTGCAACTACAATCAAAAATACATAATGTATTTATTGCAACCCTAGCTACAACGGTAATAAAACATCCTTATGCGCCATGGATTATACGCTAGTTCGAAACTTTATAAAAGAAATCATAAGCGTACAAGTAAGGCGACGCGACGTTGTTATGGTGGCATGATCTTAGACGCGCGGCGACATTAAGAATGCATTTCTACTTCTTTGGAACCCGTACTGAATATTAATTAAACGACATCCCTTATCCGCTATAAAAATACATTCTTTTCTATCGACCTCATGGCGGCGAGGATTATGCGAGGCGAGGCGAGGACACTGATCAATTACTGTATACCAGGATCTAGTTTCAATCATATTGTAGATATGTTGTCAGAAAAGATATATGATGAAAATTCATGCCTAACAGTACTTGTAGGAAGTTGCCACAACTTAAGGAAAAATGATGTCACTAAAGCCTTTGAAAAAATGTTAAAACTTAATTTACCTAGGATCATATTGTGTGCCTTCCCATACCTAAATAATGTATCAGATAAATTAAATAATTATATTCATGTGTTAAATAGACATATGCAATTTTTAACTAGTCACTATAGTGACAAATTTTCATTTTTTGACACCAATATATTTATTGGAAAATATTTTAAATTGACAAGAGATACATTGTATCTACCAAATAGATTTTTAAGACTTATTGCTACACCTGTAGCTAACTATATTAATTTAAACTTTTAGATATGACAAAAGGAGACGGTTCTGAATATTTAGTTTTATCTCATCAAAATATAAACCGTTTCTCTGGCAAAATATTAGAAATAGAACTTTTTAGTGACACATTTAATATAAGTATACTATGTTTTACTGAGACTTGGTTGAAGGCACACCTTATGAGTTTTAATGTGAATGGTTTCAGGGTCGCTAGTTCGTTTAATAGAACCTCGGCGGAAGGTGGTGGTTCGATAATTCTTATCCGAAATCACATTAACTTCAAAGAAAGGAAGGACATCTCCTGCCTCTCTGTTGAACGAGTGTGTGAGGTTGCATGTGCGGAAACTGATTTATATATAATATTGTGTGTGTATAGGCCTCCTTCGTCGAACATTAATATTTTCCTATCCACAATGGAGGATATTCTTAAAAAAAATTAAAAATAATAAGATGGTTTTAGTATGTGGGGATTTTAATATTAACTTAATGGTTAATACAGTTGATAAATGTAAATTTGTGTCATTATTTAGCTCATTTAATTATACTTGTTTGTTTTCTGAACCCACTAGAATAACTACTGAAACAGCAACCTGCATTGATAATATCATAACCAATTTCGAAGTAGTTGAAAAGTATACACAAATAGGAGTTAGATCGGACCATAAATGTTTGTTAGTCAAATTGAAACATAGAATAGAAAACATCCAAAAAATGATTAAGTACAGGCCATTGACAAGACATAACCTAGGTAAATTTAATATTAACTTGAAATCAAAAATTAATATTTTAGAACCTATATCTGACAGTCCCAACGATATATATTCTTCATTACTTGATACAATTTGCAAAGAATTCAACAAAGTGTGCAAAATTAAAACTGTGAAAATTAATTCTAACATTAAATTTAGTACTTGGGCGACCAAAGGCATCCGACGTAGTAGAGAAATTTTATATAACTTGTATGACAAAAGGTCCTATACACCTGATGTCAATTTTATGAACTATCTCAGACAATATTCTAAAATATTTAAAAAAGTATGCATGCAAGCTAAAGCAGCTTATATTAGTGAAAAGCTGAGATTATCTAGCAATAAAATAAAAACAACTTGGCAAATTATAAATACAGAAACTGGGAGAAATAAGGTTACTGATAACAAGATAACCTTGGCTATAAACAACAACCTGGTTTCAGACAAAGTTAGTATTGCTAATTACCTAGAAAAGTTTTTCACAAATATACCTTTAGATATAACCAAATGCTTGCAATCATCAGCAGTCTTGGCTGAATCACTTTTAAAAGAAAATGTTGTAGGAAATATGCCCATTTTCAGTTTTGAAAGAGTGTCTTGTTCCGAAATAATAAAAGCTTTTAAAAATCTTAAAATTAAGGCTACTGAAGATATATGGGGACTGTCGGTTAAGGCTATTGAAGCTATTATATTTAATATTGCTCCAATATTGACGGTAATATTCAATTCTTGTATAAGTGACGGTATTTTTCCCGACTTAATGAAAATCAGTAAAATTGTGCCCATATTTAAGTCGGGGTGTCCAAACAATCCATCAAACTTTAGACCCATCTCAATACTACCAGCTCTTAGTAAGGTCTTCGAAAAGATCATGCTCACTCAAATGCAGGAACATTTTGATAGAAATGGGATATTACATAGTAGCCAATTTGGTTTTTCAAAGGGTCGGTCTACGCAAGATGCAGGAACATCATTGATGAAATCTGTACTGGAAGCCTGGGAGACGTCACAAGATGCTCTTGGGGTTTTTTGTGACCTCTCGAAGGCTTTCGACTGCGTTGATCACCAGACCCTTATTACGAAGCTGAGTTACTACGGCATAAGTGGTTCCTCTCTTCAACTTATAATGTCCTATTTATCGGGTCGTGAACAAAAAGTATGTGTGGACGGCGTCACCTCAGTAGGATCAACAGTCAAAATAGGGGTTCCTCAGGGCTCTATTCTGGGCCCCTTTTTGTTTCTAGTTTATATAAATGATCTCCCTTACATGGTACAGAAATTTACAGACATAGTTTTGTTCGCTGACGACACGTCACTAATATTTAAAATAAATCGTAAGGATAAAGATCTAGCTATTCCAAATCATGTACTTAATTTAATTTTGAATTGGTTCTCATGTAATAATCTTCTACTCAATGCAGGAAAGACAAAATGCATTCGATTTACATTACCAAATGTTAGGAATGTAATATCACCTGTTACATTAAACGCAGAAACACTTGACTTGGTGACTTCAACTGTTTTCCTAGGAATAACTCTAGATAGTAAACTGCAGTGGGGTCCGCAAATAGAGCGATTATCTAGTAAACTGAGTGCCGCAGCTTTTGCGGTTCGTAAAATAAGAAAACTCACGGATGTTTCAACGGCTAGGTTAGTGTACTTTGCTTACTTTCACAGTATAATGTCTTATGGCATTCTATTGTGGGGGGGATCGGCGGCTGATATTAACAGCATTTTCATACTACAGAAAAGAGCAGTCCGCGCCATCTATGATCTACGTAGCCGTGATTCCTTACGATCCATATTCAAGGACTGTAATATACTGACCGTGCCGTCTGAATACATTTATCAAAATATTATGTATGTACGTAAGAATGTATTTAGCTTTAGTAAAATTGGTGATATACATAATGTAAATACCAGGGGTAGACATAAACTTGTGATACCCTCATTAAGATTAGAAAAAACCAGTAAGTCCTTTGTAGGCAACTGCGTAAAATTTTACAATAAGCTCCCCAAATCTGTAACTGACCTATCAGATAATTCATTTAAGGTGCACATTAAACGTGTTCTGATGACAAGGGGATACTACAATATAAATCAGTATTTAGAGGATAAGGAAATTTGGCAGTAGATCTCTCCCGCACATCGCCATCACCACATCTTGGAACCCAGTACCTTTCACATTCTTCTTTCTTAAACCAAATCATTTGAATAAATACATAAATAAATATAAATTAACCCAAAGCTCCAAGTGTAACTTAAACTATTATAAAAACATCAAATACAAATTGATATCTAATATAAAATGTGCACAAAATAAATAAAATAAAAATAAAATGACGACCGATCGAGTAAATAATTCGAGCAAATTTATAATAAGAAGGCAATTTTTATTTGGCAGGTCATATAATATAATTATGTTATCCTTACTGGACCAAATACATGCCCACTGAGTTGGACTCGCTGGATCTACTCAGGTGTGGGTCGCGCCGCGTAAATTCCAGTAGTAAAGTGAGCCCGCTGAGTTTGTTTCGCCGGGTCTTCTCAGTCAGGGTCGCGTTTGGATCCGGTGGTACCATTAAAATAATACGTGACGTTTCGGAAATACACAAGGTCCATCTCGTTATTTACTTTAAAATAATAATAATAAGATTTTATGTATTTCCTGATGAAAACTAAAAATAAATTATAAAAAAAACCGTAAATATTTTTGTACAAATTATATAAAATGAACCATAGTTAAATTATAATGTAATAATAAAAGATTTTTCTTTTCTGTATTGACTTGTCATAAGTGCTATTTGATTGCCTACGTGACCAAATAAAGCAATTTCATTTCATTTCATTTCATATGAGTAAGTGAGAAATATGGCGAGCCGTGTTCTGATCCCACATTGAAACAAATTGTTGTCCATAGTGATCCTCAAGGGAGTTGCGTTCCGGGATACATCTGAGTATATCTACTACGAAAAACTCAGCATATTTGTGTTACTTGGTGTGAGATTATTTTAATAGTTTTGTCCATTGTCCACATTGCGTTTGGTAGAAAAATAATAACAGTTCATATTTGCCTTGTGCCATAGTTGCGTATGAAAAGAAACTTTGCATTCTTTTGAAGTATTTCTAGCATGTTAACAAATATAACGGAGTATCTAAAAAGTACATTGATAGACTAGAGACTCTTTGAATCTATAGTCAGCATACGTGTAGATTGGACCAAAATTTGGGTGGAAGCCAGAATTTAACCATTTCGTCGAACAACTCGCAGACGGCTTTTAAGATAAAGAAAGTTTTAATTTATGTGTCTGTCGTGAAATTTGTGTACCCTTTAAGCTAGAAAAATTGCGACCGATTTCTCAGATTTGAAATCAATTGTTTTTGGCCAGAGCATCGATTGGACCGTTTATTTTCATAATTGTAAACCTTTTTATATTTATGTATAGAAATTATTACAATTGATTATAATATTTGTTATATTAGACGATATTTGATGATGCCAAGGTAGCATGCAATATATATAATTTACGTCGAAACATTGTGACAACAAAATTTTCGACATAAAGTTGTTCTTAATAATATTCCAACTATAGATCTAAATCGTCTCAGTCTATGCCTATTAACAGCGTGAACATATTTATCTTAATATAATCTTCAATTTGTTATTACTCTACGCTTGCGAATTAATGTCTTTCATTTTACGACCAGCGATCTCCGTAATAGCAATTTACACATAACAATTTATTAAATTAATGGCCTGACCAATGGAACGATACTCATTTAAACTTTTATTTCTAAAAACTCAAGTTTTTTTATAAATTTTAGCACGAATTTGTAACCATTCAATTCAGAGGTGTCTATATAGGTAGTTGATTGATGTCCAAGAACCGTATTTACATAAGAACAGGATAAAAACCAATCTAAAAGTCATTGTTGTGTTGCGTTGCGGTCGCGCAGCCGGCGGCCGGTAACGGGTGGCGCCTGCGACCGTCGCGATTCCAACGTCGTCCGCCCACGGGCTAAATGTTGTAATTCTCGCATTAAATCAAATGTGTAATGTCCGCGGTCAATTGTACCAATGTACCAACGTTTTGAACATTCGAAGACTGCATGCGTTTGCGGGGTTTTTGTAGTTCTTGTTCCAATTCAGAATAATGATTTCTGAGATAACACATCACAATAATATAGTCCTTTTACACAGTAATGAGAGTTTTCTGAAAAGATAGTAAATAGAAACGAAATAAGGCTGGCGCGTTCGACAATGTATTTGTATCGATGCATTATTTGCCTTTACAATATATTTGTTTAAGTTAGGATAAACTATGCATAAGGAACCACAAGTATCCCTATTGGGACTTTAATCTATCCAACGATTAAATTTATTACCAAAATACTTCTCTTGGAAAAATGCACGCGGCCAATTAGTTGACAAACAATTAATTAACAACCAACATCTGGGATAATCTAATTGAATTGAGCTCCAGTTATCGCAGCTGCGGTTTTCATTGCTGCGGACAGCTGTTACTACAAAAGCAAAACGTTTGTCGCAATTTACATTGCAACTTCCTCAATGGGGAAAAATGTAGTTCACTTACATTTGCTTACATGTAACGGGTCATCGTTGACGTCAACTACATAAAGACTACACTGGTGGAGGTAGTGCAAACGTATTTTAGATTTTTTGTAGTACATTATTACGTACATACATATCCCGTCTTTATGTCCAACAAAGGGGTAACCAGAGGGGTATTTCTACTCTCAAGTGTCGACAGCTAAATCATATTATATAACAGGGAGGAGCCTTTTGTTCTCTCGGCACATTTAAAAACTTCCTAAGGGAAAACTCAATAACACTGTTCGACCCGGATATTGAACCAGGGAACTCTATATTGAACAACAAACTCTTGTGTAACGGGACCAACGAGACAGTCTCATATTTATAGTATTTATGTATTGATTGCAGTACACAGACATTGCGTAAAAAATCCTTATACATTTCAATTTAAGTTTTATTGGTTGGATGGATATAATTACTATTTTTTTAAGAGGGGAGTTCTAGGATAACAATTAGACGTGCCGTTAACCATAAAACAAATATCTAAATCCTTTATACATCCAGCTGTGTACAAATGAATTTGCCATAGCCCCGATCTAACTTCGTCATCACCGACCGAAAGACTTCCACTGCTGGACATAGGCCTTCCCCAAAGACTTCCAGAGCGCTCTGTCAGGCTTCCCTTCCTTTCTTTTACCATCAGTTTGCCATAATTTATATACATAGTATGGATAATACCGAAATACATTTCCCACACTTGCGCAACGCAAAGAAAGATTTAATTGTAAACCCGACGCCGGTCGTACTCGCTGTGTTTATTGTAATGCGCGCAGTCGGTTGTCAAGTTAAATATAGTTATAATCTGGCGCCGGCGGTGGCGGACAGATAAACAGGCTCCTGTGCCGATCGTTCATTCAACGTTCAGCTTGTCGCGAGCTATTATTTATAGGCGCCGGCTAATCGGACGAGATTCGCTAGGTGAAATTCGACATCACTCGAAAGTGGCGAATTTTATACCGTTAAGGGTGTGGCATAATAAATAAGGAGACGTGAATTATAAACGACCGCTAAAGCCGATAATCATTGGTCAGGTTTAATGACCGTTGCGAACAGACTCGCCTTGCTGGTCTTGAATTAATAACATACTAAACGAATCGATTGATATGCCTACAAGGGCTGTGAAAAGTACATTATTAAATTGTTTAGAAAACTGGCTTTACGTCTAGTTTTAGTTTATTTATTCAAGTTACACTACAAATTCAGTAAAACACAACAACAAAATGTAATATTAAAATATTATCGTCTCGTCATCAGCCTAAATACGTCCCACTGCTGAGCACGGGCCTCCTCTATCACTGAGAGGGTTTAGGCCTTAGTCCACCACGCTGGCCTAGTGCGGGTTGGCGGACTACACACCTAAGAAATTCCTAAGAACTTTTAGGTGTGCAGGTTTTATCACGATGTTTTCCTTCACCGTTAAAGCAAGTCATAATTCATTGTGAATACACACATAACTTCGAAAAGTCAGAGGTGTGTGCCTGGGGTTTGAACCTGCGACCGCCGAAATTCTCGACCGCGCGCCTAAACCTCGAGGCCATCACGAGGCCATTACGAGGATATTATCGATTTATTGATAATCTCCAACACTCGTCTCCGCTTTGCACTGACATACATAACCTTATTTTGAATAATTCTAATGCCAGTCAAGACAGCAAAATGTTGCAATGTTTGTAATATTTCTTAGATAGTAGTTAACATGTCCATATACAAGTAAAGAACGACTTATCTTCTAACCGGATCTGACGCAGACCTTGACCCACTGGCAGAAAGTATATCACTATATCCTCTTTTAAACTACATAGAAAATGCACATCCAGGCGCGGATATTGAAGGGAAATTCATGAATATAGGGAAATGCTTTCCCCTTCAGGTTTAAAAGCTTTGATAGCTCAAGGACCACAGACGACACACGAAGACTGTTTATAAAAACCTTAATTTTAAAAAACATGTATCTCATCTCTACGTTACGAAAGATGAATAAATTTTTGTTATATCAAATGCGATAAATACTCAACTGATCAACCGTATTATTTAAGCCTATTAGTAAAAATAGACGGGTGCATGTACAAGACCTGTGAGAAAATTCCTTACGTAATTTATTACATTAGAGTACTTAACCCGGTAACTCATATTAGTGGGTGTTTTTATCTACGAGAGTTCCCTATGTAGGTTATGTGCAGACAACATATCCTTTATTTATTTATTAAAATACAACACAAGCTTACAGTATAGGTATACAGTATACTATACACAAAATAAAAATCACTAAAATAAAATTTGAAACAATTAATAATATAATTATTTGCCTTAAAACATCATCAAATAAGTCTTGGACCCCAGCTACTCATCGTTGTATTAGAAAATTGTTTTTCGCCTACCTTAAACATAAGAAGGACTTTAGGTGGGTTTCTTGTTTGCAGTGGTAGCACTTCTTCGACCCGGCCGATTCGCAACGTAGCCTTATCTGATAACAGCGTGTCCCTACCACTTTCAAGCTACAGCTCTTATTTCCATTGGTTAATTTAAATTTATATTGTGATTTCCCTAATTTTTTTAGATACAAACTTCAAAATTTTTTGTCGAGGAAATCACTTCTTCACAAAATTTAATTATTTTGAAACTTTCCATATTATCTTATCTATTTAATACCTTATTATAAATATTTAAACAAATATATTTTAAATAAATGTAAATATCAAAACACACGTAGTAAAGCACAGGTCCTAAAGTGGCCACAATTTATTAGCAAGATTGAATAAATTTTCTGATAAGCTGCCAATAGATTTTGTTACTTAAAATGGATTTGTTGTTGGCGAGGCGGACACACTCAGTCGTTAAGGTTCACAGTTCAAATGACATGAATAAGGAAAACTAGCAATCATGTTTTATTTTAATATGTATGTATGTAAAAAAATATCAGATGCAATTTATACGTAGGTATCTACTCAAGATAACTTTTAACTTTAATTACTTTCTCTGACGACAGCTTCTTGAAAGAAGTTGACATGGATCATACAATTACATCGAGTTGTTTTTTTGACATACTGGGATATATTCCCATAACGAAATTTGAAACCTTAACTTTTTTTAATTTTGGCGGACTACACACCTAAGAAATTTTAGGTGTGCAAATTTCTTCGCAATGTTTTTCTTCACAGTTAAAGTTCGTGATATTTCATTGAGAATAGACACATAACTTGGAAAAGTCAGAGTTGTGTGCCTGGGGTTTGAACCCGCGAGCGCCGAGTATCTTGTCCGCGTGTCTAAACCTCGAGGCCATTACGACACTACTTCAGACATAACACGAGAGAAAACACAATTCAGCGCTGGGCGCCCATAATCCACTTAACACATTGGCCGGCGTACACTTTGTACATAAGCCCGGACATAATTTCTGATAATATGACACTAATCGGCGCCTTACGTGTAGGAAATTATACGGGCTCTTAATAAAATATTGTTTTAAAACTCAAATGTCACACAAACTAGACAGCCAGGTGTAAACAACTCCACAAATAAGGTTGTCTTGTTGCTTGTTATCGTGTGTTTCAATTTCAACATTCTATGTTCAATTATACATACTAGTTATGTTGAATATAATTGGTGAAATATGAAAAAATACAATCTATTGTATATAGATAGTTATATAGATGCAATCGATTTGAAATTTAGGATCTCTAGTGGGTATTCCTCAAGGAAGACATCGAATAAATGATGCGGTGTTCAAAATTGAGTTTACGATTACCAAGAATTAAGCCAGTACTCAATGGTAGACGTATTCCGGTGTACTTAGTATTAATTTGCGGAAGATCATCCGCAATTAAGTAAAGTGCTGATATTATTCTGATACAACCAGCTTCCCACGCGACTGCGCGATAATGAATGAATATATTTAACACTTGTAAATTTATAGATTGACTATGTTTAAAATTATTATTATTAAATTTTGCCGTCATTTATGTATTTATATATTTTTTATAGCATTAAATACGTTTGCGATAAATATCTTAAAAGAAAATGTATTCTGGCCTAAACTTTTATAAACTCTTGTAAAGCTAGACTAGAAACGCTATAACCAAATATTGTGCTACAAACCAAACCCAAATATCATAATTAAGAAATTGCAATTATTGAAAAAGAGCGAGGATTGTAAGAAAAAAAAAACAATTACAGCTATTTCAGTTATCACTTATAACATTGAGTTTTCTATTTGGTTTAGACACATCCTAATAATTTTTCACATTAATTTATAAATATTATCATATTACCCTGACGATTTGATCCATGTAGGAATACAACGCGCGTAAGCTTACTGAGTGAAGGATAACGTATATATGAGTTATCCCGAGAAATTTATAATAATAATTATTATACCTAACTATGTGAATTTCAATTCAGCATTAACCCCACTCAACCATTAATCAAATCCGTAACCAACAATGCAACATACAAGAGCTGTTGATGATATATTAAGACGCATAAGGGCTGAAATAGAAAAACAAAATGACCATCCGCTTACGTTGTTTATGCGGTTATTGAGGTAGGTGTGTAGGGGCTGGCTAGATATTGATTTTGCCTGTACACGACAGGTATTAAAGTAACAATGTTGGCGCATTTTATACACCATTCATAGAGGCATACAGTGGTCGATATGGTCATTGTGTGGTAATATGCTAGAGTGACAGAAATGGTCAAGTGTTTCTGGATTACAATAATGTAATGTGTACAAAGTGTAATGGAAGCTATATTATTGACTTGGTTGGCTAGACACCAATTTGCGAAACGTAAGGCCGTGGGTTCGATCCCCGCACCGAAACAAAGGTTTATATGATCCACAAGTATTTGCTTCGAGTCTGGGTGTTTGTGAGACCGAAATGTCTCACGTAGTTTCTGATACCCACTTCTATCTTAGTGTGGGGACGGAACTATGTATGTGACTGTTGGATGATTTTTTTTTGAAATAAGAAATGCATAAGTATTATAAATTCTAGCTTACTTCTGCGAATATTAATATACCTAAAAAGGGCAATGTGCTAAAATTAAAATATTCACTTATTGATCGCCTATGCATTGTGTTTTCAATGTAGATGGATAAATTCATTCTTTCGCGAAGAGTCTACTAGGTATCATAAATCTTTATAACATGTATCTTTCCGATATGGTGGGATAAGCTTTATAATTAAATATGACCTAAAAAGTCGAACAAACCAGTAGAAATACAGCACAAACTGGAAACTTAAGTATTATAATTGTCCAGAAAGTATTAGTACTGACGGAATTGATGGTTCGCGAATTAAAGACGCGGTAGAGAATCTCGTTGGTCGCGGGTTCAAACCCCAGGCACACACCTCTGACTTTTCGAAGTTATGTGTGTATTCACAATGAATTATCACTTGCTTTAACGGTGAAGGAAAATATCGTGATAAAACCTGCACACCTAAAAGTTCTTAGGAATTTCTTAGGTGTGTAGTCCGCCAACCCGCACTAGGCCAGCGTGTTGGACTAATGCCTAAACCCTCCCAGTTGTAGAGGACGCCCGTGCCCAGCAGTGGGACGTATTTGGGCTGATGCTGATACTTCTGCGAATATTTTAATATACCTAAAAAGGGCAATGTGCTAAAATATTCACTTATGGATCGCCTATACATTGTATGTTTTCAATATAGATACTATTAGTCTTTCATCAACAGTCCACTATGTATGGTAAATCGATATGACATGTATCTTTCTGATATGATGGACTAAGCCTGATAACTCAGGGCTTAACATTTCTAAAGCAGATTTAAAAAGACGAACAAACCAATAGAAACACAGCACAAACTGTAAACATTAGTATTATAATTGTCCAGAAAGTATTAGTACTGACGGAATTGATGGTTCGCGAATTAAAGACGACGCAGCCAATGCCTCCATTAGACGCCCACCAGCCGCCCCGACGATGGCTAATAGCACTTCAAATATGTCAAGCGACGACCCGGTCGTGGCGAATAAATCGGAGTAAAAAATCCAAAGGTATATTTAATAACTACTTCTCAGAAACACAAAATGTTACGAAGGTGTTTTGTTAATTCGTAACATTTACCTCAATTATAAAGCGATTTATACTTTCAATGTAAGTTTCGGTTTTATTTTCATAACACGATCGGCGATTGTTTATTTGTTTATAAGCCTTATTATTGTGGGGTTGGTTGGGAACCGCGCTTATTATTCATCCATTTACACTCCATGTAAATTAATAAATTTTATCTATGTATTTCACCATGAAAATAAAGATTTAAACAGAAGTATGCCAAATTTGGATTTGTATAAATATTAAGCACACACATCTTAGCGATTAGTCGATTGTTGTTGGGTTTTGCATAAGAAAATTTTCAGTAGCAACACGGAGTCTGGAATTGTGTCCGAAAAACGGCAATAGGCTCGCCCCTATATCGTGGGACGAAACGACAATTGGCGAAATGTGGGTGCAGAAGTGCCCCCCTGCCTACCTTTCGGGGAATGCAGGCGTGAGGTTATTTCTTCCTCTACTCTTATTATAGCATATACAATAAAATACAAATGGAACTACATACACGCGAATAAAGTAATTTTTTTTTTACATAAAACAACCCATACAATGTTGAGTGAACTTACACGGAATAACAGAATGAAATTCTTTCATTCTTCAAGGCAGATCAATAACCAAGACGGACACGAGCAATTTAATTATATTGCGAGACAGACTATCCGTTATAATGCAATTTTATTACAAAAGGAAGTTTCCCTACTAAATGAACGCTTTAAAGATATTTTAATAAGTAAACGAAGGATATATAGCGGTCAATTAAATTTTACACGTCACGGCGCGGCGGCGAGACGGCATGAAAGTTAATGGCTCGGGTTCTATCCCGTCCAAACCTTATGCAGCTCATATCTTAATTGAGCTCTCTTGTGCTGTATCTCGCGTTTCATCGTGCTTTCTTTGCGATACGGCGGTTTATGAAAGTGCCAGAGCGGCGCCGGAATTAATAAAATACTGTTATTAAAATCAAATAAACTATTATTAGTATGAAATACTAACTGATAATACGACGGCGGCGCTAGTAGATTTATAATGTTTTCATTTATCAAGAAATGATCTAGTATTATGGTAAAAAACGTATCAAAATTCGCTACGTGGTTGAGAAATACAAACTGTAAATAGTGGATATAAATAAAATTGTTTGTCTGGAATTTTTTTAAGTCTAGTTTTTTTTTATCATCAAAGATTGATACGACAATTAATTCATCATCATCAGCCCATATACGTCTCACTGCTGGGCACGGGCCTCCTCTACAGCTGAGAGGGTTTAGGCCTTAGTCCACCACGCTGGCCCAGTGCGGGTTGGCGTAATACACACGTAAGAAATTCCTAACAACTTTTAGGTGTGCAGATTTCATCACGATGTTTTCCTTCACCGTTAAAGTAAGTGATAATTAATTGTGAATACACACATAATAAATTGATTCCATCTTCAATAATCACGCCCAACACAATCGCAAAGCTCAATATAAGGTCGTTGCTCTCCTTTGGTATTCATCAAGACTGTGATACTGCCTACCCTTTTAAGGTCGCATTCACTCATTACTATAGCGTTAAGGAGTACGTGTATGCCAGGTGTTTAGAATTTTTCACACTGCATTTGCGAAGAGATCACCTATATGTATGCAAAATATGCACTTTGCATAATCGTTGTAAACGTTTGCTATAATTTATGCAATTTAATGTCCATATGGAGACTCGTCTGCGTGTAATTATGTTAATGACTGCATCATGAATAACCAAAACACTACCAAACATAGATATGGACAGTGCTTTATGCAGTAAATAATTTGGTAATAATCTAACTCCCGTTATAGCAATTAAAATATTATTATAGCAATAAAATTACTTTATCTATTGGTAAACACCAGGATGTCGAACGTGAAATAATAATTTTCATTTTACATATAATAATGATATCAGCCTATATATCTGAGAAATTAGTACTTACAAGTTATTTAGTTCAAATACTTCTGGAATCCTTTCTCAATAATTTAACCTAGGCTCTTACGTTTTACATCCAATGAATCTGTACTAGGAAAACGACGATATAATATGGTAATAAATATTCCGTTCAAAACTCATGGTAGAAACATTTCAATCACTATAGACTGTACAATGAACTATGATAATGATTCATCACAATATTCAGATAAGCTGTTGACAAAGTGATCACAATGTATAATTGTCTAATGGGTTTGGGTTTCCTTTATTGCTGAGACGGAAAATGCCTTAGTCCATCAAACACGCTTAGTGGTTTTATGGGTTTCACATAATATGTATACGAAAACTAGAAAAACTTTTGAGAAATACAATTCTTCTGTTACTTTGAAAAGACAAAAAACAACTTGATCTTGGTTGACTATCTTGTTTATTTGGTTAAAACCGTGTTATGAAAGAAGACCTCTTGGGTTTGATCCTCGCATTGAGACAAATGTTCCACGATTATTTGTTTCGGGTCTGGGTGTTTTTGGTGTTGGGAAATCTCTTGCAGATTCTAATACCTACAAGCCGCAATGTATCTTCGGAACCGTGAGACTTCTCAGGTTTTTGCGACAAAGTTACTAGGCAATACTAAAATGCTTTTATAGTCTACTCCAGACACCACACGCCATGTCCATACGTCACCAAGTCTACACCAGGTGTGTGCCGTGTCTCTTCCACATACCTTATGGGGCACTCAAATGTTTCGTCAGGTTTCACCGTGCAACGTAAACAATATATCTAGACACGTGTATCGAAACCTAAATACGGGCATGTTAAGAGTCATTTTCGAAATGACGAGTAGACGAATGACGAATCACGCGCATTCCTATCGGTCCTCGAGCGATGTCGTGAAATTATTGTATATGTTCAATTAACAATAGATTCTGTGATTAGTTTTTAGGGCAAGGTTTGCAAGTCGCGTTCGTAAGACAGGGATTATGTCATTACCCATTAGATCTAACCCATATTACGCGTTTATGTTAACTCAATCTTGTAGTGGTTATTGAATAATCGAATGTACGGAGGTTAATCATCATCATCATCAGCCCATATACGTCCCACTGCTGGGCACGGGCCTCCTCTACCATTGAGAGGGTTTAGGCCTTAGTCCACCACGCTGGCCTAGTGCGGGTTGGCGGACTACGCACCTAAGAAATTCCTAAGAACTTTTTAGGTGTGCAGGTTTCATCACGATGTTTTCCTTCACCGTTAAAGTACGTGATAATTCATTGTGAATACACACATAACTTCGAAAAGTCAGAGGTGTGTGCCTGGGGTTTGAACCCGCGACCGTCGAAATTCTCGACCGCGTACCTAAACCTCAAGGCCATCACGACTTAATCAGTTACTCGCAATTTTTGCAACGGTGTAAATATGAATTACGTAGGTATTTTATAGTAATTCAGAATATTTTGAAGGTTAAACAATGACTACATAATTTAGGCGGTGCTTGTAGCACAGTAGGCTAGCTTTGTAATTTAATCACAAGTTTTCGGGTTTAAAAAAAGTTTTTGTGATTTTGTGAGTATCGTTGGTGAAAAGAATCTTCCTTTCCGTTTGTATTAAAGGACTCTTTTATAAGAGCATTATTCCAATTATTACAAACCAAAGTTTCAAAATGAAACACATACAGCAAGAGAACCGAATTTAAGACTTTAACTGCGTAAGTAAATAGATAAAAAAATGTTGACAAAACACTCAAACAAATTAATAGAATCTTTAGTATATATTTTTTACTGCCTCGTGGTCTCGCGGTACAAGTATGTGCCGTGCGATCTAGAGGTCCTGGGTTCGATTCCTGGGTCGGGCAAAGTGTTATTGGGTTTTTCCATTAGGAAATTCTCGGTAACAGCACGGAGTCTGGAAATGTGCCCGAAACACGGCAATAGGTTCGCCCCCTATTGCGTGGGACTGATGCATACTTGGCGAAATGTGGGTGCAGAAATGCACCTCTGCCTACCTCTTCGGGGAATACAGGCGTGAGTTTATGTATGTATGTGTGTATTTTTTTACCTCAGATCACTGCCTTAAATCAAACGAAGGTAACTTACCTGAAACAAAATAAAAATAAAAATAAATCGAAGAAGATGCACAGTACAGTTAAAACAATGCCACACAATTAATTACGTAACGAGACCTCTTTACAGGTATTGTGCCGCATAGAGTTGCCGCAGCGATACATTCCACGAATGTTTAGTGACGTGTTATCGCTTTTAAATCTGTGACAATATAATATTCAACATTTTTGTATTCGATTCGCTTTTGTTTTTCTTTTACTTGGAAAAATTCCACTGATGTTTACATATCGTACGAGATAAAACCATTCGAATTGTAAATGTAATGTTCCAATGCAGTAATTCTTTAAACACATGCACAAATATGTTTTACTTAATTAACATACTTTATATCGAAAACTTTTCTGTCTCCGAACAGCCAAGTCCTAGTCATAATATTTTTTTATCAACATCATAACGTCGATCCAGAAATCGAATCCATGGCACCACAGCTAAATTCTCCATAATTGTGTAAAAGTCATTATGGAATACATAATACAAAGTAAGGAAATAAAGAAATAATTATATTTACAACTTTACTACAAAAAACGGGTTTTCCGATTCTATTTTCACGTAATCTTTAGATGGACAGACCAGATCCACGAATAGTGATTTTTATGAGGTCATTATCAAAGTCATAAAGCTTGTAATGGCAGGTTTTATCAGTATTAGTAGACTATTGTATATATTTACGGCTCGCGAATGAAAATACTAAAACCAATTTGTACTGACAAATAATTATAATTATTAAGGGAATAGACAATAATTTGAGCTTCTATCAAGGTCCCATTGATATCTTAGATAGAAATTAAAAAACAAAATATAAAATAAGAATGCTAAGGTAAATTGATAAATGAAAATTTATAGGTGCTAGAAGATCGTCGAGAATTATTTACAATAGAAAGTAAAAACTATTCGACCTTGAATTCTGGAGTAATTAAAAATAGAATATATAATAAATTGGCGCTTTCTTGGGGAGGCCTACGTTCAGCAGTGGACGGCGATAGGCTGAATATATATATAATATTGCAAAATATTCAGGGGAATTTAAGGGATCTAAATAATTCGACAAAAGTAGCATAAAACTATGAAGCTTCTTATACTTAAAAACAAATAATGACAATGTTACGTTACAAACACGTAACAACTAACATCACACGTAAATATGCGCCGCAAAGTTACCAAAAAGTTTTTCTCATAAAAAAAAACACGCGCGAAACAAATGCAACACACAATTTCGTATGTGTGTGCATGTTTGTATATGTATGTGTGTGAGAGTGCGGTGACATTTTCACACGGCACCGTCGGCGACCGGCGACCGGCTCTTAGCGCAGTGCCGGGCCGAGCATGGCACCACGCCGGCCAAGGTTACCGTGTGCCGCAGCCGCCTCGCTAGTCGCCACAGAGCCTCAACACGATAGGAAAAATATGTATTCGCAAATAGCAACAGTTATACAAGACACATTTGTTGAAGGATGACAGATTTGTAAAACTTACTGCTGCATAAGATGTTCTATTGAGGAGGCCCGTGCCCAGCCGTGGGACGTATATGGGCTGATAATGATGATATAGAACATCAAGTATGATTGACAACACTCTTTATTACTCTATTCACGTTTGGAACTTTGTTGTGTTCTCGAAGGTTTAGCTTGCCAAAAAAATTGTTGTGTAACGGAAGTAACTTACACTAATACAAAAAAAAACTGTCTCGCGAACAAAGTCACAAATCACGGTATTATAAATATGCAACAGAAAGAAGTTGCCATTGCATTAATCACATTTATTGATGCGTAACTGATGTGGTTTAACAACGCGAAATGACAGATGACGTCAACAATTCCGAGTAAAACTAATAACCTTAAAATTTACTGTACGTAAACTAATGTTTCTCTCTTATCCTGGCATGTGAAAAAACGTCAATGCCCCTGATAATTAATTAGCGCAGTATTTAGGACGATATGCCGATCTTTCTAAGATGACGTAATTTTCACCTGCTCCATTTATTTTTAGGTCACCTTCCAAGTCTGAAGGCAGCAAAAAGACGAATACTCTGTTTCCGTTTTGCACACAGTAAACATCCTAATATTATTAATATTTTAATTAGAATAGGCTCTGGATACTATTTGGCACATACAGAGAGGGAGAGAGTAAAAGATATCTTGAGCGAGTCTTGAGTTGTACGTAAGATACTTTTCATATTGGAGAAAAGTTCTTTCAACCGGGTGATAGGTCCGAAGCGAATAACTTGAACCGAGTAGAGATGTTATGAAAAGAAACGAAGATCGAATAAGAGAAGTTTCCAATTTGCACTTACGACTTTGCCTTTATAATCAACCTTAAAAGCAATGGATAAACTTCATTCATAAGAATTTCCAAAGTAAAAATATATTTCAATATGCTTATTGTATCTTATAGTAATCAATTATAATTAATTTTCTTTTGATGATTATTGATCTTAGCATTCTTCCGTGATATAAACTTATACGTTAACGTATTATAAATTTAACGAAATGTAAATTAGATTTAAAACACTGTAAAATTGAAACATGATTGGCTATCAAGTTATTGCGGAAAACCGTTTTAAGCAACATTTTTATAGTCGCTCTAATTTTGTGATTGAACATGATCTTCCGATCTAATAATTTTTTTCAAAGAACAAGCAGCGTGACATGAATTTGAGTTTTTGGCAAAGGAATTAATAACAATGTAGAGAAATGTATGTAGCAATTTTACTTATATCCACCAAATCGAGTATACATACAAGTATCCACATAATACTGTATAATAATAAGATCTAGAAGTAAGTAATACACGCTATCAATTAACATTTACATTGAAATGTTTTAATATTCAAGGCCATCGGAAACATCTTTAGACTGTGTACATTTTGTATAATAAATCTTGTCTCTTGTGTAACGTTTTAAATGTTCAATAGTAATATACATACATATTAATAAATACACATTTTATTTATTGCTTTTAAAGTAGCACCATAAAAACACCCAGAAATTGATAAAAAATCCCACGAGCTAAGTATTACATTGTGGTTTTAGTCTCTGACACATAACCCTGTAAGACTTTTAGACTTATCTCTTTCTTCGCAAAAAATACCATTAAGTTACTTGGCATAACGAATGCCGGTAGACGATGTCTACTGTCTCAATAGAAATTCATGTTTTTCTATTTAAACTTGTACTAACATGAAGTTTTCCTTAAAGTTCAGCGATAAAGAATGCAAATACCACACAACGAGACTTTAATCTAGTTCATACGTAATGTTAAATGCCACATGATACCGCAAAACAAAACGGAAACCCCGAAATTCTTGACGACTACCAGGTACTAAAGAATGCAAAAAAAAAACAGTGGGAAAAAAATGATTGTAGGTAAGTAAGCGGTTCGGACTGTGCAAAACATTTGCACGTGCAACTACATCATCCGATTGTCGGGTGACAGTGAGCCGCGCAGTTTGGGCCAGCTGGGTCGATGTCCATAAACGGTGTCAACAAACAAACTGTCATCGTGACTTGATGTTTCTCGTCGCGGCTCGCGTAAAATCATCTGGGTTTAGATGTTAAAAAAAACTTTATTTCTTGGTGACGTAGACAGGCTGGTCAATTATCAAATCATAGGTTCTTCTTGTTGCTTGCGAAAGGGGAAATTTATCCACAAATATTTGTTTCGGGTCTGGGTGTTTGCGAGACTAATAAGGTCTCTCGTAGTCTCTGATACCCACGATACAGTACTTGTATAGGTTAGCACTAGTGTGCGGGGTCTGACCTATGTATGTGACTGTTGGGTGTATTTATCATTTATCACAGGTAATAAATACCTCTACGTAAAACCTTGTATTTTGAGTATTTTATTTATGGGTAATTAATTAAAGTTAGTCCCAGGAATGACTTGAGATGTGAAGCTTGCCGTGGCGAGTGGTATTTTTTGCACCTCTGTCTACTCGTAAATCGTAGGGTTTATAAACTCATTTTGATTTTTATATTGACTTAAAAATAATTTGCTATTAAAAACATTTCAATCTGGTATCACGAAATTCATTCGAGCGTCTGAGCCACTGCATTAAAACCACATTGATAAGTTACTTCTTATTATTATTAGTGCTTGAACAACTGTCATAATTCTGAGACACTAATTTAATTAATGTAATTATTTTAATTCATTGAATAAATATGTAAATACACCACATTAACTGCGCATTATAATTACAATACAGTATAAATATGGAAATAATATAAAAGGGGTGATCCATTAAAGCGTCACTTGACTAAAAAATAAAAAATATGGCATCGCAAAACGAATAACATTTATACGTTTTGCGCCAATGTAACTATATATTTTCACACACAATTATTTTACAGACATTATTATGTTGGTAAACATTAACCTACATTTTCTCTTATTATTTATTTAACACCTGAAGACGTATGCCTTCACTGTATTGTAATAAGAATGTATAATGTTATGGAATAAATTTAATATTCATCTTCCATCAACACAAGAAATTGTTTGATAGGTACCCATACTACATACTCACAATATATTATCCTGATCATAAATTAGTAGAATGTGTCGCGGGTTCAAATCTAAAGGACGCAAATTTAACGACCCTTCCTCCAAAGTAATAGGCATAGATATAGCTTTACAACAATCTATCGTCATCTGTTTTAAGTTGCATTTTATCAGTAACCACCAGTCTATTTCCGCCAATATGATAATACATACGACTGCCTCGTGGTCTCGCGGTACATGTATGTGTCGTGCGATCTAGAGGTCCTGGGTTCGATTCCCGGGTCGGGCAAAGTGTTATTGGGTTTTTCCATTAGGAAATTCTCAGCACGGAGTCTGGAAATGTGCCCGAAAAACGGCAATAGGCTCGCCCCCTATTATGTGGGACTGATACATACCTGGCGAAGTGTGGGTGTAGAAATGCACCTCTGCCTACCCCACCGGGGAATACAGGCGTGAGTTTATGTATGTATGTATGGATGTGATAATACATATAAACTATATTCCAACCCTTTTTAGATACTGGTATTGACCTGAAGCTTGTTAGTTGACAGGCAAGTTATACATTTCATCATGACGCAAACTGACGCCCATAGCATGTTGGAGAAACCAAATCGTCCTGATTTCAATAAACGGACCAACAATTCTCACTTTCCAATGTCAATTATTAGCTTATAGAATTGTCTCAGATTTTATGGTCCAATTCTGTTCATGCATGATTATTGGACACAATCTATACAACTGAGTAGGCCGTCGTTTTTACGTGTATTAACGAGAGATAATTATCGTTTCAAGCTACTCAGTATAGAGAACGCTTGATATCAAAAGGGCAGTGCTGTTACCACGCAATTTAAAAATGAAATTGTCAATACTTGCGTAAATAATGCAAAGCTTGCACAATCCACGGACTTTGCCCGCAATAACAACACGTTCTTATTCAACAAAAGTACAAAGTGCAAAATATTTGATAATTGACGCGTCGTGTAAACAAAACGCAACACGTTGTTTTAGCGATAAGAGTAAAAAAAAAACAATCTGACAATTTTATGTGTGCAAGTTTCCTTACAATGTTTTCTTTCACCATTTAAGTACGTGATAATTCATCACGAATACATACATACAATCTTGATTGGAAAAGAGCAACACTAGAGTTTCTTGCCCGTTCTTCTCTAGTGATGACTGCCTTCTGAACAGGGTGGTAAACCAAATTTTGAAATGACTGAATCTAAGTGATGTATTTGACATTTTACAGATTCAATAAATAATTTCATTTCATTTCATTTAAATATGTAAGTGCTACCAAATCCATAAGTCCCGTTGTTGGGCTTTAACAACATTTTGACGGACAGGATGATCACGCTAACTACAGTTAAAAAACCGGCCAAGTGCGATTTGGACTCGCGTGAAGAGGGTTCCGTACACACAAACTTAACATTAGAGTTGAAAAATATGTTAATACACAAACTTAACAATGGAGTTGAAAATTTTGACGGTACGCACAATATTGAGTGATTTACCATGTTATTTTAATACCATGGACTTCTCATAGGTTTTCCTATAATCTATAAGTAGTTTCCCCCAAAAATGACCTCCCATGTACAGATTTTATCTATTCACGTCACACCTCTGCGTTTGGGTCACAGAAATTGATGTGTGTACCAAATTTCAACTTAATCGGTCGAGTATATTCGGAGATAATTGACTGTGAGCGACGGACAGACGGACACACGAGTGATCCTATAAGGGTTCCGTTTTTTTATTCGGACGAACGGAACCCTAAAAAAGCTTAGTGATTAAGAACCAATGATAAATATGAATATTTTTTCAATAATGTGGTTTACTTGGATTTTGATTTCTAATCAGCATACGTGGCGCAGATAATTACGGCAAAGCTCCAAGAAGCAGTGGCTTCGACCCTTGTTAATCAGAAATTTGTCTTGCAAAAATACTTGTCGAGTCGTGTTTCGTGACAGTAAATTTCGTGTAGTTTTTTTTTATCGTTGACAGGATACTTGTACTTAAACATTGATTGTAGTTATAAAAATTAACAACGCTCCAGCGCAAGCATCTTTTCAACTTTCTACTTTCGTAAATTTTTATTCGATTTCTCGTAGGTTGGTAGGTATATTATTCTGAAAATATTATTCATGAACCAAAATAATATTTAGTTGTTTTATTTTTATTTTTAATATGTGGTCTATTCCATAATATATAACGTGTATATGATTGAGTTAAAATTAATTTATGCAAACACATACATGAATTATCTTTACAACGCGACGCTGGAAATGGACTTTAAACCAGTCTTTTTTAAATTATTTCATAGTTTGGCTACAAAGATCACTGTAGGCAATGAATTAGGAGCGTCTTTAAATAAACTATCGAATCTCCCCCTCCCAACTATAGTAAGGCGACATATAAAGGATAATAACGAAGATAAATTCTATTTAAATGTGTGCTTAGTTGTGTTTAATATGTAAGAAGTGTTGTGAAGTCTTCTAACTGATTATAACGATAATAAATAACACGAAGAAGTATACGATATATATATAATATATACGAAGAAGTATAGTTTCCATACACAAGTACAAAATAACAATATACAAAGCATCAGCAATGTCCGTTGGATCCGACGATCGAACTAGAAATTTTATTTAATGATTGCATTTATATTGCAGTACTAACGTGTACCTACCCAAAAACTTTTGGCCACTAAATTAGGTGCGTATCGTAAATTCCAATTATATCACCCTAATGCATCTGCGTGCGCGAACCGCGAACCCTGCACATAAAAAATGTCCAAAACACACGGCCGGCCGTGACAACGGGCAAAACTAATTACATCCGCTTACTATAATAAACGTTCCATTACTGAGAAGAGAACACCGGCGCCACGTTCGCTCACAATTAATGCTGCCAAAACGGTCTCCACTCGTGAAATTATGGATCAATTACGCTGAAACCGTACTTCACGTGATTAATTCTTCATTAAGTCATTTTAAACATATTTTTTTTATTATAAAAATTTACGAAAATACGAAATGGATATACATACATACACAGTCTGGTCATAAGTATTGTCACACAGTAAAAACTTTTCTTTTAGTTTAAAAAGTTTATTGAATTAGAATTTCGAATTGTTCATGAAAATAAAAATGTATACTTTTTAGAATTTTACTCATTTTTAAATATGGAGTGGACGCTTAAAGAAGACCGTGTTGCAGTTATTGCGATGCATCGTTGTGGTTACACGCCAATTAAAATTTTTGACATACTGAAAAATTTGAATATAACCAAAAGATTCGTTTATCGTACCATCAAACGATACAATGAAGACTCTAGTGTAGATGACAGGTCAAGAAGTGGTCGCCCTCGGTCTGTTAGGACTCCAGCAGTGATAAAAGCTGTGAAAGCGCGAATTCAAGGCCTGTATTCAAAATCACGGAGGTCATTTTGAATAAACTTTAGTGTCATAAGAATCTATGTTTTGTTAAGTTCATTTTGGTATATAAATGGTAACATAATGAATAAACTTGTTTCAATTATTTTATATTAAAGATGTGACAGAATTTATGACCTGACTAGGTACATACGTACAGCCACGCCTGACTCGCCGAAAGAGTCTGTTATCCTACATCTTCTTTTAGCAATAAAAGACGGCTTGCAAAATAAATTTATGAAGCGAAAAAGTCGGGACTAGGTAAGGAAGTAATGTTGATGGTAGAGTGGAGAAAATATATCAGGTGATGATAGATTGTAGGGGCCAATGAGCAACATACCATAAAGCGGTATCCATCAAAATAAAAATATATATTATGCTATCAAACTAAAGGTAAAACTCTTATCGGTTATTAACATTATTTCGGTTATGGCACAAGATAAACTAATACTAATTAGCGATAACATGACACATAACAGCAATTAAAGTGGCAATGACCCCGTAGATCATACACACGTGATAATAAATACGGACGTTTACTCTGTGAGAATTTCGTCTGGAAGACTGTGCAACTGTGCTTCATTTCATGGTAAGTTTACATCGCCAATCATGAACTGATGCAAATCTTAATAAAATGGAAGAGTAAAGGATATCGTGGCGCAATTTCCCTACAATTGCATACTTATTTATGAATAAAAAAAATCAACTTATACATAAATAATGACTTCAAAGAATCTTCCCCATTAAGTAGTTCGGTATCAGTGGGTTATGTCTTTTATTTTAGTTAAAAGGCTAATAGAAAATTATCGTTATTATAATACTCTGAGGTCTGCTTATTTATGTTTTACTGGTTTGCTTGAGAGTTGATGAAATGCTAAATAATGAGATAAATAAGAGACTCTTATGTCTAATAGATCGTCGACAACAGCCAATATTTTTAAATATTTGTCTTAACAAGGTATGAATCTTGTTATGATCTGAGTTGATGATAAAAGCAGAACCTTCCAAATAGAGTATCCACTGTAAAAGATGACGATCTCCTGACGACCGCGATAGCGTAAATTGCTCAATAACTTATTTACACTTCAAATAAAGAACTTGACGTTATTCCCCAAGCCAGACACGCATGTACGCAAATGATTTCACAAAACATAACGGTACCATTAGTTTTAGCGTACGCGCCGAGTGTTTAGCATGGGATTCGCCAACGAATTCTGTTTACATGTAGTCCAGTAGAACAAGATTGGCACAACACTCACGCTTTCAAGCACGCGTGTGGTCGGTGGAAAGTGTCTTCTTCCGCGATGATTCACGAAAATGACGCTTTCTGAGTGACTCAGCCCGCCTATTGGACAGGTTCGTAGAAAATTTGGTCCACTCGAGACCCTTGCTATGGGTAGCGTCCGCGATATTTATAGATATACGGCTGAGATGATTTGTAATGACCGTGTGTGTCAGCTTGTTGTTTACTGTGTGATGTGTTTGGATTGATCGTGAGATGTGTTGGTAATTGTAGATCGAGAAGATACTGTGTGAAAAGGTTTTTATTTTAGGTTTTATAGTTAAAAATGCGGAAGGTTAAAAATATAAAACTCATTTTATAGAAATCATTTACTTAATTAATAGGCTATTAACGGCTATAAGGGCTAGGTGTCCGTACGCAATACTTTAACAAAAAGTTGCCTATATCTTTATACAAAGTTCTATCTTTATAGTACAGGTAAAACAATTGGCTCTGCTGTTGGCAGGGCTGGGCAAAATACATGCTTTGCTTTAATTGAAATACAAATTACAAAATACTGTATCGCAAGTAATTAAAATACGAAATACAAAATACATTTAAGTAAGGTATTTGAAATACAAAATACAGTATTTTAGCTATTTGTAATTGAAATACAAAATAAAAATTACAAAATACAAAATAATGCATATTTATTTGTTTTGGAATAGTTTTTTTTGAGGCGGTTTTTGTTTTGTTATTGCAGGTATAATATTATAAAAGTCTGTAAATTTCGAGGCTTTTCCATCATTGCACTCTCGCCTCGCACTCACACTCATGATCGCTAAATGAAGGCTAAATGTATTTTAATAAATGTATTTTGAAGCCTCGAGTATTTGAAATACTAATTACAAAATACTTCGGCTACACGTATTTTAAATACAAATTTCATTTTAAGAAAGTAATTAAAATACAAATACAAAATACGTATTTGTATTTCAATTACGTATTTCAATTACAAGTAATTCAAATACTGCCCAACCCTGGCTGTTGGTCAGTCATATAATTTACATAGATTACTCTGCATTTACCATCTGGTTCATTATTATCTCTTCTATGGCATAAAAAAACCTACCGGAAAAAACCCAGATATCAAACTTAAAACATTGTAACCACTTCTAAGGCTATACAAATTCTCCAAGACCCTAATTGAGGATAGCAAGTTAAGGTATGTATAAATTGTCCACTCGTGATGTGGAGATCCGCATACTACGGCGGCATTTATCCACGGTCCACTCGCATCGCCATCGATACAGATCTTTCGCAAGCCCGCGAGCACGCCGCCCGTGCGCGCTGTGCGTTCTCATGCATATTCATTCATAACTTGAATGCTAATCAGATTGAGTTTGACCATTTGTAGACGCATTGAACAGATCCCACGGTGCGTGCGCCCGACAAACTTGATTATCTAGACAAAATGCGATATTGAGGAGAGGTGGTGGAATTTTATAGACGTTGTCTTGTGTGCCCAAGATTCATTCAAACGCTCCCGTTATACTAAAAAATACGGAATCAACCGAATCATTTGCATTTTAAGAGCTTTTGAAGTGTTTAGGCCCGTGATTTAGGAATATTGTAAAGTTACTCTGAATGTTTTTATAAAGAAAGTATTTCGAAATATCTAGTTTGTGCTATACGCTCATTTCGCGCAGTTTAAAATTGCACGAGCATTCATGACAGCCAGAATGTTAAATTATGAATTGAAATTGTGTCAGAGAAGATATCGCTTTTATCTAATTATATTGAATGCTAACATTCGAATAAATAATGTTTCTGTAATAATTGCGAATAATATTAATGCATAGGCATATTTTCATTACACACACGTACCTATATGGAATCGAGGGGGGTATGTAGATTATTTCTAAACCTACGTTTCGTCAACTGTGCTTTTTAAACCTAAGTAGTAATAGTCGGTGGCCGTTCTTCAAGCACATCTTCATACTGTTGAGAATTTTCTAACGTAAAAACCTAATCATAATTTGCTCGAACTACGAAACGCTTATTTAAAGTTATGGGGTGTAAATTTATAAACCGAAGTAAAAATAATTTGGCCACTTTGTAAAAGGTTGCTTATAGATGATGATACCGACAGATTAACAAAACACGGATGTCGACCGCATCCAAAATTTGATGCAACTCTTTTGAGTATTTTTTCTACTTAAACAGCTAATGAGCATCTAAGAATTTGTTTTTGCTTCTACTGTACTGATTTTAATTAAATAATTAATATAAATTGTATCCAGTATTAAGATTAATTTATACGTTAGTTAATTAATTATCATATACTTTACCAAGATGATACCAAGAAGTTCGCATAGAATTCGATACTAAGTATTTAATTACATATTATGCCAATCAAAGATACTGTTAATAATACGACGAGTATAGTTAAAATAATACTAAATGTAGAAACTTTACTAGTGTCTTTTCTAGTTAAATCCAAGGCCGAAAGTCATCACGTCCTTCTGTTTGCCCTTTTCTAGTTCCGTCCCATCGTAGAATATATTTGTCTGTAATAACGTAACACTTCGTACCGGACCTTCCCAACTAACGAGGTCACGATTAGCATCAACATTGAACTTTGAATACTAGAACGAAAGTATCACATCCTTTTAGGCAATGTCAGCGTTGCAGATTTCGCAAAGTTGATCGAGACCTTGTTCAGAATTGAAAAAAGTACAAAGATGTATTGACGTCACGATAGTTTGACATCTTTTGCGTTAGTTCGCGAGAGTTGTGGCGTTAAGCGGAATCTATGATGCATTTACTTTTATTTAAAATCAAAGAATATTTCATACTGCAACAATACAGACATGCTTAATGACATAAATATGTCATTATCCTACATATTGTACAAGTTGTATTCAGGGATCAACAACACACAATAATATAATACACAACGTATTGGACAATGTTATAAATTAATAATAAGTTATTAACTATTATTAAATGAAACAAAAACTGGCAAAAGTTGAAGTAATTTGCTGTTTTATAATTATAACAACATAAATTGCATTTTATATACTATTGACGCTATACTTATTTTGTCGAGCCAATACTAAACCCCAATGAAATAGTCTTCAAAATTTTGTAACGCAGTGATCCAAGGTCAGGTCACACAGGCCTAATGCTAAATCTATCACTGTAGACATATGGAAAGTCAAACGCAGAAGGACAAAACGATTGCGTCGCAAAATGAAACGTTGATGGCTTTGTAATTAAGTTTACTGTATTGTGGCCAATCAGTTTGACAGTAAGGTCAGTCACCCACTGTCGTGTGGGAGGGGGACAGGTCTGAGTGCGTGTGGGATAAAAATAAACCTTTTAATTGTGTGCGTACATTTCATATTTGTATAATCATATTTTTCCTTTGACGTGATGTGTTAGAATGCGAGTATGATGTATTGATGACGTCAAACGAGTAGAAAGTCCTGGAATTATTTGTAGAGATCATATTAATGAAACTGACAATATTCAGTTTATGTTTGTGTCACACAAATCTTTAGAGCACCACGGCACATATTCGTATAGTCATTGACTACGGGTGACCATATAAGGGTTGAAGGCTGCTATAATGTGGGGTCAACTTATAGAATAGTGTGTGCTAATGCATATGTCCTCCTTTCGGAAAATAAGGTCCTCTGAAGAAGCAATCTGGCACAATGCTATAACTGCAAAGAACTTTTTACATTTTTACATTCCTATGCACCACAATAAAATATTTAGAATTTGAATTTGAACTTTATAAAATAAGAATGCATGAGATTGTGCATTTGACGACAGCTCGGATTTGCGACAATTATGTCCCAAGACCCAAATAGATAGGGAAACGAAATAGTGTTATTCATTCATCATCAGCCCATATACGTCCCACTGTTGGGCACGAGCCTCCTCTACCATTGAGAGGGTTTAGGCCTTAGTCCACCACGCTGGCCTAGTGCGGGTTGGCGGGTTCGAGATTCTCGACCGCGTGCCTAAACCTCGAGGCCATCACGACTAATAAATAGTGTTATAACAAATAGAATAAATATGGAGAAATAAATATATCCCAACCATGTACCATCATGCCAGGTGATGTTTTTATGCTACGATTAAAGACTCCAAATTGCCGTGGCATCATAAAAGAAAATACTTTTTCATTGCTTTTAATTTTTTCCACGCATTCTAGACAACTACGTAAAGTAGATCATTGGCTGCATATATGTGATTTTGTAACGTAGTTACATTTTAACAGGTATTCTATGACGTTAACTGCTTGTGGTACACTTTAGATTAAGATCTGGTATCAAGACTAATTGCATGCTACTAGGACAGTTATAAAAATAAACATGAAAATTACGGCTATTTACAAGGTAATTAAACATTTAATGATTTAATTCAACGCAATCATGCAATTAATCGCTCCTAACGCGGTCTAAACGCAGCACGAACTGCTGCCACAACCTTCAGGCGAAACTTTGACGCTCAAGAAATATTGCCATGGTAGTAGACCTATTATTCACTGATTTCATTATTGTTTCGGTTCTCACAACGAGTAACGTTGTGGTCGTAAAATAGTAATCTTACGTAATAAAATATTATATTATTAGACAGGCCAATAAATTAACATAAATATTTAACTAAAAACTCAATATTAGCTAACTACAAAGAAAAACGGCTAAAAAGGGTGTAAATCTAGATGAAAATGGTGTAAATACACAAAGATGCCGTATGCATTGAAGTGTAAGCTTCTTTCAAGATATTTTTTTAAATCTCAGGATAAAAAGCTATTTATATTAGGTTTTCCGGCTTAAAAATAAACGCCGCAACTTGTCATATTATTGCAGTGACTAAATGTCAATATATAAAATGTATATGTTAGGAATAATTTCATAGGGAGCAAAAGACAACATTGGATGCATAATTTAGGCGTTGTTTGCACTTTTGTCTCCCAGCAGACCACAAAGATTGTCTGGGTTTTACCCGTAATGGGTCAATTTGAATAACATGTTCGAGGAAGGCACTCGAATCGATAACAACACAACTGTCAATATTGTGTGTCGGTACGCAAATCGCATTGGGTCACAGATAAATGCTGCGTTGTGTACCAGATTCCCTATTACTATCGCCATGAGCGCGGTACCGTAAGCAAACGCTTGTTTTGGAAGTCAAAGATAACAATAGCATGTAAACATACCTTGCGAAGAAAAACTTTCGCATTCAATCGGTGGAGCTTGTATCGCTTGCCAAATTCGTTTATTTTATCGTGTTTACTACGAAGAATTTTATAAAGCACAATTTTATTTTATTAACGAATAAATAATTTTTATAAAAAAAAACCGGTAATTTTGATTTCAAAAAATATTATTAAGGTCTGATGTCTGATAATATAACCATATTATAATAATTTTTAATTAAACTTTTTTTTATTTGTTTTAGTAAAGCCTGTTTTCTTCAACGTATAAAGTAAAAAAAAACCATCAATATGACCTTAGAACCGTAAACAAGAACATAACAAGTATTACATACCCACAACACGTATCTTGGCGATAACAGAAAAGCACTCCTTAAACACTGCTGTTTCGGCACATTACAGTTACTTTTAAACAATATTTACTCGCGGTCCATTTGGTTACTTTTTGTAAGGCGAAGATAAGAGCCACAACACGCTAATGGATACGGCCATTACCTTACGTTCACGTTAAATCCGAGCGCTGTGCCCTAATTACTTTTAAAACTAAAAATAATATACATTAGGTGAATAAAGCAATATTATGCGTATGATGCGATAATTATCACCCTCCCCAGTTTATTTAAGAATATAAAATTAGATGTAAATTCTAAAAATATTTTTTTTGCCATAACCTAAAATCAACCCCCTTTATGTATGTTAATGTGTTAGGGGTACGCGAAAGATCGATAGAAACTCTTGGACTATATGCGTCCTTACATCTACATAATTATTTTTTCAGGTGCTGGCGTTATTCCGGTCAGTAAAAGTCCGTTTTGTGTATTTTTTCCCGATTTATTTCATCTTCGACGTGAGTATCATTCTACAAAAGGCTTTCATTTCTTTTTTCGAGACTTATCCGGCTATGCCGAGGCCTATATAGCTGACATTCTGTGATTTTCTTGTAGCGTGTAAATTGTCGTCACTGTTATGAACTAAAAGTTTACCCAGATTGCACAGTGTCCAAGAGAATATCCCGACGCCGATATATTCCATTAACATAGAAACATGATTTTACTTTGTAACAGTGGACTATCTGCTATAAAGTTGCAACGAGGTCAGATAATTTGGGTGAATACGCAATCTACACTACCGTAAGATAAAATCCAGAATCATAACTAAATATCCACTTACTACTTGACTGCCTCGTGGTCTCGCGGTACAAGTATGTGCCGTGGGATCTAGAGGTCCTGGGTTCGATTCCCGGGTCGGACAAAGTGCTATTGGGTTTTTCCATTAGGAAATTCTCGGTAACAGCACGGAGTCTGGAAATGTGCCCGAAAAACGGCAATAGGCTCGCCCCCTATTACGTGGGACTGATACATACCTGGCGAAATGTGGGTGCAGAAATGCACCTCTGCCTACCCCTTCGGGGAATACAGGCGTGAGTTTATGTATGTATGTATGTATGTATGTACCTACTTACTATAACTTTCATCTTTTTAAAAAATGAATTTGATAGACCAATAAATATCGTTTATAAATAAGTATGGTATATATTTTTTTAAAAGGTCAATAAACCCACTCCATCCAACTATATTTTTTTATTAATGAGATATGCTTTGATAGTATCTGCAAATTTATAGTAACAATTATAATGACGCAAGACAATTACATTAATATAATTAATAAATCGGTTTGAAACCTCCTATTCAATGTTCAACATTATTTATTGCTTGTCTTATAGCACACAGCTTCTAAACTATTTCATAATCGTGAACTCCATCAGTCACAACCAATAAATACACATAAACACTTTGTGGAAATTCATAATTATGGTAATTTACCAACGAATTAAAATAAAACACACATGTGCCCGTGGTCATGTCACCACGCAATCGATACCTAAACATTACATAATAGCAACACGTGATAATAAACCTAAAGTGTAATTAGCCTAATGCATTTTATTATACATTTCAATTCGGTCTAATGACATTTTTCTTTCGAATCAATATAGATTTTTATTGGACTCCAATATTAATTATTTATTTATTTAACACTTTATTGTACACTAAACATAAAAAAACATACATTGAAAGGTACAAATGGCGGCCTTATCGCACATGGCGATAATATTCACCACTGGAAAAATCTTAGTATGAATTAATTACTATTGTTGCATATTTCTAGACAGGCGAACGTGTCTACTGTCTCTCCCTGTCTTCCCTCACTGATTTTTTCTGGTCGTAGACAGAGGAATAAGTAACTAAACCGTGGTTTACTTTGGGTCTATCTTATGCGTCACAGCCGTGATTGTAGGTATAGTTTCTAAAAAAATACTAATCAATTTATTTTTTAATTACTTCCATTGATATTACAAGGAGATTTCTAATATCTGATGTTTGCAAACGCAGAGAATGCTGTAGTTTCTTCGTCATTCGGGAACTGAATACTTTTTGTCGCATGGTTGTGCATTACTGATGGTGTCGTTAAAACACATTAAAATTAATTTCGAAAATCCAAGATGCATTTTTAGATGAGATAGGTAGGGTGTTATTTGAGGTATCAACAATGGTACCAAAGGCTCTATAAAGTTAATACTTTTCAGGATGATATTCCTCCTTCGCTGGGGCACTGCCGATTGATTTCCGGATTGCAAACGCTCGCTAATGGGATGGAGATTGCATTCCTAGCGATGTAGGATACTCAATGAGTATATGATGAATGTATATGGCTGAAGTTTGAATAGGACACAAAATATATCAAGATATACATATATATATGTATATCATCATCATCAGCCCATCTACTGAGAGGGTTTATATACGTATATAGGATTATAAAATTTCTGAACATGTTTAGGGGATAGTCTTAACGAAATTTTATCAGAAGAATTTTAGAAATATCTTTAAATTTTAATAATAAAGACAGAAAGATGAATAAGTTGATCTATGTAGTTATCATAACAACTGTTGTTGTAATTGTACAATAGACGATCATTTGTAGACTAATTGAAAAAAAATAATGTAATTGAATGAGTTTTGCGTATTTTTAAACGTTGATAGAAGTATTACTAATAAGTAAAGCGAAAAAGTCAGAAATTATTTATTAAAAAATGTTTTATTAAAATCTTAATCGGTTAGCTTAGGACATGGAATTTAATGTGTCTACTTGGTAGTGCGTGCGATAGTTTAGACTACAGCATAACGGGTTGACTCGGCTCGACTGTTCAAACTATTATTGCGATAGTAAAACCGTACGAGTATTGACCTAAAACGCATTTGTATTCTCGCCATCGCTGACGGGCGCTCTGGTACGTAGCAGCAAAATCTGCTTACCAAGATAGAAAATTGTTTACTATTTACTTAGTAGTTTGCTTTTGATGAGTTAATCAAAACACACAGCTACGCAAGAAGTAGAAAACTCTAGAATATTACATCCATTCGTTTACTTTTGCATATTTTTTACATTTGTACGCGAAACAAAAGAATTGTATTTAAAATCTAAAATTTATAATAAGTAAGCAGTCTTAATCTTTTTTATATCGATCTAAAGTAAACTGTTTACAGTGACCACGTAAATCTTCAATTAAGATTTTTTTTCAATTAGTGGACGTCCAAAGCTGCACTTGTTCGTACGAGGTCGTTCATCAAGCTCTTTACAGCTGAAAATATTTGTAAAAATATTTTACTTGTAAGGTACCGGGAGCGTCGTCAACGTTTTAGAGAATCTTCCAAAGTCACGTCACAGTTATACGAAAGTATTGGGAATGTACACAGTTTATGTTTGATGTATACAAATCACTGGCGACAAATGTCTCACAGCGACGCGTCAATGTCACACAACTCTACCTCCTCCGAGAACTCATTAAATTATTTCGAGAATCCGTGATCGTGGCGTATGGAAAATACTATGTGATCATCGATGTAAACTGAATAAGATAAGAATAAGTACAGTAAATTTCACGAATTCTTTCGGGACTAAGGCCGTTTTTTAGAAACACCTTTACATTTAAATTTAAGTAGCATTGAAAATGCGTTATTTCTTTTTACAACACAATTTTTATTTTTTTATCCGACAATAAAACAGCAATATTAAACTTTTTACAAAAACGTCTAATTTGTAATTTTTCGGAAAACTAATGTGAAAATCTATCCGAGACGCCGCTCTTGGTTAAATAAATCTAGGTCATAAAGGTAATGGATATGAGTACATATGCGTTTACTATCTTTATAGGTACCTACTGTAAGACAAGTCTACAAAACCTATCAAAGGTTTTAATATACACAACTTTAAAATACAATTCTTATCTTAATATAATTATATTAGCAAAAAATACATATTAGACAAGAGCAACCTTAAATTTAATATTTTTTTGGTGGACTTCATACATACCTACGACGAAGTTATTTAAGAAGAAAATATAAAGTTAGTATAAAATATAAAGTATATAAAAGCAATATTTGCTATAATTACCCTAACGGTTAAGGAACGTGATAACTAAATATCAAATCAATACCAAATACAAACCTAACTAAGTAGTAATCGCAAACAAGACATACATTTAGTCATTACACAAACAGATTTGCATAGGACAATATAATCTAAACATATCGCATGTGATCGAATTGAATACTAATTAATTTACACATAAACATAGAATATGTCGATAAACCGAGATATATGCATAACTGGTCATTGACACCGCCTCCATAACAGTTCATCAAATGTATGCAAGCAACGATCACAATGAAAACCAAACAAGCGGAGCGGTCATCAAAACGATTTTTATTACACGCCAAACAATAAACAAACGAAACTTTAATGACCTTGTGAATAACTAAACATCATTTCAAACGGGGGACAACTTAATAGATTCTAAGAACAATTTGCATGTGGTTACACTTGACGAAACCAATTTTCGCAGTTTCTTAATGTTTAAACAACAGTGATAACTAGGTGGAGTATCCACTGCTGTATGAAAGCAAAAATGCTAGGCATTATCGTACTGGTACTGTACTTTGAAACAATTATAACGTTTTACCTAACAAGTACCCAAATCATGAGTGTTAATTAATAGTACAAGTTAGAATCAATAAAACTTAATAATTCAAGGATAGAAATCTGTGATCCTAGTATTATCTGAGCACTATTTGCTGCGGCAGTTGCCAACTAAACATCGTACATCGTATGTAACACAGTATAATGACATTACACACTAACAAGATCTAAACGCAGACTTGACCGATGACGTCGTAGCTTCTGGGAAAAAACAACGCATTACCGCGAACGACTATCAATTCCCACGGCCCTTAGGGTGCCAAGTATAATTCTATTCATTAACCCGTCATTGAAGATTGAGTTTGATCGATCATTGCCTGCAATCGCCGCGATAGGTAATCTCCCAATGTAGGTAAGTAAATTCGATCTAGACTTGTGTTTGTAAACAGTATTTGGATACGGTTACAACATAACGTAGTATGATCGTGTCTTTAAATATACAATGTTGTATACTATTTATACTTCAACCATACATGTTATGGATGTATTTTGTTGTATTTGCGGAAGGATTTCTTATAGGTGTAAATGATTTGCGTATCTATCAAGCTGCCTAATCTACATTGCATGTAAACAAACGAAACAAGAAGACAATCGCCCGAGTATGCAAAGAAAACTCCGAAAATCCTACTGATGAAGCTAAATACTGTGTTTTTTCTTTGGAAAACAGTTGCATTGTCACGATTGAACCTATGATTAATTAATCCAAACTGGTAAAAGCTCGATTTTATTACTTAGCTTCGCATCCCCATCCAACCATGAAAATGAAAGCTTCAATCTATATGTATTTAAATCGACAATATCAGATTAAACAGTAAATGGTGGCTCCATAATGGAATTTTAGAAATCGTATTACAAGTGACTTGCAAATATGCTATCTTATTCACTAGTTATTACTAGAGCAGAATTGTGATCATAGACAAGCGATACAAATTCCAATGACGTTCGTTAAGTGATGTGTCAATCGAATCTATGACAAATTGTCTGTGTATAATGATTGCTCTGAGAATTTTATTAGCCGCTGAATGTAGATAGAAAGCTTCGGTCAAGGCATATGTTGAACATCAAGTACGTGATGTGAAATATATCATAATATAATATTTATTTATAAAAGACTATTACAAGTTTGCTACGATTTTTATATGTAAAACTCGAATGTTTTATCAAATGCAGTTTTGTGATCACGAAAATGATAAACCACATTATAGAAACGGAAAGAAATGCTAACTGCTTTTGACTTTGTTTAGAATTATATTTTTAAAATTCCCTGTAAATGGCTTCCTTTAACATAAGCTCCAGTACCAAAATCGTATATAATCTGTTGCCATTTTAAGATGCAAACAACCAAGAGATATCTCTCACTCATTAGTCGATACACCCAACACGGTGCAACATTTCAAAGGCAATTAGTTTCACAACGGAACACTGGCTTCTATTCCCGGTCCATAACTCACCGGTCCTAATCTAAGAAATGTACCAACACAGTAACTCAAGGCCAGCTTTCACCGGCTGTAAAGCTCAGTGATAACATTGAAAAAGCGGTTGCGTTGTAATCAGTTTGCTTTACGTTTCGGATAACAATCAAACGCGGGTTTTACGAGCGTTCTAGCCTAATTTTATGGACCGTTATCGGGCGCGGTGCTCTGGTCAGTTTTTCTTCCTTACAAATTGCGCGCAAGATTTATTGCCATGCTAAAACGTTGCGTTCGGCTTATGAACTTATGTTGCTTGGGTAATATCCGGTTGTGTTGCAAGCTAACTAAAAATACTCTTCATTGTACACTTAAACTGAGCTTTTAACTAGGCTAACTGTTGTTATTGGTTTAAAGATGCACCTAATCCGTAATATCTATTTTTTTAAATAACAGATTATTTTAGAAATTATTACCATACATATTTCTGGAATATATTTTTTTAAATTTTCGTTTCGGGTAAAATTCATAAGTAGTTTATGAAGAAACATCAAATTTTCATATAAGTGTAGGGTACGTTTTACGAGTGCAGAATTATGACATCGTATAAAAGCAATAAAACAACTAATACTACATTCGCATACTCCTACATTCCGAAAGTTTACGAGTGTCGTTAACCGATATAAATAAGCTTTAATATACTCAACTTGATTAACATAATATTCTCATGGAAAACTGGAAATTAATCAAAGTATACTAATAAATTCTGCTGATACTCTTAATCAAGATGTTGTCATCATGTGCTTAGACACGCTTATATTATAGCAGATACATGAAACCAGTAGAAATGTATTTATTCTTATAAACGAGGGCCCTGTTTTAATATTTATTCAAAATTTATAATGGTAAAGTCGAAAGTCGGTCATCTGCTTTACGCTGAATTATTTGGGACACATCATCATCAACGGCAAGTCCTGCATATCCTTAATATTCCCGTAACTTTTACATATACATATATGCGTACCACATATAAATATTTGGGTATCGCTACAGCCCACTAATATTTCTTTTGTGAAATAGCAATGGCAATAGCAGCCATAGAAACGACACCAGACAACAAAGCTATTATTCAGAGGACAATCATCTAAAGTTACTAATACGTTATTGCTACGGAAAAGTCTCGAAGGTGTCAATCGGATTTGTCGAACACTTGAAATTCCTTTTGAGAATTCTTAGGCACGAACTTCCGTCATCCTTAAGAGGCAAGTTATTAGTGATTTTTTTTTCTTGGTTGAACGAAAGGGACTGGTAATATCTGGCGTAACTCCAAAAAACTTAAGCTATTTTTGTCTTGAATTCGTAATATTTTTAGTACCTGTCTCCGTACATTAATTAAATTAATCAGAGACAAAATAAATAGGAGTGATAATTTCTTTCTTGAACAATCAATACGGTACCGATAACTTCATAAAAATATCTATTGTCTCCGGGCGAGCGACGCAAATAGGTTGGTCGCTAAAATAATAGTATAACCACTCAGTCTCTTTAAATAATTACTCACACTTAGCAGCGTGGAAAAACGTTCGCGCGAGGGTGGCTCCGTACCACGGCTAAATTTAGCTCATTTCGACAATATACACCACACTTCGCACCAACGGAACGTGATTTTGGTTCAAGTATATCGACCGCTTGCGTTCTTGGTTTAGTCCTTGTTACTTTCTTACCCCTCTCAGGAGGCCCGTACCCAGCAAGTGGGAGGTATATTGGTTGATGATGATGATGTACAAAGTGATAGTAAGGCATGAACGAGAACTAATACAATAATGGATTATGAAGGCTTATTTGGAGCAGTCGGCGGCTCGTAGATAATATTTTATAAGATTAACATAATTTATTTAATATTTAGAAAGGGAGAGGACTTGCAGCAAGCCTGGTGGCGAAATCGGGTCTGTTATATTAGCTATTTATATACATGTTTACATTTCTTTAGGACGTTTGTGAGACCAAAAGGTTACCATTACACAGGCCTCGGTATCTCATTATCATATTTTCATAGTATAAAGACATAAATAACTAAAAATATGTAGTTTAGATATATTTCAACAAATACCAATTTACCTCACTGCCTTGCGTGAATTTATAACATTTATATAGATAAACCTAATGGCTTGTAATATGTATATCATACATACATACATAAACTCACGCCTGTATTCCCCGAAGGGGTAGGCAGAGGTGCATTTCTGCGCCCACATTTGGCCAAGTATGTATCAGTCCCACGTAATAGGGGGCGAGCCAATTGCCGTTTTTCGGGCACATTTCCAGACTCCGTGCTGTTACCGAGAATTTCCTAATGGAAAAACCCAATAAAACTGCCCGACCCGGGAATCGAACCCAGGACCTCTAGATCGTACGGCACATACTTGTACCGCGAGACCACGAGGCAGCGTATATAACCTTACAATTTTCCCATCGTTAGGAATAAAAGAATAGGGGAAAAACATTTTCGCCCATGACTGCTGCAGAAACCGGGTACATTATTTATTCGGCCCCGTCGGCGAATCTGTCGACGTCGTTCCCTTATCCCGAACCTTTATTTTGGGGATTGCCGAGGGTTATTGAAGTTCGACGATCCTTAAAGCCCAGTCATCAGTCCCTTTCTTTTTTTATAGTGGCACACAATAAATCTACTCAATCGCGCTTACATAAGTGCAGTTTAGATATTGACTGGCAAAAGTCGTTTTGCACTAATAATACAATAATGTAACTCTACTTATTAATTTATAAACTTGATTATATTTATTTACGTTTAAAGGACCCAAAGTATATATTTATTTATATTAGTATTGTTTTTTGCTTCCGCAATCTCAGCAAGCTTGTATCCTAATGACGGTTACGGACCATGGTCAAGTAGCCGTCACTGATGGGCGATTTATATACTGTTTTCTGACAATAAGTTATCACATTGTAGTCTAGGACCTTCCTAACAATGCGTTATGCGACATGTGTTCAAAATGGCTGCTCTAGGGAGATCGGCTGATCTGGATGGGGAGATCAATCAGTTTTATACTATGGTGTAAGAGTTTAGGGCTACATCTCTCGCGGATAATATCATAGGTAAGGTTATAACTCTGTCTACAATAGTGTCAAGTCGGTCGAATACAAATATCTTATGACCAGCCTACTAGTTCTGTTTGTACAGCTGTTTATGAAATAGGTTGTAGACAATTATTCATAGAATGATTAACTTTGCGATGCACATGCATCATGCTTTAATATACGTATGTGCTATCTTCACTCTTTTTCAATCTTTTATAGTTACGACTATCACGCAGAGAAACGTATAATTGCAACATGAACCAACATTATTCCATACTAGAGATCTTTGAGAGAGGCTCATGTCAAGCAGTGGAGGTCTTTCAGTTGATGTTTTGAATGGAAACTACATTCATATATTTCTCAATTCTAATTCCATATTAAGCAAAGCCAATTAGGTGTAAATTCCTCCATTATTAGATTTATATATATAAAAGGACGTTAAAAAAGCATCGTTGTTGGGATAGATAAATCAACTGTCGCAGATGGGCGTGGAGATTGATGATTGTGTAACCAACCAAGAGAATGACTTGTCTATTTTGACCGCGGGGAATGCACGCGACAACAAATAAATAACATTACATACTAATTAACGTAAAACGGAATTTATTTACTTCTTAGCATAAAAATAGATTGTAATTAATAAACTAAGTCGTCCCTTACCGCGCAGTGTATTAGTTGGCTGGTGCCATGAGCGTAAGATTCCAGTCAGTTTATTGCTCCTTTGTATTTGTTATGACGTCAGTCCACTTATGACGCCCGAGAACATCTCTGTGACGTAGTAATGCAGTGTGTGTATAAAATAACGATGGAATATTTTGTGAGGTTAATGTAGCAAGCAAGTTTTTATCGTACACCAATACAATACTCCTTTTATTGCACTGAGAAAAGAAGGTTCTATGGCTAATGAAGATCGTTTATTTCATTTGTAAGGCCAATACAAAAAGTGGCGTAAATGAACAAGTGAGCCCTCTGATTTTAAGTGGGGATTATCGGTGCTTTGCCGGCATTTAAGGATAATATTATTTTGTTAATGTGAGACGCACGTGACAAAAGAAAAGTACATAAAAACAGAAGCTTGATGTAGTGTCAATTTTGTTATTGTCGCAACACAACAGTGTTACAATAACACGTCTCAAGTGGATGTGACAACAGCGGCGCGTGCGCAACTCAAATCATAACTGCCGTATCCGATTCACCATAACATCGAACGATAATATAACTGTTACGTTTGCGTCCACAAACTTCTAGAGTGACTACTATTGTTTTTACGCGCTAAAATGCAAAGACAACCATTCTAACATTATAAAAGCCAAAATGAGTTTGTATTTTTCGCTTTTTCGTCCTCATTTGTGAACAGCTTGAGATGTATTTTGATACTAAGATAAGATTAGTTTATTATATAATAGTAACTTTCTTAACGCATGTTACTTTAAGATTATTTTATTACATATAAGTATGACTATGATTTTCTAGGAATACATATTTATATTTGAAATAAAATTAATTGAAATGAGTAATTCAGAAAACTAATTAATACTTAAACACCTGGCATATACTTAAAGCACCCGCAATTTTCCTGTTTCACGTTTTAATAACAGCGACCATAAAAACGTCATAATTATTTTATTAAAATTACGCCGAACATTCAACAGTTCAATTGATCTAGGAATAAATTAATCGAAACTCGGAAATACTTGTTCCACGTTATAGTAATAATTCTTTGTATTCTACAAATTAATCTATAAATACTATATATTATGTATGTGTTCAGTATTTAAAGAATTATTTATATTCTTATTTCCAGAATAGATATTGGTAGATTGCACTTTTACATTTGATAAATTTATTTACATACTATTTATGTGTAGTTTTAATCTGTTTAGTTTTCCCGCATAAAATGGTATGTTATCCAAAATATATTTCTGAGACGTGGGAGAGAGTTAGGATAAGTTCTGAATCAATTCAGCTGCATCAGGAAAGGCAAATGGACAAACCAATAAAAGTGGTTTAATAGTTCAGGACAACAAGAATCATGCGGAATGGAGGAATTGGCCGGGAACGATAACAATATGGTCACATATTATAATAAAAATACCGCAATATTCAAAATTCACGAAAAGGATAAAAAAAAATTACATACTCGTATAATGATCATGTATTCGCGGTGTCATTTCAGACACCCTTGTAACACAAAGCTCACGAAATTGACGCCAATTATCTTATTGGTGTGTACGTATCGCATAAGAGAAGCGAGTTACTAAACCGCTCATTTTTTAAATGTGTATTTTTCGAATCTTTTTTTTTGCTAGCACCTTTGATTCACTAATTACAAAATATTTATAATATTTATGACCATATTTTATGACAATGTCTGTAATAAGATTTTAAAAAGCTAGTCAAAGAAAATAGCACTCGATATTCTCGATATTTCTTAGCCTCATGAGAATACAAAACAAAAAAAGTAGTGCAGTCCAAAAAAATCCGACTGACAAAAAAAGAAATAAAGTGTAACGTCGTTGCAATTAATTAATCTCATCAAAAATGTATTATAACCTTTGCACAGGCGATTAACTCATTAATACGGCTCTTGGGAACAATAATCTAATATACAATAGCTAAGGGGCAAATTAACGTTAGATAAATGTAGTCACGTTTATTTTAAGAGATTTTGTGATATATTTATAAACGGTTTTTAAAATAGTAGAGATTCGCTGCATACGGTTTGAATGCAATATGGCGTATATTTGTGTTGCTACTAATATAATAAAATATTTTAGATTATATGTTTATTTGTGTAAAACCCATACATTACATGTGATTTTCATTATGATTTTATTTTATGATTATTATTAATTTAGGTCCTATTAATAAAATACGCTTATTCTTTCACCATATTCACAGCTATTGCATTCCTCGAAACAACGGTGAAACTTAATTTTCGAGATCCACCAAAAACGGTAATGCGAATGAATGTTAATTTAAACAAAACATCGCCTTTTGAACCTTTACAAACACCTCGAGTATGCGTATAAGAGACAGCAACTCGTCTGTAATTTCACATCAAATCGAATTAAAAATACGATAATATAATTACACCGCAAGTGAACTTTCGTGGTTTAATGTAATTAGGTAATCGTAATTGCGGTTAAGTATAAATACAAAAAACAAGTCGAGCGATTCTCGTCATCTTTCTGTGATCAATAAATCGTTATCTACCCGTGCCCAGCAGTGGGAAAGAAATAGGTTGATTATAAATCAATAGTGTTATTGAATTATATCAAACCTTACAACCAATCTTCTCCTATATACATTGTGCAAGGTTTAACATAAGACTAATAATAAAAAACACAACAGACGAAGTTCTATTGTAAAAGAATGAAAAAATATCACATTACTTGTAATCTTATACATACGAGTATATCTCTATGTACCCTTCACTAAGTGATCGATATTAATTATTCATAAAAGCCAAGGCACGTCGGGCAAAATCTTAAGTCAGCACTAATGCAATCTAAAAGGAGATACGTCAGGATGACAGGAAGCTTTCAGCTGATTGGATGACGAGAAAGGGTTAGCGCCCCATTTGGAACGGGTTGCCGAGGAAGGGAGCCACAGAGGGTTGGAGAGTCGGGTGCCCTCTGCATATTTAAAAACGTTTACGGTCGTCAAGTTACTACTCCGGTTTTCTTAGCTTTGACTGTAACAACTTCAGTTAGAATAAAATATGAAATGCATTGAAACAAATGAAAAGAATTTTCGTTATTGACGCGCTTACAATGTGAAATGGGTGTATTTGGTCCAAAAAATCTGGTGCCGAATCATACGACTGCATGTAAAAACTCTCTTTCTGTATGTGAGAACATATTAATGATGATTTAAAGACAACAAATATGAATATGTATGTAATTTATTTCTACCACTCATTATGGTAGAAATATATAAAATCAATTATGACAAAATTTAACACTTAATCTTTTCTATTTACATACAAAGGTACAATTATTCCTAGAATAAAAATGTACCAGGCACAAGTGAATAATATCAAAAAAACTTGGAAGACAAGAAAAATTCTATTCATAATATAAATTTACTGCATATGATTTTCTTACAATAATTCTCAGTAAATATGAAGACTTATAAGTTTGCAAACTACATAGGAAATGTCAGCTTACAAATTGTAAACCGTCCGACAAGACTTGTTCAAGTATTATGATGTTGGATAATTAATGAACACTACTGACATTCTCGACCTGTAGTGCTTGTATTCTAAAATGGATGTATTACAATATTTAAAAACCAGTTTTGGACATACATAAAAACTTCTTTGATATAATAATTAAGGCTAATAAAATGTATGTTACATGTTTAGATTTTTTTTTATTGAATTGCCCTTGATTTTATTATGTTACTTATTTAAAAGAAAAAATTACATATTATTATGAAATTGGCTATATATGGGAAATAAAATATTTTCTTTGGAAACACAACAATGTTAATTGTACTTACACATTTCTAACACTTTCTTTGTAGAAAAGAAACTGTGGCACTAGAAGAATAGTGATAAATGTTTGAACATTTAAGGAATATTTTTATGATACACAGTCATGGTCAAGTTTTGTCATAGTAGGTATTATTCTTTTTAATAGGCTCATCCATTTTTATTGCCTATTTTAAAATGAATAATTTACATTTGATCTTAATGATTAAAATAAAAATATTCTTTAATTCTGTCATTATAAAAATTACCAGCACCCATGTCAGTTCATAAATTTATTATTTAAAACTTTCAACTGATAAAATTGTTAAAAATTATAAACAAACTTATTTGTGGAACTGTTCCCTTGTGTTAGCGGCTTTGTTGATGAACTATCAGTTGGCTTAGTTTATAAATTAATAGATACCTATATAATAAATTCATCAGTCATCTCACACTAATAAACAAGGCTTGTGTCATGGGAATCATGCACTACATATTTTTCAATCCTAGACCTCCAACTAATATTTGTGGATCACACAAAAATATGTCAATCAATGCAATGATCTGATGATATGAATACATTTAATAAATGTACAACATTTTCTATACATACAAATAAATAAAATTGGAGTCTGTTTGTAATATTGAAATAACCGCTTTTTAATAAATGCATATGGATGTATGTATACATGGTACATCTACCAAAATAACGTTTTTTACAATTTTTGTCTGTCTGTCTGTTTGATCCGGATAATCTCTGAAAAGGGTGGACCAATTTTAACGGGACTTTCATTGGCTGATAGCTGATGTAATAAGGAGTAACTAAAAACTAAAAATAAATTATAAAAAAAACGTAAATATTTTTGTACAAATTATATAAAATGAACCATAGTTAAATTATAATGTAATAATAAAAGATTTTTCTTTTCTGTATTGACTTCTCATAAGTGCTATTTGATTGCCTATGTGACCAAATAAAGCAATTTCATTTCATTTCATAACTTAGGCTACTTTTAGTTTATAAATTTTCTTATTAAAAATAAATTTTCCTCACGGACAAAGTTGCGGGCACAGTTAGTTGTACATAAAATTTATTTTTATTATTGTCAAAAACTGGTTTGTATTAATTTCTATTCAGCATGGCCGCATTGGTGGTACATGGTAAATTTGGTGTTGCAGAACACTAATAGCACAGTAAAGAAGAATTGTAATTATAAATTCATCAAGATAATGAACAGTATAACATTTTAAATTTGTTTAAACAGTCTCATGTGGGTGAAACTATGGCAAAAAATGTGTGTGGGCCAAACAATATTGTCAGTTGCGTAAGAGGCATAATTGTGAATTTTTAAATACATGCTGCATAGACAAATTATAGGTCAAGAGAACTAAGTTGAAGACCATCACAATAATTACAATAGATGACATCATACACCTAAATGTACACATAAACTACCTATGCCTGGGTTCATTAGCAATTCATGAATTTTTAAAATATGTTTTGCAATGATTATAATTTTGTTACTTATAATCATTATAATGTTAAGACCCCATTATGTTTTTTTTTTTTTTTTTTTTAAATCATGCGGTCAGCCTTGTCGGCTATAAGCAGATGAGTTGAATGAATTTGGGCGTGTAGGACTTGGCTCCCAGCGGAGCCAGCCCTTTAAATTACATTATATTTAGGTATAGTCGAAAATATCTCGTCGCTTTTTTAGCCGACGTATTGTTTCCGGATAGAGGAGCTGTTCTGCTAGCTGATTGGGATGTTTTTGCAGTCTCGATTTGTATTTGGATCCACAACTTTCTATTTCTTCTTTAATGGTTGGTATGTGGAGAATTTCATGTATTTCCTTGGTTGTGATCAACCATGGTGCATTTGCTATTTGTTTAAGGATATAGTTTTGTACCCTTTGCACTACCATTATGTTGGAGATACTGGCAGAACCCCACAATTGTATGCCATATGTCCAAAGCGGTTTCAGTATTGTCTTATAAATTAACAATTTGTTGTCAGTCGATAGTTTTGAGTTGCGACCTAGAAGCCAATAGAGTCCTCTGTATTTTAGGTTGATCTCATCCCGTTTTATTTTGACATGCTTCTGCCAAGACCCCATTATGTAAATAAAATTTACATATTGCAATGTAGATGCATGGCTAACATGATTATCTATAGTTAATAGCCATACTTCGCTTAAACCCAGTGCTACCTCATATTGTTAAGTAAAGTGTAAGAGAATATTGTTTTTTATTGACATTCCATAATTTAATTCTTCAGTGAGAAGCAGCTGGACGCAGGCCACTTCCAGCAGAACACTCTGGAGGTCTTTGGGAGAGGCTCATGTCCAGCAGTGGACATTTTTAGGCTGATGATGAGAATGATGATGAATTTAATTCTTGTTTGGGATTATTAATTTAGCTTTGTGATTGAAAACTTAAAACAATTTCCGCAAAGTACATGACTTGTACATTAAAGTTTTCAATTTGGTATTATTTGAATGATTTTTTATAGTAAAGGAATTATTAATCTAAAAGACCTCACATTTATAAAAAATGATTGCTGGAACCCATTCAGAACCTTTAGAACAAATTTACTTTGGCATCCTGGCAAAGTTGCATATTTCTTTAATATTTCACGGCATGCAAAAGCAAATAATGTTATACTTCAGAACATTGTTGCAGGTTAAATATATTGTACAAAACATGTCATGCTAAAGGTTAAAGTAGGCTGACATAGGTATGTTATCTGTTTATCTGACTGTGGAATTTGGTATAGTAGATTTGATTGTATGTGTGAACATCATGTGGCCTTGTCTGAGTTATTTGAACTTTCAAGGATGGTTCACACAGTAGATAACAAAGTGGGTGGGTTAATGACATTTAAGATTTACTGTGTTCAAGAAAATATTGTCAGTCAGTTTTGTTCATTATTTAAAACACTTGATCAGCAAATTTTATGGCAGTTATAATTATTCATATATAAAATGTTAATCTTTATAGGGACAATATCCAGATTGGGCCAACATGGTGGATTACAGCTTTTTTTTTACGAGAGGAAAGTGCCTTAAGCTCCCCTGTTTGGTACCTCGGGGGAGGCCGAAAGGGGTGTATTGGGGTCTCTGGCGTTCCAACTCGGTGTGCGGAACAATTGTTGGCATAGCTGATGGTGGATTACAGCCTAACTTTTCTCAGTTGTAGAGGAGTTCAATAAATAACATTGTAAGACATCTGACTGTGATAGCCTAAAACAGATTCAAATTAGCAAACTAGGTTACTTTAGTTTTAAGATTATTCATGACAAAAAAATAAGTAGGAATCTTCTACACGCTGACACATGTGTTTTATGAAAGCTTTGTCTTGTTGGTTAACTTGTGACACATGCATGTGTCAATTTTTATTTCAACAAATTGATAATAGCTTGAAGACACTGTGAAGCACTTTTCCTTATGCATTTGTGAAGTAGGAAATTGTTCATTATAATTTTAGGATAATACAAAGTAAACTTAATTAAAGTCTCAGCCAGGTAGACTGATCTAATTCATACAAAATAAATGCATATTAGTATGAATGAGAATCTGATTATATATCAATTTTATATACTAGCATGACATAGTGACAATATCCTCTTCAATGGTATGAACAATGTGGTGTAATGGAAAATATTGAAGGCTTCAGGATAAAAAAAGCCTAAAAATCATCATTTGATTGCTGCAATTAGGAACAAGTCTTGGCAAATATGATTAACAAAAAAAAATTAAATTACTTACCTGTTAACAAAGTATATCCATTCCAAATATGAAAAATTCAACTCAAGAAACCAATTTTGATAAAGTGTCTGGAGGGATTAAGGAAAAAATATGGCCTAGTAATGCGCTTGGGTAAAGCTATGCCAGTATTAAAATATTTGACAATAACTGGATTAACACGGATGTATAGGTAAATTCAGCAACTTAATCTATACTAATATATCCTCTTCAATGGTATGAACAATGTGGTGTAATGGAAAATATTGAAGGCTTCAGGATAAAAAAAGCCTAAAAATCATCATTTGATTGCTGCAATTAGGAACAAGTCTTGACAAATATGTTTAACAAAAAAAATTTAAATTACTTACCTGTTAACAAAGTATATCCATTCCAAATAAGAAAAATTCAACTCAAGAAACCAATTTTGATAAAGTGTCTGGAGGGATTAAGGAAAAAATATGGCCTAGTAATGCGCTTGGGTAAAGCTATGCCAGTATTAAAATATTTGACAATAACTGGATTAACATGGATGTATAGGTAAATTCAGCAACTTAAAACAACATAAATAAAGGGAAAACTACATGTTTACTATTGCAGATAGGTATTTAATATTCCAGATCACAGGATGTCTGTTATAGTTTGTTTTGTTGACATTTTAAAAGTAACCAAAACATTATTCAGTAAAACTATTTTGTTCTCGGGATTACTTTAGACAACCAATTATTTAAGAATATTTAAAACATACTTTTGCATAATGAAGTGTGATGTAGTGTAAAATTATATTTTGAGGTGCAATATATTTATTTGTCTTTAACATAATAAAATCATATGGACTCACCATTAGAGCTCTTAAGGTCCCTGTGTATGAGCGACATAGGCGCGCCCACGTGCAAGTAGGCCATGCCCTGCGCCACCTGAATGGCCCAGTCCACCAGGATGTCGGGCCGGATCTTCCTACCGCTAAGCACTCGGTTCAGCGGTCCGCCGCGAGCGTACTCCATCACCAAACACAAATTCGGCTCTTCCAGACAAACACCTTTCAACGACACTATATTCTCGTGTTGTAACACCCAGAACAGTCGCGCTTCTTGCAGCACACTCTCTTTTATCACGTCGATGTCCTCGTTGGCATCCTGCCGGGCCGCCTTCACCGCCACGACCTCGTCGTTCCAATAACCGCGGTACACTTTGCCGAAGCCGCCGACGCCGATCACTTCCTCCAGCTTCAGCTCGGAGAAGGACACGCGCGGCGGCTCCACGGCCAGCGGGTCCTCCTCCGTCACGTACACGGCCGGGAATATGCCGACGCGGTCGCCGATCTTGCCTGTCCACCATCCTTCGTCCCCGGATATGTTGGCGTCTTTGGAAAGCACCTCGACGATCTCGCCGCGCCGCAGCGAGAGCTCGTCTTCGCCTTGGGCGACGTAGTCGTAAACGGCGGTGAAGAGAGCGAGCGGCGGGCGTTCTTCCTCGGCCGCCATGGCCCCGCGGCCGGCCGGCGGCATCACCCCGGCCGCGCCCCCATCGCACCTCTCGTCTTCTCTCACGCGCCCCGACACTGCTGCAGCCGCCGCCCACCACCGCACATAACGCTACACACGGCTAAACAATTTGGTTATGATCACCGTATTATTCCGCCATCTTTGTTTCTTACATCGATCATGGCGGTGTTGTCGCAGAGTGTGCACCGTTTGCGATCACTAATTTGCCGTAGCACTCGCGGCGTAACGTATCGTTATGATTCGTTCGATGTCTTCGCTGCGGTAACGTTAATTATTTTCCATTCATCTATCACGTTATTTGATAGACGGACGAAATGACAACCATACCGTAGCGAAGTCAGTGACAAACTGACATTTGGTGTTGCTATAACAAATGTTTCAAATTCTAATCAATGATAAACAACACTACCAATTCTGAAATTTTCAACACAATTAGATTTTTTCAAAATAACGTTAATGACATAAAATAATTATTTATTAATCTTCCCCATTTTATCATATACTAATATACAAACTCTTGCTCTATTCAGATTATTGCCAGATGGTGATGGTAATTATCATTTAGTTTTCAATATAAACCCAGAGATGCCGCTTTTCACAATAAAATTAGTTATGTCGTGTTATTGTAGTGTCATCTATTGTATGTTCTAAGGTACTATGTATTTACTGTCTTCTATATCAAACACTATAGCTTTGTTTTACGTAATTTATAGTTTGATATAGTTCAGTAGTGATTACCCATACCAAGTGTATATTAACTTAAACACAGTAAAGAAAAAAATAAATATAAACGGATTGTATACCTTTATTTTGCCATTTTGGTTGTCGGTCCCATGGTGTAATGGTTAGCACTCTGGACTTTGAATCCAGCGATCCGAGTTCAAATCTCGGTGGGACCTTTATTTTTTAATTACATTGTTTTATTTTATCAAATTTACCTTTTTGCATTTCAATAAATAATATTATAACTCCAGATTGAATATATGCTTCTATTCGTCATTGCTACTGAAATAGCGACAGCAAAATAGCACGCTAGTCTGTGGGGGCTTGAAGGGATGCTGGGTAGGGGAGCATTATTGATCGCACGAAAATGGGATAGTCTTATTCGCGGCGAACACCCAGCCCGCGGACGTGGGACCGCTTTTCCACATTAAAAACACGCTTACACGCCTAAAAATCTTAATAAATAGCCAACATTACGCTTAAAACCAAACATATTTACGCGCACAATATTATAGTTATATAGAAAATGTGATAAAACCATAAATAGTGTTGCGGAGAGTGAAGCACACCGCGTACCGTACAACATGACATGTGAACGTAAAAAACTCTGTGAAATAAATGAAATTTTCTTCATAAATATATAAAAATAGTGAAAAATACGAACCTTAAGTGTCGAAATCAGTTAAATATCAATGAACAAGCGATTGCACGCACGTTTTCAGTGAAAATATATAATAATGGCCGATTTATTTTCTCCTGGTTAAGTGGTGAAAAATGTGTGATTATTTCGTCAAAATGTTTTGCAATTTTAAACGTAAATTTTGTTTGAAATGGTGTTGGCGAAAACGTTGGCCGGAAAATAATATTGTTATTTTTATTTCGTTCGCGAACAGCGTGGCGATTGCGTTTTCTTAGTGTTTATATTCAAAAATAAAAAATAAATTGAAAAAATGAATTCGTTTAATGCACCAACAACCCAAATTAATGCTATAGACAAAATGACCACGGTAAAAAGTAGATCCGTGGATTTAGAAGGTTACGTTATAATAGTAGTGCAAACTAAGGATAATAAAATAAAATTATATGGTAAGAATTTTATTATTTTACTCCTTTATTGTTGTAAGAAAATATTTAAATAGGTACTTTATTTTATATATGTTTTTGTTCATGAATAGAATTGTAATTAATAAAATTTATGACATTTAATGTGACCACGATGATTTTTTTTTGTTTTTATTTATTATAATAATAAATTTATATATTTTAATTTATTACCATTATATAAACTAAGGAATATATAAATTTTAACTAACGTTTTCCTAATATATTTATGAATTAATTTCAATGTGAAGTATTTAGTTGTCGACGCGTGTTTTCTTAAAGTTATATGTGTACGTTAAAATAGTTTTATTTTCCTCATATATATACGAAACAGTCTTATACTTTTTAGTGATAATGGATTTCATACTATACATTTATTAATATACTCGTATATCCAGAGTTTCATGTTTTATAATCAGACATGTTCAATTACTAAGAGGGCTTAATAAATATGGTAAAATTTTATTAACTTAATAAATATTATCTTCCATTTTTACAAATAATTATTTTCTATAAATACAGACGATGTATCTAATAAATATCTTTCACGTTATTATTAACTTTAAATAAATACCTCAGGATCCACATAATTAGTAAATTCTAAAAGCCTTTTTGTCTAGATAAAGATTTAGAGAAGACATAATAAGACCCTTTTGCATTGGTCCTATTTGATTATTGGGAATAGTATTAGAAATTTTATTTAAATACTTCCAAATTAATTAAGATTTAGAATGGTGGTTATGCGACTTTTTGTTTAAAACCAATATTTGATTTAGCCTATTAAATAGTTACTTCTAGGTTGTTTAAAACATGCTCTATTCATATTTACGTAACAGCTTCACCTGTTACTTCTTAATTAGACTCGATTTGCTCGATTGTAACTACGCTGTCTTCAAGTTAAGCTAGAAAATTAATAGCCTTTTAATAACATGGATTTAAATTGCTTTTGAAATTGCACCCTTTGCATTACACAATGATATCGCATTTTAAATGTATGGAGTTTTAAACCCATCATATTGCCTTTTTAATTATTCGGCTCAATTAAATATCTATGTTAGATCTAAACAAGATTCTCAAACTAAAGATACGCTGGACGGTGAAAAACAAATGCATAAATGAATAACTGACTGCCTCGTGGTCTCGCGGTACAAGTATGTGCCGAGCGATCTAGAGGTCCTGGGTTCGATTCCCGGGTCGGGCAAAGTGTTATTGGGTTTTTTCATTAGGAAATTCTCAGTAGCAGCACGGAGTCTGGAATTGTGCCCGAAAAACGGCAATAGGCTCGCCCCCTATTACGTGGGACTGATACATACCTGGCGAAATGTGGGTGCAGAAATGCACCTCTGCCTACCCCTTCGGGGAATACAGGCGTGAGATTATGTATGTATGTATGTAAATGAATAACGTTTTCGAAGAAGTAACAACCTAAACGCTATTTGTTGTAATATCTTCAGAAACTGTTTCAAATGTAAAAATAAATTTTGATGCCAGTATCAAATTCTTATTGCTTCTTAACTATTTTTATTGATCGTACTGACTAGGTTTAATTGTAGCGTAATTAAGAAAATAGACACAAATGAAAATCTATTTTCAAAACTAATTTATCTCCATTTTGAAAAAGATTATTTAAAATTAAAGCTTCTGTTCAATATTAACACTAAGAAAAATTAAATGAAGAAGTTCAATGTCCCGGGAGTTGTTACAAATCCATTTCTTAATTACGATGAAATGTAACGCCAAAGAACTTCGAGAAAAACCTGCCTTTTAAAAGATTTCTACAATGCATTTCTTAGGTGTGTAAACTACCAACCAGCATTGGCCAGCGTGGTGGACTAAGGTCCAACACCTCTAAGATGTAAACGAGGCCCGTATCCATATTTGCAACGTACATAGGCTACGGTAGATAGGCTAGAATTTCAGTTTTTTTGGTTAAATTGTATTTTCATGCGGATTGTCCCACAGGATCCCCATCCGCAGACAATATGGACAATCTAGAGTTAGCAGACGAAATCCTGGACGTCAATGAGACACGGCTGGAAGACATGTCCCGGGCAGAAGTCGTGGGACACATACACGAGGTAAGGATTATAAACTATTAAAGACTCAACAACTAAAGCTATCGAAGGCGGTAGTGGTGTTAGAACTTGCTTAAAATACCCATTCTGTACATCTTTGATACTGACACGGCAAATTGACGACGCCTCCCTCTGGTATGTATAGTTCAAATTGTGTCGTATGACTAGTAAAGAATCATTCTACACTACTTGACAAAATAAACCCGCCTGAAAAAGTAGAGCCGAATGAAGTTGTTACTTAAACTTATTTATTATTTAATATTCATCAAAACTAGGATTTATTATCATAATGGGATACAGGAAAACAAAATACAATTATTAGGAAATGCAGTATAAACTATCCAATCTTAAAGTAAGGTAATCCTAAACATTAAGCCAACCCGCACTAGGCCAGCGTGGTGGACTAAGGTCTAAACCCTCTCAGCTGTAGAGGAGGCCCGTGCCCTGCGGTTGGACGTGTGGCTGATGATGATGATGAAACATTAAGCATCAGCATCCTTTCATTCGTACAAGTTTAAGTAAACAGTGGCGCTAACAAAATAGATAGAATATCCTTCCAAGATTCAAATCAGATTTCTGATACACCAAAGGTTTATACTGATCGAAAGTAGCTCGCGAGCCAAAATAAATTACGATGGAATGGCCGATCGCAATAAATGGTTTTTACTAGGACGTTTATAGCAGATTTATGTCTGACTACCCTCTTTTGAGAGATACATGCGAAACTTTAACGAGGTCTATATATCAGAGCAGGATGGGATAAACTTATGTCATTATGTCTAAGAGCGTAGCTACTTGTAGAAACAAATAATGTGTAAAATCCTTGTCTAAATTCTGCTAATAATAACCAATATTATAATGAAAATAGTTGGAAAGGACAATCACATTTTTGTAAAGTTCTCGTGTGTAGAATAGAATCTCAAAATGGTATCCCCGTCATGAAAATGACTTCACTTCAAAGGAAGTCTATGTGTTGGAAACACGGCACTTTCAATCAGTTAAATAAATATTCTTAGTTTATCTTATACTGTGCAGAAAAAAAAACACATAGACTAAAATATCAAATAAAATATCAAATTCTTTTAGAGCACAGTTAAGCTTTACGGCTAGTAAAGTGTGGTTGCATTTTTTTTAAGGTTCGTAGAACATCATCAAAACCTAACGGCACCTTAGTGAATACTTACCTTTAAAATTCGATTGCACGAACATCTTTTAAGTAATTTACTTGTTGCAGTGTATTTCATCATGCGTCATTAAGCTGCGAGTGAAGAAACGAAGCGAGATAAAAATAGGTAAGTACATCAACGTCTAATTTCCCAACATGAACATAAATCTAGAGCCATAGAAACAAGGCCTTTTAGTGTCTTTGATGTCAGTTGATGAGGTTTCAGAGAAGCAGAACATATACAGATGTAAAATTATGAAATTATTTAACACAATTATTTAAGTAACAGATTTAAAACCAATTTTATTAAAAACCCATCCCTAATTAAAACGCACGTCTAATATATCTCAGTTCTCAACAGTAAAGGAAGCTCGTACTCATCAGTTGAGCGAGCATGGGCTGTTACAGAGGAAACACAGGCGATCTTTATCACAGAATATAATATCTCAATCGCAGTGAATAAACGGGTTGGGATTTGGGCTTAGACAGTAAGACTAGCAAAAGCTTGAAAGTCTCTATTTTCCGCTCCTTCATCTTTCGGTCTCTAAATCTCTTTTGAAAGCTTACGAATACGGCTTACGGACTTTGAAATAGATGGGACGATCATTGACCACCGTTCAAAATGCTGGCTTATCTGCTATACTCTCATACTCTCAAAAATAATAACAGAGTATAATATAAATAATAACTCAATACATTTCAGTGTTTTTTGCTATTTTATAACAAGCCTTAGAGCTTCTGTTAATAGGTGGTTATTTACTTGACATCCACAAGCCCAGGTGCATTGAAAATACTCTGGGCTATTTTATAAGCATCTTAAAATATCTATGACCATACAAAAGGGAGAAATGTAGCTTAAACTACTGATCGACATCCTAAGATACAGAATGATTATGGTTGAGACTGTTGCTTCAGGTTATGTTCATAATGCTATTATATCTTTACCGGATTATTGAAACAAATTAAATTTAAAGGAATTTATTCTATGTGGATAGAAAATGGCAATCCCTTCCAAAAGTATTGAAAATAGTTAATATAAAAAATATATATAAATAAACACAAATAACTGCAAGATCTGCCACGTTTGAGCGTAATTATAATATCAATATTAAAACTATATCATAAATAAACATATTAAGTTAACTTTAGATGTACAAAGTACACGTTAACACGATATACTTACATACATGACACTTTGATGGGTTTTAACCTTAAGTACGATCGCCATTATGAGTTACTGCCCTACCGTATGGTAGAGTCGTCCATTAAAATCGCTATTGACAAATCCCCCTTAGACTCTACATCTTTTTATCTGAAATAAGTCTAATTTCAGCACGTTCTTGAGCCATAATAGGTTACACCTTTTAACTCTACCACAGCCATACAGGAGAGAAACATTGCAAGAGAATAGTCAACCAAGATAAAGAATAGAGTTTTTGAACAAAATGACAGTTAAAAGGATTACTCAGTCATATTCATCCGATTTTTACGCTGAAAGTTTTCTGCTCTTATTGGAATCAGTTGGTAAAAACGTTTGTAATAAGAATATTATTGCTTCAGATAGATTTACAGTTTGTGTTATTTTGTTTTCGCAGTTTTGAGAAAAATAGAATTATGTTTCACCTATGATGTCAAGAAAAATGAGTTTTATTGGCAAAGCCGAAGTTTTTAAGCGAATAAAAAGTACAGAAAATGATATTGTCTGACGTTCGGCGCCGCGTTAGCGCTCTACGATAATATGATTATAGTCGAAGGCTTCTGCATTGAGGCGACCTACACGGCATGTGTGAAACTTCACTAACGTCCTTATGTCAACGTGTTAAGTTCTAAAATCGATTAGCGTTCGATTTAATTAACGGCAATCAATTTTCAGCCCGTTTAACTTTGCGCAAATAAAATCGTCTATGTGTATTAGTGCGACAGGGTCGTAAATACGGGGGGGTTTGTACTCTTTATGGAACTTTGTCATTGTAACGCGGCGGTTGTGATACGTAAGTTGTTTTGACGGCGCTGGCTACGTTTCGCTCGGACATTGCAGCCTTTGAGGTTATACGTTTAGTGTTGCCATATTTAATTCATTACATTTGTTTATCGGTTAATAATAATTTATGACTTATTGATAAGTAATTATATTCAGAATAACCAGTTATAGTTAAATCGTAACAAGTCTTCGCAATGCAGTTGCCTAAATATCGGTTGTGAAACGAGAGACGGCAGGTTTCAATAATAGGCGGTGTCAAATGTTTGAATATTCCACAAATTTCTTTCAGGTTTAGGTACTGTAGAGTCGAAAATCTCTAATTTTATCATGCCCAAGGACAAAATGCTCTTAGTGTGAGATCAGACCTATAAATAACACTTGGGTATTTCTTAACTAAGGAAATGGACTAAGGCCTAAACCCCTCTCAGTTATAGAGGAGGCCCGTGCCCAGCAGTGGGACGTATATGGGCTGATGGTGGGTATTTCTTAACAGCTTTTGAGGCACAGTTGACATAATGCAGATTCGATTCCTGTACCGTAGCATTTATTATGTGATTCACAATTTTTTTCTTATATCTCCGTGTTTTTGACAATGACAAGTTAATTTCAGTTTAATATTATGTGAGCCTAAAGTTATTTATAATGTGATTTTTGGGTGTAACAGTAAAACGCGAAATGCTATAATCGTTAACTAACTGAAATAACTCTCACTGACAGCAATTAAAATCACTAAACCTAAAAAGAAAACTACCTAGAAATATAGGTACTTATTTAGTACGTGATTATAAATAAAATAAATAAATAAATACAACCAATATTCACATACTTAGTTCTGACTGTATACTAGGATACAAGTCCTGTGTCATGGGTATCAGAAACTACGAGAGCGTTTTCGCTCTCACAAACACCCAGACACGAAACAAATATATACATAAACTATTGTCTCGGTGCGGGGATCGAACCCGCGAATTATAGATACACATGTAGATTTGGTAACTGAAAGACTGATTCAAACTAAGCGACCGCAGATTAATTGACGATTAAAGTTAAATAAACATCTTACTTATTAACATACATACATACATACATAAACTCACGCCTGTATTCCCCGAAGGGGTAGGCAGAGGTGCATTTCTGCACCCACATTTCGCCAAGTATGTATCAGTCCCACGTAATAGGGGGCGAGCCTATTGCCGTTTTTCGGGCACAATTCCAGACTCCGTGCTGCTACTGAGAATTTCCTATTGGAAAAACGCAATAACACTTTGCCCGACCCGGGAATCGAACCCAGGACCTCTAGATCGCTCGGCACATACTTGTACCGCGAGACCACGAGGCAGTTACTTATTAACGTTAGCTAATTTAACTTCTACATACGTAAACATGCTTTGTCTCGTTTCTTCTTATGTCACAAGTCAATCAATAGAGCAGGCCAACGCATGTTTACGAGGTAGTTAAAGTAACTGGCGTTTAAATAAGTAACATTTACGTATCAAAATCTAGACAGATCACTGTAGATCTGAGACACAACTTTTCTTCCAACGAAACCCAAAATTCCGGTTTACTAAGCTAAAATAAGCCAAATCGATTGTTGTCTATTTTGATGTGTGCGGGGCATTTAAATCTTGACCTTTACCGCTGGTCTTAAAATATTTATTGGGGCAGTCTGATTATCAAATCTCTTTTTTTAGATTTGAAGTTATTAAATTATTCTTGATAGACCATCACCATCGGCTCATATACGTCCCACTACTGGGGTCGGGCTTCCTCTACAACTGAAAGGGTTAAGGCCTTAGTCCACCACGCTGGCCTAGTGTGAGTTGGCTTGATATACCCACCAACTCATATTTAAGAAAGATATTTAAATCTGTAACAAATTCCAGCAAAAAAAAAATCCATGAAGTCACTGTGAAAATTAGTTCCTATGATAATTGATTTTTATTCAAATTAGGTCATTAAGGTAGTAATTGTGAGCGGTTTTGGAAGTTTCACATTTCTTGTCGCCATTTCATTGTCTGCCGTGTCATAAGTCGGAGTAAGAATTCCAACAAAGTATCCCCTGCCAAGTACAGAGAGCAATATAGGAATATTCGGAGTTTTTCGTCACATTGCTTGGAAATCACGGCCGCATAGAAAAGGGAGGAATTGCATCAAGACTTTTATTTGTTCTGGGTTTTTTCGTGGTGAGTTACTTTGTATTTGACGAAGTATAGCAACTTAGTAACGAGATAGTCTCGAGAGTACTAAAATGCTACGAAAGGAATACCGGAGAATTTTTGGCCATGGTAGCATAAATTTAGGATGTTAGAAGTCAATTTGAAGTGAATAGTAGAGTAAGTAAAATTAAATAATATTTATTGAATCTAAATTTCAAATACATCACATAGATTCAGTCATTTCAACATTTTAATTTTTCCCACAGTACGGAAGGCCGAGTAGGAGAAGAACGGGCAAGAAACTCTGGTGTTGCTCTTTTCGAATCAAGAAATAGTTTACAATAAATAATGATACAAAGATTGAAAAGGTGAATAGCCTAAAATAAATTCTTGTCCTGAGATTGCGTAAATTACTTTTTAGTGAACAAATGTATTATTCCTAAACTATAAAATAAACACAATGCAATATTGAGGCACAGGTATTGCTTACTTGTTGAATAAAAGTATTATAATTAATAATTTGTGAGATATTAGATACTTTAAGTTATTGGAGCACTTTAATTACATAATTGCAGAATATGCAATTTTATTTTTATGTGAGGTTTATTGATTAACATGACTCATCGATGTTTTAAGTAGTAGATTGCAAAGTCCGCATTTTGTATTCCAAATTGAGAACGCAGCTTGATGTACTTACTTGCAACGTGTGTCGAAAAATGTACTTCGGTTTGACGTCAAATACTTTCAAAAATGACAAATCATACATACACACATACATAACTTCACATCAGTATTCCCCAAAGGGGTAGGCAGAGGGGCTTTTGTGCATCCACATTTCGCCAGGTATGTATCAGCCCCAAGTAATAAAGGGCGAGCCTATTGCCGTTTTTAGGACACATTTCCAGGCTCCGTGCTGCTACTGAGAATATCCTAATGGAAAAATCAAAAAACACTCTGCCCGACCCGGGAATCAAACCCAGGACCTCTATATCGCACGGCACATACTTGTGCCGCGAGACTACGAGGCTGTCAATCGTTTTCACGTGACAAATATTAATTAAATGACGTCACAATACCTAATTTTATGCAGAAAAACAAAACCACACTGCTTCGTATGTTAGCAACATGTCATTGCTATAAAAAAGCTATTTCTCTTCATCCATATCAATTTTCCAGCGCAATGAAATAGCGTACACATCTGTCTGTACCACGTAAGCCAGGCGTTGTAGTGTAATTATGCAGATTCCTCTCTTTATGGAGATTACTTCGGGGTATATCGCAAGGCTAGATAGTCAAAGCCGCGTTGATTAAGTTGGCTAATTGTGTGGAATACTCGGCGTGCCGGCATCTGAGCGTTTCTGTGTAGGCGGAGAGAGATTTTTATGTTACATTTGGGTTTGTTTGCGAGTTTTAATTATTGTGATGTGGATTATGTGGTCTTGGGATTGTTTTTATATTACGGAATGTAAGGAAGTTACATAATATATATCTACCATTTAAAATTTTAAAACCTTCAGCGTTATTGAAAATAGATCCGGTATAAGGTGGATTGACGATTCCACAGAAATTATACCGTTTATAACATCTCCATAATCTGATATATTTATTTGTAAAAAAGTAGTTAATATTGTTTTTTCTTTTCATGTTAATTATCATTGCTTACGTCAAATCTAGGATTAGTAAATTAGGTAAATATAAATTTATTAAGCATCAAATTACTTGAACTAAACTCGCTGTGAAATTTGAAAAATCGAGCAAGAATTTCTTAAAAGAATCCAATAAGAATTGAGCGTGGAAAGCATCTGCGCTGGCGTGGCAACACCGCCGAGCAAAACCCGGTGCGAGAGAGAGGGAAAACTGGTTTGCGAGTGGTCGCGGGCTCCGATACATGTCGAACAGTTTTAAACACCGTACATTATTATTTAACAACAATTACCCGTGTTTTGCACTATGAGGACAGTGTTTGGACAACATGCGACGCGTCTGACGGCCACCTGATGTTGTTGTAGTGAGTTTAAGTGCTGTGCTGTGACTAGAAAGTGATTGGTCACTGCGTTCTTTCTGCCAGGGGTGAGTGAACTTTTCCCGTTTGAGCGAAGGCTTTGCCCTTTTTCCCAGTGTCTGGATGGTATCTGGAACTCGCAGGCCTAGTGCGGGGATGCTGACGTGCGATTACCGGTTTATTGGTTTCGCGATTGATTGCCGATTGTTCAGTTTTCGCGAATTGAAATTGCACAATTTCAGTGAGTCATGTGTAGTATTTGCACATGAAAATCGTGTTAAACAAAATGTTTAGACTTTGTTCGCCGTGTAACTTTGTTGACATACAGTTATGTTATGACACTAGAGCAGTTGAAACTGTGTCGGTTTTGTAGAGAATCTGTACCTACTTTATATTTATCACAGTTATCCGAGTAGCTCTTCAATAATGTTTCGTTTTCAAGCTTATTATGAAATCGTGACTGCGGATTACACGTTATTTTATGGTTCACAATAATGTGAGAGGACCGGCAGAGAAGCACCGAGGTCGGCGCACATTAGATTATGATCGTGCTTTCTGATTATTCTGATAAAATTGTACGTGATTTAACTAGCGGAAGAGGAAGAATTATTTGCAACATGAAACATTTTTCCGTTCTCTATTTGCATGCTTATGCAAGAGATGCATGCAAACTATCATTCATTTATTTATGTTTTTCAAAAAGTCTATGTAAATATAACTAGCGGTACCACAAGCATTAGCGTTAATTGGTTATAAAATTTCGTGTTTGTACAATGCATACGTAAAAAGCAAAAACACGAAACGGTATTAAATACGACATAACAAACAAAATTTATGTAGGAATATAGCACAGTGATCTAAGACTAGACAACAATCGAGGTAATCCCAGATCATATAGTCCTAACGTATGCCACTAGATGTCGTTAGATTCTGGGCGAACATCAAATTCACATTTGAGGAACCACTGTAAATAATTAAACTACCAAACCTCAATCCACGAAAACTCCCAACACTGTATAAACTTCTATACTTACTCGTACATCGTTAAATAATCGTGCTCTGATGAACTTTTTGGCCTAATACCTGCTGCTGACTTTCATTACCACACCACACGCCAGAAATTGAAGTTCCATCCCTACTATCTGGATGAATGGCGTTCCTCAATAGTGCGGTTCAAACGGTGTTTCCTTCCTCGCACAACATCTTTGTGGAAAGTGAAATGTGGAAGCTTGCCTCGGCGTATACGATACGACTTAGGGACCTTCAAGAAGAGAGCCTATATTTTCCTCAAAGGCTGGCAACACACCGATGATTCCTCTGGTATTATGGGTGTTCATGGGCGGTGTTGATACTTAACATCTGGTGGCTCACTTGCTCGTTTGCCTCCTTTTTCCATTAAAAAAATCGTTAAATAAAATTAATTTAAGACAATATTTTTAACGGGAGCTTCAAGACGAGAAAATTGCTCCTCTTTTAACCGAAAATAAGCTGACGCAGTTAAAGTGGATGGAGGTGGTGATAATGGAGTTGAGATGTTTAACCACTAACCATACGTTATGTACGATATCAATAATACGAATTCAGTAGAAGGATAGCTTAATTACAAGCTTGACAGAGTTCAAGTTTGAATGACAAGAGTAGTCTTTAAATGCTCTTTTTAAGTTTTACTAGCGGTGAGCTCACCTCCAGCCAGGCGAAATTTTGAATTCCGTGGACGTCCCAGGGTACTTCATTTTTCCGGTATCAAAAGTAGCCTATGTTACTTCCCAAGGTATAATCTATGTACAAACAAAAAATCATTTAAATCTGTCCATTAGTTTTTAAGTCATATCGTATCAAACAAAAAATAAAATCTGTCCAAGTATAATATAAACTATAGAATATATATTTAGGTTACACATGTACTAAGTACTAAGAGTAAGAACTAAGAAGAAAAACATGGGTTGTGCAGACGTTGCGAGCTAAAGGATACTTGAATAAAACTTTTATATTGGTTGAGGTTACGTTTTATTTAAATATTATTATAAAAAACATTTTTCAACGTAAGCTTATGTAAGCAAGAGATATATTATTACCCACGTTTCTCCTTTTGAATCAACTCTAGAATCTCTCAATTGCACGTGCCAATTTATTGCAGAGTCAACGAGGCAATTCTTTCGTTAGATGTCCTGAAATTCAATAAAAGTAGAGTTGAGGAACTCTTGAGGTGCTTTCAGATTCCAATGATTAAGAATCAATGTGAAGTAGGTTTTGATTCTCTTCGTCCTGAGTTGTTTTGAAAAGAATTTGAAGGAAGCTAGTGGGGTTTCGTCGAAGTCGTGATGGCCTCGAGGTTTAGGCACGCGGTCGAGAATTTCGACGGTAGCGGGTTCAAACCACAGAATGAATTATCACGTACTTTAATGGCGAAGGGAAACACCGTGATGAAACATGCACACCTAAAAGTTATTAGGAATATCTTATGTGTGTAGTCCGCCAACCCGCACTAGGCCAGCGTGGTGGACTAAGGCCTAAATCCTCTCAATGGTAGAGGAGGCCCGTGCCCAGCAGTGGGACGTATATGGGCTGATGATGATGATGAGTTGGGTTTCTGCGCTCCTGCGAATTAAATATAGCAATATCCACATATGGATTGTGTGCCGACTGATTGTGATGACCTATTCAAACTTCAAAGCGCTTCATACCTGGAAAATCGTTTAATTTTCATACTCACATAGGTTCCTTTGAGATAAATAATTCTTAAATATCTAAATGAAGAAACAGAAACTCAACTTATTCCAAGCTTGTCCATACCAATGATAACTTTACAGTAGAATACAATTCGCTTGTTGTAAATATATAAATAAATACACCCAACAGTCACATACATAGTTCTGACCCCACACTAGGATAAGTCCTGTGTCGTGGGTATCAGAAACTACGAGAGACTTTTCGGTCTCACAAACACCCAGACCCGAAACAAATATTTGTGGATCACACAAACATTTGTCTCGGTGCGGGGATCGAACCCGCAGCCTCTCGTTTCGCAAGCTGGTGTCTAGCCAACTGCGCCACGGGGCTGTCATATGTAGGTATATGTGTTATGTTACCGACGATATGCGTCCGTTAAGTATGGTACAGAGTTATTTTCATCATGAAATAGGCATTTCATTATGATTACAACAATAGTAGGTTGCTTCTAACTAGACACTGGAAATTTTAGGAGACGTGGAGATCTCTTAAAATGTTCATTGATCATAGTTGAAGAGTGAATGCTGTAGTTGATGCCTATGCTGCAGATGTGCAAATATTAGCCCGTCGATTCAGCACCAATGCAAATAATACAGTATTAAAGTCACATATAACACGTACGTACTTCGGCGCGGGCGCACGCAGCGTGTAAAAAACACTAACGACATTGTAAAAACCGGCCGCGACAACCTTGGGCGCCGCGCTGATGAACTGCTCACTCATTATAATTTAATGTCTTCGATAGGACGTTATAGGAATTCGTATGTTTATCGTCGTTTCCTGTACAATATTGGTTGTATCCTGCCTTCCATAAAAGTAATAGGAGACTTGGGCTATAGAGCAACAGCAACCTGGCCCGAAACAAATGATTGTATGTTATGTTTAAGATGGGGAACAGACAAATCATTTATTTTATACAAACTTGGGAGTGATGGCCTCGAGTATTTTGGCGTTCGCGGGTTCCAATCCCAGGCACACACCTCTGACTTTTCGAAGTTATGTGTGTATTCACAATGAATTATCACTTGCTTTAACGGAGAAGGAAAACATCGTGATAAAACCTGCACACCTAAAAAGTTCTTAGGTGTGTAGTCCGCCAACCCGCACTAGGCCAGCGTGGTGCACTAAGGCCTAAACCTCGAATCCATCACTGCTTTAGATATGTATTTCATGTTTAAACAGGTTGGAACTTCACACGCTAACAAAACACTGTATTTTGATCTTTTATTTGATTTCAAGGGACTCTTTAAAAAAAATCCGAAATAGGTATAGGGGGTCTTAGACGGTACTCTATAATCCGACAAATTCAATAATCCGACACCGCCCTGCAAAACGTTTGTCGGATTACCGGTGGTCCACTGTATACAAGAAAATATGAATTTGAATATAACAGGTAAATTTTTCATTCACCCCGCCATTCCGGTTTAGTCAGTTTAGATATTCATTCATACATATGTATACGTAATTTAATTAAACGTGCTCACACAACGTGCCATGTGCATCGTATTAAGTATGTGGTGCGCGCTCCTCAAATATACCTTTATCTTGTAAAATATATTTGTATCCGTCCAGAATCCGATCCCTATAGTTTACAGCTCCGTGGCGCAGTCGGTTAGGCACCAACTTGCGAAACGAGAGGCCGCGTTTTCGATCCCCGCACCGAGACAAATGTTTGTGTGATCCACGTATGTATATTTGTACATGGGTCTGCAAATGTTTGTTTCGGGTCTGAGTTTTTAAGACCGAAAAATCTCGTAGTTTCTGATAGCCACGACACAAGACTTGTATCTTAGTGTGGGGTCATAAGTATGTATGTTACTGTGGGGTGTATTTATTTAATTATCTTAATCTCAACCTTTTTCATCATCATCATGGCCATATTACTACATCCTATTGCTAGGCATAGCCTCCTCTATCACTTTCGGTGAAGAAAGTTTGTTTTTCTTTGCGACCTGATAGAACTTTAGATGCGGTAAATACAAAGTATTAGGCGGTAAGCACTACCTTACGCGGAACAATATGCAAGTTATTCTTTTGTTTCGTATATAAAACCTCGTTTTCCTTATGATTACACGAGTTTTTAACTGGTTATCCTTGGCTTTCGAAGCATGTTCTATGAAATAATAGGGTGCTCTTACAACCAGGAGCATGGCCTGTAGGCTTCGTATATGGTTGTATTGCTTGATATATTTATATTTCTCGTAAAATTCATATTACCGTTTTTTATATGAGTAATGCAAACCTTAGTAAAAGTGATACGACGTTTTTCAAAATTAATTTTTAACTAAAATTATTCACGACTTGTGTCTGAAGGATTTTTTACCTGATTGGAATTCCGATATGAAGCTGGTGAACCCTAGGTGCAGAAATGTAACAATTTCTTTTAGGATGTAGGTGTAAATGACAGCCCCGTGGCGCAGTTGGCTAGACACCAGCTTGCGAAACGAGAGGCTGCGGGTTCGATCCCCGCACCGAGACAAATGTTTGTATGATCCACAAATATTTGTTTCGGGTCTGGGTGTTTGTGAGACCGAAAAGTCTCTCGTAGTTTCTGATACCCACGACACAGGACTTGTATCCTAGTGTGGGGTCAGAACTATGTATGTGACTGTTGGGTGTATTTATTTATTATTATTATTAAATGTTAGGTGGGTGTAGTGTGGTTTCTTTGCCGTGCCAGTATAAAAAGATTGAAGACATTCTCATCGCACCTAGTTGATGTTTGATTGTAACAAATGTGCAGCGTACAGTCCATTGTATGCGCTGTATAATATGCTTGTTGATGAATAACTGATCAACAATGACTGTGACGTCATGTGTCTTGTCATTCATTCACTGAACAATACTATATGTCGATGACAATATTCCAATTATTTTGTAGATTGGGAGCATATTCAATAAAAATTTTCTTAACCGTTAAAGTACGTGATAATTCATTGGGAATACACACATACCTTCGAAAAGTCGGAGGTACTTTGAGAGGGTTTAAACCCCTAACCGCCAAGATTCTTGTCGATGCGCCTCAGCCTTGAGACCCTGACATACATTTAAACATAAGCATTTATAATTTATAGTATTACACATGTTTTAAGTACTGGTTACTTTATGAACTAGCTAAAAACAGCTTTAGCAATACAGCAATATTTTAGGCACACAGTGTATTGAGATACATTTCGGCGTGTGAGCGTTGTGTGGAACAATGCACCGCGGTTACACCAACGTGTAAAGTCGACAAGAATAATGACAACACGATGCCGCAACACACAGTGGCCACAGACACACAGATCTGTTCAGTTTACATTAGCTTGTCGTATATTTGTGGCCATTCATTACAACATACAACAGGTCTCTAGAAGTCATTGGAAGAGGCCTTTGTCAAGTTGTGGATGTAATCTTGCTGATAATGATGACTTGAATACATGAATAAAGTTTTCATTAAAACACTCAGCCTTTTTGGCAACTGTGTTTTGAGTCCCGCGTAATACGGAGTCTATCGCCGTAAATACAGCACCATTTGTCCAAACAGAAATTAATCGGCTAGAGATTACTATCTGTTGTCACGCTTAATAATACATAGTTCTGACGTCACACTAAAATTCGAGTCTTGTGTCGTGGGTATCAGAATCTACGCGAGACTTTTCGGTCCCACAAACACGCAGACCCGAAACAATTACATATTTGTGGATCACACAAGCATTTCAGAAGCTAGTGTCTAGACAACTGCGCCACGGTGCTGTCAATCAACAATTGAGAGATAATTATGAGAAGTGTGATTCCAAAATGATACAGACGTATTTTTTTCTGTTAATGACAAAATTAAATAAGAATAACCAATTAATGACGATAATTTTCTCGCATATAATTAAACTAAACATAGGATCGTAGCACGAGTACCATTCAAGTTTAATTTTATTGATTAATGATTCAGTAATTAGCATTCATTCGTAATGCATCAAGCGTAATGAAGCGGAAAAATCATTATAATTTAAACCACGTGTACCGACCTTATTGTGATAGTTTTTGTCGTATGTACTTGCTAGATGGTTCATTTAACATGTTATTTTGTTTGAATCCAGCAATGAGAAGTATAATATTTGCAAGCTGTATTTAAAACAAAATATTTCTAAAAAATATTTTTTAGATTCAGAAGTTAACATGGTTTTATGTCTTTTTGCGATATATATGAAATGTATCAAATTTATAAAAAATATTTATACATACGAGTACTTTAACGTCCGTATTTCCAATTAGTTTTCGAAGTTATGTATGTATTCACGATGAATTATCGCTTACTTTAACGGTGAAGAAAAATATCGTGGGGAAACTTGCACACCTAAAAGTTCTTTGGTATTTCTTAGGTGTGTAGTCCACCAACCCGCACTAGGCCAACGTGGTGAACGAAGGGCACGGGCACGGGCATGGGTCGTGTCCAGTAGTGGGGCATATATGGGCTGATGACGATGTTCAATTACTTAAGCAGATTCCAAGACCCAAATTTAGGATACCCATATAATACGAAGTTAACTTATTACCATTTCCCGAGAACATGTCCAGCATTAATGCTGATACTGAAAATGCTAACATTACTTCAGAAAGGAACTTTTCGATCCATACAGATTGATATACTACATATAGCAGTAAACAAAAACACGCTTATTAAAATAAATTGTCAGTACCTACTTCTGCGATCGTTTAACCTAGCAATCTGTAGGCGTTGATGCTATGTGCGTCGGTAAGTTGGCACCGTTACGTCACGCAATGACTCACACGCGCTGCACGCTTCCCCCCTCCGTCCCCCTCCATTGCGATCCTCCCTCACCTCGCACGTCTAAGTTATTAATTTTTGCTCACATTTTATTGTTTCCCTCACGTACGGCGATTTTATGTAACGTCTTCATGATTGGAAATTGGAAATGAAAGTTCGTTCGTATGTATGTCCGATGAATCTTTTAGCCGTTTTCGTGTATTGAGTAGCCAATGCAATCTTGGCAATTGTATTGTTCTGGATTTCAATACAATTGTCACGACAGAATGCTCTTGGGTACCAATTAGTAGGCTGTGTATGTACCAGAGCAATGTGGTAGTAATTTTGACTGCAGTAACAATGGTTTGGCTCGTCTATATATTATGTAAAGCCGTAGTGCAGTAATCTAAAGCTATCGAAGCTTTAAATTCTTAATAGTTATTTGTCAGCAGCTTGTAAAAAGATGAGGCCCGGGATACGATTTTCGCACTGAGACAAATTTTAAAATGATCCATATTTATCCACAAACATTTTTTCGGTCTGGTCTGGTTGTTTGTGAGACCGAAAAGTAGTTTCTGATACCCACGATACAAGACTCGTATCTTAATGTGGGGTCAGAACTATGTATGAGACTGTTGGGTTTAATTATTCAATCATTGCGGACAATAATTTTCAATCAATCGCACCGCAGCTAGCTTCTCATGTGCCATTTTGACAGCTGTCATTAGCTGTCACAACACGAATGGGGATGACGCGGGGGAACGTAAGTTATGAGTAGCTTGATCGAATTTGTCGATGAGGAAAATAACAAACAGGGAAAGATCCGTATTGTTAGTGTTACTATTAACCTAATTAAAGGTATTTGTGTCACGGTTCCATCTGCTCTTATTGGGTATGATTCAAATAACATTTTACTAAATGCGGTACTTGATTTGGGATTTACCAATGAAGATAACTGGCATAGACTCCCTATTAATAGTTCCCGGGCAGTTTGTTTGGTATTTCTTTTTTGCCAGTGTTATTTTATAACACCTACGTAATTATAGGCCACTTACCCAGCACATTTCTATAGCTGCTATTGAGAATCTCCTAAAGAAAAAACCCGTTTCTTCTTTCGAACTTGAAATTTAGCCCGAATTCTTTCACACACAGTTGCACCGCAAAACCATTAAGGCACTGCTTCTGTCTATGTAGTTTTTTTCACCTAATAGTTATATACAAAGTTATGACCCCCACTATGATACGAGTCTTGTGCCGTGGGTATCAGAAACTACGAGAGACTTTTCGGTCTCCCAAACACCCAGACCCGGAAAAAATATTTGTGGATCATTTGGCTCGGTGTGGGGATCGAACCCGCCGGCTCACAATTCGACAGATGGTGTCTAGCCAACTGCGCCACGGGGCTGTCCTTTACTTTGGTATTTAAAGTAAGACACTTCTTTTTATTTCCTCAATGCCCAGAATGTCACAGAGTATTTTGGTGGGCGATGCCAAATTAATAACACTATAAGAAAACTGTTGACCTTTTATCTGTTAGGGAAAAGATGCGAAACAACATGACTAATGGATTTAGTTATTAAATAATTTGTGCCCACACGTCATAGCCGTGACATTATTGCTAGGTTATGTGGGAGCTGGGAACAATCATCTTTTAATTGTTTATTTTCACAAACTTGGTCTGAAATCATAAAATGGTAGATTTGATGGAATAAGAAATTAGATCTGTGAGTCATTAAAATCGTTTTTGCTTTGGTCGAATTTTACAATATTGACCGTCATCATCATCAGCCCATATACGTCCCACTGCTGGGCACGGGCCTCCTCTACAACTGAGAGGGTTTTAGGCCTTAGTCCACCACGCTGGCCTAGTGCGGGTTGGCGGACTATACACGTAAGAAATTCCTAAGAACTTTTAGGTGTGCAGGTTTTATCACGATGTTTTCCTTCACCGTTAAACCAAGTGATAATTCCTTGTGAATACACACATAACTAAAATAAAAGTCAGAGGTGTGTGCCTGGGGTTTGAACCTGCGACCGTCGAAATTCTCGACCGCGCGCCTAAACCTCGAGGCCATCACTGCTTTTTATTGACCGTACTATATCAATATTTTTAAGCGAAGGAATTTGTAAGTCATATCATAATATGGTATTTTAGGTTGTATTCCTAAAAACTATTAAAATTTTCTTGTTCAAAGTTTTATTATTATATTAATAAAAATCCGCCCTTACAAAACGTTAAAGTCAAAGTCAAAATAATCTTTACACAAGTAGACTTTTACAAGTACTTTTCAATCGTCAGTTTAAATAAGCTACCTACGTTGCTATGCTCAGAGATACTGTATGTATGTATTGACCGATTCATCAAGTCATCATCACAACATAGTATCGTTACTATTCCATATCCTTCGTTATCTTTACCGTCATGTCGACTTAATGGAACGTATAAATCTCGCACGGGGAATTATTAAGGGGAATTATTAAAGTGATATTGCTCGGGAATGGTACCTGCCCTCACGTACCTCGTAATATGAACCGCTGTGCCGCTCGCGCGCCGGAATGCATATTAAGAACGGGTTGCGTACTTAGTCGAGCACTTAGTGACTTATTTCACCCGTACATTCAAATTCCGACTTTATACATTTGTGTAAAGGTATATTTCACCTTGGAGGCGACCGTGCGATCGCTTTTGGATGAGATAGATGCATTACCAGTAAGTGGAGAGGAGATTTGAATTTTAAATGTAGTACGATTGAGCTTAAATTTCTTCGCAGTGGGGTTTTATTTGGGTTTAAATTTACAAATTCACGCAGATTGATATTACAGCTGTAGTATGGAGTACTTAAATTAAAATATAATTGACTCATATTTGTTAAAAATATTGTATGTAAACGTCAGAATTGTACTATGAAGTTCACAAATTGAGACAGAATTCGTAGTAGGACCCTACATAATATTTAGGGGGAAATAATCTCAACTTAAAAATTTGAGTCTTAACTTTTTTTGGAATCAGATAAATAATAAAATAAATAAATAAAATAGCCTTTTATTCCATGCAAAAAAATTAAAAAATAATTTTACAATTTTTGAAATATTGTATGTAAAGAAGAAATATATTTATTATGTTATATAATTAATTGAAAAAAGAATCTAATTAATTTGATTAATCTATAATAATTTTATATTAGTAATATAATTTAAATATCATTCATATTAGGTACATTATTATTTAAATTTGATTTTTATATATTCAAGATAATTATTATATGCATGGACCCCTCTCAGGTGAAGGCCTCCTCCAAAGATTTCCAGCTGTCTCTATCTCTGGCGACATGAATCCATTTCGGTCCTGCTATTTTTCTAATGTCGTCCTCCCAGCGTGTCACAGGTCTACCGGCGCGCCGCTTGCCTTGTGGACCCTCCCATGCAGTCACTTTTGATGTCCATCGCCCTATCGGAATCAGATAAATAGTGATGACAAACTAAATTACATTTACAAAAAACATACAAACATACATAAACTCACGCCTGTATTCCCCGTAGGGGCAGGCAGAGGTGCATTTCTGCACCCACATTTCGACAAGTATGTATGTATCAGTCCCACGTAACAGGGGGCGAGCCTATTGCCGTTTTTCGAGCACATATCCAGACTCCGTGCTGTTATTGAGATTCCTAATGGAAAAACCCAATAATACTTTGCCCGACTCGGGACTCGAACCCAGGACCTCTAGATCGCACGGCACATACTTGTACCGAGAGACCACGATGCAGTCGGCATTTACAAAAAAAATGTTGAGACACGTCGCTTTAGAGTTATTATCCACCTCGTGGACATAGGCGTGAAAGTATATAACATACATACATACATACATAAACTCACGCCTGTATTCCCCGAAGGGGTAGGCAGAGGTGCATTTCTGCGCCCACATTTCGCCAAGTATGTATCAGTCCCACGTAATAGGGGGCGAGCCTATTGCCGGTTTTCGGGCACATTTCCAGACTCCGTGCTGTTACCGAGAATTTCCTAATGGAAAAACCCAATAACACTGCCCGACCCGGGAATCGAACCCAGGACCTCTAGATCGCACGGCACATACTTGTACCGCGAGACCACGAGGCAGTCAAGAAAGTATATAAGTGGAAGGCAAACTGGGTGCGTAATTACTGACAAACGACTAAAGGATACGGCAGCGATTAATGAAGTTTGTAACGTTTCCTTTACACTATAAATTATTCGCCTCGCGCTAAAGGAAGTTTGCGCAAAAGAGAAAACTCGGGAATTTATTATAAACAGTGTGTCGAAAGGCTTTTAGTGTTTTTATTCGCGTTACCTGATCAATTATGACGTCACAACTTCTATAGAAAATATCGAGCATTTCGTGATGAAAGCATTAAATAAGGTTTAAGTCTAGGTAATTTTTAATGTTATTAAGATAAGTATGGTCAATTAGTGCACCATTTACACGATGAAAAAAGGTATTTACGTAATGTGTATATCCAATAACCCGCATTGACCAGCGTGGGGAACTAAGGACTAAACTCTCTCAATTGTAGAGAAGGCCCGTGCCCAGGAGTGGGACGTATATATGGGCTGATGATGATGATGATGAAGACATCACGCTACGGCAATATTATCATAAACTTTCATTAAAATCAATTCGGTAGTTTTTGCGTGAAAGAGGAACAAACATCCATACATACAAACTTTCGCGTTTATAAGTAGGATTAAGTATGGATCGTATTATTTACTATAATAAGACTTTAATCTTAATTTGTAATATTCTTCGATTGCACAATGGACGCTTAACTTTACAATGTATGAAAAATAGAATGAATCTAACCACAGAGAAGCCTTACCTATCATTTGATGACCTTCTTAAGAGGTCGTATTAGTATGATCCTCAGACTAGGTCAGCATGCCATTGTACAGTTTTAGATTTGCTACATCTAAGCTGCTGATTAAAACACGATAATACAGAAGGAACGAGGAAAGAAGAGCCAAGAATCTTTTAATTTGGTTAAAAATACTGATGATGATGATTCCTAATTTCAATGGAGATCTAAGAAAAAGTAAGCAGATTTTCCGACTAAAATAAGTCGGTTACGGAAATCCTTCGATGGAAATTATACACGAAAGGCACTGGATTAGATACTTCCCGAATAGATCACCGCAGACCGAACATGTTCATGATTTATTATTGAATTATGGGAGTGGTTCAGATTTTATTAGAAGCTCCTAATGAAATACGTAAATAAAACATTTAGGCTTGAAAACACCATAGCGTCTCACAATAAGACTCGGCAATACATCTACCTTCCAAACAGGCTAATGTAATGCAAACAGAAAGTTCAAATAAAAATCTCGTCATCCAAGACCAATTAAACAAACGAATCCAAGCAGCAAAAACAAGGAAAGCAAACAAATTGCATTTAATGGCAGTAGACATTGTTAGCATCTCGGAAGCGTTATGAGCAATAAAAGGGGCCGTCATAACCAAGTTTGTTAGAGCTAAACTCGGGTTAAAGTGGACTTTTATCGGATTTTCTCGCGCACTGCAAAAAATTATTTACACTCATTAAGAAGGTTAAGTCCGGGCTCTGAATCGGCTCATTAAATGCACTCCATGTAGACAGTATTTCCAAGACATGGGAAAAGTTGGAATTTTATTAATTAAATAATTATTTTCTATGATATGTTATCTGCCTCGTGGTCTCGCGGTACAAGTATGTGCCATGGGATCTAGAGGTCCTGGGTTCGATTCCCGGGTCGGGCAAAGTGTTATTGGGTTTTTCCATTACGAAATTCTCAGTAACAGCACGGAGTCTGGAAATGTGCCCGAAAAACGGCAATAGGCTCGCCCCCTATTACGTGGGACTGATACATACCTGGCGAAATGTGGGTGCTGAAATGCACCTCTGCCTACCCCTTCGGGGAATACAGGCGTGAGTTTATGTATGTATGTATGATATGTTATCAAAATAATTGGGAGGAGCTGTATCTAATTCAATTTGGTTTTTGATTGAAAAGTCTTCTCAAGTGGTGGTTTAGTACCATTGTACATTGTAAATATATGGTCTTCTAATAAATGAGTTGGGACTAGAGAATGCCAATGCCACGTACCAATGTCTTGGTGAAATCAAAACAGAACATCAATAAGCGAGAGACTCCCATTTACATATTATTCGATACGCATCGATACAATTTGTTTCAAAACTACTCGAGTTACTATTTAGCGACTTCAAGATTTATTCAAACACTACTGAGGTAGTCATATAGACTAATACCCACACATACATATATACATACATACATAAAGCGTTATTGGGTTTTTCCATTCAATTCTCAGTAGCAGCACTGAGTCTGGAATTGTGCCCGAAAAACGGCAATAGACTCGTCCCCTATTACGTGGGACAGATGCATACCTGCCAAAATGTGTGTGCACCTACACATGTAAAACTTGGACCAACTCTGGGAACTATAAAGTTCTTGTAGATAACAAGAAATACCGCTGTAATATCTACCGGCATGTCATAGAATAGACGAGGACAAACAACTTTTATAACTGTCTCACAGGTCGATAGCTGTTACAGCTTCCGAGAAAAACTGCGGCGGCATAACACATCTGATGGCTAGTACGCATACGGCATTTGTAGATATTCTTACTGTTGGGTAAATTTCGAAAACAAACAAACAGCAAAATACGTACCTAAAAAAGTAGATATTAATGGTCCCGTGGCGCTGTTGGCTAGATAACTTAGTTAGCTTGTGAACGAGGGGCCGCGCGTTTGATTCCCGCACCGAGTCAAATGTTTGTGTGATCTACAATTATTTGTTTCGGATCTGTGTTTCTGTAAGACCGAAAAGTTTCCCGGAGTTTCTGATACACACAAGACTTGTATTTAAGTGTGGGGTCAGAATTACATATTATGTATGTGACTGTTGGGTATAATTATTTATTTATATCAGAAGGTTATACAAATTGCATTAAAATAATATTGAAGTAAACGTAATTACCTAGTTACAAAAAGAGAAGAATTTTGAAAAGGGACATAGGCTACTTTATTTTCATAGAATTGCTCTTGGGCAAAGTTGGCCGTCGCTATATTATTAAATATGGAGGATATTCAAAGATACAATCTTTGCAATTTTTTGCGATAATAATAAATGTTTATGATCTAGGTGATCATATAATAAAATTATCTATATATTTTTTTTATATAAACACGTCAAAAAATAACACTTGGCGGTTTATTCGAAGCGGCCAAGATTAACAATCAGTTCATCAGATTCACTTGCTTCTTAATTCAATAAAACGAAAAATATGACAGTCTTCGTTTTATTTCCAAACCCAATAAACAGTTCAAAATTCATAAGAATTAAAAAAAAACTTTTTGTTTTATGTAAAATGTCTTTAAGTATTAGGCACCTAACAACAAGAGAACGTTCGAGATATTTTTCATTTTTATGACGCCAATGAAGGAGATATGGTACTTTCTCCATGCCATAAAAAACTCAAGTTTTGCCCATGGGCGGCATAAAACCTCTTTTGGTAACGCGATGAAAAATGAACAATACGATGTTAGAACATTTATGGGAACAATAAATCCTTTATTTTTTATCTTATGGCATCACACTTTTATACAGCTTTGAACTGTATTTTGTTACTCGTTCTATCATTTCTGCCTCGTGGTCTTGTGGCACAAGTATAAGCCGAGCGATCTAGAGGTCCTGGGTTCGATTCTCGGGTCGGGCAAAGTGTTATTGAGTTTTTCCATTAGGAAATTCTCAATAGCAGCACGGTGTCTGGAAATGTGCCCGAGAAACGGCAATAGGCTAGCCCCCCATTACGTGGGACTGATACATAGTTGGCGAAATGTGGGAGCAGAAATGCACCTCTGCCTACTCGTTCGGGGAATACAGGCGTGAGGTTATGTATGTATGTTCTATCATTTCTGATTCTTTATTTTAAAGAAAGTTTTTCGTGTTGAACGAGCTAAACGTTTGAAAGTGTTATCTGTAACGTGACAAATTTGAAACACAAAAGTTTCTATGTGTCTTATTTCACCTCTCAGGTAAAAGTTAAAAAGATAGTTGTCGAAATTTCATGCCGTGCAAACTACGAATAACTTATAACACGTTTAAACTTTACGAGAAAGTTAGTTTTTTTGTAAATACTTGCGAAGTTGGAAAAAAAATTAGAAATCAAAAAATATCTGCATGTTAAAATCGATTGCATCCACTTTTGACTTCTTCTTTAGTGTTTTCACAAAATTGCTATGAATATAGATTATAAACAATATATTGCTTAAATCATTTTTAGAATATTAAATACGTCATGGTCTAAATAAAAGAATTTTTTATATCATGACGAGAATTCCTAGAGTGGAATCGCAAGATGATTGAACAAAACTTAGCACAAACCGTATTCCAACAACTTAGTTTACTTTAGCTTCATCTTCAGCTTCACAATATCAGTGCTTTTGAATACATTATTATTGCATTTCTTGTTACATTACGCCCAGTTCACTTCAGTTCCATCTCCATTTGAATATTTACCAATGTTGCCAAAGTGTCGTGGAGCTGTTCAGAAGTTTACGCAATGTAGCTCCGCTGGGCCTGAGTCACGCATCAGGCACTCACACAATGCTCGCTCGTTGATTGAATATTAATTTATTATGTTATGCTACAGACGAATTGGCATTCTTATAGATAATATTACGATCACGCACGTCAAACCGGCACCACCGCGCTCGGCGCTAGGAAGTGGAGTTTTATGGTTTGTAATTTGCGAACGAACCTTGCCAATTGTTGGACAGAAAGCTTAAGGTCGGTTGAAATGTTGCATTGTTTTTAGATTGCGCATTGCACATTTATTGCGGGAGTTTTGTCATGATAAATTATATTAAAATGTTAGTGTTATTTTTATCTTTAACATTAGGGAAAGAAGATTTTCCGACATTTGACTCATCTTCTTTTATAATGATAAAACTAAACGAGACAGTCCTAATTGATAAGATTAAAAAATTACAGTATTTTTTTATTTATGTTCACATGTAGCAGCATGTGTTCATCCTATTTTTTTAATTTAATTGCTTTTAATATGTTTGAAGTTTTGTTACGAAAAGACTCATCTTTTTATCTTTTACACGGTAACTTATGCATCGCGCATTAGATTTATTTATTTATTTAACACTTTATTGTACACTAAACATAAAACAAAAACAAAAAATAACATACATTGAAAGGTACAAATGGCGGCCTTATCGCACATGGCGATCTTTTCAAGGCAACCATAGGATGGACAAACTGAAGGGATTTAATTTGGAGGGCAGAGTGTACAAAAATATAGAATATAGATATAGAATATTAGTTACGATAAAAATCATACATACACGAAAAACATAATATACACACATAAATACATACACAAATACATAAATAAATATATAAATAAGATATTGTTACTAATTATTATGGAGATAGTGATCTTTGACAAGTTTTTTAAATTGCGCGAGTGTTTTAGCCCGGCGTACCGTAACAGGAAGAGCATTCCACAAACGGACAGCCTTGATAGTGAAAGAGCTATCCAGGAACGTAGTGGTATGCACGGGCATTTTCAGCTTTAGATTATACGTAAAATCATGTTACATTATAATATAATGCATGTATGAGATGGAAGATTTAGGAATTGTATACGTTTGACAAAATACTTTGCAGTTATTCAAGCGCAGTTGACAGCGACTGTTACTAATTTAATATAGTAAAGGTTGTCAACCTACTGTCTGCTAACTGGATAAGCTACGTCAGTTATTGCCTAGTAAGGTATTATACATGTTACAACATGCCCTGTATAAGGAGTTTCAAGTATGTACATACATATTATGTAATGTGTTTTTATTCATAAACTGACATTGGATTTTATGTTGGTCAGTATTAATTAATATTGAATTACTAATCGTATCACTGCTTGCTTTAGCAGTGAAGCAAGCAGTGATGGCCTCGAGGTTTAGGCGCGCGATCGAGAATTTCGGCGGTCGCAGGTTCAAACCCAAGGCACACACCTCTGACTTTTCGAAGTTATGTGTGTATTCACAATGAATTATAACTTGCTTTAACGGTGAAGGAAAACATCGTGATAAAACCTGCACACCTAAAAGTTCTTAGGAATTTCTTAGGTGTGTAGTCCGCCAACCCGCGCTAGGCCAGCGTGGTGGACTAAGGCCTAAACCCTCTCAGTTGTAGAGGAGGCCCGTGCCCAGCAGTGGGACGTGTATGGGCTGATGCTGAATCGTATCTATTCATACTAGATTATAGCACTCTCTTCTGGTATATTCCACTGTTAAATATCGGTCTACGACAAAGAAGTTATGTTTGGTTATGTTTGGCTACAGGTGCGGATTGATGGACTTGATAAGTATTTCTTATTAAGGGAAAATAAATATTATGTAACAAACTAACAACTAAATTTAAGAACTAAATTAAATTACTAACAAAAATCTATTATACTTAATTACAACATAGAACTTAATTTTCTTTTTTTGTAATCTGCATGACATAAAAGGCTTATTTATTTATTAAGGGGAAAGCTGGTTATGAATTCTTCATAGCCTTGTGATAATTAGATAGAAGGGTTAAATAACGAGCCTCCTAACTCGGCCTATTGAACAAATCTCCGCAGGTTATAGCGCTGAATTGGATTTTTACTAATATTAACAAATCATCAAAATCTCATCCATACTGATTAGAAAATTGATTAATTCAATTTTTTTTTGTAACCACTGTCTTGGTTTCCCTTTATTGTTACATATGCACACAACGCAGGAGAGACCCGGGGAAATGGTAACAAATTATAAAATCTCTCTTTCCAAACCAGAAATGGCTGCGTCATAGATAATACGAGTATCTATACGTACTAATCAAAGTATATGAAGAAGAACATCATCCAATACAACTAATTTGAATGAAGTATTTGCTCTGGCGCGACAGCTTAAGAATACCAATCGCATATCTGATTCCAAGAGGATCATAAAAGGTGACCAAAGGGCTTGCAAAGTCAACATATACTAACTAGTCATTTAGGAATAACTGAGATTAGGTTCCCTATTTGGATTGTTTTTATGATGTCGTCGTTTTATGCCAGACATTCAGAGACTTTAAAGTCTCAATTTGAAAACACTTAGGTCGTCGGAAAATTATTTTAGGTTTGCTAGTATTATTTATGTCAAAAAATTCAATATAATTGACCGCCTGCTAGACAAACTTTTGAACATTTTCATGTTAAAAAGCATAATGCGCTCATTTCTATACCGATCATTCTTCTTTGGTCACCTAATGGGCATTATTCCATGACGAATTAAACTATCATCAGCAGCCTTTCTTACGTCCACTGCTGGACATAGGCCTCTCCTACGGCACGCCACTGAGCTCGATCTTCGGCCCTCCTCATCCAACCGCTGCCATATATTAAACTATACAGAAAGATAAAGACTGCCTCGTGGTCTCGCGGTACAAGTATGTGCCGAGCGATCTAGAGGTCCTGGGTTCGATTCCCGGGTCGGGCAAAGTGTTATTGGGTTTTTCCATTAGGAAATTCACGGAGTCTGGAATTGTGCCCGAAAAATGGCAATAGGCTCGCCCCCTATTACGTGGGACTGATACATACCTGGCGAAATGTGGGTGCAGAAATGCACCTCTGCCTACCCCTTCGGGGAATACAGGCGTGAGTTTATGTATGTATGTATGTATGTAAAGAAATCAGTGTTAAGTACCTACCACTAATTCAGATTTCTATACTCGATGGCTTGCTGCTAAATTGTTCTATCATTAAAACTACTTGAAGCATCATCCTCCATATTCACAAACGCGGTAGCGTGGCTGGCTGGTGATTTACGGATTTCTGCATGTTTTGTTAGAAATATGCATAAAAAAGTAATGTATTCAAATGAATAAGTGCCGGTGAGGCGCGCCCGAGGTTTCGACTCCCGGGACGCCGGACTCTCAGCGCGAAACTCTCTATTCTAAAACTTTTTTGGCATTTTATTTTTTAACATATTTAATATTTCGTACGGTTCCAATTGTGTAGTACATTTTTAAAATTAATAACATGTAAAACTAATTCGCTAGAAATGTGAATAGTGACGTGTAAAACTTTAAGGAACTTTTGATTTAATACTTGGTATATCGGTCGTACTCGATATATCGATTAGAACGGTCGATATGATGTTACAGAGATGAAGCCTATACACAACAGTAGATATAGAAAGGTACATCAAACGAGTGGCGGGACTTCCATAGAAACACAAAAGCGTTTAACGTTAATTGTGTAATGTCTAGTTTATATTTGCTTATTTGTTAAATAGAGATTTAAAGGTTAAAAATTATTATTCGGAATTTTGAAAAGCAAAGTACCGCCACTGCCTGAAATAAACATTAAATGCAAGTTACGTCACTGTTAAGGGATCCACAAAAACTTTTAAAATAAAATACGGAAAAGGCAGAAAGCATAGTGTGATATAGCGTTCTTATTGACATAAAAATAATTTAGAAAATAATGCGATAATGCAGAAAACAATAAAAAAAAAAATTTTTTTTAAATGAAAGCATAGTTTTTTATTATGTTCATCTAAACAAGAATCAATTCGCACTAATAATACAATAATGTTGTAAAATTTTGAACTTAAAATAACTTGTTAAAAATAAAATAATTTATAAATTATGTAAATAAAGTATTCGTTTATTTTTAAATCATTAATAGGAATTTAAAAATCATTTTTTTTTGTAATTTTCATAAATGTTTATTTTTGAATTACGACAGGATTGTATAAGGAGTGCGAATTTGTGTTTTTATACAGAGTACCTACGTGAAAATTTACCAAGTAATTAGCTGATAGAAATACCTGCAAACTACAATCCTCAATTCCAAATACTCTTCAATTGGATGGACTGATGTGTTAACCTTGCCATAGCTAGCATATTAGGTACATGAACCAGTATCGATACAGTCTCCACTTGAAATATTGTATAAAATCTCAGATTTTCTTTTGTTTGGCAGACCATATCTAAGTAGAAGTCAGCGACCGAACGAAATAGCATACAGTTGGCATCGGCTCAAGAACCTCGTCTGTGTTTATTGTTTTATATTGTGCTACCATTTTTATGACGACCACTTATTGTGTTATGTCTGGATCTGCTCGATTAGTATGACAGATAAGGGTGAATTAAACAATGATAGGTTTGAGAAGTTTTGCTTCGGTTATTCGGTTGTGATCATTACATTTAATCGTTTACCAAGGTTATTTATTTGTGATACGCCTTGGATTTAAACATATGATATTAAGTGATCCTCGCTACGGGACAGAACTTGTACCATTTGTTGGCTTAGCTAGCGATCATCATATATTTTTAAAATGTCGCATTGACCTACGAAATGAGCATATACCAAACGTGTACAATTTGATCGATTGGTAAAAGATAGCCTTAGTGGTTTCACGGAAGAAGACTCCAAATTAAACTAAGAAGAATATCGAATAAAAATTTAAGAATCTATTTTATCTCTCTTAAACTTAATAAGGATTGTGTTTTGTCGACAGTATCGGACATCGGGCTCAACGTGGTGCAAGATGCGTTCCTCATCGCCGTGGAAGACAACGCGAAGCAGCGCCTGGAGCGGTTGTCGGCGCTCAAGCGGATCACGCCCGTTGATATGTCCAAGCTTTCTTTAGAGGTGAGACTTATTCATCATCATCATCATCAGCCCAAATACGTCCCACTGCTGGGCACGGGCCTCCTCTACAACTGAGAGGGTTTAGGCCTAAGTCCACCACGCTGGCCTAGTGCGGGTTGGCGGACTACACACCTAAGAAATTCCTTAGAACTTTTAGGTGTGCAGGTTTTATCACGATGTTTTCCTTCACCGTTAAAGCAAGTGATAATTCATTGTGAATACACACATAACTTCGAAAAGTCAGAGGTGTATGCCTGGGGTTTGAACCTGCGACCGCCGAAATTCTCGACCGCGCGCCTAAACCTCGAGGCCATCACTGCTTATTGCAACCCTTAAAACTCAGTAGTACTTAAGAATATAGATGTTAAGCAAAAATACATTGTATTGCATTTGATAGCCCCGTGTCGCAATTGGCTAGACACCTTGCGATACGAGAAACCGTAGGTTCGATCCTCGCACCGAGACAAATGTTTGTGTCATTCACAACTGCCTCCTGTTCTCGCGGCACAGGTATGTGCCGTGCGATCTAGAGGTCCTGGGTTCGATTCCCGGGTCGGGCAAAGTGTTATTGGGTTTTTCCATTAGGAAATTCCCAATAGCAGCACGGAGTCTGGACATGTGCCCGAAAAACGGCCATAGGCTCGCCCGCTATTACGTCGGACTGATACATACCTGGCGAAATGTGGGTGCAGAAATTCCCCTTCGGGGAATACAGGGGTGAGGAATGTAATTGTAATTCAATAGGACATGATCCCAAGCTTCACTGATCTCCATAATTTTAGTCTTGTGTTGTGTACATCGAACATCGTGATAAAACCTGCACACCTAAAAAGTTCTTAGGAATTTCTTAGATGTGTAGTCCGCTAACCCGCACGAGGCCAGCGTGGTGGACTAAGGCCTAAACCCTCTCAGTCGTAGAGGAGGCCCGTGCCCAGCAGTGGGACGTATTTGGGCTGAAGATGATGATGATGAAGTTATATGTACTGATTCATTTTTGATTTTATACACCATACAACATTAACTCAGCATTGGACACCCATTTATATTCATTTACGCCTCATCATTCTGTACAACTTTGGATAATATGGAAGATCTAAAAAATATCTGTGTGGGCTTTTTTTAAATATTGTCCACCAAACCGCCCTAATGCGGTTTGATAGGCTGTCTTAACTATCGAATTACTTGCGGAGAATGACATTTTCAATTAAGACGTACATATTTATTCTATTTAGTTTTGCATGTCAAGACTTAAAAAGACTTCTACTTTGAGCCCACTTAGCCCCACCGTCCTTATATTCGATAAGTGGTTAAATTCTAAGTGATTCTATTTACCTCCAACATTTTTCAAATCTCGATGCAATATTTTTTTCAACTTTAAGGTCAAAAAGACATTTTGAAGCAAAAAACCATCCGCGATGAATCCACATGTCACGCAAAATTTGCTTTGTGGCAGCAAGTTTTTGTTGCAAATAAAACAAGTTTCGATTAGTTTTAGTAACATTTGTCAGGATTTATCAAGATCGATGATTTTTCCGCTATAAAAAGTTGTTAATTGGCTATGCTTTGAGTTAAATAGATTTATGGGCAAATTTTAAGTTCGATCTTGCTTTGATATAGGAGGTTGTTGACATGAGACATTTTGCTAATGATTGACAAGTTGTGCAAAGTTTAGATATCTAGATATTTTTGTTTAAAACGTAGGTAAGTATGTCTTCAACATTTTCATATCATGTCAAAAAGTTATTGATCAATAGTGAAATATTAGTACAAACAATAAAAAAAAAACTTGACAAAAAAATGACGTTTTCATACTCACCTTTAATACTTGTTAGGAAAACGTCAATTTTTTTCCGATTTTTTTAACGTCACTGTGTTTGTAATCGCCGTTACTATTACCTGTATTAGTTTTTGATCACGATCTTTTTAAACCCTGTATATTACGTAGTATTACGGTCACAACATCCTGCAATCCAATTTTATCACGCACATACCTCAGAACAAAATATAAAAAAATTAAAAAACTAACAAACCGTCTTAAAAATTAATGATCCGTGAAATATTAAAAATAAATACGATGTGTACAATTACATACATAAACCAAGGTTTGTCTCCCATTGAGGTAGGCAGAGACTATATAGCGCCAAATGCTGAGGCCCAAACAAACATCTTTCGCTTCGTCAACTGACATTATCCTTTGCATGCACGCACGTCGCGTTGGTTTCGAGGACTCTCAATAACACCGTTTTTTAAATAAATCATTTATTGGGTGTTTAAGAGTGCGCATAGGACGTACTCGATCGACTTTTAAAAAAATAATACTTGAACTATAAAATGATCAAGGTATATATATTTTCAAATTTTCTATCGGCTAGTTTGCCCGCTTGTAATATGCACTTGGGCTTTTCTTCTATACTCCACACTTGACCTTTTAGTTTTCTTTACTTCACTTTGGCTATAAAGAATAGGCCAAGTCTGTCTAAGCTTTGTTCGTTCAGCTATTCACAAAGATGGAATTATTTTACATTATATGCAAAAATTAAGGAAAAATACTCCACATTGCGAAATCCAAAGTATGAATAGTCAGGTGACGGATGGTTGCAAGTGAATATAGAATAAATTCGATTCCGTCACGGTTATTCAAGTTTTATTTTTACGTTTATTGTGTCCCCGTTCAGGTTTTTACATTAGAACAATTTAACGCAAATTATATTTGTATAGTTTTTTGGTTTGTGCATAAATAATAAACATTTATTTCCATATGTTTAGCGAAACAATTTTAACTTTGACTCAAACTATATATGTGCACGTAGTTTTACCACTTTACTATGCTAATATGTGCAGCAATTTCGCCATCCGACCCGAAAACAACTTTCTCAATTTTTCAAGAAACATGCTAAACTTTCTTTTATTCCTCAGCTGAACCGCCGCAAACGAGCACAGGCCGAGAGCAGACAAGAACTAAACGGCTATATAGCAAACTCCACCGTTTACGTCACATCAATAAACGAAAACGGTGCAATAGAGAGCAAGCCGACAATATCATCACCGAAATCTCAACCGAAACCCTTGCAAGCTAAACCCACACCATTAATAGCAAATGGAGTAACAAAGGAAGATATAAAAGAACTCCCAAAGGAGGTCATCAAGGTAGAAGACAAACCAGAACCGGAGAAGCACGAAAAGGATTCCAGTGAAAAGAGTGTGAAAGTGGAAAGTGATGTTTTGAGTGATAAAGATATCAGTGACGCGTATAGTGTAGCTCGAGAACACTTGAACAACGGCAGGAGCGAGAAACTCCTTGGGGAACAGCCCGAGCACAGGATCAGGGCGACGGCGATCGTCGAGAACAATAAGCTAGGATCCGGGGAGGGCCGGTGAGTGTCACATGCATTCGTAGAAAGCGAGTTAAAGTTTTCTATCTAGTATTTAGTATCAATCTTAGTGTTACGCTTGATTAGTTGGATAAGAAATTGGATATTGCGATTTCAGTTTTCTAAACGACAAATCTTATATAATAACATAATCTTTCATTCAAACTAAATTGAGTTACAAATATACAAGCGAATACAAAAATTACACCTATTATTTTATCAGTGTTTCACTGAATAGACGTGATATCAAGCTGGATAAATCAGTAATGACCCCAATAATGCCGGCAGTGGACACGAGAGCCAATATTTAATCAACGTGCATTTACGAAATTTACCAAACTACATGCAATTTAGGAGGAATTTCCAATAAGCTGATACAATGGCGCAGTTAAGCCAACAGATTTCAGAAACAGTGGCTTTGTGTTAAAATTTACCCATCAAATATGATAGTATAACATTTTACCAACTTCATAACTATGTTATTGTATTATGAATTTATCATATTCTCGTTTTTTTTATTGGTCTATTAAAAATTTATAGGGCCACTATACATTTCATTCTGATTTTTGCCTATGGGTCAATTCCTTTTTCTGGGACAATATTTAGAATATATTATATTCTAAACAATATTATAATGATCATGAACATAAAGACAAAATGCTCTATAAAAGAACACTCGAAATATAACAATAAAATTTGCCGGACTTTTATTATTAGTATCGTTATTTCTAGTCACAATCATTTTTATTTACAAAATAATCTCTTGATTTGCATACTCTCATCATCTCTACCTTCAATACTAACAAAAGACGCATCTCAATAGGCAAGCGTTCCCATTGTTGTTATGATACCAGGCGAAGCGTAATTTATGGATTTTTAAATGAAAGAATTGTGTAACGTCTTTCAGCTTGGATTAGATATTGTTTGCGGTGAATCGGAATGGAGACGGATTGTGATTCTGAGTTCTAATCAAAAACATTTTATTACGATACCTTCTAAATCTACAACATGTTGGAAAAGAACGAGAAAGTATTCTTTAATATTTCGCGCATCTGAAATTTATGATTATGAAGAAATTATCATTCATCATCACCCCATATATGTACGTCCCACTGTTGTCCACCACGCAGGCCTAATACGGATTGGCGGACTACACACCTAAGGAATTCCCAAGAACTTTTAGGTATGCAGGTTAGATCACGATGTTTACCTTCACCGTTAAAGTACGTGATAATTCTTTGTGAATACACACATAACTTGGAAAAGTCAGAGGTGTGTGCCTGGGGTTAGAACCCGCGACCGCCGAGATTCTCGACAGCGCGCGTAAACCTCGAGGCCATCACTACTTTTATGAAGAAATCATGATGTATGCGTTTTCATTTATATATTAGATAGCTAGTGAAATGTGGGTGCAGAAATGCACCTCTCCCTACCTCTTCGGGGAATACAGGTGTGAGGTTACGTATGTATGTATGTATATTAGGATAAAACGGTCACGTTGAAATAATCAACACACTGAGCGTTGTAAGTGAGCGGCGAGTCTATATTAGGAGTGTTAAATAAAAATGAGCGGTACAGTTAGGACGACCTTAGAAAGTAAACGGGTAGGAAGCCATAACATTGACACCGGCGCTGGCCAAGGTTTCGGCTCAGCTGGACAGATTGTGTTACATACGATATCTGTATAGATCAAGTTAATCATTCTTGTGGTTTTTTTTTATACTGGCACGGCAAAGTGACCCCATTGCACCTGATGGTAAGTATAATGGAGTCCAGAAAAAGTGCCAACCAGCGAGAGATGATGATCTCCCGTTGGTCGACGCAATCATGCCGGCCGAAAACCTCTTCACCTATCTTGTGAAGAAGTTTGGGGGACTAATACCATGGTGAACAAAGGACCGACCGCGAGAAACCGGCCAAAAAATTCCGGCGCGGTCATCCTTTCACCATGATTGAAGCCCCCCCGAAAACCGGATATACACTGGCTGATCCCGGAACGCGGCACACTTGCATGTGGCATTATGGCGGGTTTTACGCCCTGTGTACGGTGGTCGCTATCCGGGCGGATACGAATATCCTACCACCAGCAGCACCAGGTTTGACTACCGTAGTTCAAGAATTGATTTTTTTATACATACATACATAAACTCACGCCTGTATTCCGCGAAGGGGTAGGCAGAGGTGCATTTCTGCACCCACATTTCGCCAGGTATGTATCAGTCCCACGTAATAGGGGGCGAGCCTATTGCCGTTTTTCGGGCACATTTCCAGACTCCGTGCTGTTACTGAGAATTTCCTAATGGAAAAACCCAATAACACTGCACGACCCGGGAATCGAACCCAGGACCTCTAGATCGCACGGCACATACTTGTACCGCGAGACCACGAGGGTTTTTATAATACCTACATTGTTGGTCCTATAGTAGCAATAAGGCATGACTAGGAAGTTGAAGTCCTTGGTAGGATGAAGTGTTATTGGGTGTATCTATAACAAAATTATGGGTATGAGCAGGTAGTTCTTTGAACATGGAGCTTGTAAAACTTGGTTGCAGAAATCTAATTCTACCTTCCTTCACAGATGTCAGTGTATGTATGCATTATTATGCTATGGAACCTCGATGTACTGCATACACACATACATAACCTCAAGCCTGTGTTCCCTAAAGGGATAGGTAGAGGTGCATTTCTGCACCCACATTTAGCTAAATATGCATCAGTCCCACGGAATAGGGGCTATAGCCGTTTTTCAGGCTCATTTCCTGAGTCCGTACTGCTTCTGAGAATCGAACTCTAGATCACAAGGCACATACTTGAGCCACGAGGTCACGAGGCAGTGTGCATGTGCTGCACAAAGAGCAATAAATAGGTTCGTCCCATACTTTGTGAGACTTAAAGCATAAACCTTTGGTGATGTAGGCGTTTATTATAAATAAATAAATACACCCAACAGTCACATGCATAGTTCTGACCCCACACCAGGATACAAGTCCTGTGTCGTGGGTATCAGAAACTACGAGAGACTTTCCGGTCTCACAAACACCCAAACCCGACACAAATATTTGTGTATCACACAAACGTTTGTCTCGGTGCGGGGATCGGACGCGCGGCCTCTCGTTTCGCAAGGTATCTAGCTAATTGCGCCACGGGGCTGTTTGTTGTAACAAACGTTTTAATAAATTAATAATGACTCATTAATATTGACTGCCTCGTGGCCTCGCGGTACAAGTATGTGCCGTGCGATCTAGAGGTCCTGGGTTCGATTCCCGGGTCGGGCAAAGTGTTATTGGGTTTTTCTATTAGGAAATTCTCAGTAACAGCACGGAGTCTGGAATGGTGCCCGAAAAACGGCAATAGGCTCGCCACCTATTACGTGGGCCTGATACATACCTGGCGAAATGTGGGTGTAGAAATGCACCTCTGCCTACCCCTTCGGGGAATACAGGCGTGAGGTTATGTATGTATGTATTATTGTGACTCACTAGCCTATTTACTGTTTTATCAATATTATACGACAAATTTAAATGTATAGTCAATAACGTGCGTATTATAAGTGAAGTATGGTCGAGTTAATCTGACTCATTCGAGCCAAGTTCACCTACTTTGTGTCTGACGTAAACATAACTATTAAAGGTAGGGAATACCCAAAATTGTTGTTAATTTCAACTTTGCGGCAATTAGAGGTTGCTTTTTGCATCGTGCTATGAAAAATTTAATTGTTAAAATATAATTTGCAATGTCATTTGATCGTTCCTTATTTGGCTCAAATATTTTTATAATCTCACAGCACAAGTGTATGCCATGCGATTTAGATCCTGGGTTCGAATTCTGGGTTGAGCAAAGTATTATTTCGTTTTTCCATTACGTATTTTTGATTAGCAAACCAGCCTCTGGAAAATTGCCTTGGAAAAACGGCAATAGGCTCGTCCCTCGTCGCAGAAATGCGCCTATGCATTCCTTTTCGTGGGTACAGGTATAAGTGACATACATATGTACGCAGTATGTATGTATGTTAATTTTCATAAATTAGCTTTTTTCGTAGCTCAGCTCATAATCCTTTTACGCGTAAACCGGGTTATATATTATTGTACTGTGTTGGCATATTGCGGTTTAAATAGCATATCTCTGAAATTCCTTAGAGAGACCTTAGAAAGGCTTACTGACGTTGTTTTCATTCACCGTTAGAATAGGTGCCTTAACATTATACCATACATACAAATACATACATACATAAACTCACGCCTGTATTCCCTGACGGGGTAGGCAGAGATGCATTTCTACACCCACACTTCGCCAGGTATGTATCAGTCCCACGTACCTAATAGGGGGCGAGCCTATTGCCGTTTCTCGGGCACATTTTCAGAGTCCGTGCTGCTACTGAGAATTTCCTAATGGAAAAACCCAAAAACACTTTGCCCGACCCGGGAATCGAACCCAGGACCTCTAGATCGCACGGCACATTGTACCATATTGCCTATTATGTATACATATATGTAACATATTACTGAAAGACTGCCTCGTGGTCTCGCGGCACAAGTATGTGTCGTTTGATCTAGAGGGCCCGGGTTTGATTCCCGGGTCGGGCAAAGTGTTATTAAGTTTATCCATTAGGAAATTCTCAGTAACAGCCCGGAGTCTGGTAATGTGCCCGGAAAGCGGCAATAGGCTTGGCCCCTATTACGTGGGACTTATACATACTGGCTAAATGTGTGTGCCTAACTACACCTTTGCCTACCCGTTCGGGGAATACAGGCGTGAGGTTATGTATAGGTACTGAAAGAAGTTTAAAGTTATGTGGTCTCCAATACGCAAATTCTATTTCGTACTAAGATGACGTTTCACAGAGTAGCCCATAACTTTATAAGCGACATACAAAGCGTTGATAGCGTCCATTATACAGCAATGTTATTTCAATTACGACTACTGTTTGCGATATAAAAATTACCACTCGGCTTCAATTATTCAACAGTTATTCCACGGTCTTGTTCGAGATAAACTGCTTGGGAAAGAACGTAAAGATAAATAAACATGTAATGAACAATTACAGATGTGTTAATTTTCCTGTTCGCTGATTGTGGCGTGCTGGAACAATTATATTGACTTCGCGACGATTAGTCTCATACACAAGCGACAGACCAATGTTTGAACAATTTTGCTTTTGGATCAAACGTTTGCCTAGCACTCTCGTATATTTATGAATCCTATTTTGTGTATTCGCCTTCATCATCAGCCCATATACGTCCCACTGCTGGGCACGGACTTCCTCTACGATTAAGAAGGTGTAGGCCTTAGTCCACCACGCTGGCCTAGTGCGGGTTGGCCGACTACACACCTAAGAAGTTCCTAAGAACTTTTAGGTGTGCAGGTTTCATCACGATGTTTTCCTTCACCTTTAAAGTAATATTTGGTGTGTATTTCTCCTACCACAATTAAACAGAGGGATTGAAAGTGAATGTATCTAAGACACGTAGGATTAAAATTGGGTGGTAGTTTTGACTTGGTCATAATAATTAATTGAAAAAAAACTAAACCTTTTGTACCTACTGGGTTTTGGAAACTACTTAAGAGATACTTTAGATTAAAATATATCTATCTGATAAATATAACAAATTTCTCGGGTTACTAAGTTTCATGTAATGACAAATTTATTGTGTAAGTTGCATATCACAATAATTTCATGTAAATGTGTTTTAGTTATTGAAATCAAGTCTATATTGCGATATTTTTAATTTTATTGATATTGATCATTAAATGTAACGTATAATAAAAATTGTCACGTACTTATTTTAACAAATTATAATATTAATACCAAGAAATAATATTAAATAACATATACGGTATTAAAAGTAATATTGCCTTATTATATTTACCAAGGCTTTAAAAAACCTCGTGACATTAAAAGATTCCACATAATAATATAATAATTCCCTGAACTATTGCATTAAGTACAACGTTCTAAATAAAACAATTGTTTTTAATTTTTCTCACAACGCGTCGTTTCCGTGCGGGCCGCGGCCTCGCCTACGTGATGATCTACTAGGCTGCGCACGCGCAGGTACCTCAGTCAGTCGCCGGCACTTGCGCGAGTGACACTTGCTGTTATTATTTAAAAAAAAAACACGGGGTTGTGTTACCTGTCCCCACCTGTTGCCCCTTGTATTGTTACCCCATATCTATCTCGCTTGCCCCAACGTACCGGAGGGTGTATCGCGTCGTTTGTGTTTAGAATTTTTAAACCTACCTGCCGTTCGGACGTGCTTCCCCATGTGAATTCCTCAAATACCAGTGTTTAGATGGTGTGTTAGTGACTCGTGTGTGTATTGTGATGTATTATCCGTTTTAGTGTATAACCTGCCAGGATGCATTACAAACAACTATTTAAAAGGTAATCAAACTGCGTTCTTTTTTCAAATATTTGCAGAGGGGATTAAATTTATAATCAATTTATTTGTTTATTACATGGTTTAATTAATTTTAATGGTGGAATTATGATATTATTATTAAGATATGAAATAATATTGATGGAGATTAAACTTTAATTTGTACGTTACTTTCAAGTTTCAACTTGAGTGATTTTTCCGTTACCTGATAATAATATGGGATGTGTGACGCAGTATTTAAGTGTACTCACGTAAAGGTAAAACATGTGTTATTAATGTTATATACGCAAGATATTGTCTTATCAATTAAATTGAACTCAAATGTGTTGTTGGCAATAAAAAATCAGAGAATATGATCCATAAAGGTTTGAAGTGTTTAATGTTTTCTTCTGAACCTGCCTTCATGTTAAGTGATATTATAAGAGATTATTTGCGTTTTACTATGCACGCATGATATTCATTCACTTTAATTAATTGAGAGACTGTTAAAATTTTGGCCAATACATTTAGACTTTTGAAATTTAAACTAAAAGCCCATTAAAAATAAACGCTTTATACGAAGTCATTGACAAAACAAAACATGTTTTTCACAAAGGCTGTTGGGAGTCATTGGCAATTTTTTTACTTTCATGAAATGTTGTCCAGTATGGGAAAAATGGAGTGACACATCGCAATCAATGAATATTATTCACTTATTACAAAGCGTCAGGTTTCTTTGAGGTACTGAGGATCCATTTCACGCTAACTGCATAGCCATATAGCCGCATGTAACGGTTGAGTAGTTCTGACCCCAACGCTGGGGTCTATAGGGACATGTATAAACAATGTGTTGGATTTGTTTAATATATTGTTGGGTAGTACCGCATTTGAGGTAGGTATGCTAAACCGCGAATTTAAGGTTTAACGCAAACCAAAACACTAAAGTTCACCTTTAATTAGTTGTTAATTTTGAAGTTATTTTACGGATTTAAAATGTTTACATACATAAACTTACGTAAGACAATCCTATTGGCTATTTTTCTGGTACAGACTACACGCTTCTATTGTTAGTAACCTAATGGAACTAGTATGTGCCGTACGATCTAGAAGTCTTGGGTTTGCTTCCTGGTGATTCAAAGTGATATTAGGTTTTCGATTAGGGCATTTTCAGTAGCAGCATATATAGTTCTTGTAATCTGCTCCTATAACGGCAATAGCCTCTTCCCTACTACGTGGGACTGAAATGTGGGTGCAGAAATGCACCTCCGCCTATCTTCTGGGGGAATACTGGTGTCAGGTTATTTATGTCAAATCGTATGCTTAATTTTGTATGAAACACATGTATGAAACGTTATTTTCTCTTTCGTACCAATTAAATTAGAGCGAGCAATCGTGCGACGTTACAAAATTAATAAGAAATACGTACAGTAACTATTTGATCAGCTGTTTAATGTGGATACGTTATTCAGCCTCGATGTCTACTACGTTCAATTTTCAACTGAATAACATAGTAGTACTATTTATTGCATCAGTTCATGGAATTGCTAGCGCCATAGATTGCCATAGGTTTTCTGAAGAGCGCTCTTAAGGGCCCATTTCTGGAATAAATAAAATACACCCAACAGTCACATACATAGTTCATACAAGTCCAGTGTCGTGGGTATCAGAAACTACGAGGGACTTTTCGGTCTCACAAACACCCAGACCCGAAACAAATATTTATGGATCACACAAACATTTGTCTCGGTGCGGGGATCGAATCCGCGGCTTCTCGTTTAGCAAGCTGGTGTCTAGCCAACTGAAAATCAAAACGTCCAACTGTCACACACATAAAAAAGCACCAAGAAACCGTATGGCTCTTAAGTCGTATAGTTATACGACTAACATAGCAACATATATCTTACATTACAATTAGGTACATATAGTCTTGTATCATTTACGTTAAAAACGATAAAATTCTTTTAACAAATATTTTTGGGATTCCGCAGTCCTTTGTGTCAGGTAGCCAGCCATTCAATCACATTGTAAGTGTGAAAATTTTTAAATAAGAAAAATGACATATTAAAACATGATTAGAAGCAGTGATGGCCTCGAGGCTTAGGCGCGCAGTCGAGAATCTCGGCGGTTGCGGGTTCAAACCCCAGGCACACACCTCTGACTTTTCGGAGTTACATGTGTGTATTCACAATGAATTATCACTTGCTTTAACGGTGAAGAAAAACATCGTGATAAAACCTGCACACCTAAAAGTTCTTAGGAATTTCTTAGGTGTGTAGTCCGCCAACCCGCACTAGGCCAGCGTGGTGGACTAAGGCCTAAACCCTCTCAGTTGTAGGGGAGGCCCGTGCCCAGCAGTGGGACGTATATGGGCTGATGATGAAAACAAGATTCACCTAAAAGAGTATTAGGTACCATAAGTAATGCCATTTGAGGAAATGACTATTATGATAAAAGAAGTAAAACATACTGAAGAAGATTAGTTAATCGGAATTTGAAAGGAAACTTGTGCTCCATTTTTAAAGATTTGATCTCTTGAATCAACTGAAAGGCGATTTCCGATGCAGTTGCGATGTTGAAGTTTAATGCTGTTGGAATTTAGCAAAAGAGTAAAATATTCATTCCAAAGGTTCTATTTTGATGAAATGTAATTATAAAGATGTATATAATCAAAATATTATTTTAAATGCTTTTAATAAAATTCTTTTATTAACTCGCTTGTTTAAATCGGGTTAAGGTATTTTGATTGATTGACTTAGAGACTGCTATAGAAAATATTAAAAAAGTCAAGAAATCGTAAAAGAGACATATATGACTCATGTCCAGTACGTGATTTACTAACTTTATTTAAATATACTTTTGTTTAAATGCTTACCACTAACGCAAAATTTCAAGGTTTTGCAGATAAATCTAAACCATTGTTTTGAGCATGAAACACGATTTCTGATTATGTTACTGTTATTTACCTGCAATGGCAATGTTGAAATATATTATGTATCTGATCGACTTTTGCGAGATCACTTCATTTGAGATTTTGGTCGTGATATCTATCTCGATATATCTATCTGGTTAAAGACAGTAGTATAATTATGTTGACTGGTACGATCGATGATCGCTTTCTTTTCTAGCCATTCATTACCCTACGTAGACGGTACTGCTGACTGCACTTACCTTTGTCTTCTCAACAATCGGTTTCCAAATAATTCTCATTTAAAGACTGTTGAAATTAATAGATAAATAAATAGTGGTAATAACTTTTTGCATGTTGGTAAATATGTTAATTTATATCTTAGAGTATTCATTCATAAATGGATCACGAAAATCACTGATCATGATTCTCTTTAAACGTAAATGGCCTGTGTTGTCTCATTTCAAATTTAAACCAAATTTAGCAAGCACTCTTGTCACACGGCTCGCACATTAATTTGCCACACTTAAATCACTTCAAATACTTGAGATATTTTTGAGTACCTCTAATAACTGCGGCAATCCATCGGTTCTCGCAGGTAGTTGTGTTTTTTCAAAGTTTCCCAGACATTAGGGCCGGCACACACGAGCGCCCGCAGCGGCCTATTCCAAATGCCGGTAATTGTCTGATCACGACGCTCGTCATCACGACCATCACTTGATGGAATGTTGGCTTCACGCTTTGGATCAAAAGAACTTAAATCTAGTAGTATTGTTCAGATAGCCTCGTTGGTTATTCGAACAATTTTTTCACTGCTATCGAAAGGTCCCAGGTTGGCCATAGTGTATGTAGTGAGCCTATGGCTTTTTTCACATTTCTAAGTTTTGCGCTACTGCCGAGGATTTACTAATAGCAAGACAAATAAAACTATCCAACCTCACAATCTAAGCTGGGACCTCTTGTTCGAATTATGAATCTTAGAATAAATTACTTTTTTGGAAAAAATCTTTCTACGATAACCACTATTGCGAATCGTTATAATCTGGTAACTAAGGACAGAATGACGGCGATGTGTTTAACCAAGAAGCATGTACTCTTATTATCGCAGCCAATTTGCTCGCAAACCGCGATGGACTCATACAAACCGACATGACATATTGCAGTGACGTGGAACGACCTATTTTTCTGCATCAAATCGCTTACATGTAATGACGGCGAAAAATGTATTTACGTTTAACTTACCGTCATAGCCTTAATACTTTGTAAGTATCCTTCAACATTGTGGTAAAAGACGATTATTTATTAATTTACAACTGAATTATATAATATTGTTAATTTATGCAGAGCAGCAAAAAGGATCTAGGAAGAGTTATCCTTATTCAAAGTATCATGTATCGAAAAAAAGTGTAATTTCGAGTAAATACCTGAAAATTCTATAGAAGAGAATGGAATATACATACCAGGTAAACGGCAATAACCTAACCCACTGTTATGTACGTGTATCATAATAATGGTACCTACAGGCTTTTAAGCTCTTTGCATACCTCACGGCTTTTGTATGTACATTAGGGATACGAAACTTCATATTCATGCTTTGAATTGAATGGATTAGGCTTTATTATAGTGCAGAGTGCTTCTACATCGCGCATGGGCGCAGCTGGAGTTATAAATAAAACATTATTAATTGTGAAATATTATCGTTTTTAAATGCTTTAGTCAAATATTGAAAAACGTGACTACGAACATGCAAACGCAGATAATTCTTATTAAGCGTTTAGGAAACCAATAAACCTATTTACCAACAACTACTGATATTTTTCGGACATAAGACCCAATAAATAAATAATACTTTAGGAGATTAAGAAGATCATTCTGTAGTAAAACCATAAAATATTAAAAATCATTGTTTTAAGTGATGTCTTTTGTTTACATTCCCAGAACTAGCGACGATATCCGCTGCACAAAAGGCATCCAAAACAATTGAATTCATAAAGGAAATTTGTATTTTAACTGCCGATTCCACTATGAACGCTACTGGCCCACGCTTTTCATAACTTCACGTATGTTATAACAATCAAAAAAGGTTTCTATTACAAGGGGTTAAGGCTTAAAAGTGTATTCTAAAGGTGAAGGTATGGGATGTTGTTGAAACTGGTGAGACAATGAGCGATTGAGTATTCAACTTGTGTCCGCGTTTCCCGCGATACCGGCTTAATATTGGCATTAAGAATTAAGATAGGGATTATGGTTGCGGAATTTGGATGATATTAGGTTTACTCAGCTGTCTTTTAAATGGATATTTCCTGCTTAAATCCTTTTTGGAATATTTTGTACATGTTTTAATATTATTCGAAAAGCAAATAGAATTTTCTTAAAAATAATCATCTGTTACTACAATAGGCTATTCATTAGTGAAAGACTTCGAAAGGCATACGTATTATTAAAAAAAAAAACAGAAAGAATTCAGAAGAAGAATGATGTACATAGATACTTATTAAAAGCAAAGTATTTTAATATACTTTAAGTAAAATTAAGTTACAGAAATTAAAACACCATTTTACGATCAAATATCGTATCGTGGGTATCAGAACCCACAGATCTCTGTGCGAGAATCGAATTCGAAGGCTCAGCTCAGTAGCTAACCTAATACGCCACGGAGAATGCCAAACGGTTTTAGATACAATTCACGGACGAGTGTCATCATCATCATCAGCAGCTTTTCTTACTTCCACTGCTGGACATAGGCCTTTCCTACGGCACGCCACTGGGCGAGTATGTAAGCTATATAAATATACATACCTACATAAACTCACGCCTGTATTCCCCGAAGGGGTAGGCAGAGGTGCATTTCTGCACCCACATTTCGCCAGGTATGTATCAGTCCCACGTAATAGGGGGCGAGCCTATTGCCGTTTTTCGGGCACAATTCCAGACTCCGTGCTGCTACTGAGAATTTCCTAATGGAAAAACCCAATAACACTTTGCCCGACCCGGGAATCGAACCCAGGACCTCTAGATCGCTTGGCACATACTTGTACCGCGAGACCACGAGGCAGTTATATAAATATTTAGCTCATTTTCACTGTTATTTAAACTTTGTATATGCTTTTACTGTACTCAAGTAATTCTATTGCAAGAAAACTAAGTAAAATATACTAATTGTCTTTCAATAACAATATCCATAAGTTGGTACAGATTAAGTCAGCTGCATGAATTTCTATAAATCCATTGTTTCAAGCCGTAGAATGTTCCAGAAGTATGCCACGTGTTGCGGACCTCAGCTGATCCGTTTTTAAAAACTAAACGAACAAGAGCATTCTTATCTTTCCTTTTAACCGATTAGCGGTCCGTGTGCTTAAGATTCTTTCCCAGATAAAATGTTTTAAAGTTTTACAAGAGGTACTTGTAACTGTTAATATCTACCTATTGTTGCGCTATGCTTTCCTGGTATTTTAAATACGGCTCGTTAAAATGTCGCTGTTGTAAAATTTGTAGTTTTAAAGTAATTAGAATAATCGATTCCTGGTTATATAAGAAATTGTTAATGTGTTAAAAGTAAAGATCTTTATATCTTAAGTATGGACAGATCGAATGAAACAACTCTTGATACAGGTTATTAAAGTCTTCGTCTTTAATTGTTTCAACTTCTAGACTTAACCATCATGTATAGCCGATTCTTCACATACTAACTCAGTGCAGTTGTTTTTTTTTTACTTTTAAAGTTAAATTAAGTTAATATGTATTACTCCCATGTATTTCAACATCATCTATATACTAAACCCCTCGATACTCTTAAGGACTTACAATCTACAAGTCGTGGGTTTTTCTAATACTTTATGTCTATAATCGTGTTTAAGATGCAGTAATTTATGGCGTCCCACGGAATCCCCTTAGTCATCATTCCGCTAAGCCTCATCAGTGGATCGTGACCGGCGGTGAAAGTCAACGAAATTATTTAACTACACTTAATTCTATTTGAAAGTCTCGAGGTCGGTTAATTTTTTCTTTTAATCGTTGCATTCAGCAGCGATTTATTTCGCTAAATTCGTTAGAAATGCGTAGAGCACGAATTTGACAATGACACTTTTCGTTCAACCTTTAATTGTACGGGTGTTATCGGTATTATTTATTAACCAACCTGACGTGTCATACAGTTAAAACGTTAAAAAATCGTTATTGTTATCGTTGTGCTCTTTCAAGATTCCACTAAATTTCGGGCCGAAATCAGTCAAATAAGTTTACCAATTTATTTATAGCAGGAACACATACTATTTATTTACAAAATTAAAAAAGCCAACTGCAAATCAAATTAAAGTTTTACAAAACAAAGTAAACCTTTCAAGTCAGTTTTTTACCAACTCGGAAGTAAATACACGCCCTTCGAGTCCTCAAAACTTGAAAATAAGACGGAGGGCATCGTTTCTGAGAACTCATGTTACGTCACTGCCAACAATCGCTTACCTGGATCGCTTTTTTGTGAATTCCCAAATCACTTCGGTATGTGTGCCCTTTGTATTATTTTTTTTCAATCCCGTGAATGGAGTTCTTTTAATGTTTCGGCTACGTTTTCAATTTTGAACGGAACGTGCAAAATGTTTCGTGGGAACGTCTTCCTTTTGTTCATTTGTTCTGTTAGAAATGTGTATTACATTTTTTTACTGGAGATTAATCAATGTATTTAAGATCTTATGTGCTTAATACTGAAGTTGAAAATTACTTTGAAGTTGCTGTGGAAATATTAAAAATTGTTATTAACAGGAAGCTCTAAATAGGAAACATATTTTTTACAGTCAGTAATACACATACATAAACTCACGCCTGTATTCCCCGAAGGGGTAGGCAGAGGTGCATTTCTGCACCCACATTTCGCCAGGTATGTATCAGTCCCATGTAATAGGGGGCGAGCCTATATCCGTTTTTCGGGCACATTTCCAGACTCCGTGCTGTTACTGAGAATTTCCTAATGGAAAAATCCAATAACACTTTGCCCGACCCGGGAATCGAATCCAGGACCTCTAGATCGCACGGCACATACTTGTACCGCGAGACCACGAGGCAGTCAGTAATATATTTCATATTTTTGAAAACATTTATTTAAATTTAGTAATAGCAGGAGAAACTCAACACAACCCAAAATACTTTATCCCATAGCTTAACATTAACGGGATAAAGAACATTACCGTGAAGCATGGAACGCGTGCCAGTTTACTCCAGGATTATTTGTGAGTAGCGATAAAAACGCTCAAGTTGGACCAACTTTCTTTAATATAAAACGAAGCGGCCATAAATAACATATGGCAGAGAGTTTTGTTATTAAGGGCGAAGTACCGGAGTGCCGGAGTAAGAATGTTAGACGCATACCCGAAGAAAACTTTCAAAGAAGTCGGAATTTTTAATTTAGCGTTAATCATTATGAATGAAAGGGATTTTATGGAGAGTTGTTACGAAATGAAACGGTGTTTGGGAAATAAAGGGTTGTGAATTGTTTACCGTTAACTGTTTCGAACTAAAGAAATGAGGCTTTTCGGATGGGATTTTATGAGGGAGTGGATTTTTGGGAATATAATTTTATAGAAAGTATTTGTTTTTCTACCTAGCAATGATCACTACTGCTTACTTAACACTAATTTTATAAAAAATATATTTTTGGTGATTTACTACTAGTGGTGTGCATGTAATTTTATCTGTGAAAATTACAATAAAATTAATTGGACCGTTTTGGTAATTCAAATCTTTGTCCATAAATTCTAAATGTTAAACTTAAAATATTATCTCTTTGATCTATATATTCATACTAAATGTATATCAGCGTAGTAACAGACACTAAACTTTTTTTTCCAAATAAGTAATCGACTTAAAGCGGAGGTATAAGTTTGGAGGCTCCATTTAATTATTAATCCGACTTAGTTTCACGATGCATCAAATCGCGTGCTTCTGTGTGGCATTCTTACAATATTTATCAGATAAAAAATAAATGAAAAAAGGAAAGGCTTGGAGCTCAAGATCAGAACAAAATGGAAAGATTCATTATTATCAGTTAGCATCATGCAACATATTATATGTACAAGGAATTCTATATAAACCCCGGGAGCTGTAGATATATTTTAAAACATATTAAAACCCATAAAGGGACATACGAAATTACCTCTGCGATTCCTCCCAGTAGTTTTAAGTATGAATACAAATTATTTCTTCAGGCATCAGCAGCTTGAGCGATCCTACTTTTCTTCAGGTAGGATTTTCGGATATTGTGATTCACGATGAACTAGACACCCTTTAAAGAATATTTCTTCATCTAAAGAACATTGAGTATCCCAAAGATATTTTTTTCTTTATCATATCTCAATCATCCCTACGTAGCATTTTCTTTGCAAGCTTTAGCTGCTAAGAAATAGAATTAGTATAGGAAGCCTAAAGTTTTATCCAGTACTTCTTGCCTTGTTAAAGATTAAAACGAAAGAAGAAATATTCGACAAAAACCACTTAGCAAAAGTACTCGACGACTGATCAGGGTGCGTTCACATTACGTTGTAAATACAGCTCTTATCATTAGAAATGCTTGGAATACTCTTGAAATGCGTCATCTTGCAATTGGGCAGGTTGTGGTTGTTGCAGCTTAAGTTGATATTATTTATCGGTCAAGTAATTGCGAAACGTAAAGCTAAATAGTTTACATTTAGCGAACAGTTTGTAATTATTAGTTAAGGGATTTAACTAGAATTGTTTTAAGAAAGATGTAAATGCAGGAAAAACTTCGGTTTATTTCCATCATTGTTGTAATTTGAAAGACAAGAAAGTTATCAAAATCCGTCAAACAGTGACGTTTAAAACCCACCACTTTGTCTGCTTATTAGATATATATGTTACTAAGAAAATAGTAGACGAAGAACCCCCCCGAGAACATAAAATTCTTTCAAGATAAAAGTAGTATACAATCGTATCAATGAGTCCTTATATCTCTTTACTCAAATTAATCAAAATCGTGTTAGCCTACACGTGAAAGAATCACGAACAAACTCATTTCAACATTTAAATGCATAAAATTAGTTTCAATTTTTAGTAACACATTAATGGTATCAAATACAAACTTAACAGAATTCAGTGTTAATTCGATTTTCATTCATATACAGAGAAAGTGTAGTATTTATGCAAATGTACGATACAATTTGAATTCTTGTAGGTTGCATAACATCGTAATGGCAACCTTGTCTCTAACAAAACCCGTTTTAGGTCAAATATTGTCAGCGCATGTTAGATGGAGTATTTAACACGTGTGAATGGAATTCGAAAGTTATGTGTCTGTTTGAAAACTTGGGAAGTATCTGAAATATTTTTTTTTTATTATCATCATCATCATCATCAGCCCATATACATCCCACTGCTGGGCACGGGCCTCCTCTACAACTGAGAGGGTTTAGGCCTTAGTCCAACACGCTGGCCTAGTGCGGGTTAGCGGACTACATAACTAAGAAATTCCTAAGAACTTTTAAGTGTGCAGGTTTCACCACGATGTTTTCCTTCACCGTTAAAGTACGTGATAATTCTTTGTAAATACATTTTTTTTATACTAATCCATTTATTCTTTCTTTGGGAAAGTAAGTTACTTGCCCCGTGGAATTTTGAGAAGTTTTCACCATCCGCTCTCTTCTCTTCTAAAGTCTACTACGTTTTCAATCGATTAAAATAATATCAATGCCTAGATATTTCTCTTCATTTCCAAACAGTAATACCACTTGAAGGATTACTTGTACAGCATCGTGCCTACCATCAGGAAAGTTTTTGTCATTTTGTCGTGCTCATAAAAAAGTGTGTATGTGTACTTATGTACACGCGTTAGAAGTTATACCACACGACTGAAGTTAAACTTATAAATACGCCCAACAGTCACATATATAATTCTTAGTTTACACAGCATATTACATTTCTGAACGCATTCATAAATATTTGACAACTAATAAATATGTCAATCCCTTTTTATTACTGTCACTATTCTACATTTTTAAACTCTAAAACATATAAACTTTTTTTGAAAAATATTCGATCCGAAACATATTAAAACCTTTCTGATCCATTTGACACTTACATTTAACATAGGCAGCTTCAATCTATCAATTATATTGGAGCACATAGGCAGCTTCGACATCTTACTTTTGTGTTACAGTGATGCGCGCGCATCTTAAAATTTCACCCTCATCATTTTTTCATAACGCGCCTAAAGAAGTATAACTTCAAAAACATAAATTTAAACTTTCTGCTCAAACACAAAGTGTGTTGAGTATTTGCTTGGAAATGTTGTGCATCTAGACCCATTTATCTTTGTCTCCAGCATTGTTGCAGTTAAATGCTATTTCTTTATGTTAATATGTATGTCTGCGCTATTGTTATGGATGTAATACAGTCTGCATAGCATTCTTGACCGCAAAAGAGGTTCTTACTCGATGTTATTACTTACTTGTATAGAATTATTAGATAAAACCTTCAGTATGTTGCACGTTGCACGTTGCACTTGATAGCGTGTTCCTCTGCTAGATTAAAGATTAGACTTTTATTATTAAGATATTTTTTCTAAAATATTCTTTTTTTATATACTGAATGTAAAACGGGTTGTGCGCTCGACTGTTACTATGTACATATTGAAGCATCACAAACACACTCATAATGCACATACAAAATATAATTGTCGTTATAATTTTGATTTTTATTGCTATTTCTTTTTTGGTGTGTTATAAGTGATAAATCGTGTTTCTAATTATTTTAATATAATATAGGTACTTTTTATGTTTATTTTTACAATAATATATTATACGTCCGACTGAACGTCCGGTCGCCGCTTGGCCCTCCAAATGAAAATCATGAATGGGAGATACCTTTGCTGGCGCAATATAATTTATTTATTGTTTTACTTCTTCATTTGTAATTGTGCTAGCAATAAATGCTTCCTATTTTCTTGTAATTCTATTTCACGATGCTAATCTAGATTAAAGCAGGTTTCATTCCATCATTAGCCGTTGCAAGCTACATATATACTAAGTGTTCAAGTACATGCTTATATATAGAGAGGTATCGCATGAAGAGATCCCTCCGACCGTGTGAGCGTAACTCTATCCGGCGAGTAGTGAGGCATCGAGTGTTCTCATCACAACTTGACACTCGCGAGTCCGTCGCCGAGCACTCATTCCCTCGCGCGACTTTACACCTACCTTACTTTGAAATTAAATTGTTTTAGGAATTGTCAAGGTGCTTTTCAAATTTTTTCGTTTTGCTTCTGCAGGTAGATGGCAAGTATTTGTTTCTAAATCAATTGTGTTACGGTTTTAATAAAAATATAGAATTTCGTAGACTCGCTGAGTTTCACTGCTCGGTGGGAATTTTGTGCGCTCTGTGGGGCTTGGTATTAGGAGTTGTGGTACTGGGTGAGTGGTGGAATATGGAAGAACGCTTTTTAAAAACTACTGTCAAAAATCAGTTGAATTATAATTACTCCTTGATTCACAATTATCGCCACGACCACGTATAAATGAATATTATATAAGAACATACATACGTTTATCATTATATTTTATATTGTAATAAAATATTAATGAAACTTGTAACCATCCCGTGTTTTGTTACTGTTGTTTACTGTTGTTATGGTTATCTTGACCATTAATATTTCGTATTCTGACCCTGATTTTTATGGCTATTAATATGGGGGAGACTATTTAAGTGATAAGCCATCTAGACTCCAACATTTTACGATCTAAGTGAAGGCTAGATGTAAACAGATGATAAAAAAACTTTAACATAGATAATAATTGCTAGTAATTCTTCACAAGAAACTTACGTTAATTTCATCATACATACATAAACTCACGCCTGTATTCCCCGAAGGGGTAGGCAGAGATGCATTTCTGCACCCACATTTCGCCAGGTATGTATCAGTCCCACGTAGTAGGGGCCTATTGCCGTTTTTCGGGCACATTTCCAGACTCCGTGCTGTTACTGAGAATTTCCTAATGGAAAAACCCAATAGCACTTTGCCTGACCCGGGAATCGAACCCAGGACCTCTAGATCGCACGGCACATACTTGTACCGCAAGACCACGAGGCAGTCAATCAACGTTAATTTCAAAAGGAAAGATATAATAAATATGTAGAAAGATCTTGTTTTAACTGTCTTTGCTTACTGTAGGTGCAAAATATGCGCTCGTCAGTAATAAATTTTCATCCAAGTGTTACGTTTTGTTTAGTTAATTAAAATATTTTTATAAGCCATTATAAGCAATACTGTACAATGTACTTTTAGATTTCTGAATTTGATTTTAAAGTAGTAAAGATTAAAAAAACTATTTACAGTAGGGAATTCGCTTATGCTAGAATAGTGGTATCATATCGACCGTCTTTATATTCGCTTGAAATGTAACCTTATGAGGATAAAACGATGGTTAAGTTGAATTATAATTGAATTAGATGAGGTGGAAATAGTTTGTCATTATAACGCTCATATTTTCTATTATCCTGAGTCCTTTAAGCGTAGCATGTAGAAGAATCTCAGCAGATCTGCTTGAGTGTAGTTTAGATACAGGAGTCTCTCGGCATTGATGTCTCGTTTTGACAGCACCGTCATCATCTTCTTCATCAGCTCATATACGTCCCACTGCTGGGCACGGGCCCCTCTGTACAACTAAGAGGGTTTAGGCTTTAGTCCACCACGCTCGCCTGGTGCGGGTGGGCGGACTACACACCTTAGAAATTCCTAAGAACTTTTAGGTGTGCAGGTTTCCTCGCGATGTTTTCCTTCTCCGTTAAAGTACGTGATAATTATTTGTGAATACACACATAACTTCGAAAAGTCAGAGGTGTGTGCCTGGGGTTTGACCCGCGATCGTCAAGATTCTCGACCGCTTGCCTAAACCTCGAGGCCATCACGACTAACATGACAGCACCATGCTTACCATCAAATGAGATCACTTGGCAGTGCCAGTATATAAAAGCTAGGCATACGCGTGTACATGACTACTTTCTCAAATCGAGTGTTTCTTCATAATTCCGTGATGTTTTCGGGTCGTTGCTCCATCCATAACTGAATCGAAAACTTCCATTACCGGTGAGTCCGGCGATTGCGTTACTTAACACAATACAGCTGAGTTAATAAGCGAAACAAACGCACAAATTAATTTACATCTAGCTGGTGTGACGTTAGAAAGTGCTCCAATTGGTGCATCATATACATTCACTTTACTAAGACGCACGCGAAGTGCTCAGCGTGTTTAGCGTGTTTAGGATTTCTGAGATTTCCAACAGCATTATTAACAGCCGTGTCGTGTGAGTCGTGATGGCTTCGAGGTTTGGGCACGCGGCCGAGAATCTCGACGGTCGCGGGTTCAAACCCCAGGCACCTCTGACTTTTCGAAGTTATGTGTGTATTCACAATGAATTATCACGTACTTTAACGGTGAAGGAAAACATCGTGATAAAACCTGCACACCTAAAAAAGATCTTAGGAATTTCTTAGGTGTGTAGTCCGCCAACCCGCACTAGGCCAGCGTGGTGGACTAAGGCCTAAACCCTCTTAATGGTAGAGGAGGCCCGTGCCCAACAGCGGGACGTATATAGGCTGATGATCATGATGATGATGATTATTAACAGCTGGTTTGAGGCTTCTTTCATGTTGCAGTTAAAGCCATATCTTTTGAATTTCGTTTAATATTAACTAGGATTTAATAGATGTGTGACTTTTCACTTTTGGTGGTGAAAAGGAGTCTTGAAGATTTTAACTCCTCTAAATCGTCCAGGATATAAAGTAAAACTTCAAATCAGAGTCTGCGCAATCTGTGTGTTAAAATATAATTATGCCAATACTTGGTTTCTCCACGCGTGGAAATATGCGTATCCTTTTACATAATTGTAATAGACGTCTTGTCTACGGTTTGATTGTATATTTACCTTATAAAAATACAATTGAATACAATTTTCATTTAATTTAACATTAATATTCTGCAGTAAGCAGTGATGGCCTCGAGGTTTAGGCGCGCGGTCGAGAATTTTGGCGGTCGCAGGTTCAAACCCCAGGCACACACCTCTGACTTTTCGAAGTTATGTGTGTATTCACAATGAATTATCACTTGCTTTAACGGTGAAGGAAAACATCGTGATAAAACCTGCACACCTAAAAGTTCTTAGGAATTTCTTAGGTGTGTAGTCCGCCAACCCGCAATAGGCCAGCGTGGTGGACTAAGGCCTAAACCCTCAATTGTAGAGGAGGCCCGTGCCCAGCAGTAGGACGTATATGGGCTGACGATGAATAGTTTAATGTTAAAGGATTTCTTTCGAACAAAAATATAAATAATATTGAAATAATTACTTTTAATAAAAATAAAACAGGTATTGACCATAGTAAACTTAATACGTATTTTAAGCCAGTTATGTTAATTTTGCTTTTTTCTTCTATAAACTTGTATTGTGTCATAAGGGCTATATTTTTGCCTACGTGATAAATAAACAATCATTTCATTTTATTTCGTAGGATATTGTCATCGATCTTCCTAGCCTAATTGCTTTAGGTCGCATCAATGTAAAGTGAAGTGTGATTAATGTATCATTTGAAATATTATAAAGATAAATATATACGGAACATTATTATGTAATAATGTAGACTTATGCCATTCTTTTTCAATTTAATTCCTAACATTTATTTTACAAAAAAGTTGATCCGTTGTAAAAATTAAGTCGCCATAGACACTTGCATCTTACAGCCTGTTTCATCTCGCACGTTGCAACACTAGTCTTATTGTGATGCAATTTTTGCTTTCATAGTTCCAGTTACGCAAGGACCGGGATCTTAATCTAACAACCGGTTGGTGCCTTCGCTCTGTGACTTTCCACTCCGTTTCATATCAGTCTTGTAAATTAACCTGCTGAGAATAGTGGCCCAGCAATATACATTTGAAATTTAACCAAAATCTTATAGTTAGATACTAACCTACTCTTTATTACAATAAAAATAAAAGAATGTGATAGTTTCCGTCTTAAGTTAAATTTCATCATCATCACCATCATATACTGCTGGGCACGGGTCTCCTCCACCATTGAGAGGCTTTAGGCCTTAGTCCACCACGCTGGCCTAGTGCGGGTGGGCTGACTACACACCCAAGAAATTCCTAAGAACTTTTAGGTATACAGGTTTTTTCACGGTGTTAAATTTAGAATAATTTAAACTGGCAAAATAAAGCGATTGCATAGTTCCTACTGTTAAGAATCGTGCTATCACAAAAGAGACAATTTTTGAAATTAAAATTGGTTAGAATAATTTATGCAAAAATTTGCCTCGACTCACAAAGTTGAAGTAATTCATTTAGTACCAGTACAAAGGTTATGTTGATGTTTTGATAGAATTATCTAGACAGCACATTTCGTTTTACTACGTGTAAACCTAGTGGCGTCAGTTTACGATGTAAACAATGCTTGGTTTGGGAATCCTCACGATGTGTCACGTGTTTTGTTGTTTACGTCCTTCTACACTGAGGAACGATGACCTAAGACCTATCATTATTTCCTTATTCAGTATATTTGATATCTATTGTTGCACTTTTACTTTGCAATAGTATATTGTAGGATTACGACTGCCTCGTGGTCTCGCGGCACAAGTATGTTCTAGAGGTCTTGTTTTCGGGTCGGGCAAAGTGTTATAGGGTTTTTCCATAAGGAAATTCTCAGTAGCAGCACGGAGTCTGGAAATGTGTCCGAAAAACGGTAATAGGCTCGCCTCCTATTACGTGGGACTGATACATACCTGGCGAAATGTAGGTGCAGACATGCACCTCTGCCTACCCCTTCGAGGAATACAGGCGTGAGGTTATGTACGTTTGTATATTGTAGGATTACTTAGCTTTTTTTATTTTGAATCTTTTTTGTTTTCTATCAAAAATATGATTTTGATTCCCATTTACAGAATTACATTATGCTCACCATTTATTTCATCATATATCGCTGAATATAGTGCCGTACTCAAAAATTCCGTATATTCTGAATAGCATCTGGTTTGAAAAATGAAAACATTCCCTCCCAAAAACCAATTCATAGAGCACATTCAAGAGCTGTTGATTACAATATCAGTGTAAAAGGCTCCGTTATTCGAACAGCAGGGTGGGTAAACAATCATTGTGCTTCCCACGCCTCGGCCGCAGACTGGGCGCGCCGGTAATCTGTGACGTGGCCGGGCCCATTGTCGACAACAAAAAGCGGAGCATTTCGCGCACCACCGATACATTGTCGGGCTCCACCAGAACAGTTGTCGTGTCGTACAACCGGATGTGGCGTTTGGATGGCGTTTTCAACGTTGCCTTTTAATACCACATATTTCGAAACATATACAATGTTTATCTGCTATGTATATTTTTGATTTCAGCTGTACGTAGTATAAGGATTAAAAGGATAACATGAGCTTGTCAAATAAATGATAGGAATGATGTCTTACATGATGATGATCATGCTTGTTCAGTGCTGGATATTAGACTTTGTGTATTCTATATTTGTTTGTTAAGATCTCTAGTTTTTCTTACATTACTGTTATGCTAGAGTATGACATCAGAATTAAAGATGAATATTCTCCTATATCTAGTAATAATGAAAAAATCTTCTACAAAAATTATGGTATTGATTGAAGTCATCTAGAAATATTTAATATTTTATCTAGTTAATGTTATAATATCGCATTAAATTATCACTAAAGCATTACCATGTTAAAGGAAAGTGAACTTAAAGCAATTGGGTCTCAGTATGGTTAGCAGAAAAAACTCTCGCACGAGTACGACCGCCGAGTTATCACATAGTTATTTATTCTCCGGACCTCTCCGGGCCGTATGTGTTGAATTGTTAATAAAAGTAAACTTTCCACACTTTCTCCGGTGGACGCTTAGCCATATGTCTAGTGTGCTATTAAACATTTATCGTCAAATGTTAATGTTGGCACGTGCGGGACATGGCGTTTTTTGTTTTGTCACCGCGTCGACAGATGTTACATGCAGTTTTATAACCTTAGGTTTCTAATTTTCATTCACACCGCGACAGAAATTTGGTACTAAGTACTTCTACTTTTCTAGAAGTGCACTTCCAACGATTATTTCTCCCACGTAAAAGATTTGGAATGAGCATTTCGCTTTGTCGTTTTTTATGGCTTCAATGTGATCTCGTTTGTTGGATGTGGCGTGTCTCCAGTCTTGCTAGGCCTTAGGCGACAGTAATGATAAGCTATCGAATAAGCTACCTCCGGGTTATTTTTGTCTATATTATAAATACATAATATAGAAAGAAGGAAGTCCTTAATATAATAGAAAGGAATGACGATGGCCGTGGTACAATTCTTCTCTTTCAGTTCTTTCGTAATAAAAATTAAGTTTTACAATCAGTTCTAATTGTCTTTATTTAACAATTATCATAAAAAATTATACATCGTAAGTTAACGCATGAAAGTAACATATATTCTACTTGAAAATTATCTGCAAATGGATCTAAAAAGTGCCAAAATAAAGGCAATCAACAAATTTATTCATTGCATTCATTAGTTAATTTATCGAAAGTTTGTAAATTATTTCGTATATCTATAAGTTTAAAACAATCAGCGGACGCGTGACAACTGTATAGCCCTTGGCATTTGCACATTTCTTTCCATCTGACGTCACACTGCATCACAAGACTATACCTTGTCCAATCGCTACCGTGAGAGTGGTTGTCCATAACGTTCGATAGATAAATCTAACGTTACATCATAATAGATTTCACAACCTTCCATTACTGTCACGACTGGGCAGTACTGCTTATTTAGATCTCTATCTTTGCTTTGGTTGTTTTTGCTAAGCTGATTCAGATAGTACCTTTCCTAATTGCAGTGTGCACGCTTTGTTAAAACTTTAACAATGTCACTTTCATTTATAAATTGGTAGTTTTTTCTTTGTAGACTCGCAATTATAGAAAGAAAATTCGTATATTGTCACTTGGATGCTAAAAAAAACATTAAAATAATAAAAAGAAAAAAAAACTCCCTTTTGGTCTCGCGGCACAAGTATGTGCCGTGCGATCTAGAGGTCCTGGGTTCAATTGCCGGGACGGGCAACAACATAATAATAATTGGGTTTTTCATTTGGAAATTCTTAGCAGCATGGAGTTTGGAAATGTGCCCGAAAAACGGCAATAGACTATTACATGAGACTGATACATACCTGGCGAAATACGGGTGCAGAAATGCACCCATTCGGGAAATACAGGCGTGAGATTATGTATGTATGTAAAAAAAATAACAGATTTCACACATATAAAGCTTAATCTAATTCAATAAATAATAGCAATCTTTAAATGTTGTTAAGCTTTAGTGTAAGTTAGTTAACTTACGTAACTTAGGTGTTATTAATGCAGAATTCTAAGCCTTTCCTCTCTTCTCAGTATTTATGCCGTCATAAACAGTAGCGGTATAAAACGTCCGTTTAGAAATTGAAAATTAGAAAACTGTTGTAAAACCCCAAAGCATTAAGTTTTCAGTTATACTGCTTGTTAGCGCAGTAATATTTTATAAGCAAGCTCGTTTATGGCTGAATGTCGCTAATTAACCGAGTCGTTAAACTAAATGGCAGTTTGGACCAGATTAGGTCGGCGAGGGAAGCGATCCGATTAATCATTGATACAGGGAACCTTTTCGTTTATATATATTATTATTCTTATTAAAAGTTAGAGGAACTTTAATCATTTCAAAGATGAAACTGCTAACAATTAATGTAGTTGAACAAAACTTACACTGAAATGTTTTTCTGGTTCTGTACCGATGAAAAACTAATTAACAAATTCCCACGCATTTACGTTATATTAACAGACTGCGATTATAGTTTTTATAGTTTAACTAAGGATATAGCTAAATGGACGCTTCTGTCTCCGAACTTAGACTAAAGTCTAGGTAATCCTAGGCTTAAGAACCTTTACGGAAGAAAACCTAACAGCTTCAAATACACTGCAAATATTTATTAAGTTAGTGTTTCGTCTGTCTTCGTAATGTCAGTTACAAAGAAAGGTTAGTTATTTAACCCAGTTATATGGACAAACAACGGGTTACGTGATGAGAATCGCGGTCAAAGTTAACTGTAATTGCCGTGAATGATAAATTAAGTAATTTGATATATGTTATGTAATTAGACATGGGTTTTACAATAACTAACATTTAAATAACAAATCGATTCTACTGAACGATGAGGGGCTTAATCTAATTAAGAAACTAAAGTATTTATTGTTAGTTAATATCATATGTGAGAGCTTCGTTGACCCAGTAACATGACACCTGCAATTGTTAGATCATGGTTCGGTTCCTACGTCGGGCAAAGTGTTATACAGTGTTACAGAGCAATTCACTCATCAGATGACAATCAGCTTCACCTATTCTGTGTGAATTAAAACATAGTTGACGAAACGTATAGAAATCCACTACTACTCTTTGGGGATATTGTATGTGACTGTTGAGTGTATTTTATTATTTATATAGATGTGTGTTTATTTTAATTTGGCACTGTTGCCTCAATATTGAATGATCTAGTATGTGCAATGATGTTCTTTATCCACTAATCAAAGACGCATTCAACAAACCTAGCTGAACAATACAATAAAAATCAATAGTACTTTTATTTGGCGGAATAAAATCGAATTAGCCAGTGAGTCGACGTCACCGGCCGCCCGGCGTGTGTTTATCAAACGTTATCTACTCCGAAACAATTAGTCTGCTCGCGACATACCTGACAACGAACGTGCGCCCTATTCTAACACCAATTTAACCATTAAGCGACCGCGCGGGAGACAAAAACGAAAATTTTTTAAAAACATGTCGATATTTTCTCTACGGGAGTGACGCCATCTTTATTTTCCCCCCCTTTTTTATCTGTGACTAGTGTAGTGATTATGATGATTAAAAAAGTGCTGTTTTGTGATTATTTCGGTGCACCGCAGGAGGAAAGGTTTGTTGTGTTGTGTAATCTGATTAACCTTATACGTCCCCTTCTCCATTTGTTGTTGATAATAATGTTTTGAGGGGGCGTATTTGACCTTGAAATCGTCCATATTTAACTCGGTGCATAATTTAACAAATATTTTAAACGCAAAAAATGTCGATTTTTTACACGAGAGGAATTTTGCGAAGGTATTCCGAACCACCGTGCTATCAATCATAAACCTAGAATATTCCATTACAGGGCGACGGCATTCTGTCAATTCTCTTGTCTACTGTACGGAATTTATGTTGTTGTTTTTTTTTAATTTCCGGCAGCTAATAGCTATGGACGAGGAATGAAATGGATTATTTGTTTCGGATAAAATATGTCTATGTTTAGAAATTACTTTATAAACACGATTTCCTCGTAGCTGAAGTATTTCTACATCCAGATTCATTTATGTAATGAACTCAATAGTACTTTGCACGGCCTGTTAGTAGAATTCGCGAGGTCTAAATCGTACGCGTGTATATTCGTAAATATATTTAATCGATATTATAGATATAAATAAATACACCCAACAGTCACATACATAGTTCTGACCCCACACACAAGTCCTGTGTCGTGGGTATCAAAAACTACGAGAGACTTTTATCAAGAACATCCAGACCCGAAACAAATATTTGTGGATCACATAAACATTTGTCTCGGTGCGGGGATCGAACCCGCGGCCTCTCGTTTTGCAAGCTGGTATCTAGCCAACTGCGCCACGGGGCTGCCAAATATATACCATGTACTTAAACCATATATTTTAAATCCTTTATGAAAGGTGAATGTCACTAAGGCATCGTTTGGCTTCGTTTAAGCGCGTCGCATCCAATTAGTGGGTCGTTAATCGAATTCCAATAGCCGTAATGAGTGTAAGCTGGTTTGTGTCAATGTGTTTTTAACTATTATGTTTTCACACGAAAACGGAAATTACGTATAAAGCAATTCGCATTTCCGATAGCAATATTAACGCAATTTTTAATTATATTCAACCTACCTACGTGTGTTTGATGGACGGAAATTCTAAACCCATAACATTATTGGACATGTTAAAGTAGATATGCATATATAGCAGTGATGGCCTCGAGGTTTAGCTATAACGGTGAAGGAAAACATCGTGATAAAACCTGCACACCTAAAAAAGTTCTTAGGAATTTCTAAGGTGTGTAGTCCGCCAACCCGCACTAGGTCAGCGTGGTGGACTAAGGCCTAAACCCTCTCAGTTGTAGAGGAAGCCCGTGCCCAGCAGTGGGACGTATTTGGGCTGATGAAGAAAAGTAGATAATTTTTTTTTGGTTATAGTCAATATAACCGGGTAAAATTTTCGATATTAACTTACTTGAAAACCGTATCAAAATATAATGGATTATGGGAACATAATATACAATATTAAAAACATTCCGACAGACTGCCTCTTGGTCTCGCGGTACAAGTATGTGCCGTGCGATCTAGAGGTCCTGGGTTCGATTCCTGGGTCGGGCAAAGTGTTATTGGGTTTTTCCATTAGGAAATTCTCAGTAGCAGCACGGAGTCTGGAAATGTGCCCGAAAACGGCAATAGGTTCGCCCCCTATTGCGTGGCACTGATATGTGGGCGAAATGTGGGTGAGGAATGCACCTCTGCCTACCCCATCAGGGAATACAGGGGTGAGTTTATGTATGTATGTAATAACATTATCTGTAGTATCATCAAATTCAGCGTATTTCTAACAGAAAAATAAACCAAAGACTTGTTACAAGTTTAAGTGCGCCTCCAATGCACTCCACATTATAAATAATATTATAATAAATGTGTTGGGTTCTGTAAGTGTGATGTATTGGAATGTATATGTGTTGTGTAATGTGTGTGAGTGTAACTGTAAATAATATAAATATACATGAAATTAAATGTTTATAATAAATAAATATATTTTATAAATAAATAAAATATATGGTACGCCACACAAGTATAAATAGACTGCATGTTAGTCACTTGGATATTCTTAGTCACTTTATTCATGTCTAGGGCGTTTACTCCCATACAACCTCAGCTATTTCCTCGCTATCAGGAGGCCGCGATCAGCTGATAACGCGAGACAGAGAGGCACTACATCCGTCCTACTCACACATAGGAGAGATAGGTTTGTGCGGATGTGTCGTCAGTGCGATGAATAAGAGATATCCGGTGGAACTTGAATTACTGGTTTTTGGTTTGTTTATACGGAACGCGGTTTCGCTTGCCGTTTGCGTTAGGCGATATTTAAAATGTGGTTATGGAGTATATTTGGGAGGAAGATGTAATTACAGTGTATGAAATGATTTTTTAAATCATCATCATCAGCCCATATACGTCCCACTGCTGGGCACGGGAATCCTCTACCATTGAGAGGGTTTAGGCCTTAGTCAACCACTTTGACCTAGTGCTGGTTGGAGGACATTTTAAATAAATTTATTCATTTTATTTTTTAAATAGATCGTAGAAATCAAGTAGAAGTGATTAGGCATCTATTAATATCATTCGAGAAATCTAAGCACTAGCACGGAGTCTGGATATGTGCCCGAAAAACGGCAATAGGCTCGCCCCTTGTTACGCGGGGCTGATAATACATACCTGGCGAAATGTGGGTGTAGAAATGCGCCTCTGCCTACCCTATCAGGGAATACAGGGAATGCATTTTTCTGTTATTTGCAAATATCAGAAAAAAACACTGGTAGTCATGCGCCTGACCTATAATTTTGAAGTAAATGTTGGAAAAAGAGTATTTATTAAGTAATTAATATTAATTGGCAGAAAATGTTAAAAAAAGTTCTAAAAAAATTCTTGTGGTTATTCACTGTTACCATTACTCAAACAGATCTATATTCAATGATTTAAGATAATCAATTGTTTTGTATGGGATTTAACAATCTACGGCTACTTACATTTTGAACCGCTACCATTTTTTATCGTAAATACATGTCATACAATAAAGTTTTCAATCACATGTTTTTGTCTAGCCAGCGACGCTAGGAACAGATTACAACTTGAACGTCGCGAGTTGCTATCTGTTTGAAGAAAAACAGTTAAAGTTTGCGCTCATCCGAGATTCCATCAGGAAGTTTCGCGAGCTGACCAACGAACTTTCTTATTTCACTCGTCTTTTAGTGTAAACACGTTTAATTAGAGGTTTTTACCGTTCATCATAGAGTTGACAGAGCTACTTTTAATCATTAATGAAACAGAGACTGCGTAAAAGGATCATCATCATCATCATCATCGGCCCATATACTTCCCACAGCTGGGCACGGGCCTCCTCTACAACTGAGAGGGTTTAGGCCTTAGTCCACCACGCTGGCCTGGTGTGGGTTGGCGGACTACACACCTAAGAAATTCCTAATAATTTTTAGGTGTGCAGGTTTTATCACGATGTTTTCCTTCACCGTTAAAGCAAGTGATAATTCATTGTGAATACACACATAACTTCGAAAAGTCAGACGTGTGTGCCTGGGGTTTGAACCTGCGACCGCCGAAATTCTCTACCGCGCGCCTAAACCTCGAGGCCATCACTGCTTCATAAAAGGATAACAAGTACTAATTATATTGCTTTAATAATTTGATGGCGAAAACGGACAAAAATTGAATTTAAGAACTCTAGAATTTTGTGATCCTGGTTCAAATTGAAATATCATTTATAAAATTGATGGTTTATCTGCATTTCTTAGCAATATGTCGTCGAAGAAAAGAATGAAGTTCTCGGAAGTTGAAATAAATTTAGAAAAAGACAAAATACAAACACTTTAGTTTTAACACTAAAGTGCAATGTAATTCATATTTCCATGTTGAAAACATGTAACGAAATTCTTAACACGGTAGAATTAATAAAGACTAAATAAATTGAACAAGAGACATATGATGAAGTATTAAGTTTGAGTGTTCAGAATCCAAGGCTAAGTGCCTTTTTGTAGTTGTCACGAATGTACTTTTATTAAGCAAGTTCCCTGAATTATTTTAATTGGTTTAACAATTGAAATATAGGTCAAAACGCCTTTCATTTGCAATGTCGATTCATTCCGTCTTATCAGTCTAGTATAATCGGCAATACAAAGATAATCTGATCGACCTTCTCCAGCCCATTGATAATAGCTATTAAAATATTTCTCGCTACTTTTTAATGTACAGTAAATTATCTGTAATTGTTTTTGTAACAATATTGAATGCTAGATTGTCTTTTAATCGTGGCGCAAGTGACTATCGATGTATGTATCAGTCAGATCGTTCAATTTTAATTCCCGTTTTCGACTTTTTTGTTCTAAATAGAACAAAATGAATCGAAATCGAAAATCGCAAATATAATTGACCGAATGAATATTCAGAATAAATATTCTGATGCTAGCTTTAAATACATATTATCGTCATCAACCCATATACTTCCCACTGTCGGGCACGGGCTTCCTCTACAACTGAGATGCTGAGATAAAATCTTTAATGTAATAGAAATAAGCTTACGATCCTCCTCTTTTGTAAAACAAAAAATGTTTATTCGAAATTACTCGTACGGATGATAGTGATGATGATTCGAAATTACTCATCGTCAACAGCGTGATTTTGATTCTGTTCCACACTCAGTGTGTTTTGTAAGAATAACAAAAAGCAGGCTTTAATCTAGTTTTAATTTATTAACCGACTTCAAAAAAAGGAGGAGGTTATCAATTCGTCTGTATTTTTTTTTTTTTTTTTTATGTTTGTTACCTCAGAACTTTTGACTGTGTGGACCGATTTTGATGATTCTTTTTTTAATTGAAAGCTGATGCTTCCAGATTGGTCCCATTTAAATTTGGTCCAGTTGTGATAACAGCTTCCATTAGAAAACCACAAAAATCTTAAATTTTCACCAATGTGCGTGACAAATCGACGAATAACTCAATATCATGCCAACCGATTTTGATGATTCTTTTTTTAAGTGAAAGCTGGTGCTTCCAGTTTGGTCCCATTTGAATTTGGTCTAGTTGTGACAATAGCTTCCATTAGAAAACCACAAAAATCTTAAATTTTCACCAATGTGCCTGACAAATCGACGAATAACTTAATATCATGCCAACCGATTTTGATGAATCCTTTTTATTATTGGTTAGGATGTGCTTCTAGGGTAATTGCATGAGAGTTTGGTTAAGTTCTAATTATGGGATCCATGACAAAGTAACGGAACTTTCTAACTGTCTTGAATCAAATTGTAATGCGCTTACGTTTGTTGCTGCATTGCAACATGAAGCAAACGATCTAATTGCATTACTTAAGGTGTATTAAATGCGTGAAGCGGTGGTAGCCGAGTGTGTGGTAGAAACATTTGCGTATTGTTGATGAGTTTTATAACCATATAATAGAATGGTGGTAGCGGAGTGGCAAAGTAACCGATTTGCAACGCATGATGTTGCAGGTTCGATCCCGGGTGTGGCTTCACTAAAAATTAAAAAATAAACAAAAATTTTAACAAAACAAAAACCGCCTTCAAAAAAACCTATTCCAAAACAAATTAAAATGCACTAAAAAGTAAAAAAATAATTGCGTATCTTCAATTACTTAATTATAATCAACTTACTATTTCTCTACATCAATATATAGGTACGATCTATGTGTTTACGACGCAAGAAGCTAGGTAGGTTCTTCTATATCTATCCACTTCAAATCTAACTCAACACATACCTATGAATAACAAACAATGATTAAAATATTTTTTAATGTTCTCCTATGTAAAATTAAATGAAAAATATTAGACTACTTAAAAGTCAATCAAATTATTACGATAATATAATGTAGTTTTAATTATTGTTATTTTTGGAGGCGGTGTCAGCCAAGGAAATACTACAATGTGCATACCTAGCATCACAGTTGTAGTGGAGGCCCGTGCTCAGCAGTGGGACGTATATGGGCTGATGATGATGAATAATAATACGAGAATCCTACCTTGGCTGACACCGCCTCCAAGAATAACAATAATTAAAACTACATTATATTATCGTAATAATTTGATTGACTTTTAAGTAGTCTAATATTTTTCATTTAATTTTACATAGGAGAACATTAAACAATATTTTAATCATTGTTTGTTATTCATAGGTATGTGTTGAGTTAGATTTTAAGTGGATAGATATAGAAGAACCTACCTAGCTTCTTGCGTCGTAAACACATAGATCGTACCTATATATTGATGTAGAGAAATAGTAAGTTGATTATAATTAAGTAATTGAAGATACGCAATTATTTTTTTACTTTTTAGTGCATTTTAATTTGTTTTGGAATAGGTTTTTTTGAAGGCGGTTTTTGTTTTTTTTTAGTTTTGTTTGTCATTATTATTACTAAATTATTTCCATAAAATGGTATTTACTTTCTGTTGTAATTGTTGTTCTGTTTCTGTTGTGTTGCGTACTAAATCTTGCTACCTTTGTTACTCATCCATGTAGTAAATAAACTCCCTAACTATCTGACACTAAACATTGTTAGTGGCTTCACTCCAAAGCGTCGGCGACACCCACAGCATGGAGTGAAAGCTAAACTTTTCTAACGCCGTCCATACGGGCTCCATTAACTCAGTTAGTAACTCGGAAAATTGTGCTACACGCTTCCCAGGGATGACAGTTTCAGATTGGTGGGATTTAGACTTTACGTCTACTTCATCATCAGCCCAAATACGTCCCACTGCTGGGCACGGGCCTCCTCTACAACTGAGAGGGTTTAGGCCTTAGTCTACCACGCGGGCCTAGTGCGGGTTGGCGGACTACACACCTAAGAAATTCCTAAGAACTTTTAGGTGTGCAGGTTTTATCACGATGTTTTCCTTCACCGTTAAAGCAAGTGATAATTCATTGTGAATACACACATAACTTCGAAAAGTCAGAGGTGTGTGCCTGGGGTTTGAACCTGCGACCGCCGAAATTCTCGACCGCGCGCCTAAACCTCGAGGCCATCACTGCTCTTAACGTCATTACGTCTACTAGCTAGCTCAAATCTAAATCCCAAAAATCTTTGTACTTTGGAGTACATATTAAGTTGATAGACCGTATCTAAATCCGACACCATTTAAAATTTACAAATAATATCCAGTAGCTTTCTTAGTTACTGGGACCTCTATTCATCCTTAATTCTTCGACTGTCCACTGTTACGTAAGGATCATTAAAGAAATTGTATGTAGCTGTACTATGATATGAGATCACCTTTTAAAGTGTATATCTTTTATTGTATTATCGTTGTACCTTTCAGATACAGATTTTATGTTCCATCTTTGATATTAGTAGCGTTTATGTCTATCGCTATGCGTGATAGCACTGAAAGTACTATGCTTTCAATATTCTGATTGGATTCATCCTAAGCGAGGTCATGGAAGGTGGAGTGCGACACATGACAGTGGTAACTGAACCTCTAGATATCGAGTAGGACTAGCTGAACGTTTAACCAAACGTCGGGCATTTGAATAGTGTTTTTCCATCGCAGAATCAGTAGGAGGAAAGTTGCAAAGTCTTTTACAGGTAAAAATGCGTGAAAACCACGCCAACTCATTGGTTTTATAGTAATTCAAAATTAATGACGCACTATTGAGTCATGAAATAAATTATTTATTAACAGTACCACATAGACAAAGATAATTATCTCTTCTTCTTACAAAAAAGAAACAAATTTTATCTTTCTAATATTAGGACACATGAAGCCAAACATATTAGTAACTAGCTGTGCCCGCAACTTCGTCCGCGCGGAAAATTTATTTTTAATAAGAAAATTTATAAACTAAAAGTAGCCTAAGTTACTCCTTATTACATCAGCTATCTGCCAGTGAAAGTCCCGTTAAAATTGGACCACCCGTTTCAGAGATTAGCCGGAACAAATAGACAGACAGAAAAAAATTGTAAAAAACGTTATTTTGGTATATGTACCGTGTATACATCCATATGCATTTATTAAAAAGCGGTTATTTCAAAATTACAAACAGACACTCCAATTTTATTTATTTGTATAGATAACACCACATTTTCATGCAATTTAAGGGAATGTAAGTCATACGCCATAACATAAAGGTCGTGATATAATCAAAACGATCCGAAGTCCCGGAGTGAAGGTGGGACATTCTAACACTCCGAATTATTTGTATGGAACAGTGCAATATCCTGTTTCCCTCTGGTTATATTCAGAGCTTACCATGTAAATTTATCGAGGGTTAAGTCTGACGCGTGGGCGCTCGCAACGGTTTAGGAATGTTCCCATTTTATTTTATCGCGGGGGTAAGTGAAAAAATAACTCCTGTGTGTTGTAACAGAGGGGCGCGTAGGGGTAAACGTTTCGGATTGATTAGCTCGTCGCGGATTGGGAACTGCGGTCCTCGTTTTGGCAGTTATTAATGTTGTTAAAGAAAGCGAATTTATCGGGGATGAAAATATGTTTACAATCGTTGTAAGTGATAAAACCGCGCTTATTTATTACATCACAGAAAACTTTAATGGAAGCCTTACGCTCTGTAAATGAGAGGCCCAATTTACTATTGGTGTGTTGGTGAGATACTTGTATCCACCGTGATAATCAACTAACAAAAGAATAATTTGTAATCGTTTGAACATTCATCACTTTATAAAACATTACATTTACCAGACGCCCTTCCAATATTTCATTATCAAGTCGAAGACTACTGAGAGTTCGCTGTATGTTTAACAAAAGTTCACGGATCTGCAGCTCACGATCCAGAAGCTAAAATAGCATCAAACCCATCACGGGAATGAGGAATTAATTCTACTGCTAGGTCGCATACATGTGCGATGCTTAGAGACGCTCGTCACGTCCGCGCCGCATCACCGTTCGCACCTATGTTATTAAACGCCCACGCACGGACAGACTCACAAACTTTCCCATTATTAACTTATACAAAGGATTACTGCAGTATTTATATTTCTTCCATTTATACAATTGAAGGGAGTTCCAATTGGCTTGCATTGAGAAAGTCTTTTTAGAATTGAATGGAAATTTGCAAGTTTATAGATTGGTTATTTCAGTATTGCTTATACAGAATGAATGTGTTGAATAAAATTTATGATAAATTTTGCAGCATGAGCGTGCGGGATGCGATCAAGGGGCGTTTCGATTCTCGGGGCGGATTGTTATTAGGTGCTATTAGGAAATTCCTCTGTACCTGTGAAATATCGTCCCTATTATCAATAGCGCGGAGAACTGATGGCCGACGGGGCCAAAAAGTTCTCGAGTGGAGGCCACGTACCGGAAAGCGCAGCGTGTCCCTATTATATAGGACGAAAATACAAATAGCGAAATTTGCCTGTAAAAATCACAACTGCCGTTTCTACCAAGTATTTTTAGTATTGTGAATTTGTTAAATAACATTTGCACACTTCTCGCCGCTCGTTACATCGTAAAGTATAATTGCGCCGCCATTCCGCGGCCTTGTTAAGGCCGTAGTTTGTTAATTACATTAAAACGTGTAACAAACGTTCGTATTCACTTTTACTGAGATGCGGGGCGTGATGTGCTGCTTGCACAACGGATTCCACTGTCTTTCACAACGCGCCGCTCCGGTGGAAACTTAATTAACCGTGCTTCCATTATGGGACGAAAACGTCGTTTTTTTTAAATATTTGCTAAGGCTGGTTTTGGAAAACCTTTCTCTATGCGCCAGTTGCTTAGAATGTGGAAAGGAAAGGTCACGGATTTTGTGCGCTAGAAGGCATAAATCGTGTGTTCCGCATATATTTGTATCTGGGCATTGTGAGATCAAAATGTCACTGAAAAGTCTTTGACGTGTCTGATATCTAATTGATTGAAGTTTAGTCTATATTTTAAACAAAAGAGATGGAAATCCTACCATACTACGCCGCCGCGTTGTACACATAAAAGTAAGGATTAGGCCGTAATAGGAGATGGACATGATCATTACTCGCCAGTCGATATTATTTGAACCGTACTGCATTTACACGGTTCTACAAGCTGTATAAAAATAAATAAATAAATTTAATCAACCTACTTTCCATTGTAATATTGTATTTGAAATATTACTATACAGCGCTGCTGTCGGACACGTCAACCGCTCGGCGACGCCGCTGTCTGCGCTTTGTGCGCGCCGCATTGTCACCACATGTCGTGATAACAGCACAGATATCCCCTGTCTGGAACATTCAACATTCCCCTAGTTTGTGTTATGTTGTACTATTCACTACATACATACATTTTATAATATTACATTTTGATTGTGTACATTACATATACAGGGTCGTCCTATATCCGTTAAAGGCGTGTAGTTTACATCGTTTCTGACTGATTTGACTATGAGACACCCTATCCTAAATTTAACCGTTTTCGAGATATTTGAATTTAATAGTTTTTTCCAAAAAACTCCCGATTTTCGGCTATCAGCTTAGATATTTTGAAATGTGTAAGTCTTATTTTTACTATTATTACTATTCTAAATATTGTTACTATTATAAATAAGTCGCAGTAGACGATTAAAACTTAAAAACTTAAACAAACATTTAGAAAGTTTATTTTTCTCGAAAGGATATAAAAAAATATTATTATGGCACCTGTTTTGCAGATGTGCCTAAAAATATCTCCGTTTCATAAGCTATCCAATGAGGTACAACAATCCAGGGTTTTATTAATAGTTTGTAGAAAAATCTTAAGCCACGTTTTTTACGCCTTAGTCCGCCACGCTGGCCTAATGCGGGTTGGCGGACGTAACGTACGGTCCTAAGCAAATTTGTTTTTATGGTTGTAGCTTTTAATGCTTGCTTGGATGATAGACTTTATATCCCAATTCATTGACTTCTGAATTGGAAGGGGATTTTTGTGTGTCTATGCACTTAAATATGTAAAAGACACTCAACACTTACACATAGTTCTGACCCTACATTAAGTCTTATTCAAGACATTATCCTAGTCTCATGCTAGAACTACGAAAAATATTAAGCCCCCAAACACCCAGACCCTTAACAACCACAAGATTTGTTTCATCACATAAACAAAAGCCCACATCCCATTGTTACACCTCCGATCTCATTAAAAAACATTTGACATACAAAAATATGTTTCCATGGACTCTAGTGCTCATTATTTCAAAAATATCTCGACGATGTGGTGCAAGTTGAAGGGCACGTGCTATTATGTCGAAGAGGTCTTGTCGCGAGGAGTGACGCCCCATAACTAGATGGGTCATAGTTACAATGGAACCTGTAGCCAGTCAGGTGTTTCTATTGTAACTTTATTGCGTAAGATCTTTATCTCATGCTGATATATTGTCGGGTTTGTATCGATATAGGTTATGAAGTCTTTTAAGGTTGATTAGTTTGGTTTGAGCTGAATTAGGCAAATTATGGAAGTTTGACAATTGCCATAATGCAGTTATTTCAAGCTTACCATCATTTGACGAAATATTTAGAATCGACCTAATGACAGTTGAACCTTTGTATGGCTATTTTTGATAATTTATTTAAACAAACTATTCGAGAAATAACCATGCGCAGTTATTTCAATAAAGAATAAGAACTGAAATTTTGTATCTAAAATTTAATGCTAATTATAAAATCAATTTAGAAAAGGTTACAAATTACAAAGCCAAGCAAAAACTTTACGTATTCTCACAAATTACTGTACATTAGATTCCTAAGAGGAGATCCGTAGGCGTCGGAACACAGGAGGTGGGTTTAAAACGCCCACAAGGGGACTTGTCGACGCCTCGCAAATATTTGCTCTGACGTAGGGGCGAGGCTGCTGGTTCTCATCCTGTTGCACCGCTGTGTACACTGCCAGTAAAGTTCCAAAGAATTTATCGATGCTATTGAATTATATTCTGTTATGTAATTTAATAGGACAGAAATCAAGCATTTTTTCGTGTCTTCGAAATTTAACCCCTCCCATTCGTATCGGTAGTCGGTTCCCATGGGATTTATGGAGGGCCATATATGGTGGGATAGGGATCCCACCACACACCCGCCTCTGTAACTCCTGTACTCCAAGATCAACAGCGGCACGCACAGTCTTGACGCCGAGCAATGAAGCTCAGTGAATCTAAGGGGACCTCAATTTGTCATAATCCCGCAACAAAGTTATTTAGAAAGACAAATAAAGGAGGAGTAGGAAAATAAAGAGTTGTCAACTTCCCTCCACTTTAAAGCAGGTGACAAAACATTTAACTAAGAGGTTTCACCCTCACATAAAAAAAGACAATCCTAATTAAGTATGCGTCGATAGCAAAATTAAATCCAAATGAAAAATTGGAATATTAATGAACAATCCTGAATCATAATCGTCTAAAGTAAATACGTCCTAAATTCAACTTGAATCTAACATTTTAATCCAAATTCATTCAGACGTTTTAGCTTAATTGCGTGCGTGAGAAATTTACCTACTTATAATATAGGTAGTATATTATGTGTTTGTTGAAATAGTGAATTAAGCTACAAGTAATATCGACTTCAAGCTACTTACTAAAGTAATTTCCAAGAGAGATTGTCGTGGTTAATACTTGTTGTATTGAATTTCCTATTCCTGAAACTATCCATGTAGTTAAATTGGACGAAGAACTATCTGAAACATGCTAAATTTCCGACAATATCGAGCCAGATGCATCAGTTTCGCAATGAGTTCGGAAACTCGATACAACAACTATGTTGTACATGAATACTTTCGATTAAATATTCGATAATATAATTCGATTCGGGGAATAAAGGTGTGAGATAATATAAGAATTTATGTATATTTCTGTTTCATTCTTAAAGTCCCATAGGAAGACTATCGTGTATTTTGAGGAATTCATGTACCCACAGGGTGTAATATGTGTCATGTAAGTGCGACTGTGTCACAATACCCATTGTGCGCCGCTGACTCTGACGCAGGCCCTTTGCTTTGTGAGCTTGTATCAACTATCTTGACAGCGCTTTACTATGATAGCACGCTGAATGGTAGGTTTTGAATTGTACAAAACTATCTCCTTCTTGTCACATCATGTCTATCAACTTGCGCTTCGTAACATACTCGTACTGTTTGCCAGTGGTGGTACTTCCATAGAAGCCCTAAAGCCCAGTTTACCTTACGAAATTCCGAATAACAATCTTTAAGCGTTCAACTTTCATTTAAAAAAAGTAATTTGACATATAAATGACCCCACAATAAACAATTATATACAAGACATTACACAATTAACGTGTAACGCATTGGACTTCTATGGAAATACAGCCACTACTGTTTGCTGGTCTAAAAGTCGCGCGACCTCTCAAGACTCCATCTTGGCGTTGGAAGCATGACGAGATTTTTGTGGAGTTGTTTTTATATACTTGCAATCACGCTTCTATCTCCGAAGGGGTAGGCAGAAGTAAACTCCTACAAAGACGTGACGTCAGCTATCAAATTGTCAGGATTAAAAGATTGCATAACTGAATGTTATATTAGGTAGTACGTAACTAAGCCCTGAGCCTTCTCAGTCATAGAAGACACCCATGCCCCGCAATAAAACGTATAACTTAAATTATCTGTCTTAGTTTCGAACCTGCGACCACAAAGATGACTTGTCAGCAGATCACGTGCCTACCTTATTAGTCGTTGAGAAGGGGTCTCATTTGTTAAGACAAAATTACTTTTACATTATTGTTTTTAATTTATCGCCAAGGAAGGGTGACAGGCTGAAAAATGGTGCTTATTGATGACCGTCGTTCGAAGTATTGGTATTCTAGGGACGCATTCAAACGACTTTTTATCCTGGGGTAGCGTAATTAAGGGTTGTAGAAGATGGTCGTTCCCAGTTATTACTTAAGAAACAAGAAAATTCTTATGTTTACTGAACTATCATCAGTAAGCGTGTCTCTTTTGTTATGTCTTTGGGGATATGATGCCGCGTGCAAGTGAGTGATTGCAAATTTGTTTCTTGGGTGGGGACTGGAGCTATTGGGTTCTTTTTGCTACAAGCATAGAACAGCTGAATAAATTAGAAGGGAAATAAGGACAGTATTTTGTATGGGAACGAGTGTCGCGGCCTGTCTGTCACCTATTCATTCTACTACGATCACACAAATTTCAAACAAAAATGAAGGGCTGCTCTTGGCTGTCATACATTTATAAAAGTTTTGATATTACACGCATCACAATTTACAAAGACGCGGCCGTGTCAAACATATGATAGTCTAATCGTAGGTTCGGCACGCTTGGCATGCTGACATCCCTTTCTAGTCTTATTCAACTGTTGCTGGGCACAGGCCTCATCTACAATTGGGGTTAGGCCTCAGTCCATCACGCTGGGCAAAGTGTTATTTACACGTGGATAGTTTTCCATCACAATTAAAGTTTCTTCTCATAGTTTTGCTTCTTAAGAAAGCATTTTTTATTGTTTCTGCTAAACCGTCCAGTAAAAATGAAAAGCCGTTGCCAGTAATCCGCAAGTGAAAGAAGGAAACCTTATCTAATGCGATATTAAATAAAAATCATCATTAAGTTGAATGACGGCGCGACCGCAAATCGCCACAATATCGATCATTTGATTCGATTGTTCCGCGTCATGCGCCGCGGGGTTGCCAGACGACATCAATACAACTCGTCGATTAACGTTTTTCCAGCGCACACCCATCTATGACCATACACTTGAGTAACTTCCTCGTTCTTTCTATGAAATCTACGCCTTCGTTTGCGGGGTTTTTAGTATTGTCACACGAAATTATACATTATTATGCCTGTATCCATAAAGGGATAGGCTTAGGTGAATTTCTGAATCTACATTTTGTTAATTTGTCACACATAATAGGGGCTGAGCCTATTGCCGTGTTATTGGCACATTTTTAAACTTCGTGCTGCTACTGAGAATTCTAGGGTTGGATCCAGAGTAAAATGAAGAACTAGCTTTTTAGCTGGTTAGTTAAACTACCTATTTACCATGATACTATGACACATATACCTAAGTATCAATTTAACATGTCCGTCCATCGCTATCTGATATTCATTTTATGTGTGATCCACAAATATTTGTTTCGGGTCTGGGTGTTTGTGAGACCGAAAAGTCTCTCGTAGTTTCTGATACTCAAGACACAGGACTTGTATCCTAGTGTGGGGTCAGAACTATGTATGTGACTGTTGGGTGTATTTATATTTATATTATTATACATCGAAATAGAAGTGTCATATTTAATCATAGCTCTGCACAAATAGTTCCAACATTTTCAAAAAGAACAAATGATAATACTTCCTCGCATAAAAGGTAGGGAAGTATGTATATGAAAATAATTAAGCTACAACAGCCAGTTGATTTGAATAACCGTTAGTTCATGTATCGAGTACCTGGTGTTAGCTCTAGTTTTTATGCGTTGTCTCGACCGGTGCGCGGAGGCGTAGTCTAAATCTATTGCAACTAGGACGTGTGATGGACGGATTTTGCACATGACACACTTACGGACACCTCTTTTGCTTAGTTTATTGTATCTAATACTTATTTAATTAGTTTTTTTAACTCCAGACGAACAATACAGATGGTTACTCGAAAGGTTTTGAACGATAAAAAATTGATGATGATTGATGACCTAAAGTCAATGTCATTTATTCATGTAGTTCTGCGAGCTTGACAGTAACTACAGTGTATTGCCAGGTTCATAATAGGCTCTTAACGATATAATCTTACCTTCTAACGATAAAATTCCTTTAGAAATGTACAGGTACATATTATGTAGCCACGTCACCAACTGTCTAAATATCAAATGTACTTTCGTATCATTGCGGTGTCCCATCTCGGCAGTACATCACCGTCCCTGCAAACAGCTCTACGTAATTGCGTCAAGGCTAGATCCCTTGATCCAGACATCAGCCCGGCTCCCGGCATCGTCGGTTAGATTACATCGGGAAACTTCCTACGGGAATGTCAGAATTCCCGGAATAATGAAAACATCACCGGTTTGACGAAGAAAAGAATTCGACATTGGTTTTTTAAAGAATTGAGCATTTTTTTTTTTCATTTAATGTATAAAATGTGGTATTTAAAGGCGTTGATTTACGCTTATTAAAAATGTTTTGTTGGTGAATGAAATGCGACGTTTAGGAAGCGAGATAAAAATAAAATAAACAAGTATAATGTTTATATGATAGGCCTATAAAATCAACTCACTCTTTAAAATCCATTACTTTTTCCTATAGAGTAAGTAGTAATGGCCTCGCGGTTTAGGCGCGCGTTGAGTCAGATTTAGCGGTTGCAGGTTCAAATTTCAGAGACAGTTTCCGGACTTATATATTATGTATTCACAATGAATTATCATGATAAAAGAGTAAATGATAATAGTAGATAGAAATGATAATAATAGATTCTAGACCATTTCGGTAAAGTATTCATGATTATTTCTACTTACGAGTACCTATTTCGTAGATTCCCGAACTTAGCATCGAATTGCAAATGTATTTATTATATCACATGTAGGTGTCTAGTCTCTTCAATGGTTACTACAAAAACTTAGATCGGATTTAATTATACCAACAAAAACTGCTAAGATGGTTTGCCTGTGAGTCATAAGCTGGGATGCTACGCGCAAGTTTATATAATTCTCGTGAGATTGCATTGTCTATTGTACCAGTAATTAAGACTGATCTATACTCAAAAAAATGTATATTTTTTTAAATATTATGATGTTTCCTTTATCTTTCGAGCACAATTTTCACACAACGGACCAGGAACTAACGCTGTAGGCCAAATGTCTGTGCGTTAAAATCCTTAATTGATGCAGATCTTTATTAATGTAACCTTTGTACGTATTTTAATTTTGATTATTAACTAACAAAGAAAACGCGCCAGCAAAGTTGTGTTGACTGGTTTATTAACGTTTCCTGTCAGTGGACATTGTGAGTACGGGCGGAATCTGCCACTTTTTTATGTCTAATGGTACCTTGTGATCTCAGACGTACTTGCGTTCGTCTCATCATTTTGTCTCTTTATAGTAATTCACATAGCGCGGAGACCCGATAGCCGATGGGGCCAAAAAGTTCTCGAATGGAGGCCACGTATCGGAAAGCGCAGCGTGGGACGTCCACCCACAACGGGGTCTGACGACCTGGTGAAGGTTGTGGGTCGTCGCTGTCTGCCTCCAACAGGTCACTATGGAAGTCATTGGGGGTGGCCTATGTTCAGCAGTGGACTTCCTTGGGATGATAATGATGATGATGATGATGTTAGTAATTCACGACCGCTATTATTATTGACAGCCCCGTGGCGCAGTTGACTAGACACCAGGTTCAATCCCCGCATCGAAATGTTTGTGATCCAAATATTCGTTTCGTCTCTGGGTGTTTGTGACATTAAAAAGTCTACATTTCCGATATCCATGACACAAGACTTGTGTCTTGCCAGAGCTATGTATGTGACTGTTGGGTGTATTGATTAATTTATTTTTTAGCTGTATTACGAATATTTTACCACTTATATCCTGCACAAATTAGGCAAAAATTACGTATAAGCCACTCAATCGGACCTAGTTCAATGTACATACATATAAGAGTGAATGTATAGTACAATATATTAAAAGCATTTTGCACAAGTAATGATTCGATAAATACAAGCCGGTATAACAAAACGGGGTCATAATAGCCGGAACCCACGTCTGTATTGAGAGCGGAGGGTGGCACCAAGCCAACTGGAACCTACGGGGACGGATCTCTCCTGTCCATTCAAACTATACAAGAAACAGGGGACTGTGCAGAGTTAGCTGGGACTTTGTTGTTTTGTGATCAATATATTATATAGGTAAATATTCTATTTATTATAGAAGCAAAACTTTGATGGTGTTTTGTTAATTAAGCCGAAGTGGATCTACGAAATTGGATAAAATTTGGCACATAGATACATTACAGTCTGGAATGGTGTATAGTATAGGATTCCTATCTACCCCGGAAAATCCAATTTGATGCGGTTGAAACAGCGGGCCATAGCTAAATTCATACAGTATATATTCCCGAGTTTGTTAAGATATTTTATAGGTAAAAATCGGTTTATACTATAATAATAAAATTTGTATATTTTCAATATTCTAACTTTTTCGAGTATATCACTGCACTAACTCAAAATGAAAATATTGTTTCTATGGTATGTATGTATAGGTAGGTACTCGTGTCGTCATTTTTGTGGCAAATGGGTATTTTATCTGCGCGTAGATAAATAGAAGCCCCCAATTTGTTGAAGATAACACGGAGATTTTATCTTAATCACCACCATGGTTCGTAGTTTTGGGTAATTTAACAAGTGATATAAGTACTTAGATTCAAACGTATATTTTTTTATTAGACTTTTTCTTCTGGAAAGCCCGGGGCTTTGTAAAATAAAAAATGTTGTCAAAACATTTAAATAATTTCATAATCCTGGATGGTGCTATTTCTACAATTGAGTCCTAAAATTGGCAAATAAATTTTTTATTTTTTAAGTATTTTACTGGATATAGTCGTGATGGCCTCGAGGTTTAGGCACGCGGCCGAGAATCTCGACGGTCGCGGGTTTAAACCCAAGTCACACAACTCTGACTTTTCGAAGTTGTGTGTGTATCCACAAGGAATTATCACGTACTTTAACGGTGAAGGCAGGGCCGTCTTAGACTATGCTGGGGCCCCTGGGCACAGAAGAATTTGGGGCCCTCCTGGAAAGTTAAGAAAGCGAATTATACAATCATTTTTCTAATAGGATAATTTATTATGGGTAATCAAATATATTATATAATATTTCATTAATGGTATTAGTATGCTGCTGGTTTTCTTGTTTAAAGTTACGATAATAGTTTCTTTCGGGATTTCTGTTGAGCAAAATCTTCTATTATATCCTCAAAGTCAATTTTTTGAAGGATTTCACTTTCTATACACATAATTGACAAATTACTCAGTCGTTCTTGTAACATTGTTGTTCGCAATTCATTTTTTATACTCTTAAGGCGCGAAAATGACCGCTCTCCACTACAATTGGTAACCATTAGGCAAAGGAATATTCTTGTAGCAACTTCAATGTTTGGAAATGTTTCTTCTAATTTATCTGACTTTATTAGGTTATGTAACATTAAGATATTCAAATCGTCTGATTGCTTTGTTTTTTAAATATTGGCTTAAATGAGATGATTCTGATTTGAGCTCATATGCATTAATGTCTTCATGATAAAATTCTGCAAATTCTTTGCATTTTTTAGTCAACTCGTCAGATTCGATTGTTGTTAACTGACAAAGAAAACTAAATCGATTATCAATTTCTCGGTATGCTGTCGAACGTTTTTTTAAATGTGTAATTAATGTATCAATTATGGGAATGAAAGTATCTACACGAAACTTTTCCTTGCCTCTTAACTGTGCAGTCTCTGATGATCCTTCAAAAAAAGTGACGCGTGTGCTGCGAATTCTTTTTCTTTCAAATTTATCTTTGTAGTCAGCGTCTGGATTTTTTTCTTTACCAGCCATTTCGTACTGATCAAAATTGTTTCGTGCGTTATTGATATAATTGATCACAGATTCGTAAAGTTTTGTAACAATATCCATGGTGATAGTGCTATTCTGCAAACTTAGACTTGTTTTATTCATAATTCCCAAAAGATCATTCCATATTTCCGTTAGAAGAGCAGTTTCTAATTTTTCCATTTTTTTTGCTAGGCTTTGGGCTTCATTTCTAGAGTTTCCTGGTTGATTGATGTCATTTGCGATTGAGGACAATGCTTCAAAAATATTTAAATAACCATTTTGCAAAGCATTAATAGCATCTGCACGTGCAGTCCATCTAGTATCTGAAATAGACTTCAGGACTCTATTTGCACCTAAATCTCTATCTAATGCTCTATTGCTCTATCAAAATTTTCCATCGTTTGGTCGAAGCTGAGAAAAAATTGAATAATTTTTGTACAAATTGAAAGAAGGCTACTGCTTCAGAAACACACTCAACAGCCTGAACACCCACTAAATTTAGCGAATGTGCCGCGCATGGGACGTAGATTGCAAATTCGCAAACCTCTTTTATTCTTGACTGAACACCAGAGTACTTTCCAGACATATTTGATGCATTGACGTAGCTCTGTCCGCGACAATCTTTTATATCAATGTCAAGGCTTTCAAAAAAGTTTAAAATGGTATCTGCTATATATTGTGCATTATGTTCATCCATAGGCAAAAATTGCAAAAATCTCTCAATAGGCTGTCCACCTTTTACGTATCTAACGATGAAAGTAAGTTGGTCAACGTGAGACAGATCTGGAGTAGAATCTACGCTAATAGAGTAGTACTTTGCTGATTTAAGTTCTTTGACAATTGATTTTAAAACTTGCTGTCCCATTATATTAATAAATTCATTACAAATATTTGCAGATAAATACGATGTACTTCCTTTTCCACGATTTCCGCAGTTTTGTATGTGATCAGCAAGAAAAGTATCAAATTCACTAATCAGTTCTAAGCATCCCAAATAATTTCCATTATTTTGCGATCCCAATGTCTCATCATCACCACGAAAAGCAAGACCTTTTGAAGCTAAAAATTTCACTACTGCAACTATCCTCCTAAGCACATTCTTCCAATAGTTAATTTCTGTATTATATTGAGACAGCAACTCACTATCAATTCGTCCAGTAGTTTTTTTCTTTCAACATAATTCATCATAAATTGCCTGTGCTGTGAGGTATTCTCATGCTCCTTCAATAAGTTACTTATATGTTTCCAATCTTTATATCCATTTGGAGAACTCAAATTATGTCCAGTACCAGAAGTGGTATTAAATAGGCGGCAGCAATAACAGTATACAGACTTCTTTACTGGTGAATATAGGAGCCATTTTCTTTCTAAACACTTACCATTCGTAAATTTACGAGTAAAAATATTTTTAGTCAAGTATCTAGTTTTAGTTTTACCACTTGAATCTGGAAAACTCGTAAAAGTTTCCGAGAAGTCACAATTTTTGTTTTGGAAAAACTCTGGCCCTTTTCGAATCCAAATATTACGGACTTCTTCCGTTAAAATATCGTCACAATAAGTACCAGGGTCAGGAGATAAAAATACATGATGCGAGCGAGCTGTTACTAACTCACAGCAGCTTGAAGTCGAAGGTCCCGCACCCGTTGTGTTTTTGTCACTCGTATCCTCTTTTTCCTGGTGATATTCAAAGGTATTTTTATCTTGAGGTGAATCCTCAAGTGATGAGAATGAAGAATCCCTCTGCTTATTTCTTTCTTCAACCGTACAAAACGAAGTAATCTTAGGAAGTTTCCCTATTATTTCTTTTTGAGCCATAACTTTTTTTCTTTTTTGTGAACCACTTAAATATGTTCTTTTCAAAACATCGCGAGGAAACCTGCACGCGTAAAAGTTCTTACGAATTTTTAGGTGTGTAGTCCGCCAACCCGCACTAGGCCAGCGTGGTGGACTAAGGCCTAAACCCTCTCAATGGTAGAGGAGGCCCGTGCCCAGCAGTGGGACGTATATGGGCTGATGATGAAAAGATATTTCCACTTCCACACCTCAACAAATCAAAATATAGCACTATAGATTTAACGATTATAAGGAAGGGGAAAGAGAAAGAATAGTTTACGCTATCAATCTTTTTTTTTTCAATAATGTTTTGAGAACGAATGTCAGAAAAAATGACGGTTCTTCGGGGGCCCCTTAGGATCGGGGGCCCTGGGCACGGGCCCCGTGTGCCCTTATGGCAAAGACGGTACTGGGTGAAGGAAAACATCGTGATGAAACCTGCACACCTAAAAGTTATTAGGGATTTCTTGGGTGTATAGTCCGCCAATCCGCACTAGGCTACCGGTGGTTCTGGACTATAGGCCGGCAGTGGGACGTATATGGGCTGATGATGATGACTGGTTATAGAATATGAATAGTATAAAAAATACGCAATACTCTATCGATTGACGTATTTGTGCTCCTCCTGTTTAAAAAAGGGCGAGCACTGATGCATCCAATAAGTATACTTGAAGTTTCCACGCGATGTCCAAAAAGGAATGTAAAAATATTCCACGATATAGGATTTTGTATTCAGCTATTTTCAAAGCTTGTTATATCGCGCTCCGATGCACTTTTTAGCTTCCGCATAAATAAATTTGTGAATTTTCTATGCATATCGATGTATGTTACAGGTATTACACTTCAATATTACTTTACATCGCTTTTTACGCATAAATACATTACGTCAAGAGAATGGTCCATTTTGTTAGGATTCTGACTACGAGTTTTCCTCATGGTTACGCGACAAATGTCCCTTGCCGTGCGATCTAAAGGCTCTGGTTCGATTCCTAGGCCGGGCAGGGTTTTGTGTTTTTCCAACACCAATTCGCTCGATTCGAGTATATGTAACTTAAAATAATTCGTAAAATGTGGCTGCGGAAATGCACCTCTGCTTATTTCTTTGGGGAAACGAGTATGTGTGTAATATTATTACAGTAGAACCTCTATAAGGCGAACATGAGACGCCAAAAAAAATTGAATTATAGAGTTTTCAACTTGTGGAGGATTTTGACTTGGCGGTTTTTTATTTGACATAAAGTGGTTGAGTTTAATTGTAATACAATTTGAGTTAGAAATATTTCTATGTTCGAGATACAGAGGTCTAGTTTAATTTTTCGAATTATGGGGGAAAAAAATATGTACTAAAATGGCTTGGAGGGATTCACTGATTATATAGACTAACAGAGGGTTGAGATTTCGAGTAATGGAGCTTTTGGTGTTTGAAGGAAAGTGAACAAATCAATTTTTGGAGGTTTTCAACTTATCGAGGTTCTACTTAACGGGGTTCTACTGTACTACGTAACGATACAGATGTGTCTAACACATTTCTGTACCGCCGCTTCATAAGATATTATTTCCGACTGTCGCTGATGCCTGATGCGTATTCAATTGAGATGCGATGTATCGACATACACTCGAATAATAAACGAATCTACACATAAATCACTGTTCGATATGCCAATAGCACCGGTGTCGAGCCAAACTCGAGCTCGTGCGTTTTATTCCCACGAATACGGCTGAGTTATCTGGCAATAAAACTGAGGACCTTGCCGGGATTAGCCCCGAGTAATCATTTGCTTTGTTTGACAATATTCTGTAGGGGAGGCGGATAAATTCCTTATTTCGCAATGTTGGGAAAATTTTGCATAATTTACTTTTATGTGTGTTTAATTGCATCAAAATAAAGTGGAAGACGCATAGACCATTTCCGAATCTAAATACAGTGTGATTTTACATACATACATACATAAACTCACGCCTGTATTCCCCGAAGGGGTAGGCAGAGGTGCATTTTTGCACCCACATTTCGCCAAGTATGTATCAGTCCCACGTAGTAGCCTATTGCCGTTTCTCGTGCATATTTCCAGACTCCGTGCTGTTACCGAGAATTTCCTAATGGAAAAACCCAATAACACTTTGCCCGACCCGGGAATCGAACCCAGGACCTCTAGATCGCACGGCACATACTTGTACCGCGAGACCACGAGGCAGTCTAGTGTGATTTTATCAGTAGTAAATTCCAATCCACTGGAGAAAGATCGTACTCCAAATTAAAACCTTTTTACTTAATTTATGATTTACACTAACTTATAAAGAAAAATCTTAGGTGTGTAGTCCTCCAACCCGCACTAGGCCAGCGTGGTGGACTAAGGCCTAAACTCTCTCAGTTGTAGTGGAGGCCCGTGCCCTGTAGTAGAACATATATGGGCTGATGATAATGATAAAAAATTAAGAGCACTACTTCTAGTCAAAAATACATTCGATTATACTGATTACTGACTAATAGAAACACGTGTATAACCCCAATAAAACTGTAATACACTTAACACTAGAGGGTAGTTTTTATATCTTCACGTTTGGCACGGATCCATTCCATACATTAGGAGAAAATTGGCTCTTCCGAAATCATTACGATAACGTAGTATGTGCCATGTTTCTGAGTAATTTTATATCGTTGATGATAAGGCATCATTATCCTTAATATAAAATATAAGTCGTGATAGCCTCGAGGTTTGGGCACGCGGTCGAGAATCTCTACGGTCGCGGGTTCAAACCCCAGGCACACACCTCTGACTTTTCCAAGTTATGTGTGTATTAACAATGAATTATCACGTACTTTAACGGTGAAGGAAAACATCGTGATGAAACCTGCACACCTAAAAAAGTCTTAGGAATTTCTTAGGTGTGTAGTCCGCCAACCCGCACTAGGCCAGCGTGGTGGACTAAGGCCTAAACCCTCTCAGTTGTAGAGGAGGCCCGTGCCCAGCAGTGGGACGTATATGGGCTGATGATTATTAAATATAATGGCGTTGACGGTGTTTCAAAATAAAATGGACATTGGGGGCGATTTGAGGAAACGATATGGGTTATAGTACACCTTCATTAAATTATGTGAAAGCAATAAAGATAGACTTTGTAGTTAACTAGTTGCTAGCTTAAAAGAGAGGCCGCGGACTCAATCCTCATAAGATAAACTTTGGTGTTATCTACAAATATTTGTTTCGGTCATGGTGTCAAAAATTGAAGATTTTCTCGTTAATCTTAGTGTGGGATCAGAACTATGTCGCGTACATATGATGATGGGGCTATTAATGAATTGCTTTATCTTCATTGTCTTTACCGCCAGGTGACCACGTTTCCATCTAGGTATAAAAAATAGTTTTATTGGAATTGTACTGTAACTGAATTGTACTGTGTTTTTAACACATGTCAATTGTCCAAATAATCCAATACATACGCTTAAAAGTTTTTAAAAGATTTGTCTACAAAACCCAATATTTGCATAGAAATCGCCAGATAGAAGGGATGTAAGGAAATCCGGATGTTAAAATGGGTCAAAGCGATCTCGCTCCGGTTTTCCGGTACAAATGTTTGCCGGGATATTTTTCCGATTATTTCCTTTCCCGGTAACGGTGTTAAAAGAGATCGCACCTTGTACCTAAATATGTTTTCAAAGCTGTTATTTTTCTGTTTTATAATTCTAATATTTTTTTTAAAAATGCATGTAGTTGACGAAGCGCGTACTTTTATATGATCTTCTTCATGAGATAAAATATTAAGCTGCTTGTAAGTTTTCCGAAAACCATATAAGATAATATTTCCAAAATGAGACTATAATTCTATAATTGAATACAACAATTGTCAAAACTAAAGTAAATAAACATGAATTCTCAACACCGCAATGTAATTTAAATAAAAAACACCGTTATGGATTTATAGCAATCTGTCCGACAAGACATCTTTTATTCCTAAACACTGATTGTAAAATATCTTTCTCTACTAGTAACTGTTTTATCTCGCTTTGTCTACCTTTACTAGAGAAATATGAAATCAATGTTTAAAACTTTAGTAATAAATGTCGCTGCATTGTCTCTCATAAGCCAGTGTTATCAGTCAACGGCACGTGCGCATGATACTTTTGTACATTTTACATTGCGTTTTTATTAAATATTAAATTGAAACTGCCTTAAGTAAAAATGACTTATGCACGATTTAATATATTTAATTTTTTAAATAAATAATTGATATAATACCACTACTTACATTTGCTGCATTGTACTAACAATATTTTGAATTTACTGAATTACGACAGTAACAAGTGTTTTAACTAACCAACGTTTTGTCTTGCACCATCGTCAAATTCTACACACACACACAAACTCACGCCTGTATTCCCTGAAGGGGTGGGCAAAGGTGCATTTCTGCACCCACATTTCGCCAGGTATGTATCAGTCCCGCGTAATAGAGGGCGAACCTATTGCCGTTTTTCGGGCACATTTTCAGACTCCGTGCTGCTACTGAGAATCGAACCCAGGACCTCAAGATAGCACGGCACATACTTGTACCGCGAGGCAGTCAAATTCTAATCTAATGTAAAGTTTATGTACGAGTATGGTCCTTTTTTCATTGTTACCGTCTCTTTGGTTTGAAACAAGCAGTTACATATGCATAAAGCTAAGCAAGTAGTTTTTCATAACAGAGCTCAATGTACCGCAAACACAGTAATTCTTTCACCGTGTATGGAAGTATAACCGTACCGCGAGTGAGTTTGTAACTGTGCACAAATTATAAAGAACAGTCGTTGTTGCGAAGCACAATAATGTTAGATGTAATTGCATATCAAATTTTACCTTCATAAATGTATTAACCTTTTTATATAAATATAAAATGTATGATAGGTAATAGTTAAGATGACTACACATTAACGCAAATAATATCCCGAAATAAATATAAAAAAAATAACTTTCGTAACCACCATAAGTATTTATTAATTATACTTTTATATAGATTAGGCGCGCGGTCGGGAATCTCGGCAGTTCAAACCCCAGGCACACACCACTGACTTTTCCAAGTTGTGTGTGTATTCACATTGAATTATCACTTACTTTAACGGCGAAGAAAAACATCGTGAGTAAACCTACACACCTGAAAAGTTCTTAGGAATTTCTTAGGAGAGAGGATAGGAAGATATAAATAACTTTATTTATTTAATTATTACCAGGCTTTTTACATCGGATACCGATGACCCAAGAATGCTCTTTTATTTAGCTTACGTAAATATCTTAACATAATGGGCAATTCAAAAGACTTATGGTACATAAAGTTTATGCAAATAATATAATTATCCTGTATAAAATGGGTATTACATTTTTGTATCCTGGGACCGCCTGAGTTAAAATACATACAATAGTCCCGACCCAAGAAGTATATAAATCACTAGTCGCGAGTACTACAATATACTTTCCAGACTCACCAAAACACAGACACGAAAAAATATTGATGCATCACGAAAAGATTAATCGTACTTCTGGTATTTCGTTTATTAGCTGCCTTTACTGCCCATGTGTACCCTTGTCAAAGCTTCATTTAAAATGTGATATTTATACAGTGTGTCTGGATGTGTGACTCGCATCACTGCATTTGACCTGCCGCCGTCCGTCTTACCATCAAACACCAACGGATGTGTTTCCTTCACGCCGTGAATTATATTACCTTTTTATGTTATTTGTCCCACATTGAAATTGTTGACGGATGCGCCACGTATCCTTCTCAGTATTAAAACCTTGGAATACGGCTTAATATATTTATTTAAAAACGGGTTATAATAATTATCGGAATTAGTATGAAAAATATATTGATGAATTGAGATTTGCTTTCAATTTGATTTAGATTGCATGTTATGTGACGTCCTAATATGAATAGATACTGTATGCAATTATTATAATTATAATGTTATATATGCTCATCACCATCATCATCATCATCAGCCCATATACGTCCCACTGCTAGGCACTGGCCTCCTCTACAACTGAGAGGGTTTAGGCCTTAGTCCACCACGCTGGCCTAGTGCGGGTTGGCAGACTACACACCTAAGAAAATCCTAAGAACTTTTAGGTGTGCAGGTTTAACACGATGTTTTCCTTCACCGTTAAAGCAAGTGATAATTCATTGTGAATATACACATGACTTCGAAAAGTCAGAGGTGTGCGCCTGAGGTTTGAACCTGCCACCGCCGAGGTTCTCGACTGCGCGCCTGAACCTCGAGGCCATCACTGCCTTTATATATATATATATATATATATATATATATATGCTATTTATAAAAGAAAGTAGTTTGTATAATTTACAAAAGTCCTATGCATCTCCATATTAAAAATTATACCAATCGATCCAGAGGTTTAGGAGTGAAAGCAAAGTTATTCTCGTGTTTGTAATACAAGTATGGATAACCCTTCAATATATTTCTGTAACATTTATTCACGATTCATGTTATTGTTGTAATTGATAAAACAACGTTTAAAGGCAGATACGAGGAATAAAAAACTCCACCTAACGTCATTTGGCTCTTACTTATAAATAATAAATACACCCAACATACATAGATCTGACCCCACACTATGATACAAGTCCTGTGTCGAGAGTATCAGAAACTGCGAGAGACCGTTCGTTTTCACTAACACCCAGACCCGAAGCAAATATTTGTTGATCACACAAACATTTGTCTCGGTGCGGGGATCGAACCCGCGGCCTCCCGTTTCGCATGCTGGTATGTATCCAAGTGCGCCACGGGGCTGTCTGACTTGTATAAAAACAATAATATTGTTCTCGATGACAAACCTGCGGTTGCTCATTGTTCCATATTCTCACTAAGAATGTGTTGTAAATGTTTTTTGTGTGCGTTCCAGGCCCCGCATGCGGTCGGGCTCCAGTATAGTAGTGGTGGGCGCCGAGGAAGAGAAGTGTCCGCCGCCGGATGACGACAAAGACATGCTCACCATGCTCTCGCTCACATCTGATACCGGTTAGTAACTGCTTACGTCATCATCAGCCTGATCTTCTAATTCGACCTATGGATTGCTGTAATCAAACGACGTCCTGTGAACGTCATGAGTTGGTCAGTCCATCTTGTATGGAGGGAAGTGGACAACTCTTTGTTTTCCAACTCCTCCTTTATTTTGTCTTTCTGATTAACTTTGTTGCGGGATTATGACAAATTTAGGTCCCCTTAGATCCGCTGAGCTTCATTGCTCAGCGTCAATACTGTGCGTGCCGCTGTTGATCCTGGAGCACAGGAGTTACAGTGGCGGGTGTGTGGTGGGATAGTCCATCTTGTATGTCTAACAAAGTGCTTAGTCTAGTTTTCGCCTAGACAAAATTATGAAAAAGTTGCTCATGCTTTCTCCAAGGTTCAATATCTCCATACTATTGAAATTTTGTTTCATTCATCATCAGCCCATATACGCCCCCGCGGACGGGCCTCCTCTACAACTGAGAGGGTGTAAGGTCTTAGTCCACCACGCTGCAGTAATGTGGGTTTAATAAAACAATTGTATCGATTTGTATGGTTTTTGATTTGCGCATAGATGGAGTCATAGGAAAGGACAAATTAGGCCACTTTTTTAATTTCGACTATTCATAGGAATGAAAAAGACGCTCAAGTTTCTCTTTTTATTGATTAGGTTTAACACTTTTTAATTGCTAGTACGTCATGCTCACATGGCTGCCAGTGCTAGGTGCGTCGAGCCGGGTCGGTCACTGCCACGGTTCAGTAGCTCGGCTGGCGCACGCTTTATACCCATAAACATATGATAATTGCTCGGACTGCACTGCTAGACTATTATTTCATCGGTTTTTATTCTGAAAAGGCTGATAAAAGGCCCCACAAAGAATTTCTTATGCTTGTGTGAGCAATTGTCCAATAATAACCCCTCGCATATTTATACGTAAATAATATAGTCAATAAAATTATGTACATAAATACCTATATTCATAAACTCACTTCAGTATTCCATGAAGGGGTAGGCAAAGATGCATTACTGCACCCACATTTCGCCGATTATAATTTCATCCCTCATACTAGTGGGCGAGCCTATTGCCGTTTTTCAGGAACACACACACATAACACTTTGCTTGACCTTGAAATCGAACCTGGAACTGTAGATCGCACGTCACATAGTTCAGCCGCGAAACAAAGAAGAGGTCGTTAAAATTGTAATATTAATTCTTTTTCTGATTGACCATTTCTTATTAAGTGTCCATTTATCAAAATCTTTAAATTATTTATAAATCAGATGATTCATGTAACAAAAACAAGCAAACTAATATTATCCACGTTTTTTTAAAATAAACAATGAAAGGTGTTATTTACTCACAGTTTTTGCACCACTGACACGACCTTCAAGAAACAATAGAACAAAAAGTTAGGAAGAACCATTCGAAATATTCTTATAATTACATTCTATTGACGTTTTAAGCCTGGAGTTTGCTTAATTACATTAGAATTACTGTGATATTTCGACATTAAATTTGAGATTTTATAACACTAGACGAATTTGTGTGACTATACTTGTTACTTGTTAGAGTTAGTAAATTTATGAGACTACCTTATATTCAAGAGATTCGGGTGTATGCGGATCTATAGGTCTCGAATTTGGAAATAAGAAATTTTCAGAAGTATCAGCAGAATCAGAAAAAGTGTCCGAACGCCAATAGGCGCGCTCATATTACGTGGGACTCGAAAAGATGAAAAAAAAAAACGAGGGTGCACAAAATTTATCCCTGTTCACCCCAGACGGGGATGCAGGCGTGAGTGCTTATGAATTTATGGATCTATGCTGGACAGGAGCAACCACAAAACCACACGGAAACCACTAATACTCTAACTGGGTATGAGTAAGCGTAGGCTAGGGATGATTTGTAGGTAGTCCACTGGACTGCAACGGTTTAATATGCTTTGTGGTTGAAACAAATCCTTATTCTCCGTTTGTTTATTGTTTAGACAGTGGTAAATTCAGGGAACATTTCCTTTTAACTGGAATAATAATTTTCCATTACTTATCCAGGGTTGTATTGTGCTAAAAATATTGAACATCATCATCAGCCGAAAGACATCCACCGTTTGACATAGGCATAGACATCCCCCAAAGACTTCCGAAGCGCTTTGTTAAATTGAACATGTAAATTGCTCTTTATTTAGCAAATACGCAGTTTCAGTTCCATTACTGTTAATGCTTTTGATCATCATCATCATCATCAGCTCATAAATTTTGGACTGCTAGGCACAGACCTCCTCCACAACTGAGAGTACTAGTGCGGATTGGCGGACTACCCACCTAACTACATTCCTCATGATGTAAGTGGTCAACACCGCCCATGGATACCCATAATACCAGAGGAATCCAGTTAATCATGAACAAATCAATACCCAACAAATCGATATAGTCCAACACATCTTCTGATACTATAAGGTATTACGCCTTACTTCACTCTGCTACGACACTGTAGGTAGATTACACTACAAAAATATATTTTCACTTTCAATCAAGTTTTTCCTAACATTTTGCTTTTTGTTCCATGGTTTAGATAAATCGGAAGTTTGTCCGAAATCCTTCATCTAATTAGAGCAGGCCAAACTCGCCCAATCTAGTATATCCTTTTAACTTTTACTTCACTAAGCCGATACCAGGCCGCAAGTAAAAATATAAAGAGCACAGTAAAGCTCAACAAATTGCATCGTTCAAACCCGTACAAATAATACCAAAGGGCACTTTAAAAATTAACGGACCGATTGGAATCCAATTAATCCCGGCTTAAATCTGGATATATTTAAAGAGTATTGGAAAAGTACGATTATGGAGTAATCTCTGGCTATTTACCCGCTACGCGAACCTGATTAAATGACTGCGCATTTTTTTATAAGGCAATATGGTATATTAATGCCTATGTTTTAGTCTATTGAGTCTATAGTTCTATAAATTAAATATTTTTAATCACAATATCTTCGTGATTTTCATATTAACATCGAGAAATAGTATTTGTCTTAGTGTTGGAATTCGATCTGGTTTCAACTAAGTACAAAACGGAGGCTCTCTTTGAAACCACAGAGACCTACAAGATGGACTGATAATCTCATATACATCATGGGAAGTCTCAGGATAGACATATGCTACTTTAATAAGTATTACTTTAATAAGTATTATTTAATAAAGAGATAGAAGCCATTGAATCCTGCCCCCTTCCGCCTTTCTTTCTTCTTTCCATTGTCCGACCCTTTTCATCGTAAACTAAGTTAGTAAGTTTTGTGGTGTGGGAATCAGAATTTATAAAACACTTTTAGGTATCCCAATTACCCAGATTCTAGATAAATACTTTAGTTGTTCGGACAAAAAATGGGGAAAAGAATGGCCTCGTGGTTCGACAAGTTGGTCCTCAATTGCAGCACAGAGACTGTCAATCAAACCCAGTCTGGCTACAATTTTACCGTTTATATTGCAATACCATACTACGTGAGCAACAAATATATACATGAGGATCTAAACATCAATACAGTCAAGCAGGAGATTGCTAAACATAGTGAAAAGTATCAAGCTCGAATATCCACCCACGTCAATGAACTGGCCTCCAAATTACAGGGTTCAGGAAGTGTCTCACACAAGAGATTAAAGCGACATGATGTCCCTTCGCTGGTTGCTAGATTTGATTAAAGAACGCTGAGGAGTTCTTTGTGCTCTTAATGACATAATCGCAATTTATTACCAACTTATTGGCTTATTGTGTCAACACAGATCGCCAAGTTGCAGATAGACAATAATAAAAAAAAAAAAAAAAAAATATTGCAAACCTTTCTCTTTAGCGTTACACTGCATAATATGTTTGTGTCACCCGATAGATTGATATCTCACGTCATCAACATCTGCCAGTATCTAATTATATCCAAATCGGTGCGTCGGCTGGCTTCGACACATTATTTATTACACGTCATTTCGACAGGGTCTATGAGTTTTATGGTTATAGGAATAGTTAAAGAAGATATAAAAATTACGTGGGATGATCAAATTTGATTTGTTTTTTTATTTGTAGCTTTGCTGTCAATTTTATTATATATAAATATCTAGTAGTTATTTGGAGTATTTTGCCGTACTTCTCTGCTTTTTAAGTGTCTACTATAGTTGTTACCATTTCAAGCGATATTTATAGAACATGTTAGTTACCTCTGAGAGTCAAACCAAGTCACTAATAAAGATTATGGTTTAAAAACTATGTATAAGTTTCTGACTGTGTTTTTATTACTAGTAGGAAGTATAGCCTTTATTCAATTAAGCTAAGCACAATCACTTAGACTCATTAACACAATAATGACCAATTTAATTAAACGCGAAAACAATTTTGAAAGTTACTTTCGCTCGAGCCCTGTACTTGGCCATTGTTCGCGACTTCGTAAACTACTGAGAATGCTATTGTAATGGTTTCAACTTCAAGGAAAGCAACCGATACATGGATTGTTACTTTGAATATACACGACAGATTTACGCTTTAGGTTTACGACATAAGCAGGGTGTTAGTGGAATGCTTCCATAACGAGGTCATCAAAATTATTACTTTATGGAATGTTATACTACATTAGACTTAAATTATAAAAAAAAATATAAGATTTTTTCCAAAAATGACATTTTAATGTTTATTGAAAATCTTTGTTTATATTTTCTTCTCTTCCGTTTTTACGATTAATCGAGGTTTGTTTAAAAATTATAATTTTAAACAAAATTTGTTGGTGATATTGATATATAATCTTAAGAGAAAAAGTTACCTATTTTCTATTTCTGAGGGTTAGGATAAGATAGAAAGTTGCATAAATCTACACATAATTCTGTTACTTGCTTGATCATCTTCGGAAAAACTTCCGCAAATATTTCTTTTGGGTCTGGGTGTTTGTTGATGTTTGTCTCTTGTAGTTAGTAGTACCCACGCCACAAACTTGTGTCTAAGTGTGTCCCAGATCTATGTGTCTGTCTTGTGGATGCATTTTTGTTTTTACATATAAAAAAAATATCACAATAATAAGTCTCTAAGCAGTTCAAGAAAATCCCGGACTCATGATGACGATCCGTGCAAGTGGTTTCATATTTATAAAGAAGACAATTGATGTAAATCAACCGCAATGGATACGCCCTATTGTGGGACTTTTTATACGTCAAACGTTCTATCATTGTTTTCTTTGAAGTCACCGCTTTTATTAAGCATTTGTATCGAATTAGTCATCGATTTCAACATCAATCGATCACATCATTATAATCTTTTTTTCTTTTGTTTAACCTTTGAGGTTCGTATTATTGCTATTTGTAGGTACTTACGATATCACTAAGTCGCAGGAACTCACCTGATCAACGCCGATTACAATTTATACTCCTAGAAATATTTGTGGGAGGACAGTAGATTACGATGATTATAACCCAAAGATTAATCTCTGTATGCCATTGATTCCAGGTCCTCACCGCGAGATGGCGGTGGATGTTCCGGACAGTTTCATCGCGAGAAACAAAACGCCGCCGCGGTACCCGCCACCGAGGCCGCCGCAGGTACGCCTCCGGACTTCCAGGGACGAGGAGCCGCTCCTCCTCTCCTCCGGGGGCTCAGGCACCAGCTTCGGCAGCAAGCAGAGCACCGTGCTGCAGAGCATCGACGTCTCGGGACCCAGCTCTGACGGATCGGGCAGCTTCAAAAACAACAGCACTATAGAGATGCTGTCTTTACCCCAGAGCTCAGACGGTTCCGGTGCAAGCTTCGGCAGCAAAAAAAGCAAAGGCTCATCAGAAACAGCCAAGTGCGGAGATTCCGTACGATCTGAGTCGGTCGCGTCTAACGGTCACAGTATGAGCGACCACAAAATACAGCTGCTCATATCAAACGGGGAGGACTCTTTGATTGACTGCAGGGAGGGCGTGACGTACTCCGCGCGGACGGACTCGGTCCTCTTGAGGGAGGCGATGTACGCGTCTTACAAGCTGCCGCCGGGGTTCGACACCACCCCGGTGCTGCTCGGCCGGGAGGTGGCCGTCGACGTCCCGGACACGTTTGTCCAAATCGTCAAAACCACGCCAAAGTACCCCGGTACCGTGGACAGAAAGAGCGTCGCGTTCCAGGTAACGGGCACATCAGCGCATGACCTTCATGGGAAAGGAGCTCGGGAGTTGGCACCTTCAGTTGACATGTCCAAATCAGTTGAACCAATATTTGATCCAAATGACTTTGCAAACTTCAAATCACATCTGTGTAAAGATCTATTTGTCATTATAAGTGTACTACCAATCAATTAGCGTCCAAGGATCAAATATTGATGACGTAACTTATTACGTTACGTTAATGTTCTTAAACATTCAACTAAAGGTAGACAATATATTCTAACACATTATACTAACTCAGACCATAGTAGGAGATACTAACCAACTAATGGGACGTGGCGTAGAAAGAGGTGTAAGTATTATGATGAGCTTCATGATGAGTCAGATGCCCACATAAAGCTTAGAGTAAGAGATGAGGGTGATGATAATGTACTTTCGTTTGTTAACATCTATTATGAAATTGTATATACCAAATAGTAACTCGAATTCTTTATACCTCAGTATAGCTATGTAAACTGCTTTAAAAATATTGTGTTTGAGTTTCCATATTTCAATTCAGGAGAGTGGCAAATACGAGCACAGCTCCTACAAAATGTAATATGCTTAAAAAGAAACTGGTAGGGTAAATCTGAACGTAAGATTATGTCTATTGTGTGTGAGACCGAAATGTTTCTCATACTCGCGACATAGAGCTTGTTGCTGAGAGAATTGTATGTAAGTGACTGTGTGTTTACTTTATTTATTTATTTGGGTGTATTTATTCTGCACCCGTCTTTCGCTTAATTATACTCGTACTGCATTGTTATTGCTATACAAATTTGCCCATACTAAAACAAAACAACAGTAGTATCAGTTTTATAATGCGTCACCCGTGCGATAAGAGATGCGGTAGTGCTTATCAAGTATAAGGTACAAACTCGTAAAGGTGATTCCAACCGATGACTAATGTTTATGGTATTATTTTTTATTTCCCCGTTAGTGTAAAATTTGTCCTCAAAATTTAGATCCTCTGATTGGGTGCAGACAATATTGTTGTTTACTTTATTTCCAGAATCATTGACGCTACTGAAACCAAATACCTTGAAACGAACGAGGTAGTTATTATTTATAATTCATACACTAATGATGTAGCCTCAATAAAACCATAGCTTTATGTACACTTCGCAGTATCTCAAAATGTAATCTAACAACATCACCAAACAAATTCATAAAAGATACGAAATCGTATGGTAATATTACCAGTACATCGATGAAAAATATTATATTTACACATAATATTAGATATTTGAGTTACGCCATTGTTCGCTACCGTAACCGATTTTTCGGTCCGGCATATTTAAACAATGAAGTCAATCTAATCGATCATATTGCCAAACACGATATTAGGTGTTCTTTTATCGAGGAAAAGTACCCACTAGCTTAGTTCTGGCGTCTGTGACAGAAAGAAGCCACTCGTGCCTACGCCCATCTCTGGGTCTATTAGTAGCGTGCTCAGAAACCGACAAAAGTCTACTTTGAAACCTGCAGAGGCAAAAAAAAGATTAAACAATTCTTAGATGAGAAAGATGTATGCACCTTTAAATTGTTCAGTAGTATTGCTTCAAGGTGATTAAACCTTTTATTGGGAAAGTATTTCATACCACTGTTCCGATTACTTTCGTTGTGGGGTAAATACATAGTTAGGTCCCCTATAGAGTCTCGCTGAGCTTCACCGCTAAGTGTCATTTCTGTGCCACTGTCAATCTTGGTGGACAAGAGTTGTAGTGATGGGTGTTTGGTGTATAAAATAAAATAAAATAAATACACCCAACAGTCACATACATAGTTCTGACCCCACACTAGGATACAAGTCCTGTGTCGTGGGTATCAGAGACTACGAGAGACTTTTCGGTCTCACAAACACCCAGACCCGAAACAAATATTTGTCGATTACACAAACATTTGTCTCGGTGCGGGGATCGAACCTGCGGCCTCTCGTTTCGCAAACTGGTGTCTAGCCAACTGCGCCACGGGGCTGTCAAATGTATAGTCTCAATTATTTGAAATATTTATAGCTAGCTGGTGATCTCCATTTTGTGTGCGACTTTCTACGTTACTATCAGTGATGGGTGTGCAAAATGTTAGTGGACAAACAGCAGACTTACTTGTCCTCGTTTATCACTAAAATCAGAAGATAGATCGAATTGAATGAATCGATTGAAATTTGATTGAATGAAGTTGCCGAAGTTTTGTTTATATGAACAGCATTTTACTTAGTATTAGGGCCAGTATGCTGTGCTAGTATAAAAAATCTTAGCATAAGAAATGTATTTTCTACCTTACTAGCTAGGTAATTACTTATACAATGAGTTTGAAATCACCTAGTGATTACGCGATGACGTGATTGGCTCTAATTGCGATAAACCGATAATATTCTCGTGGTTGATCCAAGGTAACCTGAAGTTATTTATTACCTCACTTTGATTTCTGTAACTCCTTTAGTGGAGCGGTCGGTATAATTTCATATTTCAGGAATCCATATTTTTTAAAATTATGAATTTGAGTAATTTGGTTTTATTTTTTAAGTATTTATTGGTTGATGTATGTATTGTCAAAATAGTTATGATAGAGACATTTGAACAAACGCTCGGATCGGAAACGAATATTTTTCTATTACCTTTACACAAATATTCGTCTCGGTGTGGCAATCTTTTTTATTTACCAAAAATTTTACATGTTTTCCAACACAAAACAAGTTGCTGCAATATGTGTGCTTTTACACGTCCATTTAAGGTAACGAAAGCGTTATTAAATAGTCTATTTAGGAAAAGGCGATTCACATCAGACTAACCTTGTTTTATATTGGACGTTCAATTTAGCGTTATGGAAACAACCAATAAGGATAGGATAAGTACAAGAACCCACAAATCATAAAAATCATCTGATCACAATCATCGAAGCGATTAACATATCATAATGCACGCTTGTTGCACTGAACGCTACTCTGTCTACGGTGCCGAAATGCTCAATCTTTTTCTATCCTTCATATTTAAATATTTAAGCATTGGGGTACTGAATATCATAATCCTATTTCTTTGGCTTTATGTTACTGGGGCTTAGAATAAACGGAGTAACCGTACAAATTTATTAATTCCTGGAAATCTACAGATTCTTGGCATTTCTTCTATTGCTATTTATGCTTTAAGTATGAAAACCATCGATTACTTTTTCTTTGGAATAACGATTAAAAAGATTAGTCAGAAGTTAAAAAAAAAATAACGTGTGTCATTTTGGTTAATATTTTTGAGTAATTATTCTCTATAATAAGAGAGTTGATATTTTTACCCAAACTTACCCTTTATGAATAATTGTGGATTGACCAAAATGCAACATTAACTAATTCAATAGTCTATTAATATTAAGTAAGTTGTGGTTGAAAAGTTTAGAAAATATTATTTATGAAATAATATTCGTGATTTAAAACACTAGGTCTGCTGCTACGAGTATTAAGATTATAATGTTACAGTTTGGTCCAAAATTATCTTTTCACTAACAATAAATTACTGTTTCAGGTCCGGTTTATTTATATCGTATTATATTATGGGCTATAATTAAAATAGTGTTTGTACTTAGTATTACGAATGGCATGCTAAATTTCAGAAGGCTTTTTTATTCTGTTGAAAGCAATTTTCATATAAATATGTTATTTGGTAAGTAAAAGGTATATGACACAATGTTATCATGATATTGGTTCTAATTAAGGCCTCCTGAAATTTGGTATTTATTAGAAAATTATACGCCTAACCATGTATGAATATAATTGGGGTAAATTTGTGCATGTCAAAATGGGAAATTGAATGCATTGTAACATTAGTTGATTTATGAAATAAGGAATGAGACAGTGGCGGTACTTTCATAGAAGCCCAAAAGCGTAACACGTTAATCGTGTAATGTCTAGTTTATAATTGTTTATTAAAGCTTAAAGATTATTATTCAGAATTTTGGAAGGCAAACTGGCCTTTTAGGCTTCTATGGGCGACTGGAAAGTGATAAATTTATTTCTAAGTTATATTCATGAAAAAATTGCCTGTGGTAGGCGAGATATTCCGTATTTTTAATAAATTGTTTGTATTTCTATTGCTGCTTATCACAGGCAAGTTGAATTTGAATTCAGAAAGGAACCAGAAAGTACAAAAAATAAGTAACAAGACATTAAAAGACGTGTCTGTAAGTCCCTCTTCATATTTTTACTGGAATCCTTTTGAGAAAGTCCAAGTCCAGCAATGGATGGCCTAGAGTTAATAAATACAAAATTTTATTGATGTCAAAACGAAAAAAACTAAATATTTTTGATTATTAGAATTGCATATTATAGTTATTTGATGTTCTGTAAGGGTCTTGAGCATTTCTTTTATGTATCTCTGATTGATTTATTTATTGATTGCCCTTCACATCATTAAATATAATTTAACCGATATAACAAACTAAATTGACAACTCCATTAAAATTATGTGATAAACAACAAATAAATGCAAAATATTTGCAGCAAGAATTTATTCACAGTTCCGCAACTACACTCAGTCCTCAGATTCGATCCCATGCTTGCTTTTAAATGTTTGTAGACAGTCTGGGTGTCATGAGGCGCAAATGCCGCTGTTAGATACCATCAACACAAGACATAGATCTTAGTTGTATTAGAACTGTTCACTTCAGTCGATTCGTCAGGATTTTAGTTCAATTACCTCCAACAAATCTATCATAGAAGATTTATCAATCTATCCTATTTAGTCTATAATGTGTTCCTTTCTGAACGATATATGGTATTAATCACCTGCAATGTGTTTGTACTTAATGTTCGTTCTCCACAGGTCAACGGCACCGCGAAGACCTCAGCCCCGGCGGTCCCTCCGAGAGAGGTGTCGCGGGACGCGCCCCCGCGTCCCCCCGCGCACGACCTCACCAAGGACCAGGCGGATTCCATTAGAAAATACCAGGTATGTCTTGATATAGTTTACAATCTAGATTAGAGGTCCCCAAACCAACAAGACGCGTTGTACCTACTGATTATGCAATATGCAAGTTGTTACAAGTAACAGTCGCTGAGCTTCTTAAAATATTATCTGTCTATATTGACAGAAGAAGTCAAGCCAATTTTTTTTATTTTTTTTTCATTGACCTCCGCTTACGATTGTGGACCCCCATCTTTTGTCACGACCAACGTAGACCCCCGTCAAGTCTCCCGTGGACCCCTGGGGGTCCACCCGGACCACTTGGGGAATTACTGATCTAGATTTAATACGTCGTGGTTATTTTCTATTTAAAATCCTTAAATTGGATCTCAAAACCTTAATCAATATTATAAAATTTGTCTTTTTTCTTCAAAGTCGAAAATCAAAATGAAATTAAAAGTAATTTTTAGTAACAAATATTTCCGCTTTTTTGTTCAGTGCGAAATAACGCCATCTGTTGTTGTGTTCGATAACAAAACAAAGGGTTATTTGAATTTGTTATGACGTTATGCATTCAAGCAGCAAGTAAGTCGTACTTTGCGTAAAATATTTTCCAAAATCAAACTGTTCTGCTGAAATGTAAAGTCTTTGCTTCGTTTAAACAATATAATATTCTCTTTAAAAAAACAATTATCACAATATAAACACAGGCAGGCGCACAGTCACTGGCACCTTATACCCTGGATTTTCAAATGTTATACTTATGGGATACTTCTATCTAATCTTTAATGTTTGTTCACAATTTGTGTTTGTAAAAGTTTTCGTTAAAACCTGCTACTCTTCACTAGCTTAACCCACATCCATAAACTTCTCCATATAATAGTGGTTCAGCATGCTCTTGACATTTTTTTAGGATGATATTAATATAGATATAACAACACTTTTCATGCCGTCAACTTCAAGAATCTCTCTTATACAGACTCGGCATCTATTCTTAAACTATTTTAATTGCTACAAAGGTTCAGGTAAACTTATTATACGTACGTATAATACGTACATTCCCTCACAATTTATGTCTTAAGTGGTATGACGAAGAAAAGTGTACAAAACTTTTATAATTTATTGAGTTATTGAGCTCCTACAGGATCTCAATTTGCGACGCCGGGCTATTAGTAAGAATATCCTAATAGAAAGGCCGCAAACACTTTGCCCTATCCAGGAACTAACTAAAAATGTCGTGGTCGCAACATTTTCGAGGCCAAAGGAGCGGTAAACGTGTATTATAACATAGATAAAAAATATGGCAGCAAACGTGCTTTGAACATCCGTTATCCTTCGTTGTATTTTTCTTTATTTTACTTCCTGATTGATGTTATGACTTAAAAACTAGGCTACAAAATAGTCCATAAACAGGTCCTTTTAAACTTGTCTTTTAAGCTTCGCGTTTTATTCTGTCAAAATTGAATGCCAAGAACTGCTTGTTTTTCATTAGGTTAACCGATTGTTTGCAAAGACCTTACTTTAAAATAAATATCAGTGCCAGTTACAAACAGTATTTTTCTAGACTGGTTCCTCAGTTTGATAGTATGGGGAATATACGAACTTGATTTTTCTTTGTTTAAAAAGAGATTCTAATAATGAATTTATTTTCGTTATATATTATTTTATGCATTAATGCGGCAAATAAAAACAATCGTCTCTACCTAAAGATATAACAACGTATTTTTTTGTTCTTATTATTCTTTGTCCTGGATTAGCAAGTTGAAGTGGCAATGGGCCGGGCACATAGTGCGGAGAACTGAGGGCCGAAGAGGGCCAAAAAGTTCTCGAGTGGAGGCCACGTACCGGAAAGCGTAGCGTAGGACGTCCTCCGACAAGGTGGTCAGATGACTTAGTAAAGATCGCCGGACGTCGCTGCTTGCAGGCTGCTTCCAACAGGTCCCTGTGGAAGTTATTGGGAGAGGCCTATGTCCAGCAGTGGACTTCCATTGGCTGATGGATTGGGATTGGATTCTTTGTCCTTATTCCATGTATTATCAATAACTATGCAAAACTCAACTAAATTGTTTGTTGTTAAAAAAGCCAATTCGTGCCGCGCCGCCTGTAACAGGTTTCAAAAACTAGTTTAGCTATACTAAAAAAAAATTTAGACATTGTCAGAGTTAAAAAGTACCAGGTGTCTTCATAACAGGATTACAAGCATGGCTTCCAGCGATTTGATTAGAATTCATGTTCTCCAAAGGACGACATAGTTACAACGGCTTAACTGGCTAGGGTCGCCTCACCTTGCGTGGAAATCGTGTCGTTGTGTAAAATTGACCTAGTTTAGCGTTAATTATGTGCTTCAGAGTATATAAAACCCTTTCTTATGACTAATTAAGACAGTAGGGATCGGAGTAGGGGGAGATATCGTGTGCCGTCAATGAGATGCTTATGTCATTCAAAGCGCAGATACTTGGAGGCTTTTCAAAAACTCATAATAATAGTCGAAGATACTAATAAGTGGTCAAATTATCCCTTATTTGGATGGCAGTTATCATCAGTTGCAGTAATGTAACTACGCAAATTTTATTTTTTTTGCGTAGCATAGTGACCCGCAGAAACTTTGTCTTTTTCGTGACTCAACCAAATCAATATTATCTTGACCTTTTCCATTGATAGCTGTTCAGACAGACATTAATATCCTAAACCAGCAAAAAGTATGAAAATGAATATTCCTTAGTTTTAAACAAAAGGGTAACAGAAATATTGTGGGACGGGGGAAAGTGGAATTATTAAGCCAATTCGCAGCAAGAGCGGCTTAGAAGCTAAATTGATCTCAGGAGCGTCGCTACGTAGGCACAAACAAGTCAGTTGGTACGCCACGATCACGTAACGATCACGATATTTTCGGGATCGAAATTGGTAATATAAATAAGGAAGCTCGTGTCTCTCTGGTGATACTCTTACACAAATACTTATATTATGAAGAAGGAAGATATGATTGTATGTAAAATTGTTTGCTACTCTAAAAGTTAAATACATTACTGATTTGAGTAATTCTTAGCATGGACTTATACAGGTTCTTGGTCTGGGCGAAGTGAGGTCAAACAGCTGGACATAAATATATGATCTCGTCTAGGTTCATTATTAACATTAGCAACTAATGTATTATAGTTCTTATCTTTCACTTTGTATTTAGCCATACGTTTTCATGTATTCGGTTTTGTGTTCCAATAAATAAAAATAAAACATATAGAGAAAGGTGAAGATAGCAGTACCACTGTAAAGACGTCTATAATTAGATCAATGACCTATTCATATTTTGCGGTTCAAGATATCAGATTTGAACACAGCTCGAAGTCTAGGTGACAAATTACTTCTGTGCCAAGGTCACTGAGTCTAGAACCGTTACGACCTGATTGTAATTGTGCAACTGTACAATTAAATTACTTTAAAGTGTATTATATTTCAAGGTGTTTCTCAAAGCAAACGTAACCGCGATTTCTTTGTTCATTCCGCTCAATAACTTTGTATCAGAAGGATGGATTTGTACTAAACACATACTATACATTGAATTATTCATGCGTATAAATTATTTTGAATTTAATTATCGCAATTTAAATTTATTCATAGATATTTGAGATTTTTATTACATTTATCATCAGCCCATATACGTCCCACTGCTGGGCACGGGTCTACTCTACAACTGAGAGGCTTTAAGCCTTAATCCACCACGCTGGCCTAGTGCGGGTTGGCGGACGACACCCCTAATAAATTCCTAAAAACTTTTAGGTGTGTAGGTTTCATCAAGATGTTTTCCTTCACCGTTAAAGTACGTGATAATTCTTTGTGAATACATACATCACTTTGACATTCTCGATCGCGTGCCTCAACCGCGAGGCCATCACGACTTTTATTAATATTAATATCGATAATTTGGAAAATAAAAGGCACTATTAAATAAAATTAAGTACTCATGGAATAAAATGCTATCTATTCATCAGTTCTAAGGTTTTCCCTCTTCATTGGATAATTTGGATTTCGCTTTATTATCTATGTGTTCTTGTTTCGAATAACGAAAATTAGAATTTTATTTAAATATTTTATAACCACAAAAAATACCAATAACCTTATTAAGAATTTGACCGCGCACTAAGTATCGGAGAGTATAAAAGTAGACGGTATTAAAACAGCATATCGTGTCGTACACTGAGAACTGACGTTTCTCCATACATGGCGATGGAACTAAGTGATATTTTCGTTATTTCCTAGAAATAATATAAAACCTGAGGAGCGTAATATTTTATGACGGGAACCTCATCATATCCTTTGTACTGAGATGCGCTTCTGAAATTGCTATCTATTTCTACGCCAAAGCCACAAGAATACTTGAGTTTATTTAATTATTGAGAAAGTCCGAAATGACCGAACTGGCGATTTCGATTATTTATTTAAATGATTGATGGGCTCGAGGTTTAAGCACGTGGTCGAGAATCTCGGCGGTCGCGGGTTCAAACCCCACGCACACATCTCTGACTTTTACAAAGTTATGTGTGTATTCATTATGAATTATCACTTACTTTAACGTTCGTTCGTGTTATCTTTGTCATAACTAAACAATGTTTTGTCTCGCTTCCTTCTAGTACTTTAATTTACTTTATATGTTTGAGGATTTTCTTGAACTCTTTTAATTCATTAAAAATACACACATGATAACGTAAAGTCACATATTTCTACCAGGGATTCAAACTCCAACTACATAGTTAGCGTGCTTATTTCTCTAGGCCATCAAACCACAGTATTACAAACACATCAAATCCTCATCTTCCACAAAAAACGTACATATTGCTTTGAAATCCCTTAAAATCGGCACATCCATGTATTTGAACTTTTTCATTGAAACATCTATTTTGTATGCAAATTGAACGCTTAACCCAACGACGTGATGTGAAAAATTACACTGAAACAATACTACGGGTCTGGATTAATTCGCCCCCATAAAACGTTGCTAGAAATCCAATTATAGATTCTATTACTTTGCGATTAAGTAGATTTTTGATTGTCACTAACCTTATCTTTCCCATTTCATAGTTGTTTTGTATTTAAGAAAATATCGCGAGGAAAGCCATGTTCTCGTAAGGACAAAAATGGTGTATATAAAGTTGATTTCGAACCAATTTTCGATTGGTGGAGGCACTGTAATTTTCTTAGGCTTTCCAGTCTAATTGTAAGATATCCATCTCTGCACAGACCGCTTAACAGCTTAGAAAATACGGCTTCTTGAATGAATACTAACTACGACCACAGATTCTTCTATTTGTGGCATTTAAACAAAGGTAAATACGATTATTTCCAGTTCAAATTAGATGACCTTGTAAGTCCTGATTGCCATTTCGCAAATGTAAATGGCGCTGTTCTATCTGATATGCAAATTTGGCGGTTTCTCTAAACTTGTGAGTAGCGTGGAGGCTAATAAATTGTTAATAAATGTTTATTTGAAGTAAACATTGATGTCGATGCAATAATTTTGTAATATCGTCGAGGAATCAGCAACACCACCAAGCTCGTTTTTCACAACTTTTCAGGAGGGAGAAAAGAACCGATTTTTTTCGTCCATCAAGGCCTAATTGACTGAAGTTTTTCTCGATATCTATGATATCTATGACATTATCTGTTTTCTCAAAGAAAAATTGTATGTAAAATTTGAATTTATAAACTTGAAAATACGAATCCAACGATGGTATCGTTACTCGATAAAAATCGAGCTTGGTATTGTTGCTGATTCCTCGACGATATAATATGCTTTTCATCCGTTTGTATAAGAAGAATTTATTCATAAAAAAATATACTGAACTCTATATTGAAGAAATGAGTGTAGTAGAGGTGGAAATAGTATTTCTGGAATAGTTGTCATGGTTCAAACTTGGCCATATAATAAATAAATATATCCAACAGTCACATACATAGTTCTGACCCCAAACTAAGATACAAGTCTTGTGTCGTGCGTATTTGTGTCAGAAACTACGAGAGACTTTTCAGTCTCACAGACATCCAGACCCGAAACAAATATTTGTGGATCATGCAAACATTTGTCTCGGTGTAGGCATCAAACCTGAGGCCTCTCGTTTCGCTGGCAGGTGCAACTGCACCACGGGGCTGTCAAAATGCTACAATCTTGTCGAGGTTACGTGTTCATATAATTATTATCATCGTTAGTAATAAGACTAATGGACGATACGATTCCCCAAAGATTTCGTGAGCGTCCTGTTGGAAACGTACTACTTAGATTGGATAATGTCCATGTTCTTCTTTTTAGGTGTGTAAGGTAATGATTAAAAATATTTGTTCGGTATACTTGAAAACCCGTCACGGTGTCTTTAGATTCTCTATTAATTTACACTAATTTTAATGCCTTGTATATCCGTAAATCACTTATTAAATAAATGAAAACAAACCAGCGTTGAATGAGACAAAATTGCCCAGTAAGCATTGAAATTATTCACATCATTAAATTACTCTTCTCAATACAAATAAATAAAATTGGAGTGTCTGTTTGTAATATTGAAAAAACCGCTTTCAATGGCAGATAGCTGATGTTCTAAGGAGTAACTTAGGATAAAAATAATATTAATTAAGTATCGACTGTTAGGCGGAACGAAGTTCGCCGGGTCAGCTAGTTATGTATAAGATACGACTCTGTGACCCTATTGGTCATTTTTCATTTTAAAAGGCAGAGGAGGACAGGGTGGTAGAAACGAGGCTCCATCGAGCTCATCTTAATTGGAACTAGAGCTTTCGCCGCTTGGATGTCTGTGTGTGGACACCTTTATAACTTGATTGATGTTTTCGATTCCATTGGCTTTATTTGTTATCTGTGGGATTGTGGTATCTCAATTGCCTGGCTTGTTCATGTGTGGGTGTAATGTGTCTTTACCAATTACCGATTTAATTAAGTGAATATTAAACAAAGCATTTAATATATAGGAGAACTTCTTCAGAAAATGTACCTCATTGGTATTGTGCCCCTTTGATTCCTGGGTCGGGATTTATATTATTGTTTTTCCATTTTTACAGAAAAAAGTCGTGATGACCTCGAGGTTTAGGCACGCGGTCTAGAATATCAGCGGTCGCGGGTTCAAACCCCAGGCACACACCTCTAAATTTCGAAGTTTAGTGTGTATTCACAATGAATTATTACGAACTTTAACTGTGAAGGAAAACATCGTGAGGAAACCTGTACACCTAAAAGTTCTTAGGAATTTCTTAGGAGTGTAGTCCGCCAAACCGCACTAGGCCAGCGTGGTGGCCACTAAGGCCCAAACCCTCTCAGCTGTAGGAGACACGTCCCGGCCGTGGGACGTATGTGGGCTAATAATGATGACATTTTCCAGTTAAACTTAAAATATAGTTGGCGTGCATGTCGAAATACCTCTGCCTAGCCCGTGGGGATGCAGACAAATTTATAATTTGAGAATACAAACGCAAATCCACAGAGTACATAATCGCCGTCACAAGACTAAGCGATACACGTTATATAAACTTTGTAAAACTAGTTTAATATAACGTAACAACAGGTTACAATCGTGCTTTGAAAATAAAAAATATATATTTTCACACGATGTCGTAAAACAATCCATCGGATGCGGCATATCACTTTCACTAGCGTTAATAACAATACGCTGTTTATCATTCTACCATAGACTATTAAAGTATGTAAACCAATATTGTTATGGTGTTATAATCGAAAACTGGTTTGAAACGATTTGTTTTGAAACAAAAAGAAAACTACATGTTGTATTCGAGCTTCCAAATTGAAAATTTTCTTCATTTTCTGGACAAAATCTGTGGAAATATAGCTTGCTGAATTAATCCACGCAATAAATTAAATGCTGTCCCAATTGATGTATATCTGATTGTCATAGGAACATTTTACTGTTTACAAGTCTCGGGTTGATTTTAAAAACTTTTTTCTCACCAGTCTTGTGCATTGTGATGTAATTCGCTATACCAAGTATAACTTTACTATGTTATCGTGTAAACTGCCGCCTTCTAGTAAACATAACTTCACAGCTCGTGAATTCGTAGGGCGGACCGAGTATACCAGACCAGTTGGTCGCTCAGTACGCCGCGTCCCGCCGAGTTGAATCGACGTGCGGCCGTCCTCGGACCTCCTTAGTTAGTGTTGTGCGTAAAGTGTTACGAATGGCTAAGTGTTAAATACGTGTTTGTGAATCTCCATGGATGAGTGTTTGTATTATCGAGTTTGGTGTCCGATTGTTTTTATTTTTAGATTGGATGGAAATATTTTTTTGTTGATTGAGAAATGTCCTTTCAAGTTTTGTTTTTGTGAGTGGATTGCGGTACTTGGCTGTGCGATGTTTTTGTCGAAAACGAGTACGATGCAGCGCTTATGTTGATATTTTTCACTTTTGTCGTGGAGCGCGGCAATTGGTTCGGAAACTGATACAATACTGAATACTGAATCAATTTTGACAACTGGTTAAATATCGGTGATAATATAATATATATACCTAATATAATATAATAATTCTTATTGAGGTTACAGTTACGAATATTAAAGTGATATGCTAAAATATTAAGTCATTAAATTATTATGTGTGAATCTAAGAGATTGCGACACTATTTGTGTTCATGCTGGAACGTCAGAATAGGTTATTTATTTGCAAATATTTCTATTCATTATTCATATTGTCCGCCAACCCGCACTAGGCCAGCGTGGTGGACTTAGGCCTAAACCCTCTCAGTTGTAGAGGAGGCCCGTGCCCAGCAGTGGGACGTATATGGGCTGATGATTTCATTACACAAAAATGTTTGGAAAACTTTCCTCAAGTAAGAGTTGAACATCTCATTTAATTACTTGTCATCACTATTAGCAGTTTTTATACTCTACCGTCATTGTAAGTTTTTGAGTTTTATATTTTTTTTATTATTGTTACCACCATCTTTTTATATACAGTTGTGACACATAGCTGTGACAGCCCCGTGGCGCAGTTGGCTAGATACCAGCTTTCGAAACGATAAGCCGCGGGTTCGATCCCCGCACCGAGACAAATGTTTGTGTGATCCACAAATATTTGTTTCGGGTCTGGGTGTTTGTGAGACCGAAAAGTCTCTCGTAGTTTCTGATACCCACAACACAAGACTTGTATCTTAATCGGAACTATGTATGTGACTGTTGGGTGTATTTATTATTGTATTATTATTATTTAAATAGTTAATAACATTGACGAGATAATAATCAACATCACCTAGACCCAAATTATCACCATTCTTTTACATAAATCTCGAAGTATACTATCACCATGGACATATCACGAATGGTAGTGAAGTTAAAACTTGAGGTCATAATATTAGTACAGCGGAACAGAGCTGCATTTATGCTGTGACCTACTTTTAGGTTGTAAGGTGCGGATTCAGGCCTGTTCGTCGAAGGAGGGTCTTTGATAGGTTGATTGTTTATTTGTTTGCCTTAAACGATGAGGGGAAACATCGGGAATAATCTAGCATGAATGTAGATTGATCTGTAGTTTCTGAATAGGCTAAGACTGTATGCAAGTATAAGTAATATGACTTACACCTTTGGAATATCTATGAGTTATGAATAAACCAAATAAGATTAGTAAAGTCTCATCGCGAGAATCCAATTCGTGATCTTTTCGGCTTGATGTTTGAGGCTATCCGAATCTGAAATTTTAACAGGAAAGAGAGGAGAGAAATTTGAGGATTTTTGGTCATATTGTTGCTTTGTGAAAAGAAGAGATTCTTTTCTTCTACAATATCTAGAAAATAAATGATTACCCGATTTTCTGTAAGTCCTATTATACAATATTTAAAAAGTGTTTTCTGGAAATTACCGGCTGATTATTCTCCTAATTTGGCAGTGAAAAGAATCTACGGCTTTTTCTTGTGTTGATAGTCACTTTCTCTTTTACTTTACACAAAATGTAACTTAAATATCAGGTGTGCCCATGAAGATCGCATGAGAAACCTTCGATCGGCTGTCTTCAAGACACAAATGTCTTAACTATTAAAACCCTAAAGTTATTCCACCCAGGACGAAGCCTATTGCTTTATCCTACGTCAGATCAAACACTTTACAAAGGTACTTGTGAATTAAAAACAACATGGTGTCCTTGAAAGTAGGTGAAGTGAGTCGATTACCATACGTAGTATCACTTTTACGACAATTGAAATCTTTGTGAGGGAAAAATATGTACGAGACTTGCACATTTAAGTGTATTCTTTCTTGTAGTATTATAAAAAGTTTGTGACAATTATTTTTTCACAATAGTATGACCATAAATTTTATCAAGGTCAACAGTTATAACGCAACTTGAACTATTTTGGGTAATTCTTTTTAATTAGACGTACTTTTTTTAATTCATTTGTTGTAATTATCCCCAAGGCGGTGGTCCATTTTAGGCCTAAAGTTAGATGGGAGACAGTCTAGAACTTATAAGGGTAAACTTGCTCATTTTTAATCAAAATCTATATTAAAGCGAGCGAAGTCACGGGCAAACCTAGTTAAATTATTTACCTCATATGTAAGGAAAATGGTGTTATATGATATCAAAGAAATGGAGTCGTAAAATAAGATTATAATTATTATATGATCTTCCCTACACGTGTAAAAGACTGGCGACTGATCCCAGTTTCGTTTGCCAAAATATATAATACTCGAAAATTCTAGTTTAATATTAATGAAAGCGTTTAAGTATAATACTACTAAGGATAATACCTACAGCTTCGTCAAAACAAACAAACAAATACCTCTTCACGATATTAATATGGCTTTATCCTGTTGTGCGGTTATGTTACATACTGATTATTAAATGAGTCTTTAGTATAAATGTATTGTTTATTAAAATATAAGTGCTTAAGAAACGAGAATGTTGCGAAGGATGTAACACGGATTGACAGAGTGAGGAATGAATACATTAGAAGAAGTTTGAAAGTGGCTCCTGTGACGGATAAGCTGAAGCATGTGTACTCGTATTGTGTATGTTAAAAGTAATGAGTATGAAAGTTGAAGGATGTACAAGCAGAGGAAGGTCAAAGAAAAATTGGTGGTGCGTGAGAGAAGATATGTAAGAAAAAGAGGTAAATGAAGACACAAAGTCCCCACATTTCGTTAATCGTGTTCTTTAAGTCTCATGTTAGGACAGGAAAATGCCAGATGCACATTTTTTGACTCCCAGAGAAGCAAGAATTACCTAAGGGTTAACCTAATAACTGTAACAGAATTGAAACCGGTACCCGTGTAAAGAACACTAGTATCGTAGGATAAAGAAGGCAATCCGATGTCAATCAATTTCGAAAATTTTGATAAAAATGGAAATAAAAATGGAATTGACCAGATTATCTCGTCGAGAAATTAATTTGCATTGAAATTGATTTTAAAATCGATTTCATCGTTACTCCGGACCTTTACAATTTATTTACATCTCTACTATAAACGGAAATACGGTCCAAAGAGCGAATGTGGGTTAAGCCAGAAATGATTTACTTCATAAATGAACAAGCGGTAAATAAAATGTATTTTAAAAGAAGTTATTTTACTCCGCTGGCTGACTTAAGCCTGCAAACATATTTCACGAAGCACAGAGGCATACCTAATCTCTTATTACGGGTGTACTCAACCCTTACCTACGTGGATACCTTCATCTTATCAGCGGTTTCAAGGTCAAGAGGGTCGGAATGACCCAGTAAACATTTAGAGTGTTGTGAATTATTGAATATCAACCCTCGTGCGGCTTCATTGCCGATGTACCCTTATCAATGTAACTTGGCCGCGTGGTTATTCTTGTACAGACGGCCGTGTACTATTATTGCAGGGTTAAAAAGGGAAAGTTAAACAGTGACGTTTTTAGAAATGTCACGTCAATTGTTTAGAGTTGAACGGGGTATTTTTGTACCAATGTGCGTTTGTGGTGCGGTTCCCATTAATTCGTCTAAATTTGGTTTTTGCTCGACCGGAGTTTTGCGTTATAAAAAAAAACCTGAACTATTTTGCTTCTGTACTGAGACTTTAAAGAATGAGGTGTTAAGCTTGCCTTCCAATACTAGTGAAGTCAATGAAAAGGATAAGGCATCATTTCTGTCTTCCAGCGTTATGTGGACGATCTATGTCATCATTATTAGATCTGTTTCTGCTGGGCAAAAACTGCCTAAACAGTAAAGATTTACTCTAGTCCATTATCCACGGATGATAAATATAATTGATTCCAAATAGAATGCATATTCTCGAGAAATTATTCATCATCAGCCCATATACGTCCCACTGCTGGGCACGGGCCTCCTCTACAACTGAGAGTGTTTAAGCCTTAGTCCACCACGCTGGCCTAGTGCGGGTTGGCGTTGGTTTTCCTTCACCGTTAAAGTACGTGATAATTCAATGTGAATACACACATAACTTGAAAAAGTCAGAGGTGTGTGCCTGGGGTTTGAACCCGCGACCGTCGAGATTCTCGACCGCGTGCCCAAACCTCGAGGCCATTACGACTTATTACAATTATCAAAACATTTTTCCCGGCCAAAAAATCAAAGGCATACATAAGTTTATCACGAAACGGGACACTGCATAGTTCACTATATCGTTTACACAAATAATTACAATTAGTAATCTAGATTTTTTCTGCCACAAGAATAAATGTGAAATTGTTTATCGCGGAATTATTTAATTTCATCTGCCCTAATTCCTTTTAAAACGGGGCATGTGAAAGAAAGCCGGAGTAATGGCAGCGTTGAATGTAAACCAAATTAAATGTCTGTTTCTGTTATTTAATTAAACAGATGTCGTGAAACTAAAATAACAATAATGCTTATTGTAACATAGTTGTGTTGGTAGCTAATTAGAATAAGTTTTATATCCTTTCAGAAATAAAAATAAAATAAAAAGAACGTAATACGTTATATACAGGTTGTATTTACACCGTGATCGGAAACGAAGGCAGGTATTAGCTAAGATGCTAAAAATTTTGAAGTTTTCCTAAAAACCATAGACATAAAATGTATGCGGTTGCTAGGAAAACATATTTTTTTTTATTTTTTGTCGGGATTTTCATTAACGCCATCGGGTTTGTAAGCATCTTAGCTATTACCTGCCTTAGTTTCCGATCACGATCTGAATACACCATGTACTATATACGTCCCGCTGCTGGCCACGAACCTCCTTTACAACTGTGAGGGTTTAGGCCTTAGTCCACCACGCTGGCCTAGTGCGGGTTGGCGGACTACACACCTAAGAAATTCCTAAAAACTTCATTAGGTGTGCAGGTTTCATCACGATATTTTCGTTTACCGGTAAAATAAGTGATAATTGATTGTAACTTCCAAAGGCTCTGCCTGGGGTTTGAACCCGCGACCGTCGAGATTCACGAAAGCGCGCCTAAACCTCGAGGCCATCACTACTTATTGTGTTGTCCTGTTGTTAACTTAGGCTTGCGTTTCTAAATACGCCGGGTTTAACCTCATATACGGTGATCGCTATCCGCGAATGCGGTGCCTCATTAGTTCCACATTCAGCGCTATAATTTGTTACCTCTTACACATCTTACAGAATAGCTCGTTACAAACTCATTTGTAACTTAAATCCATAAGTACCTGTTGCATTAATTATGGCTTTAAGTGTAATACTCGGTGCTTACAATGTTCTGTTATGGCCCAAGCGGGCTTGTAAATCCCAGCGCTTTAAAAGGTTGGCTGTTTGTGGCGCTTGTTTTGAAATGTTTTAACTACGATTTACATAGTTTAAGTGGACTATATTGCCTTCAAATTTACAGATATCTTGCCTACTATATCCCTGGTATCTTTGTGTATAATAACACAACAATATACCAAAGTAACAATGATAAACGCGTTAATTTGTGGGATTTGTAGAGCCTTAAGCAATTTAGTTCTGCCTTAAATATGAATGGGTGTGTTCATCCACAAAAGACAAAAGACTGTTGATGCTGGACTGGAGACCTATACGTCCGTATGTTTTTGCCGAAGGAATGGCGTATACTCGTCACTTGTCATAACCTCAACTAGTTTTCATCTTGCTAGACGATTTCTTCTACTTTCTTTGATGCTTATCACAGTCAGACCATTGGCTGTATTAATATGACACTTTTAATTTAACTCCTCCCTATACAAAGTAAGACAGAAAAATAAATGAATGAAATATTAAAATGATAATAGTTTGTTAAAATCCGTAAATTCTGCTATTGCTATTATAAAAACATTATTTTATTAAGGAGGTTTACTACTAACAGCATTTTTTCTAGACAATCTTGCTTGGAGTTATTAGGAGAAAAGTAAGTAAGGAATAAACAATGAATAAATTCTAATGTCGTCCCAAACTTTAGCTATATATTTGTTTACAAAATTTTATTGAAAAGTATCCATGTGATAAAATTTTATTCAAAACCATATCCGCACAAATAAGTGAATATTTCAAAAGTTTGTGTTTTGTCACAGAACTTGATGATGTTTATTCCACCTCTACTAAAGATAGAAAACAATCGTTAGCTATTTTTATAACACATTCAGTGGTATAACATTCTGAATTGCATGTACATTATTTTATGATGACCTGCTGTTGAGCAGTCAATACAAAAATTAGTTCACCAGATTCAGATTTAAATCAAACCCGGGGCCCCAAAATACATTATTGTACCGCGAGACCCCGAGCCTTTCAAATACAAGAATCTTCACAATAAATATAATAGACAGCCTCGTGGCGCAGTTGGCTAGACACCAGCTTGCGAAACGAGAGGCCGCGGGTTCGATCCCCGCACCGAGACAAATGTTTGTGTAATAATCGACAAATATTTGTTTCGGGTCTGGGTGTTTGTGAGATCGAAAAGTCTCTCGTAGTTTCTGATACCCACGATACAAGACTTGTATCTTAGTGTGGGATCAGAACTATGTATGTGACTGTTGGGTGTATTTATTTATTTATTTAATAATCTTAGTATAATCTGAGATATGACTTATTAAACACAAGGTAAAACACACCCTCAATTTCTCCCAACCAAACAATCTTACCTTGTGTAACTTTACAAGAAATCAATAGAAAATTACCCGCCATAAAGCTGATATATCTGAATTGGTCTACTATTACATACTCGTTGGTTTGACGAGCAAAATTGCCTATTGGATTATTCAAGGTCGTCCCGAAATACGTAAACATGGAAGAAAAATATGTCAAAAGCTTGTCATATCGGAGATATCGCGCGATCGTAAAATTTCATGTAAGGAATAGAAAGCAATTACTTACTGTTGATATGTCATGGGCTGGTTAGTATATCAGATATTTATATCATACGCTTATTATTCGCGACGGAGTAGTCAGAGGTGCATTTCTGCACCCTTGTTGTGTTTCAAGTCCCACGTAATAAGAATTGAATCTATTGCCGTTATTTGCGTTTACGCTCTCGTGGCATTATCGTGTGCTTGGTCGTGGAGTCATAAGTTCGATTTCCGAAAAGTGTTGTGAGGTTTTTTTATAACTTAAATAGTTTACTAAACGTAAGAATACATCTATACCTTTACTTAATCCTAAACCCTTGGTAGTCGCTTTTTTTACTTAATTGTAAGAGCAGTATAGTTAGTATCTTCAAAATTAACATTCCAAAACCCTAATGATCATCACGACACAGATAAAAAGCATAATTCAAAAGCATAAACCATAACAAAACATGTGACCAGAATAGTGGTCATATAAGGAACATAATGTCCATTTTTCGACACGTTTACAAATAATGTAAAGATACGATTTAAGTTGTTGGGAACTTGGCCGCGTCATCCAACTGGGCTGGCAGTCGGAAAATTGTTTCTGTCAAACTTCGCAACAGGAATACAGAGATTTAGACGAGCGCGATAGGGATATACCGGGTATTTTCGAATATTATTCTGGATATTGGGAATTTTTAAATTTGCTTCTATAGATCCAAATCTTCTATATACATACAATTAATAAAATTGGAGTGTCTGTTTGTAATATTGAAATAACCGCTTTTTAATATAAATGCATATGGATGTATACACGGTACATAATATATACCAAAATAACGATTTTTTACAATTTTTTTCTGTCTGTCTGTTTGTACCGGCTAATCTCTGATACGGGTGGACCAATTTTAACGGGACTTTCACTGGCAGGTAGCTGATGTAATAAGGAGTAACTTAGGCTACAATAATAATATTAAACAATCGGCTGTTAGGCGGAACGAAGTTCGCCGGGTCAGCTAGTATTGAATAAACTTAATTCACAATTTTGTTTTAGTTCGTGATGATATAGACGCTGTAGTATGCGATTAGCCTAACCACAGTTTCGGTAAATGTAAATTATTCTAATCCTAATTCATAGCTTTGACATTTCGAAGTTGTGTGTATTCAAAAGCAATAACTTACTTTAACAATGTACAAAAACATCAACAATTTCTCCAATCAGCAAGACAACATGGTGGTCTAAGGCCTTGTCTCTTTTAATCGTAGAATAATCCAAATCTCAATTGCTGCTCAAGCTAAGGATATTAGACTTCAAAGTAATATTTTCTTCATTGCAGTTATTTAATATTTTTATATAAAGTTTGGCCCGTAATATTACGCTAGGAACGGATGTGAGGGAGTGAACATCCGCGCCGAGGGGAAGCGAGCACAAAGTTCAATATTATACTAGCTTGCCGCCCGACTACGCTTAATACAACAATAATAGGATTCAGGAATACAGTTTCCTATTAATTTATTGTTTAATATCATCAGTTTGCAAATTATTATACTTTTTATACTGACGGATACGGTGACGATAGATAGTTCCTACCTGATTATATCTTTAGTGTCGTCATCCAAGTAATGTTGATCAGCGAGAATAAATAAATAACACCCAACAGTCACATACAAAGTTTGGCCCCACACTAGGATACGAGTCCTGTGTCGAGTGTCGTGGGTATCAGAAACGACTAGAGACTTTTCGATCTCTCAAACACCCAGACCCAAATATTTGTCTCGGTGCGGGGATATTGGTCTCGAATTCGCGGCCTCTCGTTTCACAAGGTGACTAACAAACTGCGCCACGGGGTTGTCATTGCTTGAATGCTTAAAACCAATCTTTCATATGCGATCGCAATAACATCTGATAATATTTTACAACTATATTCTGTTACCAGGTCTCATAATTTATCCAATCCAATCCATCAGCCAATTGAAGTCCACTGCTGGACATAGGCCTCTCCCAATGACTTCCACAGGGACCTGTTGGAAGCAGCCTGCATCCAGCGACGACCCGCGACCTTCACCAGGTTGTCCGACCATCTTGTCGGAGGACGTCCCACGCTGCGCTTTCCGGTACGTGGCCTCCACTCGAGAACTTTTTGGCCCCATCGGCCATCAGTTCTCCGCGTTATGTGCCCGGCCCATTGCCACTTCAACTTGCTAATCCGCTGGACTATGTCGGTTACTTTAGTTCTCCTACGGATCTCCTCATTTCTGATTCGATCTCGTAGGGAAATCCCGAGCATAGCCCTCTCCATAGCTCGTTGAGTGACTCTGAGCCGTCTAATGAGGCCCATAGTGAGAGGCCACGTCTCAGTGCCGTATGTCTATCATTTAATTTATTAATTTATCGCTGCATATTAATTGTCGCATAAAAAAACAGGCTAGCGACACACTTGCCTGAGCCAATTTTATACCTTACATTGACCTATCCATATATACGTTTCAATACGAATGCTCAACTTTGTAATCAATGAAGCGTTCTAAAAGTTCATTAATGCTTTTACTTTTAAAGTGGCATGCAAACAGGTAATGTGGTGCGGTCGGCACCGATCCGACATTGCTCAACGACAGATGTCCTCATTCCTCGGACAAATATCCGTGGAGTTGGTACGGTATAGGGTGTGAAAGGTAGCGGGTATATTCGACTTGTAATTTGGAAACTCCTAATTACAAGGTAATTTTGTAATTTCTAGTTTATATATGTTTATTGTCATCATCATCATCATCACCAGCCCCTCTCACGTCTACTGCTGGACATAGGCCTCTCCTATGGCACGCCACTGGGTTCGATCTTCGGCCTTCCTCATCCAACCGCTGCCAGCTACCTTGCGAATATCGTCACTCCACCTAGCCGGAGGGCGCTCTACACTACGTTTGCTGAGCCGTATTATTATTATTTTTACTCATTTATATGTCGAAGCGTCGACGCATCCCCACTGTGCGTCCAACGTAGGGTATAAATACAGTCGCCTGATCGAGAATGATTCATTCTCGCTCGGAACGCCGGACCGTACGGAGCTCTGTACTAAGTTTTTGAAATTAACTCCAGAAGTTTTACTGTCACTATTTAAAAAAAAAAAACAATAACACTCAAGACCCTCCGACATATATAATATCATATTGCTTTTGTTAAATTTAAAGCTTAAAGATTTTGTAAGACTAACTGGGCTTTTGGGCTTCTATGAAAGTACCGCCATTGGATAATATAAGTATTACTGTAGATACTATGAGACTGACATGAAAAGTGATTCAAATTCTCTAAAATTAAAAAAAGAATAAAAATAAAGTCGTAAGAGGACACGAGACAAAGCATGTTAAGAAGTACCTAGTCGAATTAACTAAGGTTTATAAATAATACAGTGAATGTGACAGGTTATCCGCTCTCTCTCAACACTTCGACCACGTACTCAAATAAGTACGAGGGTATATTGGGACCGCTTAAAGCGTCGCAGCTTACAGTACGCCTCGTAATGCATTCCACGCGTACAATTTGCAATTTTCCTACGTTTACTTATCACATTTCAGCGCGGCGGGCGGCGGGAATACTAATGCTGCAAGTAACGATGTTCATTCCTTTTGTTAAGCTAAAGACTTTATTGATTTGAGGAATAGCTTAAAGGCTGAGATACTCTTTATATAAACCCTTCTGAAGGAAAAATAGTGATGGCCTTGGGTTTAGGCGCGCGGTCGAGAATCTCGGCGGTCGCGGATTCAAAACGCGGATTTGAAGTTATGTGTGTATTCACAATTAATTATCGCTTTATTTAACGGTTAAGGAAAATATTGTGATCAAACCTGCACACCTAAATTTCTTAGGCATTTCTTAATATACTTAGCTTCATTTGCGGTCAATCGGATACATTTATAAACTCATATTATGGTGTTACTTATAAATTCCTTACCAAGAAAATCACTCAATAACAATATGGGGAGAGACTATTTATTTATTTTATACATACATACAAAACCTCACACAATGCACCTTGCATTTCTGCACCCAAATTTCGCCAACTGTTTTCGCCCCACGTAAAAGGGGTCGAGCCTATTGCCATTCGGGCACAATTTCAGACTCGGGAATCGAAACCAAAGCCTTTTAGATCGTACAGCACATACTTGTACTGCGAGACCATGAGGCAGTCGAGTTTTTTATATTATGCTAATTGTAAGTAAAGTCATTTTTCTGTCGCTTTCGTCAACGTCCCTCAAGCACACCTCTTATAACACCAAAAAAAAATTACGTATCTTGTCATCATTAACGAGTACCTTTTTAAATCGCAGCTGAATTTAAAAATGTTTACAAATTAAATTTGCCATGATACGCTGAAAGTTAGGCTTTGATAAACATCAACCGGCTTTTCGGAATAGAAAATTACGTTACCGGGTTGGCCGGCCTTTCGTGCGTCACCGGCGAGGCCGACATTTTTAATTCGATCGCGTTATGTTACACACCAAAGCTAAAGGCTTCAGTTTAAATTGAATTTCCATTCGGCGAAATTTGTATTAGATTAGATGTTAGTTTCCCGAATCGGGGGTTATTGGGACATTCTGAGTCCTGGATTAAACGAAAACGGATTTACGCTTCCGTGTAGTGATAGTTAGATGGTTGGTTTGAATCCAAAGCTCTTATTAATTTCCTTGAAAACGCCCGTACGGACTATTCTTGCAAACGCAGAGTTTAAGAAAGACGTAAAACTGTTTAAGTGGTTATATAATTACCGTATTTCATAGGCTACATATCTTAATCATTTATTTTGTATTCATATTCCATTAGGACTATGAGGTTGGCGTTACTAAGTAAATAAAAAAATTAAGAAATCATATTTCCTATATATTTGTTTCGTATCTGTGTTTCTGAGAGATCATAAAATCTCGCGTTGCTTCTGATACCGACAACCTTGTATTATAAATAAATAAATACACCCAACAGTCACATGCATAGTTCTGACCCCACACTAGGATACAAGTCCTGTGTCGTGGGTATCAGAGACTACGAGAGACTTTTCAGTCTCACAAACACCCAGACCCGAAACAAATATTTGTGGATCACACAAACATTTGTCTCGGTGCGGGGATCGAACCCGCGGCCTCTCGTTTCGCAAGCTGGTGTGTAGCCATTTGCGCCACGGGGCTGTCATAGTAAATGATTAGAACGGTTTATACGACTTTTTGTTGAATTTGTTTATTGTTTATTGACCAATAACAGACAGTAGGCATACGTCAATGATCAGTTCGCGTTGGATTGTCGGTCGGCGGAAAACCCAGTGTTTATAATGCATTCGATTGGCGAGACGAATCGCTGCGCCGTCATAAATAGGAAATTGTTGTTTAAAAACAACTTATCAGCCGACACTCCTGTTATACCGACCAGTTGCTTGTATTGTGTTGTGGACGAGATTACAGAATATATCTCTCATCCAATAGAACAACGACGTAATTACCAAAAAGGCTGAAAATGACTTTTGAATGTCATAAGTTCATGTTTCGAACGTTCCATCAATGAAAATTGTTTTTAAGTTATTTCGATAAAGTGAGTGACTGTCGTTAGGGAATATCCGTACTAATATTATAACGCTGAAAAGTTTGTTTGTTTGCTTGAACGTGCTTATCTCAGGAACTACTGGTCCGATTTGAAAAAATCTTTTAGTGTTAGATAGCCCATTTATCGAGTAAGGCTATATGCTATATACCATCACGCTGTGACTGATAGGAGCTGAGCAGCAATGGGAAAACGAGGAAATAATATTCATTTTGGAGTCAACAACTAATAACATTATACCTTCAACTTCAAACTTTCAAAACGTTCTTCTGAAATATAGCTAACACGTACATAGTTACGTCATTGTTCTATTGGATTAGCGATGTTTCACAATGAAATTATTAACTAGTTTTGTGGTCATTTTTGGTAATTTCTTATTCGGTCTTTTCGATGTATATATATTCGACAAACGGCAATAGGCTCGCCCCCTATCACGTGGGACTTACATACCTGGCGAAATGGTGCACAAATGCACCTCTGCCCACCCCTTCGAGGAATACAGGCGTGTGTTTATGTATGTTATGTATGTAGATTGATTTTGATTTTAATGTCAATTAATATACGATATTTCTATGAGATATTTATGAGAATAAAAACTGCTTCAGTCCGACAAATATCAACCCAATAACAAAACTAGCAAAACTAGAAAAGTGGTCATCATTGGAGGAGGCCTTTACCCAACATGGGGATCATGCTAATAATTAAATATATTGTAATAGGTTAAAAAAAAAATGTAATTTATTAAGTTATTGTAGCAGGATCAAATAAAGGCTTTTTTATTTTTATTTTATTTTATTTATTTATTTTTATGAGATATTTATGAGAATAAAAACTGCTTTATTAACCCAACAAATATCAACCCAATAGCAAAACTAGCAAGCCAATGTTTACTACAACAGTGGGTCGTGTGTGAACGTAAAAATGCGGAGTGGGCCAGCAGCTTGGAAAGGTCGAGTGTCCACCGGCGCCCGCGCTCGCCACAACCGGTTCGGTGCTGTACTGTGGACACACTTGTCTCCCTTCTAACGCCTACGTACCATGTCACAACATGGCCCACTTACACAGTCTGATAGCTGGTTTGATTCTTGGGATGAATAAAACTGATAAATGTTGGCTTAAAAATGTGTGTATGGTTAGTTAAGATAACACAGTTTTATATGAAATACAATTTATGCGTAAGTATCATATGCATAGATTATTAAAGATTAGTAGCCAAAATAAAATTCAAGTAGTGTTTTAAAAAATATTATCATTAATAGAGCAAAAAGAAGTTACATTGATTTGAAGTTACATTCCCATGAAACAATGCTTATTAAAATCGTGTATCAATCGTTAATATTATTAGCTTTTCATTTCTAAAATTGAAACACAGTTCGTTTCTATATTTACGACATCTTCGCTGAATTTAAAGAGAATTCTTAAGGTTATTATTGAAAAAAATAATCCTATAATATTTGTCCCAAACATGCATTAATTTATCAACTTAAAAGTACCTACATAAAAAAAATAGATTGGAACGTTTAGAAGTAGCTTTTGAGTCTAGAAATGTTACCTTAAAATAACCAGAATCCCCTCATTAAAACCGTATTCAATTTAAATGAAAGGCAGGACTTTTTAGTATCCGCGTACATTAATTGGATAAAATCATCCTTTGGTAATTCACCACGCGGCAGTCGCGAGGAAAACGTTTTCATCACACTTGGCATTAATTAAAACGTCCTGTTTTATACAAAATACAAATATTTTAACACTAGGTAGGGCGTTGGTTCTGCTCGGGGGCAATTTTGAATTCCATGCTCATTCCCGGAAAACTGCATTTTCCTGGGATAAAAAGCAGTGGCAGTACTTCCATAGAAGTTCAAAAGCGTTACTCGTTAGTTTTGTAATGTCTACTTTATAATTTGTAGTTTATTGTAGGGTCATATTCTAATTTATATGTCAAATTGCTTTTTTTTAAATAAATATTTAAGCTTAAAGAATTATTATTCGAAATTTTTAAAGGCAAGCTGTTTTTTTTCGCGTTTATAATATCCAGGAATTGATTGATTAGTTGTACTTTTGAATAGAAATAAAAGAAATGGTGTTTTAAAACAGTAAATGCACCTGTTGTTGTTTTTTTTTTTTTTTAGAAACTTGATATTAATCTGGTACAAAAAGGAGCTTTTATTCTATATATAATATATATATATATCTAAGGTTAACGTCTATCCGTATATTAAAATTCATCAACAAGCTATTGTCTGAAACTTTAAACCCAGATCTTAACTTGTATAACCTTAAATGCCAACCCACACTAGGCCAGCAAGTTGGATTAAGGACCCAAACCCTCTGTTATAGAGGAGACCCGTGCCCAGGAGTGGGATGTATACGCGCTGATCAAGATAAGCATAAATGACCAAAGCGTTAACGAGAGAAGTACATATCCCCATTAACATAATATACATATGATGCAGTGCATAACAAAATATGTGTGAATCATTCGCCACTGTAGCGCCGCACGTGACCAGAGTACAGACGGCTAAATTTTGCGTACCTCGATGCCTCGCGATGTTTGGTTGGTATGAACCGCTTAATGCCTCAGGCATCCGCTTGTGTTTTAAGGCTAAGGCTGGCCGCATTGCTGCCAACTTTATTAGTACGCAAATATAATCACGCCTTGATACCCAAAAGGGTAGATAGAGGAGTAATATTGGTGTGTGTAACACGTATCGCCATTTTTTGGAGTCCCAGTGTTCAGATTGTAGTTCTTATTGGTCAGATAGCACCATAGATCATTGGTCAGACAGCGAAACGAGAGGCCACTGGTTCGATCCCAGCTCCCAGACAATTGTTTGTGTGATCCACAAATATTTGTTTCGGGTCTGGGTGTTTGTGAGACTGAAAAGTCTTGTAGTTTCTGATACCTACGACACAAGACTTGTATACTAGTGTGGGGAATTATGTATGTGACTGTTGGGTGTATTTATTTATTTATTATAATCGTTCGTTAGTTTATCTTTTTATGGTAACAAGTTTCTACTATTTTCTTTCTTCATTATTCTGCATTCCTAGTACATTTCATCAACGGCAAATAATTATATAAATTCGATAAAGAGTATTTTATTCGATCAAACATTGGCGTGGTGAACATAATCTTGATGCTAAATCTTTCAATGCTTTTTGTTATTCAGTTTTATTACAACAACGCTAAATATACCCAAAGCAGTGATGGCCTCGAGGTTTAGGCGCGCGGTCGAGAATTTCGGCGGTCGCAGGTTCAAACCCAAGGCACACACCTCTGACTTTTCGAAGTTATGTGTGAATTATCACTTGCTTCAACGGTGAAGGAAAACATCGTGATAAAACCTGCACACCTAAAAGTTCTTAGGAATTTCTTAGGTGCGTAGTCCGCCAACCCGCACTAGGCCAGCGTGGTGGACTAAGGCCTAAACCCTCTCAGTTGTAGAGGAGGCCCGTGCCCAGCAGTGGGACGTGTTTGGGCTGATGATGATGATGAAATATACCCAACTTTGAAATCGTGTAAGGTCTATTCATATAGCCTATCAAAAAGTCAGGATTCTCTCTAAAAGCTCGCCTCGAGCTACCTAGAGCGCGTCGGTTGGCGTTATTTCCAAACATAATGTCACAATAGTAACATTTCAGCTGGTGGAATATATAATGTGTCTTGAATGTGAAGTGTTGGGGGTGTCCCGCGATGCGTGCGCTAACAAACAGGTCGAATAAATTGAATAAACTCCACAAATAGCTCTGTCGATTGTTTGCAGTTCAAAACTATTCATTTTAAAATCATTTAATTTATAATTTAACTAACGTTATTCAATTCTTTTGTACGTTTATTTTGGTCTGGAATAATCACGCGGCCAGTAATTATGTTCTAGTTTATAAAAAAAAAAAACAAAATAAATTGTTTAGAATTAGGTATATGGATTTGAAAATTAAGCTGCTAAATGTTCTAAAAGCTAAGTCGATATCGCAGTTAATGAGTCACTAGGATAAGAGTTAAAATTTTAGTCACAGTGTCAACAAAACCACTTAGTTGTAGAGAAGGCCCGTGCCCAGCAGTGGGTCGTATATGGGTTGATGTTAATATTATAAGCAATAAAAAAACAATCGTCATTATCCATTGCCAAAAGACCTTATACAAAAACTTGTTCAATACACATTTTACAATGATATTACGTTGAATATATATAAATATACATACATACATAAACTCACGCCTGTATTCCCCGAAGGGGTAGGCAGAGGTGCATTTCTGCATCCACATTTCGCCAGGTATGTATCAGTCCCACGTAATAGGGGGCGAGCCTATTGCCGTTTTTCGGGCACATTTCTAGACTCCGTGCTGCTACCGAGAATTTCCCAATGGAAAAACCCAATAACACTTTGCCCGACCCGGGAATCGAACCCAAGACCTCTAGATCGCACGGCACATACTTGTACCGCGAGAGCATGAGGCAGTCATAGTGAGTATATAAATATAGTCACGCTAATATATCATAAGAGTAGATAGAATGTAAGACTAATTCCGGCCTGAACTCGGCCTTTTTCGAATAAATATTGAAAGCTCGAAGATCTATTAGCATAGAACTCGTTTTCCTCCTGCTCTGCTATCCGTTCCAAGATATTCTAGTTCTTTCCTCGTCTTGGTTGGATTCCTAGCAGCCACAATTCCCAGTAAAACCGTATGTTGCAACTGGCGGTTGTACACGCATATTGAATACAGGTGTGGTTTCACTATTTGGCAACGGCGAATCAACTGACGCGGACGGTTTATATAGCATGCCATTTGAACGATGCCATCAGAATGTAGATTGTACTTTCAAGCATCTGTTTTGACAGCCCCGTGGCGCAGTTGGCTAGACACCAGCTTGCGAAACGAGAGGCCGCGGGTTCGATCCCCGCACCGAGACAAATGTTTGTGTGATCCACAAATATTTGTTTCGGGTCTGGGTGTTTGTGAGACCGTAAAGTCTCTCGTAGTTTCTGATACCCACGACACAAGACTCGTATCTTAATGTGGGGTCAGAACTATGTTTGTGACTTTTGGGTGTATTTATTTATCTGTAAAAGACAATGCTTGGCACAATATTCCGTCAGTTTTCTAGAGTATTGAGAGGTCCTTTGGTCTAACAATGCCCTGAAATTTCTACTGTTGTATGTCCGTTGATTTGACTTCTTGAATGAAAGTGAAGAGGTACAAGGTGTTCGTTATACCTTCGCATATGTATTCTTCGAATTGGTAGGCATTTCAGCACTAACATTTCGACAATCGTGTTTTTGTCCCACGTAATAGAAGGCAAGCCTATTGCTGTTTTTCGGTCACATTTTCAGACTCCGAGCTGCTACTGAGAATTTAGAGAAACCCAATAATAGTGCCCGACCCGGGAATCCAACCCAAGACCTCTAGTTCGCACGGCGCATACTTGTACTGCGAAACCACGAGGCAGTTTTTATTTTTATTTTTTATCTTTATAGAAAAGGGTTTGGTCACTAGGCAGTTTTAGAAGGTATTAATAGGACATTTTAATCATAGCAATAAACTTCTGAATATGTTTTAAGACCACCATAGGATGAATATCTGACAGCACAGCAAAACGGGATACATTATTACAGAATTTGACAGCCACCTGGCGCAGTTTACTATATACCAGCTTCCAAAACGAGAGGCCGTGTGTTCGATCCCCGCAACGAGACAAATGTTTGTGCGATCCACAAATATTTGTGTGTCTCTCGTAGTTTCTGATACCCACGACACAGGACTTGTATTCTAGTGTGGGGTCAAAACTATGTATGTAACCGTTGGGTGTATTTATTTTATTTATATTCTAAAGGTAGGGCAGTGTGTACAAAAAACTAATATATAAGATCCTATTTCTATAATATTTATATTTAGTCCTGTGAATAACATTTCTCTTACTGTCCTACACCGAACACATTAACTTACCTGTTACTTTTGTACATCTACGCAGGTAATTTTATTGCGATGTATTATTTTTCCGCGCCTACAAAAAGTGAAACAAAATTGTTTTTGTTCCCCTTTGCAAAACTAACAAACCCATAACTCCGCCATTGACCACGCTATCTGTATTCATAAAAACAGGAAGTGGGAAGTACGTGACTGTGTGTCACCATGGCGACGGCGGCCACTCGCACCGCCATTGTGTCACCGCGCGACATTATGTCTAACAATAGAATGCGACATCAATGACATGGGTTAGAAATGCTTTGATAAATCTATCATCATTATCATCATCAAACCATGTACGTCCCACTGCTAGGCACGGGTCTTCTCTACAACTGAGAGGGTTTAGGCCTTAGTCCCCCACATAAATCTATCAATTTCGAAATAATAGAATAGGTAAAGGCGCTTTAAAAAAGTACTTCAAGATTTATGGTTATACCATCATGAGCCATTGCTATTTAAATGATTAAAAGGAGTTTATTTTATTATAATTTCTTTAATGACAGCAATAAACTATAAGTTATAAGCAGTAAGTTTACTTAATAAATTACCATTCAATATAAAGATTATTATTATAAATTAGCGTAAAGCTATTTAAAGTTAATGAAATAACCTAAAAATAGCATATATATGTTTTAAAATAAGTCAAACAGAACTAGCAGGAGCAAAAAGAAGTTGATTTATAAAAGTCCATATGAAATTAATATTATCTGTACAGCAGTGGCGCTACTTCCATACAAGCCCAAAAGCGTTACACGTTAATTGTATAATGTATAGTTTATAATTGTTTATTGCGGGTCAGGATAGTCACATTTATATTTCAAAATGTTCTTGTTAAATAAAGATTTAAAGCTTATAGATTTTATTATTTGGAATTTTGTAAGGCAACCCGGGCTTTTGGGCTTCTATGGAAGTACCACCACTGCTGTATAGTATAATAATAAAAATTTAGAAAAACTTGTCTCCGGACGAGAACGAAAACACATGGAATTTAGTATTCTGTTTACGATGTCTTTAAAATTCAACACTAGTGTTCGTATCTATGTAGTGTACAGCAAATTGTAAAATGAAAAAGCACTACTGTCTTATATCTAGGCACGAGGCCAACTATGGCAGCCAAGCCTTACCGCTGGCTAAGACCTCGCCATTAATCTTGTTAAAGACGGTCCACATTACTCAATAGTTGTATGTCGAGGCGTCTTGAATGGAACACCTTCGGTGCATACTACAACGCTTTGTCCCTCTTCAACGCTTTGTTAAACTTGAAGCTAGAGAAGGACGGCGAACAATAGTGCACCGTCAAGGCGATCGGGAGACTGAATTTTTCAATTCATTTATTATTATAATTACGGAACTGTGGCCGGTTTTTGCTCAAGAATCCCCACGTCGAAGACTTCAGTTTCCATTGTCTCAGTTGAGTTAAAAATCGTCCGGACGTGATTGGAGACGTCTGGGTTTTATAATGAATTTTGCTGCGGTGCTTAATGATCAGATCGGCTTACTGTCTCTATGCCTCACTTCATTCAATTATTCAGTACTATTTGTTGGAGAATATAAGTTTAATCTATCTTTACTCGATCCTTGTATGTTCAATTATAAATGTCTTAAATTTTGAAACGAAAATCTTCGCAACTAAAAGTAAAATATTACTACGAATTAATATTCTTTTGTATTTCTAGGCTTTTGTCCTATCGCTGACCCGATTCGAAACATGAATTAACAAGGCGAGTGCCAATAACCCCGAATATGCACTGCCTTTGTAACATTCTGGTACATTGTAATCATAATTATGTTTAAGGCTTAATGAGTTTGATTACAGGTTCCAAAATAGTTGTTTAATTATGATTAGAAAATTAGCACCATCACTGCGTTTGATGGTTTTTTAATTCTTGTTTTTTTATACTTTTTGTCCCTATCCCACCACACACCCGCCACTGTAACTCCTGTGCTCCAGGATCAACAGCGGCACGCACAGTATTGGCGCCAAGCAGGGAAGCTCAGTGAATCTAAGGGGACCTAAATTTGTCATAATCCCGCAACGAAGTTAATCAGAAAGACAAATAAAGGAGGAGTTGGAAAAAAAAGAATTGTCCACTTCCCTCCACAGCAAAGCTTTTTTTTATACTGTCATAACTTAATTAATATTGGAATAGAGTTAGAAAAAGTCTAGATTTCAACAACAAACATTAGACTTCAACAGTTCCATTCGTTCCTGAATGGTAACAACGGATTGTTAATTGAGTTTTGATAGCCAATAAACGGTGAGAAATAAAACGGTTTTATCGTCTACCGCGCGGCGTTCAATAAATCCGAAGAATATTCCCATTGGCTGACACTTACGCTTGTACTGCATATGCAAATATGCGACTCGGTTGTACCGTTGAAGGAATATATTTTATAACGTTATAAAATGTTTAATATTATCGCACGCTCCACTTTACCGACTGGCATAAATATTTTATATATGCATTCCGCATGGATATTTTTCCGTAAAACGTTTAGAACATTGTGAGTATTATCGACTAGAATGGCAATGGTATTTAGAAACGTTTGGTGGTTGTAACTCAAACATAATCAGCTCAAAATGCTGTCGGTTATAGTTTTAATACTCCGAAATTTCTGATCCTTTCCTTTCCTGGAATTTCGTCATCGTACTTTCAAGATTTAATGAATTTTTTTACGACCTAAGTTTTTAAAGCTATAATTCACACATTAACCTGAAGCATAACTTTTGAACAGTTTATTTTGATACCAGAAGATCTGCTAAACCAAACATAATATGCTAATGCAGCTACTGACTACTATCTAATAATCATCACTTACCTCGATACATACATACATAAACTCACGCCTGTATTCCCTGAAGGGGTAGGCAGAAGTGCATTTCAGTCTCACGTAATATGAGACGAGTCTATTGCCGTTTTTCGGGCACATTTCCAGACTCCGTGCTGCTACTGAGAATTTCCTAATGGAAAAACCCAATAACAATTTGCCCGACCCGGGAATCGAACCCAGGATCTCTAGATCGCACGGCACATACTTGTACCGCGAGACCAAGAGGCAGTCGACCTTAAATCGACTCGACTTACCTCGATAATTCCACCCTATTCATTATAATTAGTACCAAATGCTCCGAAACTCGGCAAAGTCCATATTTCTTCTATTGGATTTTGGCTCACATCGGTTACGAACACGAGAAAACACTAATCTCTGTAATAAGATTGCCTCAGGGACTCGTAATTATTGTTTTTATACAAACTACTTAGCAAGAGCTTTTCCCATACGACTAATATCCTTCGATTAATTAAGTCGTTTTTGCTTGCTAAGGAGTAGTTGGTGTTAATCCTTAGGAAATGTAGTTGGTTAGAGAAGACGAAGTTATTAGGAGAGAGGTAATATATTAATCCTCAAATAAAATAAATATTAATCCTCAATTTTAGCATGGTTTTCGGATGCTCAGAACTTGGGGATACAGTAACTTCATTGTCCTTAAGGGGTAGACGGAGATTTTAGATCCTTACTTTGATCTGCCACGACATCTAACTTCCGCATAATCCACTTTTATCAAGTTATTCATGCATTCACGTTTGTGAAATTTGACCCAGAACCAACGCTTGCTCAAAACGTCATCATATTGATTATCCTTAATGTTATTGTTATCTTGTAGTTCTCTATCTTCATCTACATTTTTTGTAAACAAAACTTCAGTTTTCCTTCTCTAATAACCTTTCTATTGTCATCAAGTTGGATGCTATGAAAACTATGAGTAAACAATGTCCATAATTCGAGACAATAGCAAGGAAAACAGAACGCGGCAAACAAACTCATAACTGGTTTAAAATATATCTCTGTTTATATTTCCGCAGTGAATTAAAAATATTGGCGTTCCACTGGTGCACATTAATATAACGGTGTCTGAGTAACTTTTGTGCTCTGTATTTAAAATTTGTTGCATTTTAATATGAGAAAAACAAAGGGTTAACTTTATTTCCCTTTACACCTACATTAATAGACTGATACATATTGTAAAGTGAATAAATTTTACAATTTTAAAGTGTATGGTAGCAGGCACACTTTAAAAACTATGTGGATAAACGACGTAAAATTAGTGTTTCGTTCTAGCGAAATATACGTCGAGACAACGCAAAATATATATATTTTTTTATAATGTGTTTTTTTTAAACACTTTTACTTATTACTACTAAGTTTTACTTATATTCCGGTAATAGTTCCACAAAGTTTTTAAAAAACAGGTTATACAACAAAACGTAAACCATAAACCATGTGTCCAACTTCAGGCAGTGTTCTTTTTAAAACTGTTTCTTTTTTCGTTTTTCGAAAAGAAGCCATTATTGCAATATTCTACCTGCAGCTAAAAACTAAAATAGTGTACCATTGGAACGCGGTTTTCTGTGCTCTAATCCAATCTTATTTGTAGCGGTCATGGGGAGTGATCTCTGCCAGAGAGCATTTTGCCCCCACTTTTCCAAATTGAATTATCGCAAAGTTGATTATGGCTTCCCCTATTTCGCTCTATTTTGTAATATAAAAGAGCGGAATGAAATTTTCTGTTGCAAACTAGAGACATAATATTTTCAATACATTGAAACTAGTTGCCTCCCCCAAATGATTAAATTCGATCGAGAATCTTGGTGGTCGCGGGTTCAAAACCCAAGCACGCACCTCTGACTTTTCGAAGTTATGTTTGTGTATTCACATTGAACTATCACGTACTTTAATGGTGAAGGAAAACATCGTGAGGAAACCTACACACTAATACCTAATCCAGAGGGATTAGGACTTGAGAGCAAGTGTAGAGGAGGCCGCTTGCCCAGCAGTGGGACATATGTTATATAGATGATGATGATGATGTTATAGGAGTTTAGGAGATGGCTTAGTTTTAAGACAGAAATCTTTTCAAAAAGTTACTAGAGCTTAGAATACATTTGTTTTTTAGTAACTTTAAACCATGTTGGCATGATGACGTCTTTCTATAGCTACATTCAAGCGACTCAATTTGCGTCACTCCAAAACTGGAATACCCAACGAAGATTTTTCATGAAAATTCAATTTATTCGAGATCGACTGGGGATTTTAGCCAAATGGACGCTGAATCTGCCTTTTGGAGCACATACAGCATTCAGAACCGCCAACAATAATGGCACCGGATCCATTAACGTCCGGCCGCTCACTTAGCGCCGACTAATACTAAATGAGCCGGCAATGTGACCAACATAATTTATATGGAACGTACGCCTTTAGGCGTTGTCGATAGCGTTTATAAATAACACGCATGTGGTAGGTGAGTTTTATATAGCTTGGATCAGAACAAGTGTTTTTTTTTTTATTTTAGCTCAAGATCCATAGAAACTGTCCCTCTTCCTAAGACAGTAATCAAATTTGTATATAATAAGATTGGTAGTACTCAACTATTTGGTTTCATACTCAGCTTATCGCCGTCCACTGCTGAACGTAGGCCTCCCCAAGAAAGCGCCAATCATCCCGGTCTTGAGAAGCCCTCATCCATCCGTTACCCGCCACCTTTCTGAATTCGTCGGAACATAGTGCTGCAGGTCGTCCTACACTACGTTTGCCTAAGCGCGGTGTCCACTCCAACACTTGTATTTGGAATCATTTCGTTTAATATTATTACACTCAAAATGCGTTTTTGTATTCCACTAGCAAAAATGTATGCTAGAAATGCCATTACAGTTCAGGTGTATCGCTTTAACCCATTTAAAATAAACACTCTGAACAATCATTCGTAAATATGCTATCAGCATCGATTAAAATCCAAAAATAGGTAAAACAACTGCGCGGACAATTTGGAAACTCATCACAAAATGATTACAATAATGTTATTTAAATGACAATACAATCTGTGATACGTTGCGACTGTGATCAAATATGTTTAGCCCTGTCTGATGTGTGATAAACTGTTTAATACATTTTGTTTGCACTGACATTCGTTATACATTAACGCTTCAGTTGGTGCAACATTTATTATATTCACGGACTATCGCGCAATAGATAGTAAACTTCGCTTGAGGGACATATATTTTTTTACCATGAGAGTTTTTTATCTCATTGTATAATCTTGCACGGTAGTGAGGAAACTATTAGAAGTTTCTAAGTTTTTTTTATAAGCTAATTCTCAGGAGTCTGACTTATACCCGCTGAAGAAACACAGCTTAATCGGTCTAGGATATAGTCTTAAATTTAAGGATTTATATTTTAAGTTAATCATCAATTTAAATCTAATTTTATTTAACTTGCCATATCTCAACAAAAACATACGAGTATATAACCTAAACACGTAATTGATTTATTTCTAGTATTATCTTAAAAGCAATAATCAGCTTAAGTGTCACGTATATAAATGAGCAATGAGTCAATGTACAGTACAAAAAGCGGCACGGCCATGTTTGTATGTCAAGGCATCCCTGCAAGGTTTCGCTAGCAACACCGACAGATGGCAAACCTCACCTGTGAGCACCGGCCGGGTGTTGCCAGCGTGCTATTAATAATATAAATAAATTGAATTATTTAATAAATGGCTGCACACTCGATGCTTTTAGGTTTTTTATAAACATTTTGCATTATCTGTTTTATGACATTTAGAAAGGTTTTAAATATAATTATATTTAAAAAATATTACTTTTATGGTAATCTTTCAGATATAAATTAAAATACATTCATTAACATTCACACATGTTCCTTTAAAGGCTTAGAAGCAGGGGTTAATTACTGCACCCACGTTTTTCTAGCTGCCTTTAAGTATTTTATCGTTCTTCGGAAAAAAAAACAGACTCTGTGCTACCACTGAGAATTTTCTAATAGAAAAAAAACAATAGGACTTCTCCGAACTCTGGAATTAAACCCGGAACCTCAAGATACAAGACACACTTATGACGCGAGAGACAGTTGTAAAAATGCAAGGCATTAATTTAATAAATTAATAACAATTTTAGGTTTATACGGATGAAACATATCTTCTTATGGTTAAACGTCGATTAGCAAATTACATTGTTATTAAATAATTGAATACTTGCCTTATCTATAAGTTGATAAATGATAGATAAATTTGAATTATTGCAATGTTCATTTGATAATCAGATATTGTTATTACAGGAATAACCTTGTTATCGGTATTAACAAAATCTGTGATGAAATTTGTTTCAAGTTGTATTGTTTAATCAACAGTATGAGGAGGTATGCGGATATGTTGGGTTTCTGCTATGAATTATAATTATTAATATTTTTCTCTTATTTTACAATATTAAGGCAAATAACTCTCCAAATAGTAGCATGAGTTTTAAAAAGTACCTAAATAACATTCCAATTTATGTGTATTTACTCCCTAAGAAGACAGTTGAAAAGTTTAAATTTTCAGGCTAAAATTGTAGCAATTTTGACAGCCCCGTGGCGCAGTTGGCTAGACACCAGCTTGCGAAACGAGAGGCCGCGGGTTCGATCCCCGCACCGAGACAAATGTTTGTGTGATCCACAAATATTTGTTTCGGGTCTGGGTGTATGTGAGACCGAAAAGTCTCTCGTAGTTTCTGGTACTCACGACACAAGACTTGTATCTTAGTGTGGGATCAGAACTATGTATGTGACTGTTGGGTGTATTTATTTATTTTAATTACTCGTTTTAGTGTTTCGGGTATGGTTTAAAAATAAAAAATAGAGATACACTATAATAAAAAAATCATATAATACATTTATGTTTTGCAGAAAATCTTGTCATATTAGTTATATGTTTATGATAATTTTAAAGTATCAATATGTTTATATTAAGATCACTACACATAGGAATATGTTACAACTAGATATCTTATCTCTTATTCGGAAGGAATGAGATCATGCAGTGTCTGTGAAATTTGGGTCTCGATAATCTAGGCCATCTAGGGCATTCTTTATACAACGAATGCAATGCAGCTACATTTTATTTAATGTTAAAGTATACAAACCAACGAAAATGAACTCGACTATTTCAGTTGTAAAAGAAGTAGCGATACAAAGGCTTGTCCGTTCCCCGGAGCTATTAATGTTCACATGTCCATTATCCGTTTGTTTTGCGAACTCACAAAATGTTATACATCGTTATTTCAACAAAGAGGCGGGCAGAAATAACCCGCCACGAAAAATACCTACGCACGTTATCGTCATCACAATACATCGGCCGTAACAATATCTGCCGTGACAAACTCCAGATAGCCAGCCTCTGATAACAACAGTGCTCGAACACTTTTCCGATCGTGTGCACGACTGTTATCGCCCGTTGAAAAAGAAAAATAATTCAAAAAACATAAAAGCAGACCTCAAATGTCGGCAATTTTTTCGCGGGAAAAATGACATTTGCATGTGTTGCCAGTACGAAAAATTCGCGCGCATTTTAGTAGTGTTTGTTTTTAATTAGGAATGTGAAAGGTCGATGCAGTTATGGCAAAAGTGTTGCAGACGCTCACCGCATATTTGGATACGTCCAAATGTTGCATGACCGTCGATAGATTGAAACATTTGTGTTTGTGTCGGAGACTTGAAGGCGAAACTGAGGTAATGCTAATTAATACATATTGTACGCCTTACAACTTAAATGCAAAGGCTGTTTTTACTATTGTAACTTATTATATACGTGTGTTTTGAAACATTAGAATTGCACGGCTAGGATGAGTAATATGTCATCTGTTCGAATGACATTGACTTAAATCAGACAACGCTATTGTTATTCAATTCAGTCTAAAACTATTCAATATTAAAAATATGAATTTAACTCTAGTCTGCTTAACGGCTGATTTTTTTTTATGATTTTCATACGTAGAGTCTTCTTTTTTACCATATAGCTAGGTCAAGCTTCGCCCACTCAACTCGATATGTTCAAATATGGATACAAAGATTTGCAACAAAGCGGTTTCATCCGGAGCTTGATTTTAACAAAGAATTTTTCAAATACTTCCCGGCTCTTGAATATAAGATAAGAGCGAGTTAGGAAAATCTCCACGTATAGCGCATCTTAAGCACGTATCGGGGTGCATTCTATAGAGGCCTTTTGAATGCGATTTGCTGCGTCCGACACGGCTTTAGTCGGACATCGTTATAACTTCATTACGAATACAGAATAAGAAAATCTTAGGATCATGATTAATGAAACTGCACTTAAAAGTGTATAATTTTGTTGAGATTTGGATTTAAGTTTGAAATTCATATTTATTATGTAATTTCGACCTCGTATCGCCTTAGCAGATTATTGTGTGTGTCAATTTGAGAAACACACGTTTCAGAGTATTGAAATATTTAATATACGTGTTGAAGTCGTTTCAACTTCAATATTATAATCATATTAGGTACTGTGTATGTGAACATAAGTAAAATTCAAAAGGTCGATTGAAGATTTTATAGAAGCTACAAACGTACTTATCGCAATGGCATAAGATATAAATTGCGTTGCTGTCTAAGTATTTAATACTTATGAATATTTCTAACGGAAAACGGTTGGGAAACTGATCAACAGAATCACTCCAGAGGGCCTAGACGAAGTCACTTTTAACTATTGTAATCGTAAAAAGCTGTCATAAACATTTTGATTGAAATACATTTTGACTGCCTCGTGGTCTCGCGGTACAAGTATGCGCCGTTCGATCTAGAGGTCTTGGGTTCGATTCCCAGGTCGGGCAAAGTGTTATTGGGTTTTTCCTTTAGGAAATTCTCAGTAGCAGTCCGGAGTCTGGAAATGTGCCCGAGAAACGGTAATAGGCTCGCCCCCTATTACGTGGGACTGATACATACGTGGCGAAATGTGGGTGCATAAAAGCACCTCTGCCTACCCTTTCGGGGAATACAGGCGTGAGTGTATGTATGTACATTTTGATATTGTTTATTTGCAAATGCGATTGTAGATTGTGACTTGGTCTATGGCCTCAAATCGGATAGTTTATACATACAGCAATGAAACTTCTACAAGGCGTTAATCCCTTATAAATTCTACCCATTAATTCAGTCTTTAGTATCACGTACAAGCACTACAATGTCCGTCTGTTGTTGCAACACGCGCCATTGTCGTTGCGTGTCGTTTGTGCCATTGAATTGATGTATTCCAATTGTTATTTACCTTTATGTACAATTGGCTTTGAAGGGAATATGTGCATGGGAAATACTAGAAGTTCTTTGTCGAATTAATCGATGTTATTGTTACTTATTAACGCTCGTTTCCTTGAGGTAGACAGAGATTATTGAGTGACGCAAGTTTAGTTCTTGACACATTTTTTGCTTTTTCCTACGCATTGTAACAAAGAGAGGAAAAAAGACAAAAAGTATACTAACTAGATTTAAGATACAAATATTTCCAAAGGAATTATTTTTTAGAAGTTTGAAATGTAACATGCCAACGACGCGCTAGACTTTAAACACATTTTTTTTAAATACGACATTAACACTACATTTAAAATTTGAAATGAATATATTCCGCAAGAAAGGTTGTCTCGTTGTATTTAATTAAATCGCGTATTGAAATAGCTAAGCCGAGTGGTAGTTTAATTAGCGAAGTTGCAAAAATGAAGCGAGTTGGACGCGTAGCTGGCCCCGCTCGACCTAGCGAGTTCTCAACTATCTCCCAATACGGAAACTCCTAGTGGATGAATACAAACAATATGGATGCATAATACGAGAGTTTTATGCTGGCACGGCAATAGCATTGCAACCTAGTTGTTAAATTATCGTGGTTTTTATTTTACTGTATATTTCCCGTAAGCAGTGATGGCCTCGAGGTTTAGGCGCGAAGTCGCAGGTTCAAACCCCAGGCACACACCTCTGACTTTTTGAAGTTATGTGTGTATTCACAGTGAAATATCACTTGCTTTAACGGTGAAGGAAAACATCGTGAGGAAACCTGCTCACCTAAAAGTTCTTAGGAATTTCTTAGGCGTGTAGTCCGCCAACCCGCAATAGGCCAGCGTGGTGGACTAGGGCCTAAACCCTTTCAGTTGTAGAGGAGGCCCATGCCCAGGAGTAGGACGTATATGGGCTGATGATTATATTTCCCGTATGGTTATGGCGACTATTTTATTTATTTTATCTATATTCTTAACTTTAGTATACTTGAGCAAGGGAACAATTTGCAGGGTCACATATACTCTCCTTTCTATTATGTCCTTAAAACACGGCTAACGGTTATATAATGCCCTCTATTCACACAATTACTCTAACTTTCCTGCACTTAATAGACTTCTTATGACTATAGTTCCGATAAAAGTAATAAGACATCAAATAGTAATACATACGATTCGATTGTGAACAGTTATCGCAATAAATGCCACTATTATAGACTCCTTGAAAGTGTTTCACACTCATAAAACACATACAATAAAGACTTATTCAAAACGCAATAAAACTGGAGTGCTGAATTCCATTCGAACCAATATCTCATCTAGATGATAAGCGATGCCATCACGACTGCCGTTATCTCTCGTCTCGATAAAAGTACATGCCGATACACACGACGGATGAAGTGGTTTATGATCAAATTTAAAATATCAGCGGAGATGGCCCATAAAATCCATAGGTATTGCATTAGCGCGCAGGCGGTGTGTAGGTAGAATTCAAATGTGTTGTATGGAGTCCCTGGAGTTTTGATATTTGCCGATTTATATTAATCCTGTCGCGTATTAAACGTGGTAGCTTGGAAGTAGTTGGGGGTATTTCTAATTTAATTTAAAAAATGGATTTGTTATCGATTTTGATACGAGAAACGCTTCCGTGTACTCGAATTGTATTCATTATACTGGGGGAGATAATTGGGTTGTGTACGAATTATTTATTTGATGTGATGTGAAAATTATTATTATATGATGATTCTTTTACTAGCTGTGTTTCTTTGTGTAAGTTATTTAAAGCGTTCTATTCTTTAGCATTATATTGATTAACCATTATCAATATACTTGGTAACCTATTGTAATTTGAGCCAGAAGAAATTCTTAAACTTATTTCATTCCTACCCAAGTTACAAAGATTTTTCTTCCCACTGACTTCTATGACAACCATATTTTAGTTTAGGAAAGAAAGAAAAAAAAAGATTCACGTAAAATAAATATTCCAGACTGACATCACAGTACCAGGAGAAACTTTGATTTGAATTTCGAATGCCACATTTAGCATTCATTTGAGACCGCCTGTGCACCAGACAGCTTTAAGTCGAGTGGCAGGCAAATCAGAAACCTTATTAGCAATTTTAAAATGCAAATAAGGTTGGTTAGCAATAGTGATCATGTGGCTGTATATCAAATCAAAACCATGAATAGCAATGGGTATTTTTGATAAACACTATAATAAAATTAAAGAAGTAAATGAATCAAAAGTCTCAACACAAAACAATAATGTTTGATCCTCCTTGAAAATAATTTATGGGATAAATCTGAGTGAAAACTTAAAGGGTAATCTAATAAAGATTAAACCACTTTTGCCAATTTAACCATGCCAAATTTTTGTTCTCATATTCCATTGATTTCTTTGCTGATTAATTTTGTAATGAGACGAAATTCTTGCTAATTCATCGACCTTAATGCTTGACTTCATTTTTATCAAAGCCACTATCGATATTGTGTTACAGGAGACTTAACGGTTGATTTTATGCCCACGTTAACTTGTCTTATACTTAAAATTTAATCTGTCTGTCCATCGTCTAAGTCTATGGTAACAACTCATTATTCCCACACAGTGAAAGCACCAAGCGAGGTGTTTTTCACCACACTTTAATATGTATGGGTGTAGGTCGCGAGAGCGCTTACGTGTCCTTACGTCACATGGCAATAGCAAGATGTACGACTGTTAACCTACATAGTGGCTGCAGCACGCGAGGGCGCCGGTTCAATGGACGCCTTGTCTATTTCCACTACTTACGTCACAAAGTTTTCAGCTTTGACGTGTGCGCCATTTATTAAAGATTTTACTCTGAAGGCATTTCCTTTTATAACTATAGCAATGTTTTCGATATCCTCTTTTAAAGATTTGAAATACGAAAAGTTTAGTACTTAAGTACAGTTTTAGACACAATTCATTTATAGACTTTTATATCCTTAATTTATTACTAGATGATGTGTAAGTATATATTGGTTTAAATTTAAGGTCATAACAAAAATAATGAGCATCATCATCATCAGGTGCAATGGGGTCACTTTGCCGTGCCAGTATAAAAAAAAAAAAAAAAAAAAAGAAAAAAAAAAAAAAAAACATATAATGCTATGACTTGCGTTGGCAGTTGCTTTGGAAATCTTAACATGCGCTTCAGTGTTGAGGATTTCACATTTCTACAACTGAATATTGTCGCTCGTCGGAACTTTGCATGACATCAACTCAGCTACATGCTCGCGCGTTGCGACAAATTCCGTAAGCGTACTCGTGGGAAATACAAATTTAAGGAAATTACAATATGAATAGTAAAGATTTACAGTTAAAGTTATTTTTTTATAAAAAATTAAATGCTTGCCTTTTATAGGTATCCTGTTTCTGCTGTTAGATATGTTTAAACTCACATGAACGATGGTCAAAAAATATCTATGCTCTGCAATATCTATTCTTTGTTTCAATTCAGCTTATATAACTCGATTACAAAAAGACCGGCAATACAAATGTATTGAGAATGTCTTTTGTAGTGATAATGTTTTTTATAGTGCATGATTTATTTCTACTTAATTTCTACTTCCAAAGTGTCCCTTAGGAATCACAGTACTGTTAAATCAAAGCACGAGTAATAATTAAAAGACACTTGTCGCCATAACTCTATCTCGCGGAACAAATTACAATATTTCTTGGGTGTGGCAGGCGTTGCTGCGTATTAATTACAACTGGCGCTTAATGAGGCTCGCCGCCCAATCAACTACTTTTCTGTGCAAATCCCGGAAATTGGATCAAGACAAATAGCCGCAGGGCGGACATTTTTCATAGACGTCGCTCGAGCTGGCGATGTTGCTTTATTTACTTAAGATTTCTTAACCAACGAGTCTGGAATTAGCTTGGATATTATTTTAGTGTGCAAGCAGTGATGGCCTCGAGGTTTAGGTGTGCGGTCGAGAATTTCGGCGGTCGCAGGTTCAAACCCCAGGCACACACCTCTGACTTTTCGAAGTTATGTGTGTATTCACAATGAATTATCACTTGCTTTAACGGTGAAGGAAAACATCGTGATAAAACCTGCACACCTAAAAGTTCTTAGGAATTTCTTAGGTGTGTAGTCCGCCAACCCGCACTAGGCCAGCGTGGTGGACTAAGGCCTAAACCCTCTCAGTTGTAGAGGAGGCCCGTGCCCAGCAGTGGGACGTATATGGGCTGATGATGATGATTATTTTAGTTTTACTTAAAGTTGTAGCATTCAGTTGACTTACGAACTTACGCCTGTATAATAATATGACAACCCATTTTCACAGGCAGGATGCTATGATTATTCTTCTAAAACTTATATGTATCTTTTAATAACTAATGTGAATTTAATTTTTAACATTTTCTACCAAGAACTGTTTCAACTTTTTTATTCACATACTATTCCTTTTCATGTTTCGATCACAATTTGATAGATTTCTTTGAGATATTTCTTAGGTATATTTGTACATAAATCAACAACTCGTCCTTCGGTGTTCACATTTCACTGCTTGTAATTCGATCCAATGGACACGATTGGGCTAATATTGGTTTATATTTAGATAATCCTTGGAAATGGAATGCAATCGAATCCTATAATACAGTTCTTGAATGAAATGAAATAAAATCATTTATCTTTATGTCTGCTGGGTAAATGAAGAGGCTACAAAGAGGTTAAAAAATCTTTTGCTATAATAATAAACCAGTACTTGTATATGTAATAAATATTCATATGTATGTGCAAATATACAATATGAATATACTTAAGAATTGAATAGAGAATGTTAATGACTTCGCTATTGTATTGTAATATTGTGTTTAAACATAGTCGTGATGGCCTCGAGGCTTAGGCACGCGGTCGAGAATCTCGACGGTCGCGGGTTCAAAACCTGACAGCCCCGTGGCGCAGTTGGCTAGACACCAGCTTGTGAAACGAGAGGCCGCGGGTTCGATCCCCGCACCGAGACAAATGTTTGTGTGATCCACAAGTATTTGTTTCGGGTCTGGGTGTTTGTGAGACCGAAAAGTCTCTCGTAGTTTCTGATACCCACGACACAAGACTCGTATCTTAATGTGGGGTCAGAAATATGTATGTGACTGTTGGGTGTATTTATTATTATTTACACCTCTGACTTTTCCAAGTTATGTGTGTATTCACAATGAATTATCGCGTACTTTAACGGTAAAGGAAAGCATCGTGATAAAACCTGCACACCTAAAAGTTCTTAGGAATTTCTTAGGTGTGTAGTCCGCCAACCCGCACTAGGCCAGCGTGGTGGACTAAGGCCTAATCCTTCTCAATGGTAGAGGAGGCCCGTGCCCAGCAGTGGGACGTATATGGGCTGGTGATATTGTGTTTAAATACTTTTCGTACTGTGTGTGCCTCTATATATAGTTGCTAGGTTACAATATCTTTGACATTTACAGTGAGCAATGTAAAGAGATCAATGGCAGGCTTAGAAAATTGATTTTGAAGGAGAAATAATAATGGAAAGACCGACTAAGGTTAAGATATAGTTAAAAAAGTAAAATGGTAATGGAGCAGAATGTAATCATGATTTCTGACAATTCTTACTAAAAAAGGAATCTAATTAAATCGACACGAAACATTACGATGGGTGGCCTCGATCAAGATGATTTACTAAAACGGGTCACCAAAAAGTTTTCCAATACATACATACATAAACTCACGCCTGTATTCCCCGAAGGGGTAGGCAGAGGTGCATTTCTGCACCCACATTTCGCCAGGTTTGTATCAGTCCCACGTAATAGGGGGTTAGCCTATTGCCGTTTTTCGGGCACAATTCCAGACTCCGTGCTGCTACTGAGAATTTCCTAATGGAAAACCTTAACACTTTGCCCGACCCGGGAATCGAACCCAGGACCTTTAGATCGCTCGGCACATACTTGTACCGCGAGACCACGAGGCAGTCTTCTAAATCCTTCCTACTATGTATTACGTTTTGATAGTATAAAACGTTTTATGTTTATAATTATGCGTAGTGATAGTTATTATGAAAATGAATTCCGTAGTATTAAACCTATAAAGGGACATATTTTCACGCCCTTCGCTGGAAAGCCAAAGTACACAAAATAAGTTTACGGTGCCGTATTTTAGGACAATTTTTAACTGATATGAAAATAGTTACGTAGTAACTCGATTTTAGCTGAGTTATGTTTTGTGAAAACATCAATTCTGAAATTGGCTGGACATCAATTTATATAAAAACTTTGTTTAGCATTAATTAGGTCAGTATTTTATCGTTTTGAACCATTTAATTTTCATAATATGGAAAATTAATAGTATGGATTTATTATTTAAATTTCGAGCACAACTTTGGACCTTGATCTTTAGTCTTGATTTAAAAAGAATGTTGGAATAGATCATATTATGTATTGTATCAATTTTTTTTCCAAAAGAATAATTTATTTTATGCATTGGATTTGTTGAAACAAAACATCGTCGTATCAACATCAACATAAGTCGTGATGGCCTCGAGGCTTAGGCACGTGGTCGAGATTCCCGACGGTCGCGGGTTCAAACCCCAGGCGCACACCTCTGACTTTTCGAAGTTATGTGTGTATTCACAATGAATTATCACTTGCTTTAACGGTGAAGGAAAACATCGTGATGAAACCTGCACACCTAAAAGTTCTTAGGAATTTCTTAGGTGTGTAGTCCGCCAACCCGCACTAGGCCAGCGTGGTGGACTAAGGCCTAAACCCTCTCAATTGTAGAGGAGGCCCGTGCCCAGCAGTAAGACGTATATGGGCTGATGATGATGATAAAAACTTCGTCAGTATAAAATATGCAATCCTCAAGTTCTATATTGCATGTTTTCTCAAACAAGCTTTCAGCTGACAATCAATATTGACATTTATTTGAAACATTGGATCGAATGTCACAAAAAAACTGATCCGCATCTGTGGATACGTTTGACTTTTAAAACCAACACATCTAGCGCGGCGTGTTCCGCATTTTATCGTGTAAAAGTGAAATGCAAGGTCGTGTTATGAAATCATTTGTCACGCCGCCGTAATCAAAGCATTACTTCGAGAGTAAACATTGCGGATTGAAGGATCGATGATCTCAAAAGATCCCATAGAGTAATTGATTTTAGCTAAAATTATTTTTAAAATGTTTTTATTTAAACGCTTTAAAAGGAAGAAAATAATTTTTTCCTTCAAATTTTCAAAATCAACTTATAACCTCATTATCTATAATTTATATGATCATAAATGCTTTTCGCGAGGTTTAATAATTACCCATCAGTATTTTTTAGAAATCGTATTTTTTTTGTAGAAATTTATTTTATAATTTCTTACAATTGTAAAAGAAAATCCTTCAAATCGATTCCAAACGCAACGCAACAAAATGTAATTATTTTATAAGTTAAAAGATAATGTTATGGACCTCATCTCGATTTAATTTATACAATGCTCAGCGTCTTGCATTTAATAATGTATTCTTTGTAAAATATTCAATGAATATATTGGAGTCGAAGTCATTACGAAACGTCGTGCTCAGCTGTTCAGGATTTTAATTAAATCTCACAGTTATTTTATTCTGCCAATTTTTAATTCCTGCAGACGTCCACGTCTGACATCAGTTGCGTAATAAAATTTATTAATAAATGATGATTGGCATAATTATGTATGATAGGGGATACATAAATGGCATAATTATGTATGATAGGGGATACATAAATAAAGGATCATTTCATTCTGACTGCCTCGTGGTCTCGCGGTACAAGTATGTGTGATCTAGAGGTCCTGGGTTCGATTCCCGGGTCGGGCAACGTGTTATTGGGTTTTTCCATTAGGAAAGTCTCAGTAGCAGCACGGAGTCTGGAAATGTGCCCGAAAAACGGCAATAGGCTCGCCCCCTATTACGTGGGACCGATACATACCTGACGAAATGTGGGTGTAGAAATGCACATCTGCCTACCCCATCAGGGAATACAGGCGTGAGTTTATGTATTCCATTTAGCTGTTTGACTGTTGATAAAAGTTACTGAATTATAATTTTTTGCACTTTTGTCTGGTTTGTTTAACTTTGTAAAAATCAGCGTGGGACATGGAAGCTGCCCAAGCTTTAAAAAGAAACGTCACATTTTAATAAATTTATTATCCCAGTTGTAGAAAAAACTACAGTACCTACTTTAACGAACGCTCCCTCGGCATAGATACCTATTAAAAACTTTTGCAATGTTCCAAAAAACGTCCGAAGTAAATTCGCTTTACCACCCCAGACTGTTTTTATAAACTTGCGGATTAAAAAATATTTCGACCGTGGAATGGCTTTATACAGTTTAAAAAGAGTTCCGTTTGTAGTGCATATTTTTGAGTGTTACGTGGTTTATTGGTGCATGAACAGTAACGTTAAATGGGTTTTCGTCATAACAACCAATTAATTATACATGCACGATGTTCAACAATTAATATGCAATGAAAACAAAATTCTGCATTCTTTACGTAAGCATTCATAATTCGGCACAGATTAAAAACGAAACGGCCAGGTGCACAGATAAAAATTAAAAACAAGTTTTTATGGCCATTTCGATGTTGAAACCGTTTCTAATTTAACGTGAAATTAATAAAAATAAATAAATAGAAAAAAATCTGTGTCTGTACTTAATATTGAATACCAATGGCGTTTTATTAACAGGCTGGCTGACATTTCAGCACATTCAACGTGAGTTAATATCAAAATTCCATCGTCCACATCGCTTAAAGGCTATAATTCCAATTGTGTTACGTATGAACCTAGTACTCTATAAAATGCTTCGTGAACCATGCAATAAGAAATTTCAAAGCTTATATCGAGTTTGAAACTATTTTAAATTTAGAAGCGTCTTATATTTGTCTATGCCATTATAATGCTTATAAATTTTCAAATTTGCTGCCGTTTTTTCGCTAAAGTTGCAATTTTTTTAGATTAGATACTAAAGTTAGTATGAGAGTTAATTTGGTACCTTTTGTAGATTTTAACACCACTTCAAAAATTAAAAGCTTTGCAACGTTGTCGACGCACTTTGCATACTTGCACTTGAAAGTTCTGCGCAAAGAATTTCATAGTTATTTCGAGTTTATAAAACCACACTACTTTGGTTAACTAAGGAGTATTCCTCTCGATATTACTCAGCAGTGGAATATAGAATACACATTTTATATGTTTTAATGTAAATCTTAGCATCTGCAGATTATCTATGACAAATGCTTTTTGGTTTATAGCTGTTGCTCGCAGCTCTGTATGCAAAATGTTATATTTCAAAATGGAATCTTTTCCACGTTATTGCCACATTTCTCATTGTTGCTCCGCTCCTATTGATCATAGCGTGATGATATTTAGCCTATAGCCTTCCTCGATAAATGGGCTATCTAACACTGAAAGAATTTTTCAAATCGGACCAGCAGCTTCTGAGATTAGCGCGTTCAAGCAAACAAATAAACAAACTCTTCAGTAGTATAATATTAGTATTTAAAACACGTACCTCTGCGTATACAGGTTTCTGTTTCCTATTATCTCCTCTTAGTAGTATCGACATACATACATACATAAACTCACGCCTGTATTCCCCGTAGGGGTAGGCAGAGGTGCATTTCTGCACCCACATTTCGCCAGGTATGTATCAGTCCCACGTAATAGGGGGCGAGCCTATTGCCGTTTTTCGGGCACATTTCCAGACTCCGTGCTGTTACTGAGAATTTCCTAATGGAAAAACCCAATAACACTTTGCCCGACCCGGGAATCGAACCCAGGACCTCTAGATCGCACGGCACATACTTGTACCGCAAGACCACGAGGCAGTCAGTATCGAATTTTAACAATAAGCCATTCGTAACATAAAGTTGAACTCTGATGACCTTCGTCGGATTATAATCAATTTGAAACGCAACAGGGTGCGTACAATGTGTGAAGTATAAGTGTTAAAGTACAGAGTGTTAGTGTAAGATTAAAACACGAGAACATATGGCGAGGTGCGCCGTAGTGAACCGTTAGCCGCACGGCCGGCGATCGAAAGAATGGTGTCGTCATCGCCGCGCGCGCAGACACGCTCGCAACACGACGTCGATCCACAGAGGATAAAGGCTTACTCAGTGAGTATATGTGTTTAAATCTCGAAGTATCTGCTTCTAACCAGCCAACGCAAAGAAATTGAAGTATAAGAGCTTCATTGTATCCATGACATACGCAAGAGCGATTTCAAAATTGATGGTATAATAATAGAAATAGTAGCTACGTCAACAAAGATTTTCAATGCTTTTTGACAGCCCCGTGGCGCAGTTGGTTAGATACCAGCTTGCGAAACGAGTGGCCGCGGGTTCGATCCCAGCACCGAGACAAATGTTTGTGTGATCCACAAGTATTTGTTTCCCACCCACCCACGACACAAGACTTGTATCTTAATGTGGGGTCAGTACTATGTATGTCACTGTTGAAAAAAAAAAGATAAATATAATGTTATCTATCGTTATTCAAAAAGCGGATAGGTGATGTGTCAATTTATTTAAAATGTTTAATTTAGAATGTTTTCTTTAAATGGATTAGTTTAACAACGAAGGAAACACCACGAACAAACTTATTTCGTCCTTGAGTTCTTTACACCAATTGAGGCCTGATATAGATATAAGTACATAAAGGATGATACAGTTGCAAGAAGCATTACCACTAATGTAAATTCACTTAAATATGTACGATGCGGAAAGTGCACGTGCCTTAAACGATGAAGGAGAAAGTTTCCAGTTGTAAGTTTGTGATCAACAAACCGGCGGTTCGGCTCGTCCGCTACTTATAGCAAGTTCTCTGCCTCGTCTGCATTTACTAAAACTTGCGACGACTCCCGAGATGTTGGTTAGTGACATTGAAGCAAGTCTTTGTTATAGGAGAGTTTGGATTAGAGATTTCTGGTGAAATTGTTAGTTAGTTGTTGTTAGCGTTGCAATTCGGATTGTCAGTTTTAGTTGATTTCTATTTAATTTATTTAGCATACGTTTGTTTTGTTGATTGTAAATCAGAATCTAGAATTAGACGGAGAATACCTATAAAGGGCTTCTTGGTGTTTCTTATTATGGTAGTGGGCGTTAAAGAAGCTATAATAATTTTATCCAAATTGTTCTGACTTGTATAAGCTGGTCTATGTACAGAAACAGAATAATGAACAGCATAAATAACTTTATCAGATCTTCTCAGATTTTCTCATTTATTTTCCATTTTATAATTTTACCTTAAACCTAAACATCTCAATTATCCTAAAGAAATAAACATAGCTCCTACAACCATAAAACAACATCGATGAAATTCGGAAATCAAATTAGCGCAATGAATTCGCCCAATTTGATTCATAGTTGTTGTCTGCGAAGCAACCAGGTGGGGAATACTTAACCAGCATTTGATCAAGCTATTGGGTCGGGCTCAAGTTGGCCGAGATACGTAAGCTAGCCATGTTGGAGCCATTAAAACCTCACTTCGTTCTCCCCTCGGGAAACTGCGTCGTAAATTATAAAAACTAAATACAGCGGTGTAAAAAACTGATTGTTAAGCTTCACGTGTTTTCTAACCATTTTATATGGTAACTTTTAGTTGAGTATCGTTTTACGGTAGTACTCCAGCTGATTCAAATAACAATAATATTCTAAACTATTCCGTTGATGTGTTGCCAGTCTTATGAAATATCATCAGAAATATCTTATTAGATATAATTATGTTGAAATTTTATAGGTATATTTCGATGTAGTTTCTTATTGGGTGTTTATGCTTTATTTAAAATTAGGAAGTGGTTGTACAAATTACCACTTTTTAATCGACTTTTGTAATTGTCTTTACTCAATACATTTTAACACTTCTTTCTTGACTCCTTAATTCTAAATATACTTCTACAGAAACTTTGAAAACTTACACGGCTGCCAAGCACTTCAAAGAATCCTCTCAGGCCACAATGAATAGCTTCTTATAACCTAACATTTGTAGCTAAGCTCCACTACAGCACGGAGCGCGGCTCCATCGCTTTTCCATCTCTCACTCAGCACTTATTGGCTATTGACTCGCACAAGCCCCGTTTTTACTGGCCCTAAGTGGGGGCGAGTCTTGTCTCGTTCCAATTCATCTATTGCGTAAAACACGCGATTACTACGAGGCATGACATGTGTGGGCGAAGTCGACAATGTACCTCAGAATTATGTGTAAGTTGACAACACATTGTTTTATTTTTTATTTAGCTCGATGGTTTCGATTATATAACAAGTAATGTAAATTTAACAAGTGTTTAAAGAAGGTGCACAAAAATACTTATCTAATGGTATCAATATTAGCACCTTTTTTCGTAGGTTTGAAATTGTGGCAAAAGGCGCAATGGTCATTTTTGAGAAAAATATTTCCATCAAGCACGAGTCGTTTTGTGTTTTACTACCACCTAAGTTTAATTAGAATTATAGTAGAAAGACCTGTGTCCAGCAAAAGAAAATATGGCGCAAGTCGGCTTACTTTTTCCGAGCATAAAACGAGGTTATTGAGTAAACATTTTTATTGTATTTTATGAACGAGAACGGTCTAGTTACATTTTCGTGTGAAAATAAATGCAAAAATATTTCGCACACCGTAAGCACTTGAACAAAAATAGAAGGAATAAAAACATCCGATTTGCCTCCATCCTATTTTCGTTGGCGAAAATCTGGTAATATGAGCTAAAGGTTATTCCCGGTAGAAACATGTAATATAAACGAATGTGCAGCCGAGACTTGTGATGGATTATGTAGTGAATGTTAGCAGCCAAGCGAAACGAGTGTACATCCCTGATATGGAGTAAAGTACTATGTTGCGTAATAGAATTGAAATATATTACAATATATTTAGAATATAATATATTTAGAAGCAGAATGTATTTGCTGTTAAACCTTATGTGGATTTATGTGCAAAAATAATGCAAGTACTAATACTAATCATCAGCCTAGTGATGTGTGAATTCGGAATGAATTACCACGTACTTTGACAGTGAAGGAAAACATCGTATGGAAACCTGCACACCTAAAAGTTCATGGGAAATTCTTGTTTGTGTGGTCCACCAACTCACACTTAGCCAGCGTGGTGGACTAAGGCAGAAAATACTCTCAGTTTTAGGCCATGCCCTGATGGCTGAAGATTATTTATTTTTATAATATCACAACGCTCTATTTTAGAAGATTGTATAGCTAAATGTATTACCGTCTGGTTTTGTATAATCCAAATTCTCATCACAAAAAGTTATAATAAAATGTAGCGGTTGAATTTCTAAAAACTTCCGCATGATATTTACGTAATATCATAGGAGTGTGGTGTTACACAACGACTATTAGCAAATTAACAAAGAATTATTCATATAGCGCTCTCGTCCATTAAGAATCGTTCGTTGTAATTAAAAACAAACAAGGAACAGCTAAATATTGTTGAATAATTTCAACTTATTATTCATTATCCACATTAAACAAGAACAAATAATAATTATTAAAACTGACTACAGGGCTTCGATGGCGATGTAAATTACCGGAGCTGTTAAAGCTTAATTAGAAAGAAAGAAAGTTTATTTGTTAACAAACATACAAAAACAAAAAATAATATAAAATAGACATAAATCACTTAAAAACTATGTTTGTAACAAAAAGGCACCAACTCAGCAATATGCTGGCAATACATTAGAATGTGTAGACCATAAATATACATATCAGCCTGATAAACGATATAAAGATATACTCCCAACAGACATACTAGAAATCTTTACCCCACCACAGCGCAGTGTTGCTATTGAAGAGGAAAGCATGTCGCTAGATCACAAAACTAACATTCTTCCTTTCGGGAATCCCAAATATGTAAAGCCATTCGCCCCAGTTACACCTGTAGCAATGCTATCATAATATTCATTTATGCGAAGCCTTGTCTTGAAACGAGATCTGTTGTTTAAGTAGTCAAGTACGAATAATACAACAATGCTTTTGACGTGCGCTCACAAATTCCGCCATCCTAGATTGCAACCGGAAAGTATTCGAGATATTTCTTTGAGCCGCGCAAAAGCGTTGCCGCCTGAATTTGCACGTTTTTCATCATTTTATATTGTTCAGTGTTAGATGTTAAAACTTCAATGCAGTTTGGATGGACGAAATATTTTGATGTTTAAGTTTTGGTATAGTTTCTCGGTAGTAGGTAAATATAGGTAGTAGGTGTTTCAATATTGCTCTTCCCAATGCTGTGCACGGGCCTCCTCTGACATTAAAAGATTTACGGCGTTACTTACGAGTATATAAACGTTCATCTTTATCATCCCATATACGTCCCACAGCAGGGCCCGGGCCTCCTCTACAACTGACAGGGTTTAGGCTTCAGTCCACTACGCTGGCCTATTACGAGTTGGCGGACTACATCATCATCATCATCAGCCCAAATACGTCCCACTGCTGGGCACGGGTCTCCTCTACAATTGAGAGGGTTTAGGCCTTAGTCCACCACGCTGGCCTAGTGCGGGTTGGCGGACTACACTCCTAAGAAATTCCTAAGAACTTTTTTTTTTAGGTGTGCAGGTTTCATCGCGATGTTTTCCTTTACCGTTAAAGCAAGTGATAATTCATTGTGAATACACACATAACTTCGAAAAGTCAGAGGTGTGTGCCTGGGGTTTGAACCTGCGACCGTCGAGATTCTCGACCGCGCGCCTAAACCTCGAGGCTATCACTGCTGGCGGACTACACACTAAGAAAATTCTATGAACTTTTAGGTGTGCAGGTTTCTTTCACCGGTTAAATACGTGGTAATTCATTGTGAATACACTTGTAAACTTTATTTAAATTCTACTTAAACATGCTTTCTTGTTTTATCTAACGTCATAGGTCAATCAATAGAGCAGGCAAAAGCATGATTAACTAGTAGTTAAATTAACTAACGATTAAAAGTAAAGCCTGCAGGCTGAAACCTTCTATGGTGACCTAGAGCGGGTTGATGGACTTCATATACCTAAGAGTCTTGTGAGCAAACATGTGGGGTTAAGTGCGTTATAATTGAATTTCATGTAACCTGATTGCCTCGTGTGGCTTTACATATTAGCAAGATAGACAGCTATCCTAGCGTATTACGCTTGAAGCCGAATATGAAGCGTGTCCTCAAGTACATAATTCTTTAGGGGTCCATTAATATTAGTCACTAGTCTATTTTATAAATAATAACACGCTGAAATAAAAGTTTTTTTGTCGTCGGTAACAAATCTACGAGAGACTTCTCACAATCATTTGTCTCGGGGGTCGAACTCGCAGACATTCGGTTAATAAGCTGCTGATTGCCAACTACACCATGAACCCTGTCATTGTACAAGACTTGTATCTATAGTCAGGATTATTGTGACAGTAAGTTTCCAAAAAGTGTGTTTAAATGCAAACAAGTCCTAGTTTTAGGTCCTAAATGTTTAGTCAAAACATTTTTATTTTTTCTTTTTGTACACACTGCCCTCCAAATTAAATCCCTTCAGGTTTTCCATCCTATGGTTGCCTTGAAAAGATCGCCATGTGCGATAAGGCCGCCATTTGTACCTTTCAATGTATGTTTTTTTATGCTTTTTTTGTGTTTAGTGTACAATAAAGTGTTAAATAAATAAATAAATATTTTGCGTCATACAAGTCAATGGCAGTGCTCTTTTATACGCAAAGTTTGGCCAGTAAACGGGTGACGTCAGCAGCGAGCGTGCAAACGCGGTCTGCGGAACAACCTCAGTTTTATTTTCCGTATGAAAATGAGAATATTTACAATAATGTACGTGTCCTTATTGTTTCCGCTGAAGTATTGGACATGTTTGGGTAATGTGTATGTAAATTTTCACAATAATTTTATTCCTATTGTATTACCGGGGCTATTGTATCTACTATCTTTAATTAACCGTGTGTTGATACGGACTGGTTGTTTTGTTAGATTATTACGATATTTTTCCGTTAATCCGTTTATTTATTATACTAGCTGACCCGGCGAACTTTGTTCCGCCTAACAGCCTATTCTTTAATTTATTTTTTTAGCTTAAGTTATTCCTTATTAAATCAGCTATCTGCCAGTGAAAATCCCGTTAAAATTGGTTCATCTATTTCAGAGATTAGCCGGAACAAACAGACAGACAGACAAAAATTGTAAAAAAAACGTTATTTTGGTATATGTACCGTGTATACATATGCATTTATTAAAAAGCGGCTATTTCAATATTACAAACAGACACTCCAATTTTATTTATTTGTCTATACAAATAACTAAAACATCTATACATCTATATGTATAGATTTAGCTTTCTATCTCTACTCAGAGCTCGAGGATAGAGGTGTCAAAGTATTTGGCTTGTTTAATCTTAAATGTCATGTTCTATTATTATTTATACATCCAACATTACCACATATTCAAAATACAAGTCTTATATTGTGAGTAACAGAAACTCGTGCGGACAATACATCGAGAAATGAAACATTTATTGCGTGGATTGAGCCTAAGGGAACGATAAAATACAGACTACTCGTATTGACAAAAGTAGTCACTCATTTTGCATCATCATGTCAATTGATAGACTGTCAAAATTAATTTGAACATGTCGTTACATATCTGACTCCGAAAGGTTAGGCAGAGGTGCATTTCTGAACTCACATTTCGCCGGGTATGTATTGGTCCCACGTAATTGGGGGCGAGCATATTGACGTTTGACGTTACTGAAATTTTCCTAATAGAAAAACCCAAATCACTTTTCCCAACAAGGGAATCGAATCCTGGATCTGTAGATCGCACGGTACATACTAGAGCCACGGGACCACGATGCAGTCCATTTCATTCTACGTTGTTATTTTATATTCTATTAGTTTCTATCTCGGTTGACCCCTCCCGAGCAGACATCACGAGCCATTTTGCGCTCGATGCACTAACTTACGGTCCATTTGGCGGGTCACCTGCCGCCCTAACACGCGATACGCGATAAAGATATACCCAGGGAAAATTCTCGACGAAAATAGATCTGTTTTTCTTCGCCCGATAACGTTTTCAATAACATGCCGTGTTTATTTGGGCTGTGACAAACATGATGGAAACACCCACGCTTATTATTTAATGCTTCAAAGTCTGTAATCAGGTATTCAGTTATATCGGCTTAAGTTTCGCCTTATTTCGATACAATTTAAAGATTGATCTGAGTTTTATTACAGGCAGCAAAAACTGTATCAATTAATCAAATATTTCAAATGCTGGAGTTGTGGCAATAACATTCAGGGTATGATTCAGGGTATTATGACCAATCCTTTTCGTTCGAAGCAGTATATTATTATTGGACAGTCTGGTATTATTATCAAAGAAACATCGTGTGTATTTAATTTATTATATACGTAATAATAAATAAAATAATAAATACACCCAACAGTCACATACATAGTTCTGACCCCACACTAGGATACAAGTCCTGTGTCGTGGGTATCAGAAACTACGAGAGACTTTTCGGTCTCACAAGCACCCAGACCCGAAACAAATATTTGTGGATCACACAAACATTTGTCTCGGTGCGGGGATCGAACCCGCGGCCTCTCGTTTCGCAAGCTGGTGTCTAGCCAACTGCGCCACGGGGCTGTCAATAATAATTTCCGGTTTAACACAATATCAATCAAATTGTCCATCTATCAGATCAGGTACTCTCCAATAACATTAGCAACGGTATTTTAGTACCTATAAATTATATTTGACAGCCCCGTGGCGCAGTTGGCTAGACACCAGCTTGCGAAACGAGAGGCCGCGGGTTCGATCCCCGCACCGAGACAAATGTTTGTGTGATCCACAAGTATTTGTTTCGGGTCTGGGTGTTTGTGAGACCGAAAAGTCTCTCGTAGTTTCTGATACCCACGACACAAGACTCGTATCTTAATGTAGGGTCAGAACTATGTATGTGACTGTTGGGTGTATTTATTTATTTATTTATAGTATTTAAGTACCTATAAATCAATCCTAATTTTACTAGTATCAATTCTTCAAAAAAATATGTGCGGTAAAAGAACAATATAACAAATAAGGTTGAACTTATCTATCGTTTAAAAAATCTTTTTACAATTAAATAAATGGATTGGAATTAAACGCAAATGTTTGCGTTCATAATATAAAACTAGACAAAAATATAAAAGATGAGAAATTTTTGGTACACTTAAAAACACTGCAGAACACTCGTCGTGAATTAATAGTATTCAATTAAATATGTATTACACAATTTGAGACGGCTTACTATCACGAAAATTGCATGTCTTTAAACTAATTGAGTGAAGAAGCCAAGTTTCAATCTCATGCTTAAAACTTTCGAACGGTTCCACACAACTTGTGAATTAGCTCGAATATTTTGCGGCGTGCACAGGGTTGGAGGAGGGGACGGGATTGGTACAGAATAAAAGTATATTTACGAAAACAGGATTTTATTGAATGATTATAATAATAAATCCACCCAACAGTCACATACATAGTTATGAACCCACATTAAGATACAAGTCTTGTGTCGTGGGCATCAGAAACTACGAGAGACTTTTCGGTCTCACAAACACCCAGACCCAAAACAAATACTTGTAGATCACACAAACATTTGTCTCGGTGCGGGGATCGAACCCGCGGTCTCTCGTTTCGCAAGCTGGTATCTAGCCAACTACGACACTGGGGTTGTCGATAATATCCTAACCATTAAACTATCATTGCTTGTTTTGCTTTCGACATTAGATCAAGATGTAGCCAATAAGCAGTTTTATCATATAATAGACATAAGTATGACATATTCATTTTATCAATGATACTACCAGATACTTTTTACATTGATCTAATTAAGTAAATAGGTAATATTGAGTAGTCGTTTCTTGCCATTCAGTAATTTATTTAGACCGTGCTGCACTAAGATTAACCATTTGGTGCCAATTTGGTCACTTTTTTGTTTTTTAGTGCTGCAAATTGTAAACGAATGCACATTAGTACATTAGATGGATATTTACCTAAACTAATTTAGTCGCCACTTAATATTAATTGCTTGCGTCATTCTATTACTAAATTACCAAACGGGGAATTAACACATAATGTTATCATTAATTATTACCACTTAACATTCTCCTTTCACATAAATTGCAAAAGCCACAGTTGTGCAATATTATAGTTTGCTCATTAAACCTATTACATAGCTTGAATTTATCGCATGGTGTTTGAACCTGCTACAGTCGATATATTTATCAGGTTTGCCAACAACCATTTAGCTTATATCTTATCGAAATTGAAGTAGGTAGTTGGATTGTGTTATTTTGTGGATAACTAATTTTATGTATACTTCAATTCGTGATGGCCTCGAGGTTTGGGCACGCGGTCGAGAATCTCGACGGTCGCGGGTTCAAACCCCAGGCACACACCTCTGACTGTTCCAAGTTATGTGTGTATTCACAATGAATTATCACGTACTTTAACGGTGAAGGAAAACATCGTGATGAAACCTGCACACCTAAAAAAGTTCTTAGGAATTTCTTAGGTGTGTAGTCCGCCAACCCGCACTAGGCCAGCGTGGTGGACTAAGGCCTAAACCCTCTCAATGGTAGAGGAGGCCCGTGCCCAGCAGTGGGACGTATATGGGCTGATGATGATGATGATGATACTTCAATTAATGTTGGCAATGTGCAAGTTATTTTGTAAGGATTTCATTAGGTTTCCCGGCTCGTACAACTAAATGTATCTATTTTTAAAATTGCTATGTTATCAAGCATATGTCGTCGAGTTATCAAGAGCTAAAGAAATTGTCTTTTTTTTACTTATTTTCCTATTTTTCCTAATATCGGAGTAAATACGTGATTCTCCAAAGGTTTACTAAATACATCCCTGTTCCCATAGCAGAGAAATTATCCGCAGCCCGTCTGCCTTTAATTTTCCTTACAGCCCGCTACACAAACGTCAAAAGAGCGGGCTACTGAATTTTAGAACAGCAATTGTTTGATTGCCCCATCTGAATGGCTGCGCCGCGGCACTCTGCGCCAATCCACCCGTTGAAATCAGAATGTTGAGTTATAATAATGCTGTAATTATACTACTCATAATCAAAGAAGATTTTGAACTGAATTGTAGCTTAGAAATTTAAATTGTTAATATGGTTTTGACTTTTGAGGCTTATGATTTTGCAGTTCATTTATTGCTAATTAACGGTAAAGGGAAATTAAGGAAAGTTAATTTAAAAATCCTCAATACGACTTTTAATAAATAGGTGTATGAAAAATCCATGTTTCCCTTCTTTAAATCTAATGCGATCGAAAAATGTGATACATATTTTGGTTTCACCGACATCCGGACTCGCAGCAAATTATGGTTTATTAATCTCATTGCGGGTATTGATATTACATATGTTTCCTCGTTTCCTCTACCTACTTTAGAAGAGGTCAAAGGCTATGAAATATACAAGTTGGTAAGTCGACAACTTTGCCAATGCGTATGTGGTATCTGCTTCGCTTTTAATGAATTTCGTGAATTTAATTCTCAAACTGTTAACAAAGTTTTGATCAAACTCGTTCCATTATGTGAATACCAGCCCCTATTACATTCCAAAAGTACATGTCGTAGTTTCGGCTTTAAATCTGATTATCATTCTTATTTGAGTACCTAGTTGTTTAAAATTTCACCGTAATTTTCATTTAAAAGTAAGTTTCCTTCGTAAGTTAGTTTTAGTTTACTTACCCATTTAAAGAGACAAGACAGAGTGTATATACATTCAAATATAAATGAAAGAGCTGCAAGATTAACAACTAGTTAAGTAAATCAAATATATTTTTTAAATCCGAGCATTGCACCATCAGCAAGCCACAAAATCAAACAAAAACACATATTAGATAATATCTCATTGTTATCATGCGCTGGTAGGTCGTGCGCGGCATGACGTCATAGCAAACATACCTGTGTGCTCAACCAACATTGGCGTATCCCCAGCAATGTAATGTCTGCATAGCTCTGTCGGCTTTAGATGCTCTTCCAAATACTTGCAGAATTTAAGTCGATTTTAATACATCGAAAGTTCTAGAAAATTCGTTTTGCAGTAGATATTCAAAATTAGGTAGCAATCAGTATAATTTATTAATAATGAGTGAAGCAGTGAGGGCCTCGAGGTTTAGGCGCGCGGTCGAGTATCTCGGCGGTCGCAGGTTCAAACCCCAGGCACACACCTCTGACTTTTCGAAGTTATGTGTGTATTCACAATGAATCATCACTTGCTTTAACGGTGAAGGAAAACATCGTGAGGAAACCTGCACACCTAAAAGGTCTTAGGAATTTCTTAGGTGTGTAGTCCGCCAATCCGCACTAGGTCAGCGTGGTGGACTAAGGTCTAAACCCTCTCAAAGGTGGAGAAGGCCCGTGCCTAGCAGTGGGACGTATATGGGCTGATGACGATGACTACGACCCATGAGTCGCAAAACGGTCGTTGCTGTTAAATATCCAACGTCATTTCTTTTTTTCCATCTTTATATGATAGTTTAATGGTACATATGTAAAGGTTATGCAGATAGAATAAAAAAATCAAAGAGCGGTATTTGTAGGAGTTACATTTTAACCTTAGATTCACACGAAATGTCATCTATCCAAGATTAAAGTGTGCTTAAAATACGTGAACTCTAAGCTATATTTGGCTGCCTTTTTCGGAGCATCGCACGCCAATTTTGGAGGAGACAAGTGATACACATTCGGATATTCGACATCGAAATTCAATTCCAGAATTGCGGAGCTGTTGGCGATTTATTTAGACGCGAAATATATCATAGGTGATTGGTTTTTAAATCCTTACTAATATTATAAATGCGAAAGTAACTCTGTCTGTCTGTCTCGCTTTCCTGCTAAAACTACTGAACCGATTTAAATGAAATTTCGTATAAAAATAGTTTAGACCCTGAGAAAGGACATAGGCTACTTTTTATTGCGGAAAAGGGGTTTTAAGGGGTTGAAATGGGGGGGGGTGAAAGGTTGTATGGAAGTATTGTCGTTTCTTAAGCTAGAAGCTTGAAACTTATTTTTTAGGCTGTTGATTAGATAGTTATAATAATTTATTCTCAGATTCTATTTAAGCCAGAGACACTGAAAGAGAGAGATATTGAATTAGAGTATAAAGGTGTAAGGAATGTTCATCTTCAGTCACACAATGCCGGCATAGCGAGATGTTCTTTTATATTGCAATTAATAGAGCCAGGAGTATAGGAACGTAGAAAGGTCTCTTCTATTAATGTCTGGCTAAGTAATTATGTAAAAATACACACAAAAAAAAGAAAAAAGATGTTAAATTTTTTATCATTAAGGTTACAACAATAAGTTTTTTTTTATTACAGCAAATATGTGTATTTTACCTCAGCATTGACCCAATCTTTAAATTACTTAAGTCTAAACACAAACAACAACAACGCTCTTCCTTCGGGGAAATTTTATACCAAAAAGTAAATTATGTTCTTTGCCAAGGAGTCCTTGGCAATCAATCAAAAATCATTTTAATTGGTTGAATAGTTTTCGAACAAACAATAAAATCTTCTGTTTTAACAATATATATAATAGTATAGATAAATAGGTAGCGGCAAATAAACTTTATGATTTATTATCGCTTAAGCACTACTTCGCAGATCTTTAATCGTGCTTAAGCAAATGATTCTCAGAACGTGGCTTACACAATAAGGAAAAATAGTTGTTTATATTGAACGATATGCGTTAAATCGATTTTGCTGTTAATATAATTGACTGCCTCGTGGTCTCGCGGTACAAGTATGTGCCATGGGATCAAGAGGTCCTGGGTTCGATTCCCGGGTCGGGCAAAGTGTTATTGGGTTTTTCCATTAGGAAATTCTCAGTAACAGCACGGAGTCTGGAAATGTGCCCGAAAAACGGCAATAGGCTCGCCCCCTATTACGTGGGACTGATACATACCTGGCGAAATGTTATGTATGTATGTATAATTGATTAGCACTTAAGCTTCACATCCATATTGTTTTCATTTAACTCGTTAATTTATAGCAGATCATGTTTTTATTGTAAATTTATTTATTATTTTGATCTGTTTATAAATTAAATTAATTTACATATAAATTACAGCGTATTAGCAATTTATTTTCAATTATACAAAAACGTTGCAAAAACAAATTAATTCCAGCTGTATGTGTCTACCGAGAAGCCGACGCTTGGATCCCGGCAACGATGCAAATATTTGTACAAAGTTAGATTTACAGATATTTCAAGAAGACTAAATATTTGTAAGACGGAAAAGACTCTTAAAGTTTCTCGTGGATACAGTTTATGTTAGATTCACGTATATGAATATTAATAAATAAATAAATACACCCAACAGTCACATACATAGTCCCGACCCCACACTAAGATACAATTGTGTCGTGTGTATCAGAAACTACGTGTGACTATTCGGTCTCACAAACACCAAGACCCGAAGCAAATATTGGTGTATCACACAAACCTTTGTCTCGGTGCGGGGATCGAACCCGTGGCCTCACCTTACGCAAGCTGGTGTCTAGCCGACTCCGCCACTGGGCTGTCAAGCTGTTGGGTTTATTTATTTAAAAAATGACAAATGAAGCAAAGTATTCGTTGTAAAATGACGCGTATATTAGACAATAGTCTTTCGAGGGATCTACAACCCTCGGGCGAGGCTCATGCAGCCGACTGAATGACCTTCACCAAGCTATCCGGCCACCACGCCACCCATCCGGCGTAGTTTAAATAGGTCACGGATAACTAACAAGTATTTAAAAGAGTAATTCACTTTCTACAGAAATTATATTCACTAAAATGCCGGCTAGCAAAAAGATTGATGATTCTGCTGAAATTAATAACGTGGAAAATAGATAAGGGTGCCTTTTTTACGGTCGGAGAATTGGAGCTAGGTAAAAGAGTTTATGGACTTTTTGCAGTAGACGGTTTGAATATTTTGGACACAATAATTTAAGGTTATCGTAGATCCGGTAATAAACAAACCGGACAAATGTTTTCTTACAAATACTCATATTGCTTTATGGATTAACTAGCTTAACTATTCTTTAGCATTCTTTCTCTTGAATTTGAATCAAATTGAATCTTTGAAACAATACATAATATTTTATATCACTAAACTTCAAACTACTCTTTTGACTCTTCATGCGCCAACTATGGTTGCCTGGAAGAGATTTACCAAGTGCGGTAACTTCGCCTGTACTTGTTTGTTTTGTATCTTGTTTAAAACAAACTATTAACACATTAAAACATAAACTGGTGTAGTTGTGGTCTACCGATCATATCAAGCGCTGCATTCGAAACAAAGTCTAATAAGTTAAATGCATAATGACGATGACGGTAGTTAGTAACTTACAGCATCACTCAACCTCTCTCTTTCTATCCCTCAGGAGCAGCTGAGACAGCGCAAGGAGGCGGAGGAGCGGATCGCGGCCCAGAATGAGTTCCTCCGCAATTCGCTCCGGGGATCCAACAAGCTCCAGGCTTTGGAATCCAACCCGCCCATCAGTGGGACAGCTTTTGTCAATGACGCCTACGAAGACGACATCAGCGATGAATCATCACAACTCTATGCTCTTGTTGGTAAGTAACTTCATAAGACCAAAGACTACTGTTATTTTATTATCATTATCATCATCATCGGTACATATATGTATAAGAAGAATTAGGAGAGAGGGAGAGAGATTAGGCCTTAGTCCACCGCGTTTTATTATACTGGCATTGTATTGTGACTGATCTGCAACTGATAAGTGTGGTGTTTCGACAAATTTTAGTCTCTGGCCTATGGCCACAATCTTTGTTGCTAATGCAATTTGGGAACTGAACACTGGAGCTTTAGTCTCCAGCGTCAATTTAAGTGACGGAACAAACTGAAGAATCCTCTAGAAAAGCATAAAGATAAATATTATCCGAAGTAACCTGTAGACTAAATACTAGACTATCGTAAACATCTGGATATACTTATAAAGCTGGTAAAATTTCCTCGTGCACAACATATAAAAGGAGGCGAGTGGCGGCACATTAATTCCGCTTCACGTATGGATAGTTTTAGGGAACGGAGACGCTATATCGGTTGCTTGTAAGTGGGACGCGGGATAACTGTCCCTTAATCTCTTCGTGGATCTAGCAGTATTAGGTGCCTAATTTTATTACTACTGAATTTACTGCCTTGCGAAGAATTTTTGGTATCTAATTAAAATTTGTATTGTTGGATAAAAGTGTTTTCAATTTATGTTCGAGTTTTGTGAACCGAGTAAACTTTGAAATAGAAAAAACTACACTTAACAAGCAATAGTTCTGACCCCGCACTAAGATACGAGTCTTTACAGTGTCACAAGCACCAGACCCGAAACAAATATTAATGGATCACACAAACATTAAATTTGTCTTGATGTGGGGATTGAGCCCCTGAATTCTCATTTTATAAGCTGGTGTACAATAATTCATCCCTTACTTTAACGGTGGAGGAAAACATCGTGATGAAACCTGACACCTTAAAGTTCTTAGGAATTTCTTAAGTGTGTAGTCCGCCAACCCGCACTAGGCCAGCGTGGTGGACTAAGGCCTAAACCATCTCAATGGTAGAGGAGGCCCAGCAGTGGGACGTAGGCCCAGCAGTGGGTCGTATATGGGCTAATGATGAAGCTGGTGTTTAGTCACGGAGGCTGATATTATATTAATGTTTACTTTCAGATTACCAAGAAGTATGTGCGGCTCTCACGCGGGTGCAGAAAGCGCTCAGCGCGAGCGGAGAGTCGGCGTTGGCGGCGCGCGTGGCTGGCGCGGCCGGTGCGCTGCTGTGCCCCGCGCTACGCACCGCACTCGCCACCCGCAGCGCTGTACTTACCGCTGCAAGACACAAGCGGCCCGGCCTAGCGCCGCCGCACACACACAGAGCCACCGATCGGCTCAAAGACGTAAGTAAAACTGTCTGCGTTTAGGGCATACCTACTTCTGGAATAGAATCACGCTTGTTAACAAAGGAGCTATAGATCCTATCACACCAGTTGCAACCAAAAAAGTTTATTAGCTCATATTTTTTAGGGTATCTCGTCACTCTACGTAATAATGCTCTCTACGTAATTTCACGTTGCTATAGCTGTCGACCTTTCGTCACTCTACGTAATAATGGTGACCTGTACAGTACAGATCTCCTCAGTTTTAAAAACCAACGAGAAACTATTATTTTAAGCTACATTATCTAGATACCAGTGGCGGTACTTCCATAGAAGCTCAAAAGCCCAAAAAAAATCTTACAAAATTCCGAATAATAATATTTAAATTTTAAATCTTTTTTTAACATAAGCAATTTTATATCTATATAAGAATATAATGACCCCACAATAAACAATTATAATTAGACATTACACAATTAACGTGAAACGATTTTGGGCTTCTATGGAAGTACCGCCACTGGTATCTAGATAATGTAGCTTAAAATAATAGTTTCTCGTTGGTTTTTAAAACTGAGGAGATCTGTACTGTACAGGTCAGCATTATTACGTAGAGTGACGAAAGGTCGACAGCTATAGCAACGTGAAATTCCACTTAAGCAAGGTCTTTCCATCATGTGCCATCGTACCATGTATTCAGATTGCCCTGCCGATATGAAAAGTAAATTTGAAACAAACCTGAAAACATCAGGTACACTTGCCGTACTTCTATAAAGAAATATGTTATTTAACAAGATAAACATCTGTTATTTGCAAGATGACCACAACTTAGAATTGTAATCAAGATTCTTCGGTAATAATAAAATGTTACAACGTTGACAGTGTATGGACGTACTGGGTGCGCAAACGGCATCAGGTGGTGAGAGCTCCGCGCTGGCGGCGGAGCTGCTCTCGATCCTCGGAGGCTTGGAGCTGGAGAGTTTGGTGCAGGCGCACGACCAGGCCGCCGCACTGCTCGATCCCACCTGCTTCACTAGGGGGAAACGGCATAAGGTAAGAAAGAACTTCGTAAATATATGCTGTCGAGGAATTCTATGGTTGGATGCTGGCTGATTGAAAATTTTGTTAGAACGTCTTTGGGCTACTGAAAATGGTGAAGAGGAATATCTGTATTAACAATTTTTTGATACAATCAAAGGAAATGATTTGTTATTTTTATCAAGGCAATAAATAAACAGTATGCATGACAAGTAAATGCCTATTTAATGCACTTGATATTAGTTGATAATAATTTGTATCAAATAGTTCCTTTTAATATCCAATGACCAGCTTAGCAACGTGGATTTTATGGACCATATTGATGATTTTACAAATTAAAATTCACTGTCAACTTGTATTTAATTATTAATTAAAGTTATAATTGTTTTCAGAGCGGCAACAACTACAATCACAAGGATGACAAATCGATGTCGACACATTCACCAGACGACCCGAGCGAACACATCAAAATTATCAAAATAGAAAAAACTAACGAACCACTTGGTAAGTGCATGAATCTATTGTTCTTCAATATCAGAACGCTTCCGTGAGATGTTTTAGAATAAACATTGTAAGTCATTGTTGAAACATAGAGGTTTTCGGCCGGCATGATTGCGTCGACCAACGGGAGATCATCATCTCTCGCTGGTCGGCACTTTTTCTGGACTCCATTACACTTACCATCAGGTGCAATGGGGTCACTTTGCCGTGCCAGGATATAAAAAAAAAAAATCGATATCGAAGCATCAATTTGCGAACTATTGGCTATGCTTGTCTTTATACATCACACTATCAGGACAGGGACTTCTCTTTAACTGAAAGCACCTTTGTCGTAATTCATCACCGCAAATATGGGGTCAAAGAAATTTAATTATTTACACTCTTGGATAAGCAAGTTTCTATATCATATTTTCTATCGATATAGTCAACATTGGTTTTTGGAATATAAAGAAAGAGAAGAGTTTGTTAAAACATAGAAAATGACTAAAATCTTTATGTTGTATTTCAGGTGCTACGGTTAGAAACGAAGGTGAAGCAGTTATTATAGGAAGGATAGTGCGAGGAGGTGCTGCGGAGAAGTCCGGACTGCTGCACGAGGGTGATGAGGTAAACCAACAAACACTGAACTCATCACTAAATTAACCCAACTAAGATAGCTTTTGTAATTTGAAAGACTGGTGAAATGTTCGTATAAAAATGAGTAGTTTAATCTTGTTTCGTTCATATGATTTGTATTGTAAAATAAGTAAAAAGGTAACCTTAACAAAAACCAAAAAAAATAAAACAATTATTTCATTATGTACGCGAACCCTGCTTAACACGAAAAAAATAATTATCTATAGAATAGCGCTGTGCCATAGGTTTGAGTCAGTTCTAAATATCATTAAGTTCTCCAAAAGTAAATTCTCAATGGCAAAATGTGAGTGGAGAAATATACTTATGGCCGATACGGGCTTAGTTTACGTAGCAACCCAGCACCTGAAGAAACTTGCATGTTACACGATCCGGCTACTTAGGCTTTCTTTATTATTTAGTTAGTTTTTAAATTTGTCTAATTTCTTAGTCTGTAATTTTCCACTTAAGTGTGTATTGTAGTATAATGTTCAAGGTCATTATGGGACTGGTATGTCCATAAAGGAAAAATGTCCCTAAATTAAATAAAGAGGAAAAAAGTGCGTGCGTACTTATGTACACGCGTTAGAAGTTATACTACACGACTGAAGTAAAACTTGTAAATACGCCCAACAGTCACATACATAGTTCTTAATTTACACAACATATTACATTTCTGAACTGAACTCATAAATATTTGACAACTAATAAATATGTCAATCCCTTTTTATTACTGTCACTATTCTACATTTTTAAAATCTAAAATATATAAACTTTTTTGAAAAATATTCGATGCGAACATATTATAAAACCTTTCTGATCAATTTGACCCTTACATTTAACATAGGCAGCAATCTGTCGATTATATTGGAGCACATAGGCAGCTTCGACGTCTTACTTTTGTGTTACAGTGATGCGCGCGCATCTTAAAATCTAAAACATATTATATATAAAACATGGCGTTCCTCAACAGTGCGGTTTAAACGGTGTTTCCTTCCTCGCACAACATCTTTGTGGAATCAGCTTCCCTCGGCGGTATTTCCGAATGGATATGACTTAGGGACCTTCAAGAAAAGAGCCTATATTTTCCTCAAAGGCCGGCAACGCACCGATGATTCCTCTGGTATTGTGGGTGTCCATGGGCGGTGTTGACCACTTAACATCAGGTGGCTCACTAGCTCGTAAACTTTTTTTGAATAACTTCATGGTGTCGGTTTTTCGTGACGATGAGCGTGCACATCGTAAAAATTTACTCTCATAATTTTTCCCTAACGCGCCAAAAGAAGTATAACTTCAAAAAAGGTAATTTCTGAATGAGAATATTTGTGGTTGCCAGTTGCTGGAGGTGAACGGCGTGGCGATGCGCGGCAAGTCCGTGCACGAGGTGTGCCAGGTGCTGGGCGCGCTGTCGGGCACGCTGTCGGTGGTGGTGGCGCCGCGCGGCCGCGCCGTCTCCGCGCCGCAGCACCAGCGCGTGCTGCACGTGCGCGCGCACTTCGACTACGACCCCGAGGACGACGTCTACATACCCTGCAGGGAGCTCGGTGAGATACTCCTTCTGTACAAGCCTCATTTTTCAGTGGTGGAACTAGGTGTGGTACGAATGGATTTGCCCCGCCTGAGTGGTTTAAGTTATTTGAGCTTTGTTCAATGGGTAATGTCAGTTTGGACCGCATTTATGCATCCACTAATAACCAGATTTGAAACCATTGATCTTAACATGTTTAATGGAGTATTAAACATAAAAAAGCCAGAAGAGTATATTATATTATCACTTTTCTGCATTTGAGCTTTCTCAGTAGCAATTATTATTGTTTTCATACTTAACTTTATTTCCTTTTTTTATAGCTCCCTCTAATTTTTAATGTTCTGTGATTTAATTTCTCCTTCTTAATCGGACCTAACTGTAATTAGTGCCAATTAAATCTTGATGATATTTATCAGGAAAAACTTCATTAATAGATCGTTTCTAAAGCTATGTCTTTTATATTTTGCAGGCATTAGTTTCCAAAAAGGCGACGTCCTCCACGTGATCAGCCGTGAAGACCCGAACTGGTGGCAAGCGTTCCGCGAGGGAGAGGAGGACCAGACCCTTGCCGGTCTCATTCCCAGCCAGGCCTTCCAACATCAGTGAGTACTTTCATATAACTTGAATTTCTTCAAGATCTTCCTTCGTTTAAGATTTCTTATATAAACTTGATTGTTACTTGTGAACTGTTTATGCCGTTGAAGTTTTAAAAAACTAAGTATGTGTGGTTACTAAGACATGTTTTATAAAAAAATCCCTTACAATAAAACCTAGAAGATGTCTTCTAAGTTATATAATTATAATAGATTTAGGTCCATCCCTACATTTATAACTACTAATGTTTTTTATAGCAATGAGAAAGTCAGCTTTATTGCTCCGAAAACCTGCTTAACCTTCTCGTCTCCATTATTGAAATCCACGCCCAGAAATGGAAAGTGTCCTTAGCTGATAAATAAATATTGAGCGTTGTTCTTACCATCAGGCGTGAGTCAATGAAGCTGACCCTGGCAGGAGAGGTAGCGGCGAGGGACAAGCCCCGGAAGGGTGGCACTCTTCTCTGTGCGAAGAAACCCCCACGGAAGAAGAAGGGAAAGAAGGCCACTAGCGAAGCAGGATACCCGCTCTATTCCACGTCAGGTACAGACGGTAAGTTAGCAATGAATTGTAAAACAGCAATGAGATCCAACTGGAACAAATACGAATCAAATTCTTCATGTTTTATTTGCCAATTCTTGTACGTAGATTAGAATTTACTTATACAATTGGTATTAATGTTGTAACTACTTTTTGACACTTTTCAATTTCATAAATATGTTCTTCAACGAAGCCTTAGCAATTTAACATCTAACCTCTTCAATCTATGATGAGGCTCGAAGGGAAGAGTGGACACGTATTGTCAGAATTAGTAATAAAATGACTTCACCACATTTGATGAGAAATTCAGAGTAGTCCACAAAATGTTACTTAGAACAATTATGCTGTCCTAGTATCGGAATCTAAGGCAGGTAATAGCTACGATGATTACAAACCCATTGACGTTAAAAAAATCCCGACCAAAAATAAAAATTTTGACGTTTTCCTGACAATTATAGATATTAAATGGATGTGGTTGTAAGGAAAACGTATTTTTATTTTTTGTCGGGATTTTTTTTTAATGTCACGGTGTTTGTAATCACCGCAGCTATTACCTGCCTTAGTTTCCGATCACGGTCTGAATACAACCTGTATAGTTTTTATAGTATAGTTTCTGGTTACAGAGTACGAACAAGAGGAGATCCTGACGTATGAGGAAGTGGCGCTGTATTACCCGCGAGCGTCGCACAAGCGGCCCATCGTGCTCATCGGGCCGCCCAACATCGGCCGCCACGAGCTTCGACAGAGGCTCATGGAAGACGCCGCCAGATTCGCCGCCGCCGTGCCGCGTAAGTCTCATAATTATTTGTCCTCTTTTATCAGGTAATCGAAACCCAAAGGGGATTTGTCGGGATCTTCGCCAAGTTGGTGGGAAAAGCTATCCATTTGCGCAGATAGAAGCATTATTAAAATGGCATTGTTCATAGGCATATTCATTTGACCTCATCAAGTGCTTTCAAAGCTCTTGAGATCTCATAGAGCGAAAAGCGTTCTTAACTACACCTGAAGTTCGCTCGACACACTGTCTGAAGACTCGGGGACGCCGTTATATTACTAGGGCATGAGATGCCCCCTACTCGACTCTATTTTAAACGCTCAGACATAATTAAAACGCCCTTGATAGTCACTACGCCACTCACTCCGCCGCCCCTCTCGTAATGTATTTCGGTACCCCTATGTCCTCAACGAGGTGACAGCCATAACAAGCGGATTGAATCATTGCCAAGTTAAATTAAGTTCGTGAAATAGCAATATAATAGAGTTGTTGTATACACAGACACGTCCAGAGCACGCAAGGACCACGAAGTCCCCGGCCAAGACTACCACTTCATCTCGCGCACGCAGTTTGAGGCTGATATACTTAACAGAAAGTTTGTCGAGCACGGCGAGTACGAGAAAGCATATTACGGTATGTATTATGTATTACATTTTTACGTACTTTCCCCAACATCATACCTAACGTTACTATGAACTTTGTCCACCATTATCATGTGCTGATTGTTCCGAACTATACACATTACACATACACATAACATTGACGGTACTTCTACTTCTATATCTTTTCAGGTACATCACTCGAAGCGATCCGTGAGGTAGTGAACTCGGGTAAGATCTGCGTATTAAACCTGCACCCGCAGTCGCTCAAGATCTTGAGGAACTCAGACCTCAAACCATATACGGTGTTTGTCGCGCCGCCCAGCCTTGAGAAACTACGACAGAAGAAGATACGGAACGGAGAGGCTTTTAAGGTAACTTAATAATGTTAAATAGTCACGAAATCTTTGTGAATAAATGAAATATTATACAGGTGTATTCAGACCGTGATCGGAAACTAAGGCAGGTAATAACTAAGGTGATAACAAACCCCCTGGCGTTAAAGAAAATCCCGACAAAAAAATTAAAAAAATACCTACCTTAGTTTCTGATCACGGTCTGAATACACTCTGTATATTGCATCTCATCAATTATTAGAATTAGATATTAGAAATAATGTTAATAGTCAATCGCATCATGAACAAAAGTATTTTAATTTTGATTCCTACCTACAGGAGGAAGAGCTAAAAGAGATAATCGCGACGGCCCGTGACATGGAGTTGCGCTGGGGCCACTTGTTCGACATGATCATCATCAACAACGACACGCAGCGCGCCTACCAGCAGCTGCTCAACGAGATCAACAGCTTGGAGCGCGAGCCGCAGTGGGTGCCGGCGCACTGGCTCAAGCACACCTAGCGGCCCCCCCGCCCGCGCACCCCGCGCACCTCGCCCCGCGCACGCACCCAGCGCTGCCAACCCAACGGACTCAGTGACTCTCCCGCCTCGCGTACCCGCACACGGCGCTGCCAACACAAACTCAGTGAATCTGTGCCCGACGTTGTCTGTGCGCGAAACGACGCAGCCTGTGCGAGGAGAGATTCGGTGTTCAAGCTGATATTCATGTTTGAGATGGTGACGCGGATGATCCTACATTCGCTCGTGGGGTTCGTGAAAGCGTTGGTGCCGAGGGTCCTCAGGGATCTGCTCGCCTGGCGGAGGGACCCCGCACGAATAAACGCCAACCGATATACAGATGTGTTCCCAAATTGTTTAGTTGATAACAATCTGAAGCGAATAATGGAAGAGAGATTATTTTCTTAGCTCCCGCCAGTTCAGACTATGTCGGACTGTTCTATACGATAGGATATCACCTCGTACTTCCAATTATGGACCAAATGGCTATACTAGTTTCGACGTAGTTTGAACAGGATTAATGAAATAATTGATCATTCCATTGTATGGGATTGACGCGACATATTGATTTTTATTGTGCGGTGCAGTCGAAATATTTTATACGCATAGAAGGACGTTGTAGTCGATAGTCGAAATAAGTATGTCGAGACGCCTCGTTGTTATAAACGATTTCGACTGTACTTAATATGTGTTTGTGTTTATTCATTATGTTACCAGGGTTGCCGATGTTGTGTATCCGGAAACCATAAATTATTTTTACCGGGTTAATATGGTTTATAGCAATATCAAAAACAATTACTGCATTTTTGTATAAATAATCCTTGTTTATTTCTAGGCAACCGTGGATAAGAGCGCAAAATAGTCCAAAATTATTAGTAGAGTAAACAAAATTAAAAATACTGTTTAGTATTTTTTTTAAGGAATATTAGTTCCTTGTGTTATATTTGTAAATTTTGGCAACCCCAAAAATATTTCATTATAATAATAAATATACAGTGACTGCCTTAAAAATAGCTATGGAGTTATTCCCCATTGTTCTTGAAACTAGTGTAAAATTTAGGGTTGCCATTTAAAACTCGGCGAAATTGTCTATGACCTATTTTTAGGAAATACAATTTTAATACATTCCTTTATGGCTTTACTATGTATTTGTGACTTTAATAATTCTTCGTTAAATATTATTTAAATAGGTATAATTTACATTTCTCTTTGTGTAGCTACCATGTAATAAGCAGCGAGAAGGTTTGGGTATTGTGAAAAATATTTAACAATTATGAAAAAATGAACTAAAATATGTAATGAAAGTTATATCTTGTAACTGTTACCCAAAATAATTTTAATTTTATATAATGGTAGTCAAGTTTTCTCTTCAAAATTTTTATTCGATACATATAGATTGTCATCAATTTTTCTCTTAAAACTAATTGCCAAATTCAAATAATAAAATGTTTAAAAAAAATATTAAATAACTAGAAATGTTATAATATTGTTGAATTTTTACATTTAAAGCCTACACAAACAATAATGCAAAGGAATTTATAGGTCGTCAATGATTATTAAAAAAATATTGAAAAACATAGATAGTAATAAATGAACTTAATGCTATGGTAAACCGTTAATATTTCTCTATTGCCAAATTTATAAACTGTAGTTTTAAAAAATAGGATTTTTTGAAAATTTTCTCCTGTAGTCTTGTGAATTTCTCGCTAAGGAAAATGACTCGGTGGTAGCAATACAATTAGTCACACACCACATTACACCGCTATGATAGTGAGTAGAAAAGCAATATTTTATATCCATATAATCAAATTTACCTACTGTACAACGACATATCTGTTTTTTATAGTATACCTATTTCAATTAATAATGTTTTTGGCCAACAAATTCATCATTTTGGCATTTTTACCGTTTAAACTTATACCTATAGGTACAATAATATAGTTCATAGACGCGAATCGGTTTTAAAAGGCTTTATACAAAACGAAATGATACGTCTCACGGTAATGTAAGCGGACTACACTGAAAATATATTATTCAATAACTGCTTACCTATACAGAGGGTAGAAAAGAATATTAAAATGGAAAGAAGGAAAGTTGAAATATATAGTTCAGTGTTGCCTGATTACAAGGAAACAAGGTGGCAATATAGCAATCGCAATACAAATGTGAAACAAATATTCTAAATATTCGCTGACAAAAATTAGTTCTATTACACTGTAATTGTATATTGAGGGTAGATAGAATCGCGCGACTCAAATTATTTAGTGCCAAATACGCAGGGCCCCGATGCGCCCGCGGCGATAAGTGTAGTTCCGCATCGGTTTTTATAGTAATCACAATTTATTAAAGAGGGGATCATATTACTTTATATGTTGTATATCACCGTTCCAAGTTTATGTGTACTGATATTATACATGGTATGATAAATTTTATTGTTGGATGTATTATTTTATTAGCTGCGTAAGTCGTGGAAAATCAGTGGAAGCCAGTGTGGGTGCTAAAATGATAAATCTTAATGTTTCACCTTCATATTTATATTATTTGATTTCGTTTCGGGATACATTCTTACACTTTGTGCCCAAGTTTACGAATTTATCCCCAATCGAAGTGTTTTGCGTGAATTTGTCGGGATTTCACAGTATTGATATTATCTTATTTATAAATAGTCCTGTATATAATTTATTAACAACTGAGTAAATGAAATTATAAATAACATGTTAATAGTGAACAATTTAATGTAAATAATAGAGTACCTATTAAATTTAATATCAGATGCTAAGCGTTTTATTAATCACCTCCGTGTGCATGTACATTGGATAAAATAAAAACATTAAAAGAACTTTTCTATTACGATGTTATTGATACAAACCCCGCAGTATACCCAAAATGTCGGCCTAATTGATCGATCGGTATGAATGTATGCAATGCGTTCTAAAGGTCCTCACTTTGGCTATTGTTTCGTGCAAAGTCAGTAGCATCACGGAGTCTGTCTACCCTTGGGGGTAAAAGAAAAGAGCATCATGAAAGATCATAATAAATCAATAAATCCTCTGGACGGCGCATTTTGGTGCTGAATTTAAAAGAAACAAACACCAGGGAAATTGTCTAACGTCACTGTCTATAGTACCGTAGGCTTGTGTGAATCCCATCATGGCAGTAATAATATAGATGTCAAAAATCTGTGTGCCCTTTGACTATATTTAATGAAACTATCGTGACTTCATTGGTGTCGAATTTCAACACTAAGAGTTTAATGAAAGTCCAGAGAATAATATTTTTTTACGAGGTATCATGAAGTAAAAAATTGGCATAAGTATATAAAAACTTCAACTGAATATTTTTTTCAGAATGAAAAATGATAAGCACTACATAATTGATAATCCAGGTAGTGAACTAACTAACACCAATCACCCAAATCAATTAGGACGTTTTAATATGATTAAGTACAACCACGAAATCTATTAAATAACTTGTTAAACCACCAACTTAACGATTAAAATATAATAAAAACGTTTCACAATTAAGATTATCATCTTCATCATAATAAGAACTACGCCGAACTGATTTATTCTATAATATAAATAAAATAAAAAATAAATAGCTAATGAAGCCCACACCTCAAATAATCTTTTATGTCAATTTAAAATTTAGGAGATTTTTATTATCCTTTTAATAATATTTAGAAAGAGTTTCCGTATTTATACTCTTTATTCTTTCACTCAATGCATTTTTTTTTAACGTAATCATAATATATTTTTTTACGATATCATCTAAGCCGTTGACCACTGCCAATCATTAATTACACCGGCACATAAAAAAGTAAGCTCTACATTAGTGGGTAACTTGACTTCTGTAGAGTCTAAAGTCACAAGAAGTAACTCTCACTTATGTCACACTATCGAACACAATTATTTTTGCGATTTTTAGTGTTTTTCGCAGTTTAGTCAAAACTCAAGCCTAATGGAGCAAAACGGACTGCAAATTTGAATGTAGGGCATCAAAATATATGGAAAAAAGTTGGTCTGGTCAAAAGTACTGATCACTTATTTTTTGTGTGACGTTGTTATCTACCCATTGCGTCGATATTGAAAAAGGCGCGGTGAATATTTTTATTATGGCAACACTGTTTTTGACGTTGACATTTATGTTTTACAATCTGTCACCTGTGTTGACAAGTTTGACGTTTCACTTGTGGAAAGGAGCGAAAATCAACAAACATTTAAGAACTCAATTGGAACCAAGATATTGGCTTAAATAATTGTGTAATATCAAAATGCCGTCCATGAAAGTGGAAGGCGACAGTGATGGCGATGGGGATTTGTCCGGAGGCGATACAGAGCGATCTGGGGGCTCCTCCCGCGGCCCCGACAGGGATTCGAGTGCTGAGGAGGCTGATGAACCTGACTCCGATGACTCCTCGGAGATGGACGAGAGTGAGTGCGAGAGGCGGCGGAACGAGTGTCTCGACAACCTAGGTTTGTACACAAGAAACAATTTTGAGGTTATGTTTACAAAACATTAGCTTGATGTCTTCCTTATTATCAGTGGGTTAAGGTGATGCGATAAAAATTGTTTTAAAAGCAATCAGCTGTGTACTTTACTAAAAAATGTGTTATTATCGGAATATGTGGGTCATATAATAATATTTTTTTAGTAGGTCATAGAAGAAATTTTTAATTTGCTTCTGTGAAAGCATTTCTTTTATTCAAAATGATAGTAATTGAAAGAAAATCTTATACTAATAGGTAGATCATTCCTTAAGTATTGTTGTGACACAAGAGTATAATCTCTTGGATACATTAACAATAAGGCAATCAATGTCTGAAGTGTTTCATTCTGATAAGACAATACTAATATTTGCCTAAAGGCTAAAGCATAAACTAAGAAACATTTTTCTTTTATTATCTCCACTAATATAGATTAAATTAATCTCTGACACTAATCAGAAAAAAAAGAAATAAAATCTGATATTTTATACTGGATTATCTTTGCAACAATAATTTTACATGTTTGGTCACATACTAGTATTAATGCTGTGAGTTCAATTGACTGAACATTCAACATTGAAGATGATCTATTTCCATCTTCCTTTACAATAGGCAGTCTTTTCTTTGATGATGATCAATAGCCAAGAACATGTACCACTGGTCTCAGGGCTCTCCTAAATACTTGTCTTTTGTAGGACACTGATAATAAAATTTTAATACTATTACAAAGAATTAATTTAGTTTTGTTGACATACTTTGAGAAGGTTCAAGAAGAATAATTGATATTTAAACATATTTCTTCTTTACACCATATAAACACATGCTCCATACAAGAATCTACTATAAGATGTACTTGTCTATTATTAAGCATTGTAAGATCACTCTATGCTCATAGTTATTCTACAAGCTAATGATCTTAGACCTCAGTGATTTGATGTTGATTGGTGAAATTTTGCTTGAAACAAGACAAATATTATAAAAATTGTTTAAACTTTCAGCAAACCTTGAGAGGCAGTTCAATGCCCTAAGAGAGCAATTATACCATGAAAGAGTCAAGCAAGTGGAACATCAGCTGTCTGAAGTGCGGAGTGGACGCTCACAGGAGTATTTGGGACCATTAAGGAGGCTGCAAGACAATATGAAGATTAGGTAAGATGTTTCAGAACATTAAACTGAAACACATTACATTGTATTGTATTGTATAATAATAAACTATTTTCTGTAAAAGAAGACAGTGAAACTAATATTTAGTATTCTTTGTTTGTACATACATACACTTGCTCCTGTTTTCCATGAGGCGTTAGGCAGAGTTGCATTTCTACACCCATTTTTCACTAATTGTGTATTTATCCTATGTAATGGCATAAATCCAGAATCTGGGATGCTACTGACAATTTCCTCATGGAGAGCTAATATTTTTGTTTTCCAATAAAAAATATTAGCATAACATGTTCTTAGTAGAGGGTGTTTCCTGTTTAAGGAGTTATTTGTAGTGTTTTTTTTCATTTGTATATCATATCTTAGCTTGGGGTAGATCCATTTAAAGATTTTACAATAAAATGTTTTGTAATTGTAACAATAATTGCAGTGATTATGTTTTTCCCCAATGTGCTGCTGTGTTCTGCTAATTTATAGATATACATTTTGTTGTTTGAACCAATGAGGCTAAAATACTCACATTGTCACTTATTCAACAAATGGTGTGTGAATTATGATGATTATCATAGAAAATAATTCATATAAAATTTTGCCCATACTTCTTTGGCACAAATTAAAAATTTACTTTGTAAGATAAATAAAATGGATAAATAATTTAATATATAAATAATGAATTTAAGTGGTTTATTTGATATTTTATGACTTCAATAAATTATTTGTTTTTATAGTGTTGTATTTCTAGTATTCATAGTCATTATATTTCTAATATATTCTGTTTACCGACAGGATTGAAGTGGCTGGTATTCTAAAGCAGATGAGGATTGAAAATATTAAGCATAAATATGAAGCTGAGGAGCAGGCAGCGCATCAGCACTTCAAGGTAAGTCTTGTCTTATAAATATTTTGTTGTAAAAGTGTTTTAGAACAGTACTGATATCAATTGTGAATACCTAATGTATTAAAAATGATTTTTAATATTTTATGATATAAAAAGATTGTTGATCTTTTTTTTAAATTATTAAGATTTGAATGTGAGAAACAGATAAAAAATAAGTTTACCAAAAAAATCTAGTGTAAAATAAAACGCAATCCAGTGTTTAAGCGAAATTCATTTTTACCAAAGGAATAGGTTTGTGTATTTAGCAGTATTTTATAAAAAGTATTTTTTCTACAAACATCTGGTTAAATAATTAAAAGATGATTTCTTTATTTTAATGCTTTTATTTTTATGTTATTTTTAATTGAAGATAATGCAGGTAAGTTGCATGATAAGTATTTTTCAAAAATTCTGTGTGCGAGTTTACTCAAGTTTACCATAGATGTCGCTAGTAAAATTGTATTGCCAGTCCTAAGTGTAAATATTACTAGGAATCTCCAATAGATGGCGCTAGTATGAAGGCATTTCGTTAAACATATTTTTATTTGTTGTTCTTTGAAGTGTGAGAATAATGATAGAAAAAAATGGTAAAATATATCGTTATTATACAAATTTTAATTGTTTTAAAACGCCTTTGTGTTAATTTCGTACTTTGTTTACGTTAATGACTATAAAGTTCATATCGATGTGTAAGTATCTATTGTTTTTCCATCAATGGACATATTTTAAAGAAATACAATCTAAGATAATTTATTCTTAATTGGTATAAAACGTACTCATGAATGCGAAATAAAAGGATGAACATAAACCAAGCTCTTCGATATATTTATACACAGTCACTTATCGATATATTATGTCATACCTATTTTTATAGGAATATATATGGAAGTATAGTGAATATATACTATGCATGTGTGCTTAAAAAGCTTTGAAAAATATTCAAGCTGTGGCCAGTAGGGGCCCTCAGAAAAGACATCAACGCATCGACTTAGCGTTTTGGTCTTGCGAATTGACCAAGCCCAGTTTACAGGCGATTGTTATTTCCAAATTTTCTTTATTTGATCTATATGCAGTGTTTATTGGTTAAAATGAAATTCCTTAATTTGATACATCGATTAATAAGTACTTCATATTGTGGAAAATTATTGAAAGCTGTATTGCAAAAGAAAAACACATTTTTTAATTTCAATGTGTTTTTTATCTACGAAGGTAAAAATAAATTAGCCTTTTAATCCTTTATCTTAAGAAATGGGTTCTTTGTAAGCTTGTATTAATATTTATTCCTATAGTAAATATCTCTTAAACTTAATAAGCGTATTCACATACATACAAACATAACTACACGCCTGTATTCCCGAAGGGGTAGTCAGAGGTGCATTTCCGCATCCTCATTTCGCCAGGTATGTATAAATCCCACGCAATAGGAGATGAGCCTATTGCCGTTTTTCGGGCACAATTCTAGACTCCGCGCTGCTACTAAGAATTTCTTATGAAAAAACTCAATAACACTTTGCCTGACCCGGGAATCGAACTCAGGACCTCTAGATCGCACGGCACATACTTATGCCAAGAGACCACGGGGCAGTCGAATAAGTGTATTCGTGTGACGTAATTATTGAGTGTCGCCTTTCCCGGCCGGTCATAATCTAAACACTAAACATATTGTGTACCTCATATGACATATCGGCTATGAAATATGTATTTCAAATTTATGAAATATATATTTTACTAGCTGTCCCGGCGTACTTCGTTCCGCCTAACAGTCTATTCTTAATTTTTATTTTATTTTTTTATTATGATACCTACTTTTTTTTTGTTTTTTCTAAAATAAAAGATTTTTTCTAATATAAATGTAGCCTAAGTTACTCCTTATTACATCAGCTATCTGCCAGTGAAAGTCCCGTTAAAATTCGTCCACCCGTTTCAGAGATTAGCCGGAACATACAGACAGACAGACAAAAAATAAAAAAAAAGTTATTTTGGTATTATGTACCGTGTATACATCCATATGCATTTATTAAAAAGCGGTTATTTCAGTATTACAAACAGACACTCCAATTTTATTTATTTGTATAGATAGATTAATTTGCAAAACAATACAAGCCATTTAATTATAAACAAACATAGAATGCATAATATTTGAGGAAAAATGAGTGCCTCGCATGGTCTCGTGGCACAAGTATGTGCCGTGGTATCAAGAGGTCCCTGGTTCGATTCGCGAGTCGGGCAGCGTTATTGTTTTTTTCTATTAGGAAATTCTCAGTAGCAGCAGAATTCTCCGCTTATTCCTTAGGTAAATACAGGCGTGAGGATATGTATGTGAGCTAAGTTTATGCACTAATTAACGCAGAAATTATTTTATCTCGAAAGTTCCGCAGCGATGTTCAATATTTCCTTTTTAAACTCGAAGAGAGAGTAAATAAAAGTTTGTTTTACTTTTATAGTAGTACGTGATGAGTTAATTAATTAGATGCTGTGTGTATACCCAGCGCATCTATATGCAGGTTCAAATCCAAGGTACCCATATCTGTCATTACGGAGTCAGGTTTGTACTCGTATTTAATTGGCGCGCCTTTAAACGGAGAGAGAAAATATTACGGGGAAATCTGCATACCTAAAAGGTCTTTGTAAGGTACACATGTATGTATACACATACATGCATAACCTGTCTGTATTTCTTGAAGGGGTAGCCAGAAACAGGGGAGCTTAAGGCGCTTTCCTCTCGTAAAAAAAGGAGGAGCATTTCCGCACCCTCATTTCGCCGGTTATGTATCAGTCCCCCGTAAAAAGGGGCGAGTCTATTGCCGTTTTTCGGGCACATTTCCAGACGCTGTGCTGTTACTGAGAATTTCCTAATGGAAAAATCTAAACGGACGGGCAAAGTCGTCCCGAGAATCAGACCCGGAACCTCTAGATCACATGACATATACTAGTGCCGCAAGACCACGAACCAGTCATAATATGTAGGTTATGTATTATGTATGTCTTAGGTATTTGAAGTTTTCTAGAAAGTAAATTATGGGGATTGGCATTAAGGCGGTCTAACCAATGAGTTATGTAAAATGATACAAAAATATACATGTATAGTAAGCAAAAGCATTAAAAATGATAAAAGCACAAAATTGCACGATCTAATCAACCAAGAATATTTTTCAAAAGCTGTTATAATCGGGACGTTTTCTCGTGCTCTATCCGTTTTTTTTTTGCGAATATAAATTTAGTATTTGTGGTTCAAAGCGTAATTTTAATTTTTGCCATAGTTCAATTAGTAATTTTAAACATCTCAAACCTTATTTGGAGCAAAGGATGCAAGTGATATGTGTAAGTGTGATCGGATATCGTTGCGAGTTGAAAGATGTTATAGTTACTAAGAAAGAGATTTAATTAAATGTTGAACTCGCATAGTATGTGTGAATAGAATGAACTGAAATGTATGAATATAAAACAAGTTTATTTATACGAAATACTATTCCAAATAGTTCAAGGTTATTGATGTCTTTTTTTTTTAATTAACTCAAATTGCAAGAGAAACAGAGAAACTTCAGCCGGGACACGCCCACTATGCTAATAAAATTACGCACAGGCTGGTATTAAAGGCCGTCAGTGTAAATACAGCCCAAATGGGCTGGTTGCTATTGATTTTAGTGGCGCGAACGAGTAAGGCTTCCTTATCCGCGCCTCACGGCCGCCCGGTGACTGTGCTCGCTGATAACGAGACTATTATGTTTATCATCATACAAATATTTCAATGTAAAAGTATATCCATGCATCTGTGCATTTAAAAGGCAATCATTACTGACTGACCGATCTTACACACAGCTCTGACAACTGTACGAATTGCATCCGTTGAGAAAGGATTTTCTGAATTTAATCCCTCTGGGTTAGTTATGTAAATCACCCCGCCCAAAGTGTCATGAAATTTTTGTGACCTTAACATAAGAAATGAATGATTTTGCATATAAATATAGAATTACTATTTTACCCCTTTCAATGTAATAAGTAGTGATGGCCTCGAGGTTTAGGCGCGCGGTCGAGAATTTCGGCGGTCGCAGGTTCAAACCCCAGGTACACACCTCTGACTTTTCGAAGTTATGTGTGTATTCACAGTCACTTGCTTTAACGGTGAAGGAAAACGTGATAAAACCTGCACATCTAAAAAAAAGGTTCTTAGGAATTTCTCAGGTGTGTAGTCCGCCAACCCGCACTAGGCCAGCGTGGTGGACTAAGGCCTAAACCCTCACAGTTGTAGAGGAGGCCCGTGCCCAGCAGTGGGACGTCTCTGGGCTGATGATGATGATGACCCCTTTCAATGTAGTATATGTGGCACGTGTACCTTATTTACATATATTTATATACCTACTACTATAATATTACAGATTACGCGTGAAAACATAACAGATAAGAGTTTAAAGTACCTAATTGGAGCGAATTAATTTGATTAAATGTGAAAGTTTGCGATTGGTTCGGTTACGGCATTATTTCTAAAAAATTAAATCATTAAGTTCATATAATCATCCATTGTCTGCAGTTAACTTTTAATTTTTAAAATAAAAAACAACCGTACATTCCGGTAAAACTATTTTCAGGGACATAATGATCCTGAATAATAGGTTATGTTTAATTATAATATTAAATTGTATAATGAAATGATCGTTTGCCTACCACGTATGCTATTAAATAACAATTATGACAAGCCTGCGCAAGATTAGAGGTTTTAACTTGATAAACCGTCTGTACCTTTAATTGTAAACATTTTTTTGTTTCCATTATGATATATTTTGCCTTTAATATTTTATTCCTTAAGACTGAATTTATTCTTTACTCAAGGATATATACGAGTACATTAACACAACATAAAAAAGAGACCATTCACAAAGTGTTGAAAGGCTAAACATGGCGTTTATATAAAAGCACATGTCGAGGTATTTGTGAGTGCACATGTGTTGTGAACAAAGGGCCTCGTGTCAACGACACTGGGGCGTCGGCGCGTTGTGACGTCACGTCCGGCGGACGCGCCCGCGCCTGCGCTCGCGCAACACACTCGCTCGCTTCATGAATACTGTAAAAAATGTTACGGATGTAAGATGTTAATGATAGCTTGCTACCTGTGCATCGTTTATTATTGAGTTAAATATATTTTAATAACTATTGAATACTAGCTTTTGCCCGCGACTCCGTCCGCGTAGACTTCAGGGTTGGGTTCAGAAAGAAAATAAGTTGTAGTCTATTTATTTCCACAGAGTCCCATTTATGTCCATACCAAAAATCGTTCACATCAGTCAAATTATTAAGGCGTAAAAGCGTAACAGTCATAATAGTTATTTTCTCATTTATAACATATTAAGGGATTTTTTAAAAAAACTTTTAATATATTTCTTATATTGTGTATATATATATCATTTATATGATGTAATGATGTAATAAAAGCCGTATAAAAAAGTTTCATCATTCTAGCTTCAAAAATGACGAATTTCCATACAAACTTTCATCCCCTTTTTTTATTTTACTCCCTTAAAGGTAGTTTTTTACATACTTTGAATGTCATATTTATTTATATCTAATCAACAGCCTTAAAAAATAAGTTTCAAATTTCTAGCTTTAAAAATGACAATACTTCCATACAACCTTCCATCCCCCCTTTCAACCCCCTTAAAACCCCTTTTCCGCAATAAAAAGTAGCCTATGTTTTTTCTCAGGCTCCAAACTATCTGTGTACCAAATTTCATTTAAATCGGTTCAGTAGTTTTAGCAGGAAAGCGAGACAGACAGACAGACAGAGTTACAATCGCATTTATAATATTAGTAAGGATAATAAAAAAATATAATAATACATAATTTTAATGTATATTTATTTACATAAAGTTGCTGAATATAGAAAACGTGTTTAGTAGTTCCTTCTAGTTACTATTTAGAATTTCCAAACGGAAAGACTCGAACAGTCAAAAACATTACATCAAATGCTGTGTTAGCCCATCAAGGGTATCTCCTCCCCACTTTTGCAAACCGGGTTTATGAACCATGGTATCAGTCTCAGCGACTTGTTGCCTGCCTGCAGATTATTTGCGTGCCCCTGTCGATTCTGTTACATTAAAATTTAGTTGTGATTGTGTAACGGAATAAACACAAGAAAAATAGATTAATGTCATTTAAAAGGGGGTCATAAATCGTCGATTATAGGTTTGAGAGGGGTTCAGCTTTGGTCTACTAGGCTGGCCTATTGTGGCTGGGTGAACTTCACAGCCCTCAGAATATACTTTTTACATATATGTACTTAACCCGCACTAGGCCAGCGTGGTGGACTAAGGCCTAAACCCTCTCAGTTGTAGAGGAGGCCCGTGCTCAACAGTGGGACGTATATGGGCTGATGATGATGATATATGTACATATTTTCTCGCGATGTTTTCCTTCATCTTAATGCGATCAAGTGTATGTTTCCAACCCGGCCTATCTATTTTATCTATTGTTACTGCAACAGCAACAATTATTTAATTTTAATATTTATAGTGTGTGAACTTTGTAATATTGCATTCATTGCGTATTCCGTTTCGCCTTAATCTAATTCAGATAGCCGTTCGTGAATTCAATGCATCTAGTTTTGTTGCGTTCCGTAAAAGGCTGTTGACATTGAACTAATAAAACTACAATGACCATGCGTACTGCTTAAATGAATCGTTTTTGTATACCGTATACTCAACTTTTTGGGAAAAGTGAGATATATAGGGCAGTGGCGGTACTTCCATAGAAGCCCAAAAGCGTTTCACGTTAATTAGGAATGTCTAGTTTATAATTGTTTATTGTGGGGTCAGGATATTCTCATTTATATGTCTAATTGGTTTTGTTACATAAAGATTTACAGGCAACTTGGGCTTGTAGGCTTTTATGGAAGTACCGCCACTGATATAGGGGTAGTTAAGATGCGATTCTTAGGATTTTGGTTAGGTTTCCAACTCAGCTACGCGGAAAATTGTTTCGTGCGCCGAGTTGGAAGGCCGGAGACCCGACATATCCTTTTCGGCCTCGCCCGATGTACCGAATAGGGAGTTAAGGGCGCTTTCATCTGGTAAAAAAAGACAAAGGTGTGCTTCGCACCCAATTTACGTCAGCTTTTGTTCTTAGTCCCATGTAATAAGGAGCGAGCCTATTGCTGTGTTCAGGCTCTATGCTGTTATTAAGAATTTCGTAATTGAAAAACGCAATAACAATTTGCCCGACCCGGGAATTGAGCCCAGGACCTCTAGATCGCACGGTACATATGTCGCAATAAGACGAGACAGTTAAGATATTTTCAGATAACTAATATGGCGCAGCAACCCTTACTGAATTTCGGCTTTCGTCCAATTTTTTTATATACTGGCACAGCAAAGTGACTCCACTGTACCTGATGGTAAGCACAGTGGAGTCCAAAAAAATTAAGATAACAATTAGCTTTTTTTGTTTTACAAAAATAGGTACTCGTACATGAACGTTAGCTTATTCATTTATAACATTCGTGAATACGTCTAAATCGTGAGTAAAACGTTACAATATTCAGGCGGGAATTTATTTTGCCTTTTCCCATAACAAATGAAAATATTGCCCCAATACCACGAACGTGTGGGATAATGAAAGTCCAAATACTGATGATTGTTTCTCTGATTCGATCGCCATTTCAATTGTACAACCAAATGTTATTTGCACAATGCTAACTCGATAAGTGCGCGGCGCGGGCGCCGTCTGATCTCTAACAATGGTTAGGTATGTGTTTAGCGGACGTGGTAGGATGTGACGTCACGGCCCGGGTTACCATTGTTCCCATGTGGGTCAGTGGGACAAGATCTTGAAGTATGTGCTAAAATCTGCATACGTATTGTTAAATAACTTTGTTGACAGTTGAAATACAGAGAGTACGCTGTGAGAAGTTTCTCAGAAGCATATCGTACTCCTTATAAAATAGTGTTGTGATTCAAAAGGGAACATTTTGGAGATTTAACAAAAAACTGACTATTTACTTCATATTACTTAAAATTTAATGTCTTTTTTTAAGTGATTTACTACTAAAATTAAAGAAATTAGGACCATTTATTAAACACTTTTAAAAATAATAGATAGTCAAGTTAATTCTTGTTCGACATATTTTTGGTCACAATATTATTGTATTATTAATTATATATGTGAAATCTACCGTGTTGGACTAAGGATTCGGAGGAAGGACTTCTTTTTAATAATATGACGGAGGCGGTGGGAGGCAGTATGCACCGTGTGCTTCACTCCGCCTATGACCGCAACCAATGGAAATTGCTCCTGCGCGGTCGCGATCCTCAGCAGTGAGGGAACGAGGAAGAAGAAGAAGAATCTTTATTAATATGAAAAAGAGCTCGTTACACACAAATGCAGTAGTTAGAGTAAATATTCAAATTTGCAGGTTTCTATTTAATGGTAGTACTATTCAATTTCAATTTGATAATTTTTAATACGTTGTAATTTTGATGAAATACATTTTGTGATAGACTACTAGAAACTGAAACTGTTCAATTGAAAACTTTCATCTTTGGGGCCGTTCAAGTATTACGTAAGTAAACATTTCATAATTATTAACCCCCCCGGCCCCCATGTCAGCAAAAATAAGCAAATATCGTACTCCCTCCTCCTATGCTTACGTAAACATTAGTATACATATTTTGAAATCTGTTCTAGTTTCTTTTTTATTCACTAAATCGGGACAAAATTTTGTTGAAAAACCGAAAAAGAAAATAAATATTGCTTACGTAATCACCATCCAGACCCCCATTCCCCAATGTCATCAAAAATAAGCAAAGAGAATACCCCCCACCCCTTTAATGCTTACGTAGTACTTGAATGGCCCCTTTATAAAGAAAGTAAATTAGGCGACAGAAATTAGTATTGAAAGCCCTAATTTTAAACCATAGCTTTGACATTTTAGAGCTACATGTCAATTGATTTTTTTATTTTTATTTTTTTATTGCCTCAGTAGGCAGACCAGCAAGCGGTCCGCCTGATGGTAAGCGGTTACCGCCGCCCATGGACTAAAGTAATGCCAGGGGCACAACCCAGCCGCTGCCTACCGTGTGGTGAACACCCTTTTTACCACTAATACCACTGTGAAAACCGCAAAGTGAGTTCCTTGTCCGCGCTAACTATTTTCGGAACAAACGTAAATGGCAGCCGAGTAACCACAATCTTTGACGCACATCAACGCAATTAATATGTCTGCTATATTTCAACTTTATACATCATTAACAATATAATTTGGAGCTTCAAAAGCAAGTCGTCAATATTTGGACTGAACTACATTTACCATCTTGGTGTAGGTGTATTAGGATAGCTTCCGCATGAAGAGGATGTTTCAAAATAGCTTTGTAGCATTTCTGAATGTGGATCGGTCGAACATTTTCAGACGGCGGAGGCACCCTTAGTGCCAACTTATAAGAGGGTGCGGTCTAATGCACACGCGTATACCAGGTTTAGGCGCGTGGTCGAGAATCTCGGCGGTCGCGAGTTCAATCCCAGGCACACATCCTCTGACTTTTCGAAGTTATGTGTGTATTCACAATGAATTATCACGTACTTTAACGGCGAAGGAAAACATCGTGAGGAAACCTGCGCACCCGAAAGTTCTTAGGAACTTCTTAGGTGTGCAGTCCCCTAACCCGCACTAGGCCAGCGTGGTTGACTAACGCCTAAACCCTCTAAGTAGTAGTGGAGGCCCGTGCCCAGCCGTGGGATTCAATTAAAGATAATTGTTTTGAACTTAGCATTCATATACATAAAAAAATTGTAAGAACCTTGTAAGTTAACCGGGTCAAGTACTTCATATTAATTTCTTCGGAACGCGAGATAAATTGACGGCCATTTGTAAATTTCATTATAATTTACACAAGCGTTTTCTCATGACTGCTGCTATTATTTTCCGCTGCACTCCGACCTAAAGATCGTCCATCATTTTGTTGCTTCTACGTGAACTGTATGACTCGAGGCAATGTGTCTTGAATGACCGAATAGTGGGACTATAAATTATATTATTGTAAAGGTTATTATAGAAAATTTAATAAAGAATAAATGTTGATATTGATTTCGACTAGGCTGTAGTAATTTATTTGTTTTGGTAATAGTTGGAAGTTTTAGTTTATGAAATTTGTTCGTATATTATGGTATTACATAAATACTATTGACAAGCTTTCAAGAGACATCTCACACTAGGCAGAGCCTGTATCGTGAGATGTTCTTTAGTTACTCGTTTACAATGTAATGTCTCCAGTGTAATTTAAATGTAAAGTTCAAAGTAAAAATTTAAATTAAATAACAAAGCGAAAATAAAAAATAAAAAAACAAGAGGATTTTTTTTTTGTGTTTTTGTTTGTGCCCAAATCTAACGTATTCCTAATTTAAAGTTATATTACAAAGAAGAAACATATTTTGTATAATATATTTTGCAAGGGAAAAAAATCGTAATTTATTTTGACGACTTTCCAAGAAATTATTTCACATTTAAAGTCAGCAGATGATTCAAAAGTATAACATTTGTTTTAATGCACTTGTTAATTTTAATGACTCAATTTCGCAATGGTATAGTTTAATTAAATACTTACCTTTAATTTAAAAAAAAATAGAAAAAATGTTTAAATTAATATTCCAGTAAGTAAAGTGATAATAAATTGTAATTGGAACCCGTCATTTATCTTCAACGTTCGGTGGACTCAAGTTTATACTACTGATTACATTAAAAGTCACCACGTCGATTTACGAAAATTTATTCAATCCGATGAATCATAAGCTGCGTTTTCATTGTCATACCAATTGGAACTGAAATTTGATCGCCCATGTCGATATTATTTGCTTTGATATGCATTAGGTCTTCCGGTTAGTTTTATTTTGATATCATCAGCCCATATACGTCCCACTGCTGGGCACGGGCCTCCTCTACAATTGAGAGGGTTTAGGCCTTAGTTCACCACGCTGGCCTAGTGCGGGTTGGCGGACTACACACCTAAGAAATTCCTAAGAACTTTTTAGGTGTGCAGGTTTCATCACGATGTTTTCTTTCACCGTTAAAGTACGTGACAATTCATTGTGAATACACACATAACTTCGAAAAGTCAGAGGTGTGTGCCTGGGGTTTGAACCCGCGACCGTCGAAATTCTCGACCGCGTGCCTAAACCTCAAGGCCATCACGACTTAGTTTTATTTTAAAAAATATACTTTAATTTTAATCAAATATGCGCTCCATTAGGTACTAGCTAAAACCCTTTGCCATTATTCGGGCAACAACTGGATTCCATAATTTTAAAAAATTTTCATTATTTGATGTGATACATTCATCGATCCATTTTTTGATACATACGATTTTTTTATAAGTGCTGATCTGCAAGTATGTGTTGCATAAATCGAAATACATGGTAATCAGAAGGAGCACAATCTGGTGAATTTGCGGCTTGCAGGAAACACTTCCCTCTGAAGATCTGAAAGTGAATCTCTTACAGTTTTTGCGACGTGTGGGCGAGCATTGTAATGCAGTAAAAAACAGTAGTAAATGACGAAAGTGATATTAATCGCGTTCCATTTTTGATCACTCGAAAAACTTGCATGGGTTTACTATAAATGAGTTACTTCGAATAATTAAAGTGCAAGCTAAAACATGCAACATCGAATATCTAAGTAATTTGCAACCGACGCCACGTGTCGCGACAGCTACTTGACACGTTCCCTCAAAACTAACCGGAAGACCTAATACGTATGGTACGGGTTCGGCTCGCCTTTTCATTAGTTTAAAACAAGATACAATCTATCATATGCAGTATTTTGTGGGCTATAAAAACATACTATAGCAAATTCTTTCTAAACTTAAAGGAAAATTAAAAGAGTAAAGTACATACATACATAAACTCACGCCTGTATCCCCCGAAGGGGTAGGCAGAGGTGCATTTCTGCACCCACATTTCGCCAAGTATGTATCAGTCCCACGTAATAGGGGGCGAGCCTATTGCCGTTTTTCGGGCACATTTCCAGACTCCGTGCTGTTACCGAGAATTTCCTTATAGAAAAACCCAATAACACTTTGCCCGACCCGGGAATCGAACCCAGGACCTCTAGATCGCACGGCACATATTTGTACCGCGAGACCACGAGGCAGGCAAGAGTAAAGTAATGTTTTAAATTCCGCTTAATACAAGTTAAAATACAAATACCAGAATTTAATATATCTTTTGGAACTCAACCAAAGGCGGCCTGCATGACTTGAATTTTATAAAGATGTAATTAATAAATTGTTTTATTTATTTATTTTCTTACTAAAAATATTAAAAACAAATAAACACATATTATTGACGAAATAAAAACAGCATAACAAAGTTCTCAACACATGTCACCACTAAAGCAATTAAGCGATAATAGAGCGTCCGCAACGACTAGATATCCAAATATTTGTGACCTATCTTGTTAAGTATTTGCGCCCCTCGCGCGTGATTATCACTCAGTCAATGAACCCCTGAGGGCAATTAGAGGCGCGCAACAACAAAATGACCCCAGAATTAGTCGCGAACGGTAACACGGCCCGAAATTAGTTCAACGGCCCACGCGACGCGCCGGGTCGTCGAGCCGACCACACCACGTATCCGAAACTATTGCATTATTTATTCATTTATTGTATTTAAAAGTGGACGAAAAGTTAACAGTATTAACGCTCCCTACAAATCTAATGAACGTACTGCATACTGCAGTTTATAAATAATATGGCACTAGCAACGTGTGTTGTAGCAATAGCTTTTGGCGGTTTTTGAAAATAGTTTTAAAATGCAAATAAAAAAACCTTAGTCATGTTCTTGATTATAGAATCAAGCTTCAATATCCATAGGCATATTCTATGGATATTGAAGCTTTTTGTGATTTTAATACGTAGTTTCCCCAGCTATAAATATAGTCATGACCACACGTTAACAAGTGCTGTGTCATTGATATCAATTACATAACTCACAGTTCACACCAACTCAACCCTCCACAAATTGTGTATGTCATATGTATGTTTCCTACGATGATCAAATCAGCGATTAGCTTGAGATAACCTGTTTAAACCCGTTTTTTAGAAAGCCTCAGTGACAATTTAACGACATACCAGTAGCATTGTGTAAATTTGTGGGAGTAATAGTCCCAGTAGTAAGTATTACGTAGTGTAGGACGTCCGGCATCACGATGGTCTGACGACTTGAGAAAGGTGGCGGGTAGCGGATGGATAAGGGCTGCTCAAGGCCGGGATGGTTGGCGCCTACTTGGGGAGGCCTTCGTTCAGCAGTGGACGGCGATAGGCTGAGAATAGAATAGTAAGTATTAGGGTAAAATAACATTCATCTTGAAGTTGACGTCAGTCGAACGTCTGGTCATGGAAAAGGTTACCCAAATCTTGTCTCGCTCTGGTAGTGTGAGTCACGTATGCATTTTGTAAAAAACGCTGAATAATACAGTTACATGGAAACGTGGCTCGGGCTAAGCGAATCACCGCCTTTATCAGTCTGTATCCGCCCAGACAAAAATCATTAGGTACATCTTTAAATGACCCCATTCATCCCCCTGGAATATTCACACTGCAATGCTATACGTTGAATTTTACCAAAGTACCTTTTTCTCGTAACGGTCATCTTACCGGTTGGTGGCACATAAGATCGATCCAATGGAACTTCAGCTTGAAAATTCGGCGGGCTACCCCGGTAAGCCTTCAAGAGAAACAATTTTTTTTTATATTTGTCTGCGTTACCTAAAAGGAGACTGCCAGAGAATGCATATTGAATTCAGTCCACATGTATATTACTTGGTATATAAATAAATACACCCAACAGTCACATACAATGTTCTGACCCCACTCTAGGATACAAGTCCTGTGTCGTGAGTATCAGAAACTACGAGAGACTTTTCGGTCTCACAAACACCCAGACCCGAAATAAATATTTGTGGATCACACAAACGTTTGTATCTTCTGACTTCTGAGATCCCAAAATTATTCTGTTAATTTATGCCTTTGGTATATTTATAGTTTTAGAGAAAACATAGATTAATTGAATAGTATTTTTAATCAGGATTTTGACATTATTAGTGAGTTGAAAGCAACACGAACTGACTTGAAAATTAAATTTTCACCGCCCTGAAGTTCAACCCCGTTGCTCCGCGGGGTAATTTTGAGATAGCAACCTTGAGGACCGGGTCACATTCCCGGTCGAGGAAAAATGTTATTTATAATTCTTTATTATTACATGAAAATGTGATTTATTTTTACACTGTATACCACTGTGAAAATTGTTATTGTATCTTTATATAAAAAATTAAATATGGACTCTTCCATCTCTCATCACTGGACTGATGCCGGCCAGCTGAGATGCTATTTAACGGTACGCCTTAATGACTTATGATAATAGGAAGTATGCCAACCCGCACTAGATCAGCGTGGTGGACTAAGGCCTAAACCCTCTCGGTTGTAGAGTAGGCTCGTTCCCAGCAATGGGACGTACTATATGGGCTGATGATGATGATGAATAGGAAGTAGGGAATACGTGGACCGGTAAACAATTCCACTTCAAGGTACGGCTTTTGAGCTGCGGCAGTAGGTAGTATCTCCAAACATTTCACGTTTATAATAAAATGTAAAAACGTGGTCAAGTCGATCCTGTGATCGACCACCGCGGTTTTAGTTCTACCATTTATAAAATTGCTCACAGAGTCATTGAATTACGCATATCAGCCTCTAAACGATATTTATATTTAAAGCTAGAGTGGTATATCATAACTACGAACATTTCATCCGGTCCGTAATCCCTTACAAAGTACTCTGCGCTGAGTTAATCCCTTATATTTCGTTACGAGATCTTTTGCAGTAATTTATATTTAAGTCGGTACGCTTTTAAGCCTTTTTAATCTTACATATTATTGTATAATATCGTAATTAACAATATCTTGCTTAATATGTTGCTGGCGAAACGTGGGTGTGTTAATATAAGACAACTTGAAACGATACGAATTCAATAAGGCCTTGTACATAGGAATTTCTTAGGTGTGTAGTCTGCCAACCAGCACTAGGCCAGCATGGTGGACAAAGGACTAAATCCTCTCAGTTGTAGAGGAGGCCCGTGCCCAGCAGTGGGACGTATATGGGCTAGTGATGATGATGATGATGAAGGCATTGTATAAGGTTTGATATGTAAAGAACTTTTAATGATGTAATTAATATTAGTTATGAGTACGTACTTCATGAGTAAGAGACCCTTCTCATGATTTTATGCGTCATCATCTATCTTAGGATAAGGACTAGTTAATTTAAGCCATGATTGTTATGGAATTACTAAAGAATGATATAAAAATTCTTTGTTAGTGGCTAATATCTGTGGACTAAAGCCTGACCTTTTTAATAGTAGAGGATTTCCGTACACAGACGTGGGACGAAAAGGGCTGATATTATTTTGATAAGTCGGCTACCGATCCAGGGAATATGTTGTTCTATACGCCTAAAGATCTCAGTTCTTGAAACCGATAATCCTATTATTCTGCAACTATAAATATATTGTGCCGACCCAACGTAAAAATAGCAAAAGGTCAGACATTAGAAGACACATATTAACAGAAAGTACCTGGATGACCGAGCGTTGCTCGGAATTTTTTATTTTTTTTCACATTGTGTTTTTTGGAAATTATATTTAAGTACGAATTACTAATAAAATGATGAAATATGAATAATGTTACTTAACAACGCCATCTGCTGTTGTGTCGTTAAAGCAATTAGTTGCTCACAAAAAATAGTATTATTATTCACCAATTTTTCAGTTGATTTTTGTTATTTTTCTTCCAAATGACATTTTCTAAAAATGATTCCTAGCTAGATCGATTTATCGCCCCCGAAACCCCCATATACTACATTTTATGAAAATCGTTGGAGCCGATTCCGAGATTCCAATTATATATAAATATACCTACCTATATATATATATATATATACACAAGAACTGCTCATTTAAAGATATAAGATAAATAACAGAAATAAAACGAAATAATATTCATTGAACATATAAAATCTCAATTATCAATAAAAAAAATCAATCTAGATTCGGTCACTTCAATATTTAGTTAACCACCCTGTTCGGAAGGCAGTCATCAATGGAGAGGAACGGGTAAGGAACTTTAGTGTTGCTCTTTTCTAATCAAAAAATACTTTACAATATTGATACAAAGATTACATTTTCTGAATCGGAGCAGCTCCTTAATTCAATCACAAACTATTGTATTTAACGGAGAGTCTTGGGCGTTATTGATTTTAAATCAAACAGTCAAACTTTTGGAGGTAGTTACAAATTTAATCGGAAACAATCGTAATACAGAGCTCCGTTCGGTCCGGCGTTCCGAGCGAGAATGCCCTCATCATCGATCGGGCGGTTGTTTTTATACCCTACGTTGGGCGCACAGTGGGGTTGCGACGACTCTTCGACACGGCCGTCCTGATGACCACACGTCCTCGTGTGGAGTGCCTGGAATGAAAGAAAATTCTCGAGCAGTACTCATTCTAGTCGTTCGGCCATTCCTGGCCCAAGTGGGTGGGAATAAAAGGTACTCTGATCAAAATCATTACAGGTTTTAATGAAAATCGTAACAAACTCCTTCTCTCAAAGTTGACATGTTGAACAACACCCATACTCATTCGAATAATAGGAAACTCATTAAAATCACAGTGCTCATAGTCTGACCTCTATCCGGTCTTCATCACGTAACCTCTATCCGGTCTTCATCACGTAACCTCTATCCGGTCTTCATTACGTAACCTCTATCCGGTTACAAACATCAAACCAATCGACCTCTATCCGGTCTTCATCACGTAACCTCTATCCGGTTACAAACATCAAACCAATCGACCTCTATCCGGTTACCAACACAACACCATCCAGATAATCATTTCGAGCCTTTATCAAAATAATCTTAAAATAGGGTTGTTCAACATCTCACCAATATGCTTTCCTTTAATTTTACAGGCTTACAGATTCTTTAATTAGAGAACAATCGGCACCAGAGTCGTAATGAAATGAAAATTGCTCACCAGAGTCACGTAGTAGGTGTTTTCATGGCTTGAATCAGCGTCAGAAAATTGCGGTTCTGTTGTTCCAACAAACGCATCCATTTTTCATCGCTAGCGTCTTCATTTTGAACACGTGGGTCGTCGTGGTCCATCCCAATTCTGATAACGGAGAGTCTTGGGCGTTATTGATTTTAAATCAAACAGTCAAACTTTTGGAGGTAGTTACAAATTTAATCGGAAACAATCGTAATACAGAGCTCCGTTCGGTCCGGCGTTCCGAGCGAGAATGCCCTCATCATCGATCGGGCGGTTGTTTTTATACCCTACGTTGGGCGCACAGTGGGGTTGCGACGACTCTTCGACATATTTAATATTTGATTAAACGACAATTATTTTATTAAATTACGAAAGCAAAAGTATTTCAAATGCATGGACTTGGAAAAATTTATAATTATAATTATCAGTTAAAATACACGTATGTACTGAACTTAGGACTGCTTCAACGATTTCCAGACTGTACCGGTTTCTCGTAGCCTTCATCTTATTCTTTTTACTTACAAACATACTCACGCCTCTATCTCAGGAGGGGTAGGCAGACCTGCATTCACGTAACAATTGTGTTTTTAAGTCCCACGTAATAAGGGGCGAATTTCCAGACTCTGTACTGCTATTAAAAACCTACTGGAAAACCCCAATACGCTCGGAACTTTTTTAATTCAAGGTTTACAAGGTTATGCAGTAAATAAATACACCCAACATACATACATAGTTCTGACCCCACACTAGAATACAAGTCCTGTGTCGTGGGAATCAGAAACTACGAGAGACTTTTCGCTTTCACAAACACTCAGACCTGAAACAAATATTTGTGAATCACACAAACATTTGTCTCGGTGCGGGGATCAAACCCACGGCCACTCGTTTCGCAAGCTGTTATCTAGCCAACTGCGCCACGGAGCACTCAAAATTGATTTGGAAAATTATATAAAAAAATCGAAAACTTGCAGTAAAAGCACAAAGATGAGAATAACATTCTACTTAGGTGTGCTTGGCCGTCCGTGAAATGGCTCCTTTTACATGACATCGGAAAATTGCGTGATGCTGCAAATTTTATAGCAAAGATATATTTTACTCTTAAAGAATTCTAAGGTTTCTATCAGCGCATATCCTCATGTTTATAAATGCGAAAGTGAGTAAAAGTTGATTGTAAAAGTGTTAAATTGAAAAAAACTTAAATTTTTGTACGAAAATTTAATTTCTCTACTTTCTTTTTTAAATCAATATTTCACTTTTTCTTATCATTTTTTATCTTATTATATTATGTTAAATAGTGTTATTATTTTTAGAAGGTATTATTGCATGCATTTGATGAATAGTTAAGGACTTTTTGCCTATATCAACTCTATTGATATTTAATAATTTCTGAAAATACTTACAACTTTAAATAACTGTAAATATAATATAATAGTGTAAATAAGTGAAAAATTGTCTTTACTATTGAATCCATAACAATCATAACAACAAGACGTATTCGTAATTGTTGATTGTTTGTGTATTAGACAATATCTCAACAGTATTCCTTTTTGCATTCTGTATCTTTTGGGGCATTTGAAAAAGTTTTTGTAATTATAACACTATTTAGCTAACAAATTTATAAATAAGGAATAACGTTAATAAACGCATATTAATTATCAAATGAATGAAGTAATGAACAAGTTAATTGTAATTGTTGTGCCACTGCCATGAGGCAGCGTCCATGAGGTCTCGCGGGTCTACTCGTAGTATGTGCCGTATGATCTAGAGGTCCCGGCTTCTATTATTGGATCGGGCAAAGTTTTATTGCGTTTTTCATTAAGAAATTATCAATAGCAGCTCGAAGTCTGGAAATGTGCCCGAAAAATGAGGATAGGCTCGCCCCATATTACGTGGGACAAAAGCAAAATTGGCCAAATACATACATACATACATAAACTCAAGCCTGTATTCCCCGAAGGGGTAGGCAGAGGTGCATTTCTGCACCCACATTTCGCCAAGTATGTATCAGTCCCACGTAATAGGGGGCGAGCCTATTGCCGTTTTTCGGGCACATTTCCAGACTCCGTGCTGTTACCGAGAATTTCCTAATGGAAAAACCCAATAACACTTTGCCCGACCCGGGAATATGGATACAAAAATGCACTTCTGTCTACCCCTTCGGGGAATACGAACGTGAGTGCGTATGTATATATGTAGTTAATTGTAAATACATACATATGGTAAATGTTTCCGTTATGTGCAAGATGTCGGAAATGACAACGGAAAGGATGTCATTACAAGCGTCATGAAGCAAAATATATGTAAATGTTTTCACCTTGGGCCAAATAGCAAAGAATGCCGTTATTGTAGAAATAGTTTTATCACCATTTATTGCGGCTACTTGCAGTTAACACTGCAAAGTTTGAAGTGATTGTATATAGCAGGGCTTCTCAAACATATGGTTTCACGAACCCCTGTTAAAGTTTACAGGTGACAGCGAACCCCTTAAGTCTTAAGTAAAATAATATAATTGCCTGTTGAAGAAAATAAGATTTTTATTTCAAAAGAAATATCTTTTTAATATAAATGCGATGGGTTAGCTTGTTTCTTGTCGCAAATGGAGTCGATTTTAGAAGTAGTTATGGAAAATTTTAACCTAAATTCTAACTCGGTATCAAGTCGATTTCTGTATGTAGTTTTTATTATGACTAGGAGGTATACGAGTATGTGCCGCACGTGCCTGTGTCGCGAACCCCCTGCTGTCGAATGGCGAAACCCTAGGGGTTCGCGAACCCCACTTTGAGAAACCCTGGTATATAGTATGTCTTCCGCATGTCATTTACTTAATATAGGTAGGTACCTAACTATTTTTAGTGATATTCCTTTCTCTGAGTTTGTAGCTTTAATATGCGCATTTTTTTAATTAAAGAAAGATTGTTGTGCTATTAAAATGTTTTAATTAATTTATTTGTATAACTATTCTGTTTTGTATTATGTAGATGGAATTCAGTTTTTGTTTCTGTCTTTATGTGAATTACGTTTTTTTGCGTAAATTATTATTCGTTATAATATAACATTGAACATTACAAAACCCAACTTCCGTAGAGGTAATCTGTTGTCAAATCGCACCTTCAATCAATTAATTAAAATTATAAAACTTCGTCCCTTTAGCAAAAAATATCGTCATTTCTCAATAATTAGGCAATACACGGCAACTAATACAGAATAAGATTGTATGCTTCTTATGATTGCAACTATTTTAATGACGAAATTGTAGTATAGATAATTTTGAAATGTATGGGAATAACGCGATAACATTTATAGTTTTTATATACTTTAATCGTTTCCATTAGCGATTTCGCTAATAGAATGCTACTTTGTTGAGACGACTATGAGTTATCATAATTCATCATCATCATCATCATCATCAGCCCAAATACGTCCCACTGCTGGGCACGGGCCTCCCCTACAACTGAGAGGGTTTTTGGACTCTGTGGAGTACAAAAACTAATAGACTACAACTTATTTACTTTCTGAACCCAACCCTGTAGTCTACGCGGACGGAGTCGCGGGCAAAAGCTAGTCGTAATATAAAATCGTATGTTCCACAGTCCACACTAAGACATTTAACTTTGAGTTGTTTATTAATTTTAATATCTTTATTTTTATCTGGGGTCCATTATTTTGTATTTTAATAAAGTATGAACAGCGACCTTGAAGTTCACAGAGATACAAAATTTGTGCACAGCTTGCCGATGCAAAATAAATGGAAAAATACTTCTATTTAGCCAATTATGCCATTGATCGGTGTTTTAATAACTGGTGGTCTATGTCATGTAATCATAGTATTTTCAGAAACTGCTTGTAACTCTATGTAAAGTAATTGTGGTACAATAACCGTGCTCCATATGATGCGCGTTGGATTCCGCAACGCAAGCAGGCTGCGGCCGCTCCGGTAATGGCGCGCGGTTCTCGGAATTTGCACTACCGTTAGTTTTTATATTGCACCAGCCGTAGCCGGGCCAATAAACTAGACTCGAACGCTGTACAACGCTGTGTCTCGCTTCACGGAGGAGAATAAATCACATTCAACTATTATTATTGGCTTTTACTGTCGTGTGAATTTTGCTCACGATTTTTTAAATCGTTTTTCCCTATGATGTTTTGTTCTGTAAGCTTTTAAAGGTAATTGCACTAACGCTGGATAAGTAGGTATATGTATAACAATATTGATCTGTTAAGGAAAATTTAGTATGGAAAAATGTAATGTAGGATAGAATAGACGTTCAAATTAAATTGTATTTTTTCTCCCCCGGGATGAAAAGTTCGCTTTTAGTCCCTGGCACGCGGGAGAAAAGTGGCCAATTCTCTCCCGGCAAGTCGACACTAAGGCGCATGCGACTATATCACTTTACCTCCCGGTTATCTAGCAACCGTATGTTTATTAAAGCGTTTATTTACTTACGTCACTTTTCTCCCTCGTATCAGGAACTAAAAGCGAGCTATTTCATCCAGCTGGAAAAAAAAGTATACGCACCACGTGAGATAAGAAGGACATTCTCACAATTCGCGGGTGTGTATGTCCTACTTTTCTCCCTCGGTGCGTAATATACTATTTAATAGGTACAAAGACTGACCAATTAAAAATAACTACAAAGCTAAAATAGTAAGATTATTTAAAAAATCGGCTTCTCCATGCAATTCCCTTTGTTGTATGATACTGTTTACTTCAGTTAGCGAGATTACTTTGGTTAGAGAGGTTAAGGAAAGGATCAATTTTCAAGAGAAATGGTAGACTATAGGTTTATTAGACCAAGGAGTTACCATTTTTTCACAGAAGACTGAAGTGAAGCAATGCTGCGGTATTTTGGTTCAGTTTGTTCACTTCTAGCAGAGACTTAATTTGAGTGTCATGGTCGCTCAATATCATTTAAATACTGGCTAACTAAATTAAAGGTAGTTTGGGCTATGTGGTCTAGATTGATTGATTTACTATAAGCAAAATGAATAATACAATCTGTAAAAATGTATGGATATAGATGAACCGAATGAAGTTTGCTGGCATCTTAGCATATGATAGAAATTCCATAAACTGTATATAGATTCTACTACGACTGCGCCAGTAGAATTTCATGATACCGTAACGCTTAAATACATTATCAAGGTACTTTGAAAAAGGTTAAATAGGTAATAATAAAATCAGTAACATGAAAAGAAATTTACTAGTGCGCTCACTTTGTCGTACTGAATTTAATATCACTTGGAATTATAAAGTAACGCTTTTAAAGGTCCCTGAGAATTGAATCTTGTGAGATTTCAATGCGTAAAGTTAATTCAACTTGTAATATTATGTTTTGAACATATCTCGGAGGGTTTAGGCCTTAGTCCACCACGCTGGCCTAGTGCGGGTTGGCGGACTACACACCTAAGAAATTCATAAGAACTTTAACTTTTTAGGTATGCAGATTTTATCACGATGTTTTCTCAGTTGTAGAGGAGGCCCGTGCCCAACAGTGGGACGTATTTGGGCTGATGATGATGATATCTCGGAGTTTTGTGTCAACCATATGCAAGGATAAATGCATTGAAGTTGATCATTAGTGGCCCTATTCCCCCCACACACCCGCCACTGTAACTCCTGTGCTCCAGGATCAACAGCGGCACGCACAGTATTGACGCCGAGCAATGAAGCTCAGCGGATCTAAGGGAACCTAATTTGTCATGATCCCGCAACGAAATTAGTCAGAAATAATATAAGGAGGAGTTGGAAAACAAGGAGTTTGAAGAAGGAGAATTGAAGTTGATTAAATATATTTAATATACTAATGTAAATGGCGTTAAAGATATCCAAAGCCTACGAACATAAATCAAGTTTAAACCATGTTTTTTAGAACCAAGATATTTATTTCCATATTTTACTCAATTTTACCTTTATGCATACCTACACATATATTATGATGCTAGATGATGCGCATGCGTAGCGCATTAGTCTTTACCTACATATGTATGTAAGTCTCCGCTTTTAAAACTTTTAGCGAGTTGTGTTTTGAAAGAAGATTCCTACACAATATTAATTACTATATTAGGTACTCCGAAAATGAAATTCTCTAGTGAAATTATTTTCATTATAATCATCTATTTTTGTTTTCGTAAATATTTCCGTAAGAAATCTAAGAAGTAGAAAACAGTTTCGTTTCATTTTATGAAATGGCTTCGATAAGAAATCTAGTGGTTTAAATTAGTTTATGTGTTTGAAATATCTGTAGATCTAGAGGAACGCAAGTATCTTACTGGCTTGTATGTTAAAGGACGTGAAAATACAGCGTAATTGAATAAGATGCAATTAGAGCTTGGCCAGAAATCTCACTAAGCTTTATGAGGTAGCAAAGCCATTGCTTTACTTTGGCTTTCTGGTTTAGATAAACATTTTGGCAAATCCGGTCCATTCGCACTGTAGTATCCAACACAGAAAGAGCAATCGCTAGACCGCTTCGGAAACTATGGGAGGCTTTTTAGAGTGAGGGAATGGTATAAACTCATACGCCTGAATTCCCGAAAGGGTGGACAGAGACGATTATTGCTGGGTACCGAGAACGAGGCAGTTGTTGCATTACCCACATCAAAGTTTCGTTGGTATGAGGATTTTACCAGGATCTCTTGTTTTACACGATGTCCTAATGTGTGACTGTGTCGCATATGTTCCGATTTCATCCGATGTATTGGTCGGATGAAAGATAAATGCTGTTTTTATTCATAATCCTGTCTACAAACAATTTTAAATAAATAAATAAATGTGAGTGTAACAATTCGAATTTTCCACCTAAGCGATCCTTCTCTACACTAAAAGTGGCTTACGGGTAAAGCTGTGGATATCGATTCCGTCGACGCTCGCTTGAATAATGCCCCTGCATTGGATGACACATCAATATTGTTATAATTCCCGCCTTTAGTACAGTACGCACGTGTAGCCAAGCGAAGAATCGACATACGTCGAGATCAATAGATTGCATTCATAGACTGTAATAAATCGCTTTTATGAGCTGTTTCAAGTATTCATGCTTTATATTGTATGGAGTAGGGTAAGCCAGTTATGATTTAAGTTTTCAGCAACATTGTGAAGATATAAAAACTTCAGCCCAGTATGACATCGAAGTGAATTTAATATGTTTGTGGAACCAATAATTTCTTTCTTATATCTTTTTATACATATGTACTTGCGCCTGTTTCCGCGAAAAACAGTTAGTGGAAAATAGGTGCAGAATTACGAGTTAGTTTTGGGCGTGTGTTTATGTATTCATAGGTTTGTCCTTAAAAGGGATGTCCGTGATGTTTTTATACATCATGTACTCGCCAATTGTGTTCCGAGGATAGATTAAGAACAAAAGGGCAGAAAAGCATCGCTGTCTGTCCCTTCGCGGTTGCAAGTATGATTGCACGTGCGTGTCGAACTTTGACTTGCTGAAAATATTTTAATTTAAAGTGGATTGGATTGGTCATTAAGAGAGCTGGTTGGCAATCAACTACAATCATCCCTCACTAGTGCATACAATTGTGAAGGCCTAGTATAAAATAAATAATAATAATAAATACACTCAACAGTCACATACGTACATAGTAGACCCCACACTAAGATACCAACCAGTCTTGTGTCGTGGGTATCAGAAACTACGAGAGACTTTCTTTCACAAACACTCAGATATAAATAGGAGGTTTAGCGAACGCGACACACTTGTCTTTTTATTACGACGGTCTTCACAACTTATATACGATTATTTATGTTGATCTGTCACTAAGAACTTAGGGGTCTTGCATATAAGTTGAGTACCTGAAATCAGGTAGTTGTTTGTTTCTACGTAAAAGTTGGACTTTCGGCTCATTGCCTGTAGGTACTATTAAACAAAACATTGTGCCTAGTTAAACAATGGTATGTAGTTCCGATACGTTCCAATGTGTGTATCGAGTGCACGGTTGGGGACCGTATCGGTGCCATATTTGACAGCGAGAAATTGCGTTTGGCCGTACTCGGTCACCCAGTTTCTGCACTCGACAGATACAACGGTTAGTAGTAGTTAAGCATTATCTGTGTTCAATTGAGCAAAGATTTGTAATTTAAACTACATACATAGGTACATAATCCCCCGCCTGTGTTTCCTTAAGGGGTAGGCAGAGGTGCATTTCTGCTCCCACACTTCACCAGTTATGTATCAGTCCCACGTAATAGGGGACGTGCCTATTGCCGTTTTTCGGGCACATTTAGACCCAGGACCTCTAAATCGCACGGCACATATCGGAACCGCGAGACCACGAGGCAGTCGTTTAGATAACCTAAACAAATGGCTCATAAACACTTTTACAACGCGTGACTACTGTTTGTCAAACTTGAATATGTGTATCTCTGTACACTGATAATTGTGTACTATAGTATCTTATCGTATGACATTATTGTCAAATTGCTACGAAGGCATCTTGGTAAGGTCTATGTGTCGAGCATCTTGCTTCTTCACCTTGTTTAATCTTGTGTCCTGAAAATCTTGTGTCATACTTTTTTATCCTGTTTTTTTGTCGTAGATGGGATTTAGTTTTTGCTTTTTTTAAATGTACAAATAACGCCCTTTATAATGATACCAAACACAGCACATTTATCTCAAACTTATTTTTTAACACAGTACTTTATAACCGCTAGAGGGCGCCACATTAGATTCAGTGACACGTCATACGACGATCAAGACACTTATAACCTCATACCTCATTTATGTCTAACCCTCTTTCGGTTTTGCCGTAGTCGGGTAAAAATAAGTCTGTACTTACAACTTCGTTGATACCATCGTGGTAATATGTGTCCTTACAATGCCTATAAAATAAGTATATTTAATCGTTTCTTACATGTTCAATCACAATTTTAAAAAATGTGTATTTTTTTTGTACATATGTGTTATATACCCAGTTTCTCACAGAGACAATGTTTTCCTTAACTGTTTTTCGAAATTAACATCTATTTATACACACGTATTACAAGGTGCGGCCAGAACCAAAACTGCAACAATCAATGACTGGCAGCCCCTTTTGCTTCCCCAATTTAATTCTATTTTTAACTGGGGCAAAAACAAAAAATAAATACATACGGGCCACACAAATTAGCAATATTGTTGTTAATTGCAATATTTGAGACCATGCAAGGCGAACATCTGCAGATGTTGCTCTTCTAAGATAATTATTTTAAATAGATCGTCTATATATCATCAATCTCGCTGTATATTATATAATGAGAAGTATCTAATATGCGTCCATATTTTACATAATCTGGGGTTTCATAAGCAGTGCACGCCAAGTCGAGCAAAAAAGCAGCAGGGGCGTACTATCCTTTTCTCGAAGCAATTCATGCCATTTTCGATCCCCTATAACTTCGTTGTGGATAAGACTAGAAAACTGAATTTTCAGATTTTTAACATTTTTTTATGTTTTAAATAAAATTGATTGATTTGGCAATCGCACTAAACAATCTTATTTAATTTAATATGTATTACTTGTGAGATACATTGTGTTTTCATGCGATTGCCATGCCATTCTATTTTATTTTAACATAAAAGATTTTTAATATTAATATGAACACTATAAGATGTTGTTAGGTTAGCAAATTGTGTAATAACTTAACTCCCTTAAGTAGGGACTGAATAAATCGACTGAAATTACATGGATCTCACAACTTTTTACGGTAGAAGAACTGAGTTGCGAGACTTTTTTTTTTCAAGTTTTGTTTTGGATGGCATTTCTTTCATCGTATTATAGATATTGTGGAGCTCTTCGTTTTACATAGAATTATTGTAGTCATTAGATATCATCGTTTAAAAATATCGATACAATCAGACATAAACTCACCCTATTATTCCTGAAAGTTTAACAAGTGCATTTTTGGACTCATATTTCGCCAGCTGTGTTTTAAGTTCCACGTTACAGGGTACGAACCACTCGTTTTCAAGAAGACGAAATCATTTTATTTTTCCGGAGCTTCACTCCAAGAACAATGTTACGAAAAATAAAATACTAAATAAGAGAGTTTTTTTTATACTGGCACGGCAAAGTACCTGGTGGTAAGCACAGTGGAGTCCAAAAAAAAATACCGACCAGCGAGAAACGATATGGTCACCCGCTAGTCGACACAATTATGCCGGCCCGCACAAATGGTTCTTCACGCTTCCAGGATCCAGGATCATAGGAAGGAGGGAACATATCATACAATATGTGATTAACATTAATCTTAAACCTTGCAATAAATTGTTTGGTGCTAGTTATCCATTAAAAGCAAGTCATGTATAAAGATAGGTTTAAGAATTAATGTCGTGTAGGGTTTTTAATTACAAAAAGTATTGGAGGTGATAAATAATTTAATACTCTGTTTTTATGGTTCAGTTGGACTTTAAGCACTTAAGACTCCTAACTAGTTTTAGTTACTGTACTTTTTTCTCTTTTAATTTATTTTTTGATAGCAGACACAGTTTTTAAATCAGTTAACGTTTTGAATGAAAATGTTCTCGAGTTTTAACCATGGGACTAAACACGAGCTTACTTTAGAAGCCTGCGTGCATACTTGACGTTATTAAGTTTTGCTTTGTGGTCTATATTAATGAATGTTTAAAATTAGAAATAAGTTTTGTTATTAGAAAAGAGTTTTATATAATATGTTATGTTATTTTCTAGTACGGGATACATTGTTGTATTTTCGAGCATAACAGCTACTTTGAATGTATTTGCGAGCATAAATAACCACAGAATAATAATTATTTTAGTAATATGTATTAATGTCATTCATCATCAGCCCATATACGTCCCACTGCTGGGCTCGGGCCTCCTCTACAACTGAGAGGGTTTAGGCCTTAGTCCACCACGCTGGCCTAGTGCGGGTTGGCGGACTACACACCTAAGAAATTCCTAAGAACTTTTAGGTGTGCAGGTTTTATCAATATGTTTTCCTTCACCGTTAAAGTACGTGATAATTCAATGTGAATACACACATAACTTCGAAAAGTCAGAGTTGTGTGCCTGGGGTTTGAACCCGCGACCGTCGAGATTCTCGACCGTGTGCCTAAACCTCGAGGCCATCACGACTTATTAATGTCATTAAAAAATAGAAAAACAGCCTACTTTCAAATCTGATTGTGGCGGTATTAAAAGCTTCGATGTTTATTGAATGAATCGACTGTACCTGCATTATGGGAACATCCAGTAATTATGTGGTGTCGACAATGCCGACATGGTTATGTCGACTGCTGACACATAATCGTAATTGCTATTTGTCTCTTTAGGCTTATTATTGAATGTCTGGCGATTATTTTGCCGTACCAGTATAAAAATAAATAATGTTTAATCTTCTACCATGTAAAACATACATACATACATACATAAACTCACGCCTGTATTCCCTTAAGGGGTGGGCAGAGGTGCATTTCTGCACCCACATTTCGCCAAGTATGTATCTGCCCCACGTAATAGGTGGCGAGCCTATTGCCGTTTTTCGGGCACATTTCCAGACTCCGTGCTGTTACCAAGAATTTCCTAATGGAAAAACCCAATAACACTTTGCCCGACCCGGGAATCGAACCCAGGACCTCTAGATCGCACGGCACATACTTGTACCGCGAGACCACGAGGCAGTCATGTAAAACATCCGTTTTTAATTAAAGTTTAAAATTGAATTAAAGTAAAATAGACCTAGATCGTTTTCTCGAACCCTGTACTGTATAAAACACGCAAATTTGTATAGATTTAGGTCACCTACATTTTCAATGCCGTATTTAATCCCCTGACGTAACAGAAGTTGTTGGATGAGAGAGAACACATATGAACACTTATATAAGGCAGTGGCATGAATTTCGACTGTAATCACGCCCTTTGATGTTAAGGGGATTAAGACCTATTCTATTAAAACCCACGCTGTATTGACTTAATGACGATCGATTGTTTGCTATCGATGGTTTTTTAAATTAAGTTTCTAGCCACGAAATGGAATATTCGAGGTGGCTAACGAACTTGGTAATTCATTGCTTGCTTTTAAACCTATGCAACGAATTATTAAGGAGTTATCGCTCCATTTATTTCCAATTTATGTAATACGTTTTTTTTAGGTTTTTTGATCAATTTATTCATGAATTATGTTGCTGTCCCATTTATTACTATGGTTTACTCGCCTAATTATGGATTCGTGTCATCAAAGTAGTTAAAAACCAAAATCCCTCGCCAACCTTACATTTTTGGGATGAATAAGAGGCCTATAATAGTTTACACTTTACAGGATCAGATCATTAGTTTTGGCGTTTGATTACGTTATCAATACTAAACATTACTAAATATCTTACTTTCATATTTATATTAATAATTAAGTGTATAAGTATATAATTGTTTTCCTACTTCATTTTAAATAATTAAATGTGTTACGTAAAACTTTGTCTGTCGTTAATGACAATGTGCTATCAAGACTTATTATTAATTGCGTATGTAATATGACGCCTGCAAAGTATCCATTAATGAGATTTTGTTTTGAATTATTAAATTTATTCAATCTTTACAATTTATTCATTTTAAAATTCGTAATGATATCTATAATAACGATTTTAAATAAATGAATATATCAATACAAATTTCTCCATACAAATTGCCTCCAAAAACCTAACACCGCGGTCCACAACACCACGCATCTCGCTGAATATAAAGCAGTGTAAAACCGCTTCGAGCGCAATACATAAAATCCATTGTATTACGTGTACATAGGTGGGTGAACTCAATTAAATTAGGCGAGTACGGAGCGGCGAGCGCTGGGCTGCCAGCCTGGCGTTTATAAATAACTCGAGTACATAGCGTCGGGGTACTGGTGCGCTGCCACGTGGCCTGAGATATCGGCCTTCTGTACCGACTGTGCCATTTTCTCATACAATTATTTAGATAAATATAAAAATCTAGGCTATTTCCTCGTCAAGTAGGTTGGAAGTAGGTCTGGAACAAAAACAAATTATTTACAATTAATTTTCATTGTATTGATGGTATATATAATGTAAATTTTGTATTGATTCGTAGTAGGTTGAATGTCCACGTGTTAAACGATCGTTTCATTTGCCAAAGATGTCAACGACGCTTGGCAGTCCTTATGTAATCGTCTGTCGCCTGTTAAATATTATATGGTTTGGAATTCTTCACGTCTTAAACAATATTCAATTTTATTTTAATACTGTCACGATACCATTCTTAGCCCCATTCGTGATGATCGTCTTCTATTAATAAAAAATGTGTTGTCTAAGAAATAAATAAGGCCAATCGGAATATGGCCCAAGTCTAAACTAATTGGAGACTGACAAGTGAAGATCTATTTGCATTATATAACAGTAACAAGTATGTAGTAGACAATTTTTAATACAATGTCTACGAATGTGCTTAAAAATCTAATAAAATCCAATTAGTTATATTAATTTCTTTTTTATCGTAAATTATGAGACGACTATTAAAAATTCTCGAAGTGCAATGGAGTTTCTTCATTGTCAATTAACACGACATTAAACTAAGAGATTTCTGAACGTTAGTAGTTATAATACACGTCCAAAGTCATTAAAATTTTATTTATTTGTACTAAATGAAATTAATATGCAAAATATCAGTAGAATATATTAATGTCGCATATTTGTTCACTTTTAAATAAAAGTTTGTCCGGCAGCATTTCTACACCGGATTGTGTTGACGCTTTACACCACTGTTTACCAAGTTATCCGCTAGATGGCGTAACGAGTCATAAAATATTACACGCCGAACATTTTTCAGGTTATGTCTTGTTGAATTGATGACTATGTCAATACTGTTATTTACTATTATTTGTTTTAGATTGTGTTTTCAAAGTTATATAAAAATGTTGTCAGTAAAATGTTGGCAATGCAATGTATGTTCGATTTAAATAACTTCTCTCACGTGCTATCTAATCTCGCAGCTGGCACCTAAACCGAGATAATATATTATGTATTCAATAATTGAATGCGCAATTACTCGTATATGTCACGTTTGATTTACGTTAAGACGTGCCACACATCTCTAGAATGTGTATGCATATATCCTTATAACAAAAAAAAAACATTATGGTAAATTCATTGAATTTTTAATAAGGTTTATTAGTGGGAGTATATAAGTATTTCGCATAGACACGCACGATGCACGAGTTTGATCTGTCGCATCGAGTTATTATTAGAAATGAGTGCTCATGACTGTCACAGAACGGAATTAGATTTTACCTATTGTGAAATAATTTAGCTTAACACACGTTTATAGTATCATAAACTTATATGAAACATTTAGATGTTGTATAAATTATCTGTAAGATGACGCAATAGGGTCAAAACTTTATTTCTTTAATGACGCGTCAAAGGTTCCGAATAATAAATGGATGTTGGCAAAAAGGAACGACAAAATGGCGGCCGTCCGTGGCGCGTAGCGTTTCTGAAAGCGTCTACGGCTCACGTCTGTCCCTCTCGCACGGTCGCGCTACGAAGACGAGAGAAAGGGACGGGCGTAGTACCCTGCGGGGCCTCGTGTGTCAAGGTGACGTACCCTCGAGTGCGCGCGACGAACTTGCGCCGGCGCCGACTTGTAGGATACGTATTTGATGGATTATGTTTGTTATAACTCCATTTTATTTCAGTTGTATTGCGTTTTGATCGCGTTTGATTAACGTATGGGTCGGTTTTTACTTTGTTTTATCCCACGATGGTTTTACATTACCTACTAGCAATAATATTAATTTGTTTATTCATACATTTAACTTTAATGACATGTGATTATAGCTATGTATTAGATTACATAAACAAACTTGTACAAATCACCTCCTATTCATCAATATTTGACGCATGACGTCATTGCTTTAATTACCGTCGAAAGACAATTACGAAAATATCGTCAATCAACTAATTGCAATGTTTGATTAAATGAAATCAATTAACCACAGTAAATACGTTTGGAATTGTATTCATTTCGAAACCGTGCGGTTTTGCAATGTTTCCAATTTACATTTGATGCACTCGACGTCTGAATGTGTGAGTAGATATAGATAGTGCCATCACGAGATGAATTTAGACGATAAAACGGATCTGAATTACATTTATTGTCAATTCAATGGTCTTTTTTTATACCTTCGTACTGTATGCTAATTGTGTTCGAGTATTATTAACTTTTTTTAAATGAATATTGAATTTCGATACTGGTCTAAGTTTTTGTGTTATTAAAGCAATTGTTGCCTTGAATTTTTAGTACATGGTTAAAAGATAATAGTTATGATTAAATTCACGCTTGGTCTTATTATTATTTGACTAGAGTGATATGCTTTTTACTGTCGGAAAATTTTCTCGGAAGGAATAGTTAAGAATTGGAAGAGACTGCAATTAATCAGCAGCCCCCTATATTATTTCCATACCGATAAGACATGGGAACATTGGAAAAAAGAGGCAATGGCGTGTGGAAATGTTTTAGAGATTGGAGACGCGCCCACAATTCCTTTGATTGCGGGCGACATAAGACCATCATGGTGTAAACAGTTTGCACTTTGTGCTATAACTTTGAAATAACAAGACTATTCTCGGGTCGACCTTTAAGACTATTTTAGCCAAAGAATTAAGCGCCTTCTAGTTAGACATTAGTTTCCCTGCCTTTTATGACGTTGTATCCTTGGAGTGAAGCATGAAGTAAGCATTTGAAATGGGCGGTGTAACTGTGTCACATTGTATTTACCGTTAAGTGCCATTGCAGTCACTTTAGTTTACAAAGAGTAATCCTTGACCAGTTAGTACTACTCGTCAGAGCAGTGTATCGTTTATTATGATTCCTCAAATTTCATATAATGCATAGGAATGTTGTTTTTTTTAAAGTTAATTTATTGTACAACTTGTCGTAGGGTCAGAAAATTAATCATATTTATAAATATATTTTATTTTCTGTGAATTACATATCCTCATGCGCGTATTTCTCTGCAGTAGGCAGTAGTACTCTGTAGTAGTGCAGCAAATATTACGGTTTTTTTCGCTTCCATTTACCATAATACTTAATGACTCTAAAGATAATTCATCACATAAATATAATAATATTTGTATAAAAACTGCATTAATACGTAATCGTATACATACTGTTATTACTCTTTTATTAAAATTTTACGATCTCGGTTTTTTTATTCATTTTATTTTTAAATTTAACCTTGTGCACTTACAACTACCTTACGTTTCTTTTCTTACATCTCCATCCTTGGTTGGCTGTAAGAGATCGCTTTGTTCGATAACACCGCCTTTTGTGCTTATTAAGCCTACTGTACTCCCTGTAGGTTTCCTCTTATGTGTACTAGGGATGTTATGGATATGATATTTCGGATCTGGATACGGATACGGATATAGGAATAAAATTATATCGGTTTCGGATACGGTTACGGATATGTAATTATTTCGGATTATCCGTTAGTTTCGGATAATTTCGGTTACGGATATTAGGTTGAAGTACAATATAACTGTTTTCGACACTCTTGTAAAGGTATTAGCTGTTTGGATGTTTTTGGTTTTTATTGCTTATTTCGTTCCAGCAATAAAATATCTTAGTACTATTCACTGTGTCTTGGATTTTATATGAAGTTTCAGTGAAGGCACTACGCCTTCTTTCCGGCTAAAGTTTTTATCACACTGTTTACATTTTGTACAATCTACATTACCTTGATTAAAAAAATGCCCAAAATTAAGTCGATATTGGTCGTTTTTTGTCTATAAAAATCAATTTAGTACTTTACACAAAACTTTCTTAAACTATCCGAAACTTCTAAAACGGATACGGTTACGGTTACGGATATATATTTATTTTGGATATCCGATAGTTTCGGTTACGGTTACGGAGCTCCAGAACATCCCTGATGTGTACAATATTTTTTTAGATAAATAAAATTTGTTAGTCTTTTACCAGTTAATTGCAATAGTTACTCAATCGGTGTATAAAACCGGTTGCCTGAGGGTGTAAAAGCGCTCGGATGTCAAGGGTTGTCCACGTGAAGGGTTCTCCAAGCACAGGGCAGTCCCACCGGCAATGTGAACGAGATGAGCAGTACGCATTCAATACATCATGTGAGTTGACACTCATCACAGTGATGAGTCTGACTCGTATTTTGAAATAACATGCTTGTACTCAGAAGTGTATATTTATTTATTACCACAAAATTGACGTAGGGGCCATTCAAGTTTTACGTAAGCATTAAGTGAGGCTTTGCTTTGCTTATTTTTGATGACTTGAGGGATGAGGGGGGTTTTGATGATGAGTACATAAGCCTCGTGGTCTCGCGGTACAAGTATGTGCCGAGCGATCTAGAGGTCCTGGGTTCGATTCCCGGGTCGGGCAAAGTGTTATTGGGTTTTTCCATTAGGAAATTCTCAGTAGCAGCACGGAGTCTGGAATTGTGCCCGAAAAACGGCAATAGGCTCGCCCCCTATTACGTGGGACTGATACATACCTGGCGAAATGTGAGTGCAGAAATGCACCTCTGCCCACCCCTTTGGGGAACACTGGCGTGAGGTTATGTATGTATGTATGTACATAAGCAATTTTGTCCTAATTTTTTAGTAAAAAAATATAATAGATTTTTAAAAAATGCATGTATTAGTGTTAACATAAGCATATAACTTTTCTTCCTGCTGCTTTTGCTGCCATGGGGATCGGGGGCTTAATGGCGAAAAATTTGATTACGTAATACTTGAACGGCCCCATATCAGTTAACATCAGAATTTGCACACTAAGTGCACTTAATATACACCTACGTTTTGCCTGTTATATTACAATAGGGAAAAAACGAATTAACATTTATCAAACTCATTTCCAAGCTTCATTTAATTAAATATATGAAACGAAAAGATCAAACAACCCTGAATATGGAACGGAATCCGGGATCACTTGGTTACACGCCCCAACTTATTACCCAGGGCCAATGAGCTCGTTACATTGTAAACACCAATTATAATTAGAATTTAATCAAACTTATTTGATATAAAAGTGAGTGATAAGATAATTGGTTTGTCGACGGGATTTGTCGTTATCGAAGTTTCGGTTTCAAATCTAAGTAAATTCTTTGACATTTTTTTAATAATTCATTTTTATTTTTGTGGATAGGGTGCCTTACGCCCTTACACAAGTCAATATATACCGTGACTTTTTTGTATTGAGGCTTATGATTGCGAGTTATTTAGTAAGAGGTTTATAATTGTGTGCAAACTTAATTTTCTTTATTATTATTTTTCACTTTTAGTATAACTATTTTATAATTTTTACCTATACTCCACCTGTACAAATGGAAGGTTGCTGGTGCTTAAAGTTCAGGGTTACCTTTTTTAAGTACCGGCGCTCAATTTTTAGTTTTTAAGTTAGTTCATAAGATAGCTCATAGTTCATTGTTTTTGTCAGAAATTTTGCTTAAATAAATAAATTAAACTCTTTATAATTACCTAAACATTTCTGATGACAAATGGTACGATTCTGTAATATTCGTATTATTAGATTTTTTTAATCGGTTTTATTCAGTGGCGGTACTTGCATAGAAGCCCAAAAGCCCAGTTTGCCTTACAGCATTCCGAATAATAATCTTTAAGATTTAAATCATTATTTAAAAGAAGCAATTTGACATATAATTGAGTATTCTCAATTATCCTCCTGACCCCACAATAAACAACTATAAACTAGACATTATAAAATTAACCTGTAACGCTTTTGGGCTTCTATGGACGTACCGCCACTGGTTTTATTATAAAACTTGTTTAATCAAAAGTTGAGGTACCTAATAACACTTTTCAGAACCTCAAAGGAGGCTGAACAGGACACATAGGCGTTCTAAATATCCGAACCATTACAGAAACGTCAATATAATAATCGCAATTGCCTGACGACGATGCATTTATCTTACGATTTCTTTTAATATTAACGTTTGTTAATTTTTAATTTGTTTACGTTTGTCTCGTAGGCTAAAAAACGGCCAAACAGCTGAAAAAAGGGAATTTTTTGAAGGGTCTAGATAAAGTGAATAGAAATCTCATTTAAAGACATTAGTTTCATTTTCACGACACGCTTTGCTAATATAATGTTTTATCCGTTATTCTTACTAATTTGAATTAACCTGACCTCGGACTTAAGTAAGCTGCAATAATAGGTTTTATTCCTTGCATAGATAGTTGCGATGCAGGCAGATATACAAACTCCTCATAAAAATTGCCCATAAACCTCCACTCATGATGAGAATAATTTATCAACATGAATTAAGCTTGAAGGCGGTCGGATGTTGTATGAGTGAGTCACGAGTGTCGGAGCGGTGCGCTCAGCTCGCCTTTCCGTGTTTACGCACAACGATATAATATTTCCATTTACATGGAAATAAGGCTGATGCCACATTGATCGCCTGCTAATGTCTATTGAATTGTGACCTATTGTAAGAAAAAAGGATACTAGATGATGTATGTATTGCTAGAATTTTAAGGCGGTTGTATGATACGTTGTTGCTATCATTATCTTAGGAAGGTCAGTTTTAAGTTTTAGTTAGCTATTTTATGTATGGCTGCCTCCAACATAATTATTCTCAAATCAATATGACAGAAATCACTAAAAGCCAACAATTCGTATTAAAACATACAATTAAAGTTATTAAAAATGAAAGCTATTTAACATAAACAAAACTACTACAAATAGTAGTTTCCAAAGACATTGATGTATTTATTTAGATTATTACCATATTATAATTATCCAATGGAACTTATTAGTATAATAGAAATTACGTATTTATATAGATATACATACATACATAAACTCACGCTTGTATTCCCCGAAGGGGTAGGCAGAGGTGCATTTCTGCACCCACATTTCACCAAGTATGTATTAGTCCTACGTAATAGGGGGGCGAGCCTATTGCCGTTTTTCGGGCACATTTCCAGACTCCGTGCTGCTATTGAGAATTTCCTAATGGAAAAACGCAATAACACTTTGCCCGACCCGGGAATCGAACCCAGGACCTCTAGATCGCACGGCACATACTTGTACCGCGAGACCACGAGGCAGTACCTATATAGATATATTAAACACTCACATCCATACTTAATATTATAAAGCTGAAGAATTTATTTCTTTGATTGGTTGAATAAAGGCTCGACGATATTATGTAAGTACAGCCAATAGGAACGGACCATAAATGAAAATCGGGAAAAAATATTCCTTTGAAAGTCTAAAGTTTTGCATATTGCCTGTCTGAGGCTTGGCTCAGTGATGTTTCGCAGACTTTATATGCCTAAGAAATTCCTTGAGAAGAATATGGTTACCTCGTAGTGTTTTCCTTGAAGAACGTACTTTTCAAATTTATTTGTGTATTCATAATAATAACTAGCATTAATATTGAACATAAAACTTTTTATAGAGCTGAAAATTGATCTTATATAGATTGCAAAGGCAGCTTTATTAACTGTGAATACATTCATATAACGTGTGCAGTAATAAAAGCAATTGTGAATGTCCATGCGTAATCATGGCCTTGTAGGAAAATCCCTTGGGATATGTACATATAAATTTACATAATAATATTATCGGAATGTGATACATGTGTGTGGGGTCAGAAATTACAAATATTTCCAAACACTCTACCGGAGACCGTACCACGCAATTTTGAATTTTCTTATATTTAGCCTAATATTAGCATTAAATTAAACAGCCCCGTGGCGCAGTTGGTGTCTAGCCACAGCACACTTTGTAGTCATATAGATACATAAGTATTTATTTATTAGAATAGAACGGTACAGACGACTCACACTATTTATACAATGAGATTAATTAATAATATACTATTTTTCTCATGTTAAACATAGAAATTAAATAAAAAATAAATACACCCAACAGTCACATACATAGTTCTGATCCCACACTAAGATACAAGTCTTGTGTCGTGGGTATCAGAAACTACGAGAGACTTTTCGGTCTCACATACACCCAGACCCGAAACAAATATTTATGGATCACACAAACATTTGTCTCGGTGCGGGGATCGAACCCACGGCCTCTCGTTTCGCAAGCTGGTGTCTAGCCAACTGCGCCACGGGGCTGTCGAAATTTAGGAATGCATTCACCGCTTGTCCAACCGAATAGCTTTCTTGTTAGTTGCTGATTTGATTCCCAGTTACATTAATTTTCCAATACATGTACATATGTACCTATTCTAAAAAAAACTATCACACATTTAAATAGCCAAGGAAATCGCCTCGAGCTATTGCTTGGCTATGTAAAGTTCATTCATCTCTGTTAGACCAGCGGAGTGGGCTAATTCCACAGTCCGACTTTACGGTCCAGTTCCAACAGTGGGACAAATAAAGCTTCATGAATATGGTAAACCCCACTGATTGAGTTTAGAGCATACACAACCTCATGATTATATTTCCTAAAGTGGTAGGCAGAAATTTATTTCTGCAGCAACATTTCGCCTGGTATGTATAATATTACCGTTTTTATGGCACAAATCCAGACCCCGTGCTGAATTACCTCGTGGAAAAACACATTAACACTTTGTCCGACCCGAAAATCGAACCCGGGATCTTTAGATCGCACGAAACACACTTGTGCCGCGTGACCACGAGGCAGTCTGAGTCAAAGTTTAGAGCATACATCATCATACATCATCAGCCCAAATACGTCCCACTGCTGGGCACGGGCCTTCTCTACAACTGAGAGGGTTTAGGCCTTAGTCTACCACGCTGGCCTAGTGCGGGTTGGCGGACTACACACCTAAGAAATTCCTAAGAACTATTAGGTGTGCAGGTTTTATCACGATGTTTTCCTTCACCGTTAAAGCAAGTGATAATTCATTGTGAATACACACATAACTTCGAAAAGTCAGAGGTGTGTGCCTGGGGTTTGAACCTGCGACCGCCGAAATTCTCGACCGCGCGCCTAAACCTCGAGGCCATCACTGCTTCAGAGTTTAGAGCACTACAATTAAATCTTTAATCTTAGCTTTCTCTCCAAGTCTGTGTTACTGTGTGTGTCGACGCCCTTAGCAGATTGTTGTGAAAATACGCCGTGTAAGAATTCCCGGAACGCACCTCGACTGTACTCGCAATAACAATATTGAAAACTAATTTATTTGTGCTTTCATATCATTAGCCCATTCGTTGTCAGGTTTATAAGTTTTTTATTTATACTTACTTGGAATTGTTTTTCTGTTTCAGCCCTTATTAATTTAGGTAAAAAAACATCGAATTAATTACGTAGAAATGAATCTTAACAACATTCAGACACGCTTATTGCTGTGGCCCCGAAGGCCTAGGCATATTTGCCCAGTTATATTTGTTAAAAGATTTTTTTAATTAAATAAAAAGCAGAGATATTTTAAAGGTGTTATATGCTAATAATTTTATGAAACACCATCTTTTATACGTCCGGTAAAACGGCTTATGCCAAATTCTATCGTTATGATCTACTGCAAACTACATAACCTTACTATTTCTAAAAGGAATTCTAAGACATGCAGCCAGCAGTGGGCTGTATATGGGTTGATGAAGATGATGAGGCGGAGTTGTAATGTTACACCAACTTTTTGCCAGCTTATATCCCATGTAGAAGGGTCTATTAGGGTTAACTGAGCCCATTGCTAGAGTTTATGCTGTTAATATGAATGAATGAATTTCCTAACTGAAAATGGTAATTAATCAATAAGTAAAACCTACATAAAAATCGAACTAAGAAAAACTCACACGCGCCAAATTGTAGCACGAGATCAAGCAGTCAATACCTGAATGTTATTGTTTATTAATTGAAAATCTTCATAGCAATTCTAGCTATCCTCATAGCAATAATTATTCTCACAGCTTTCTTTTAATAAAGACTTTTAACATTGATTTTTAATCCCACATGTTGTATTCAAAGAACAAATGTTACTGTATCAATATACCATATACCTATTGTAAACAAGAAATAGTTCTTTGAATCGTTTCAAGGAAAAATAACTTATATGGCTTTGATGAATAGAGAGCCTTTAATTGGAAAGGATCGATCCAATGCTTTGAAACTTTCTAAGAAATGTTTTTCTTTTAGAAAGAAACTTCTAGTAACTTCAATACGCCACTACCAACAATTTCTGATACAAGATTTTCTTAGATATTCTTGCGAAAGGTTCTTACGATAACATTTTATGTACATATTTACTTTTGTTTATCTTTAAGTAACCGTCTCAGCTGCAGAGGAGGCCCGTGCCCAGCAGTGGGACGTATATGGGCTAATGATGATGATGACGATGGTGATCTTTAAGGAGTTCATTAAAGTACTATTGTGCGAACAGTGGCAAATTTCATCACTATGAATCGCGTAAATATTTTAACAGAATAGCGTACAATAGACCACAATACTGATTTTATAAATCGAGTTGATGGGAAAACCAAGTTTCCTATCTGATTAATTCCATCTAATAACATCTCTTTGGCTAACGACTATAAAAACATGACTACTATTTTTACGGTAAGCTTTATGTTTGTAGTCTCTCGTTATTGTATTCAATCTGCCTTCGTCAATTTCAAGTTTGAATTCAAGATATACTTTTATTGAACTATTAGCAATTACAATCAGCTTCGCTTGCTTTGCTTAAAAAGTAGACTTTGTCTTTTTATAAGATTCAATGTTGCTATATACCAAAAATATTACATATGTACATATTACTATGGGTAAGACTCTTCTAATAACTTTCCGTTGTTTGTTTAATATGTAGTAGATCAAATGAATTTCTTTCTCTACGTCAAGTCAACACATACCTATTCCTTGAATATTTTAGTATCACCACGTCCGGGCGCGTTCACATAGACCGTCCGTTTTACTGGATCCGTCGCTACTGGAGGTAATATTCACAGCATTTACAGGACCGATTTTAACAGATCCGACGCTACTGTACTTTTGTTCTTCAGTGTATCTAAATTTTTACTTATTTCCGAATGACGACGTCTACTTTTGATGACCTTCTTAAACGATTACGAACCCCGCGCACGTCCGTGCCAACCCTGGCGCGGTTTCGATCCGATAAAACGGATCAGTATTTCCGTTGTGTGTGGGATTTTTACTGGATCCGTGATACTGTATTCTGTGTGAACTCGCTCATACAACTACATACGCTAATAACATATCCGTTTAAAGTTTAAACGGACCTGTAAAACGGACGGTCTATGTGAACGCGCCCTACACTGTGCATCGTTGATGTGTTACATAGAATAGAGTGTTGATTTCAATGGATTTTCAGCGTAATTAACCAGTAAAGATTTTTAATGATTTTGCGGTACAAGTATGTGCCGTGCGATCTAGAAGTTCTGGGTTCGATTTCCGGGTCGGGCAAAGTGTTATTGGGTTTTTCCATTACGAAATTCTCAGTAGCAGAAGTCTGCAAAAGTGGCTGAAAAACGGCAATAGGCTCACCCCCTATTACGTGGGACTGATACATACATGTATGTAATAATTCTACTTTTATTATAACGCACTCGAACAGTAAAGAGAATACCTGAAACTAACACCTTTGTATGAATAAATTATCAAGATGCATAAAATGTGAACAAATTTAGATTAATAACTTTAATAACGAATTGAATCACAAAAGGTAATAAATTATTTTTTTAAATAAATTACGGGTGATCTCAGGTCGGGAAGTGTGGGGGTGTTAAAGGGAAAAACCGGTTTATCTCGATTTCCAGCAAAACTACAATTACTATGCAAAAAAGTTAAATGGCAAAGTTGTAGGTACTAAAAAGATCTACAACTTTTGTATTTACACATTTTCCACAAAACCTTTATAAAAAAAATATATGTGAAAAATTCAAACAACCAAGTTTTTGGTTTTTAATTTTTATCTTTTACAAAAATAATTTGTTTTTCACGAAATTTGGTGAAAATAACCTTTTCATGTACCAAACACACTACTGTAATTTATTTGATTTGAAATATAAAATTTTTACCTTATTTTGACTTAATATCGTAAAAACCACCCTCATTTTCAATCGAAAAATCTCGCGTCAAAATTATAGCTTTTTAAAAAAGTCGGTGGCTTTTTTATTCGTTGAAATCTCTACTTTCTGATGGTGTAAAAAAATATACATTGCTATGGTAAATGTTCTCAGTATATCTCAGTAAACGAATTATTTTTTTAAAGTTACGTTACGTTAACTTAAAAAACTTACCAAGCGCCCTCTGCTTGGTTAATGCAACAGATGGCATTGTTGTGTACGGTCTAAGGGGGTTTTGAATATTTATACGGTTTGAATCTTTTGCGGAATGACAGCTTAACTGAAAGATTAAAGCCAGTCTTATGTCATTATACTTTGGAATATTCACATATCTTAAAGTAATGTAGGAAGTTAAAAATATTGCTAATCCTCGACCTGAGTAGAATTGTTTGTGTGACAATTTATTTTACCTTACGATAAATTTCTTTAAATTCATAATACCGGGGCATAATTTGCTAAGATTCAAAAATTCCTTTTTTATATTGGTACGGCATATTGAGCGCATTAGAATTGACGATAATCACAAATTTGACTATCATCATCAGCCCATATACGTCCCACTGCTGGGCACGAGCCTCCTCTACAACTGTGAGGGATAGGCCTTAGTCAGCCACGCTGGGCTAGTGCGGGTTGGCAGACTACACACCCAAGAGATTCCTAAGAATTTTTAGGTTTGCCGGTTTCTTCACGATGTTTTCCTTCACCAGTAGGACGTACTAGCCTGATGATGATAATGGTAGAAAACTAGGAACACAATGTACTGATCTCAATAAGAACAAGAGGGTGGAAATAATTAATCGTATAATATTATCGTCGATCCCGCGGTGGTCAAGTGGGGTTTATATTTAAAGGCCCTCAACATCAGTCAACAAGCCATATTGACTGAAGTGCTATCGATAGTAATAATTGGGGAGTCAATATTTATTATGAATCTACAGCTGAAAACGAGTGTCAAGATCACGTTTTACAAAATTGTATGCATGGAGCTTCTATAATGAGTCTTACGATTTTAACTAATATGTTTGCAATTTAAATCAGTATAGAGGAGATTTGATAAGTTGTGATGGCCTCGAGGTTTGGGCACGCGGTCGAGAATCTCGACGGTCGCGGGTTCAAACCCCAGGCACACACCTCTGACTTTTCGAAGTTATGTGTGTATTCACAATGAATTATCACATACTTTAACGGTGAAGGAAAAACATCGTGATGAAACCTGCACACCTAAAAAGTTATTAGAAATTTCTTAGGTGTGTAGTCCGCCAACCCGCATTAGGCTAGCGTGGTGGACTAAGGCCTAAACCCTCTGAGTTGTAGAGGAGGCTCGTGCCCAGCAGTGGGACGTATATGGACTGATGATGATAGAGGAGATTACATGGCACAATAAATAAGATTGAAAATAATAGCAGGGTTACCACGTAAAATAACAGCATAATACGAATGAGACGATAAGACCAATGGAATTGTGAAAGTGAATGCGATTGCTTCTGGTAAGATATTCATATCTAAACTTAGTCGTTTAAATAATCATAGTCGTCTCCACTAGTCACGATTGTATTGAGACCTTAAGCAGGTACAAATGCGGCTACTTTGATTTAAAAAATCGTTAATGTATCAACGCTTAATTTGGTTAGCAAAATTGGCGGACGCTGAATTTATTAGAATCAGTGACTTATATTATACTCTTATTTATTACAAATTCAGCAGTATTTTATATAATAATATAACTTTTGTCATTGGCTTAATGATAAACATGATATAAAAAGCGTGTAACACAAATAAATAAATACACCCAACAGTCACATACATAGTTCTGACCCCACACTAAGATACTAGTCTTGTATCGTGGGTATCAGAAACTACGAGAGACTTTTCGGTCTCACAAACACCCAGACCCGAAACAAATACTTGTGGATCACACAAACATTTGTCTCGGTGCGGGGATCGAACCTGCGGCCTCACGTTTCGCAAGCTGGTATCTAGCCAACTGCGCCACGGGGCTGTCCAAATACAATTTTATTTAAAAAATCCAAGCAGTATGCAAGCCTAGTCTGTATTTCGTTCATATAAACAACGAATATTTCGCCTTTATAGCGATATTTGAAACAAGATCCCGAGCACGCTGCGTGCGTCGCAAAAATACTCGAGTTGTTTTTTTTTCGACTGGGTCGTGGCGCGCTTTTGTAGTGATCTGTGTTTGAAGAACTTTTTGTACCACGCGCCACTATTGAAACTGACTAGACGAGCTTACTGCGCTTTTTGCATGTGCAGTGTGTTTCGACCGCAGATTAGTACCTACACCCCCTTCATGGCTGTAATAGATTAGGCCGCGACTGTGTGGAGGTGGTATCTTAAAATGAAAAAATATAAAATGTATTTAGGACTTAACATTTTACTAAGTTTTTACTCGGATAGTAGGATAGAATTAGTAATGAGCTGCTCTAATTTGGGAAATTCATTCTTTGTATTAATATTGTAAACTATCTCTTGATTGGAAAAGAGCAACACTAGAGTTTCTTGCCCGTTCCTTTCTAGTGATGACTGCCTTCGGAACAGGGTGGTACACCAAATTTTGAAATGACTGAATCTAAGTGATGTATTTGACATTTTATAGATTCAATAAATATAATTTCATTTCATTTCGAAGTAGGACTCCAGACTTCAGGATCCTATACATAATATATGTTTGTACCAAAAATAAAATAAAAATAAACACGAGAAACAAACCTCTTTTGAAATTATACTATAAATAAGGTATACCTAAGAAGTATCGAGAATCGCACTTTTTAATATAATTTTATCAGTGGAGTGATTCAATTGAGCTAGGTTTCATAATATTGCACGACTTAGAAGTTCGTCAGCAAAAAAATGCCCTGTATTACGTATTGACTATCTTTGACTCCTTCAAGTATAATATAAATCTCGAGCTCGCCCTTCTCTATGCGGGACATTAATTCAGTTGGCATAAGGTCTATTTCTTTTTGGGTATAAACTTAAGATTAAGCAGGTAATTATTTGTATAACCGTGTTATCGCTTAACACAACTATTAAAATATTATTTCTTGAAGAAACTTCGGTTCTTCGGTTGTTGTAAAAGTTACAAGTGGCCTAAGCTGGCGCTTGAATTCCTGATCTTAATCGTCTTAAAATTACTCAAGACAGGCTCCTGAGATGCTTGTTTGGGCTACGCTTAGAGTCCTAAGGAAGTATGCAAAATATACCACAGTGTCATAGTAGATATTAATTTTGCGATATTTTCCTTTTGAGTAATAACTGCTGTACCTTTGCAAGCTTTCACGCGTGATGATGTTATGTAATATAGTTATATATGATATGTTCGCAATTATAATTTTAAATAACGATGTGATATCGTGTGATATGTGATCGCTGGTTGCAGGCTGCTTCCAACAGGTCCCTGTGGAAGTCATTGGGAGAGCAGTGGACTTCCATTGGCTGATGGTTTGGATTGGATTGATGTGATAAAAATGAATTGGAATATTTACGCCCACGAAATAGCCAAGGAAAGGAAATATTAATGCCAAGCACTTTTCTATCTATCCTTAAATAACTGTTGCTAATTTTTTCACTTAAATATTCAAGATGAGACTACAGGATATATTAGCGATTGTTTAAAACGGGAACACCCTAGGGTTCCAGCTATATGTAGATTACCAGGCTAAGTGTTAGTGATGTTTTCTATTGGGAAATTCTCAGGAGAAGCTCTCAAATCTTGGTGTGCCCTTTTGGCTCAAGTCCAAGACCCAAAAGTCTCACCCCTTTAGTATTTAAAAAAAGGCTGGCTTTCTTGGAAGCATGCGCGACAGTATAAATAAATAATTAATAGATACACCCAACAGTCATATACATAATTCTGAACCCACACTAGGATACAAGTCCTGTGTCGTGGGTATCAGAAACTACGAGACTTTTCGGTCTCACAAACACCCAGACCCGAAACAAATATTTGTGGATCACACAAACATTTGTCTCGGTGCGGGGATCGAACCCGCAGCCTCTCGTTTCGCAAGCTGGTATCTAGCCAACTGCGCCACGGGGCTGTATTAATTAGCTCCATGTATCAGATAAATAAGAGTCTATATTTGTCTTACTTCCCACATATCTAATTCACTGTACTATACAATGCGTTATTACGAACAGACCACAATGGGAAGGCCCCGCGCGTCGGACGTGGGGTGGAAATGTTGCTCAACAAAGGAACAATGACTGGCCCACGGTGTTGTATTAGCTAACTGTTTCCACATCACGTACATTGATCGTACAGAAGGCGGTTTTTGTAGTAAAATCATATAGGGGTAACCGATGTGTGAACTTTAACTGTCTCTTAGCGGGCGTCGTCGGCTTAAATCCCACACCGACACTTCTAACTTTAAAATTATATGTGTACTTACCTGTCGGTGGCAGGAAATCCATAGAAGCCCATAAGCGTTAAACGTTAATTGTGTGATGTCTAGTTTATACTCGTATTTGCTTATTGTGGGGTCATTAACAAATTGTTTTTGCTAAATAAACTTATTATTCGGAATTTTGAAAGGCAAACTTTGCTTTTGGGCTTCTATGGAAGTACTTCCACTCCTACCCGTGAATATATTCTAGAATTCTGTACTTTTTTCAGAGAATACTGAATTTTCCATACCAAAAATCATTCAAATTGCTCCAGCGGTTTTGGTGTGAAAGCGTCACAGACAGAATAATTACTTTCGCATTTATTAGGCTTGGAAATTTGGTTTATTAATGTTATATTTTCTTATTATATTGCATAGCGAGTACTTTGCATTCAAGTAAAGATTTACCCTAAGAGTCAACTGGGGTAAGGCGGAGAAGAAAGTGGATTTATAACGGTAGTGAATAATTTGTGTAGGGTAACCTATATTTTTTTTTATATAATAAATAAATAAACCCCTCACAGTTGTAGAGGAGGCCCGTGCTTAGCAGTGGAACGTATATGGGCTGATACCGAACCTGTATAAGAATTTTCCACAAAGTATTTCTCAAGTATGTTAAATACAGATGTCGTGGACTAACTTCTGACCCCTATCAACCGCTTTATAACTCCTTGTCCAGAGGGACATATAGGGGTTGCTATTAATAACAATACAATAGGTACATAAGTAAAGGAGTAGAAAAACCATCGGTGCGCAGTTACTACGAGCGTCGCACCGCGCCGGCCGGAGAAAGCGACACTTTCCACCCTCCCGGATGCACAAGTAGGTACTGCGTGGTTAATACGAACAGAATCTATACTCTATACATACAAATAAATAAAATTGGAGTGTCTGTTTGTAATATTGAAATAACCGCTTTTTAATAAATGCATATGGATGTATAAACGGTACATATACCAAAGTAACGTTTTTTACAATTTTTGTCTGTCTGTTTGTTCCGGCTAATCTCTGAAACGGGTGGACCAATTTTAACGGGACTTTCACTGGCAGATAGCTGATGTAATAAGGTGTAACTTAGGCTACGTTTATTTTAGAAAAAAACTTTTATTTTAGAAAATAAATAAATTAAGTAGGTATCATAATAAAAAAACAAGAATTGATTGTTAGGCGGAACGAAGTTCGCCGGGTCAGCTAGTTGTAAATATATTTGTAATTGTGCCAGGTTCCATGATAGATTCGAGTCTATCGAGTACGAATGCTGAAGACATGTTATGACCAATAATATTTTTTATATATGGTGATTTGAATAAAAAAAATTGTCTTATGTGCATATTACATACACTACGAAAGAGTTCTAGAAACAAATTTAACTGTCGTATTCGATCTTAAGTCGTGATGGCCTTGAGGTTTAGTTACGCGGTCGAGAATTTCGACGGTCGCGGCTTCAAACCCCAGGCACACACCTCTGACTTTTCGAAGTTATGTGTGTATTCACAATGAATTATCACGTATTTTAACGGTGAAGGAAACCTGCACACCTAAAAAGTTCTTAGGAATTTCTTAGGTGTGTAGTCCGCCAACCCGCACTAGGCCAGCGTGGTGGACTAAGGCCTAAACCCTCTCAATGGTAGAGGAGGCCCGTGCCCAGCAGTGGGACTTATATGGGCTGATGATGATGATGATGATGATTCGATCTTAAATATATAAAAAAATTACAACGTTTTGAAAAATAACTGTCTCTATGGACCTTTTCTAAAACCTACTTATTTATATCTTTCCCGATGTCAAATATGTTAAAGTTGCAAAATATATAGGTATGTATTCTCCCTGAGATCTCTTCTATCACTTTCGTCCCCCACAACATAAATTAGCATGACTTGCTGGAATAATGTAGGGGGTCGTTGTTGTAGACAACTCAAATAAAATAATTTAATAAAAAAATCCTGTCCTTATTACATATTTATTTGGGATCGGCACAACTTACGTAGGCATATCGACCCGACCCGAATATGGATCATTTTACTACCAGTGTAGGTACATTTCGTCTCAAATTTGTAGGATAATCAGGTCGGGTAACAACGTTTATTAAATTGATAAACCTAACGCAAGTGATTGACAATCCAAGAATTCAAATCATAGACTATACGGTTGACAGCCCATCGCTTTATCGCTCTGTCGCTAAACCAATTATGCGTTTTGTATGTTGAATAACGGAAAATCTGTCTCACGGCACTGCTTATGCTATCGGGGTTATCTTAACGGTTATCATTAAATTGACTCCACGTTTGCAAAACGGAAAATATTGTGCACATATTAAATAGTTTTGTGGTATTTATTATAACAGATCAATTATTTAAAAATATTTAATAGAAAGGGCATCTGATAAAACGGACAAAACTGTACAAAATGGGTATTTTATTAATTACTTAAAACTCTAAGTTATCTACGGAACTATTTCTGCTTGAAATCTAGTTTTTTTATATACACGACAAATTGACAAAAGTAGATTGCCTCTTGATATAGCGGCACAAGTATGTGTCATGGTTCAAGTGTTATTGGGTTTTTCCATTAGGAGATTCTCAGTAGCAGCACGGAGTCTGGAATTGTGCCCGAAAAACGGCAATAGGCTCGCCCCCTATTACGTGGGACTGATACATACCTGGCGAAATGTGGGTGCAGAAATGCACCTCTGCCTACCACTTCGGGGAACACAGGCGTGAGTTTATGTATGTATGTACATACATACATATATAAATACATATTTTTGCTTAAGTTGTTTAAGTGGTATGTCATTTAAATCATATAACAAAGAAAACAGGAAAAAGACGAAGTGTGTATTTGGTTCGAGATCTAAACTACCAAGTTCACGTCTCACCGTATCAAAAACCTTGCTATGTAGACATGCATCATCATCATCAGTCCATGTAGTACGTCCCACTACTGGCCTCCTCTACAACTGAGAGGGTTTAGACCTTAGTCCACCACGCAGGCCTAGTGCGGGTACCCCTGCCTACAATAAACAAACAATAACAATAAAAAAATTAAGATACAAGTGATTCTTGTACTGAGATCAGCCAGAGTATATCGGGTTAATAATAGGCCGGCAAGTTTTCTGGTCTGTATTCATGGGGATGCAGATATTATGTAAACACTCTTACATACGAGTGCATGTTTATATGAACCAGGTGTTCAATTGTGTTGTTGGATCCTATCATACAGATTATGAAGGTTCCTGGATGTACATATGTAAGTCGTTTGGAAATGTATCGGGATTGCCTTCGTTTATCTCTATCCTAATTCTTATTAATAAGGGCATATTTCACAGAATAGCCATATGAAAAGTTCGTAAATACATATTAAACTCACGCCTGTCTCCCGTTGGGGTTGGCAGAGACTATAGAGCACCAAATACGGTCTAAAGACACTTTTTTCGCTTCCTCAACAGACATTATCCTCTCCATGCATGCACGTCGGTTTCAAGACCCTTTATATTACATGTTTTAAATAAAATACCTTTAGATGTTTATAGGTGAAAAGTTCGTACGCACAGAACTATTGAGAAACTTGTATTAATTGAGGTATTATAGTGACGGATTGGGGAGTTTGAAATTTACAAATCTTACATATTATTGAAGAAAAGTCTATGTACTTGTATTTGTTATTAATAAACACAAAATTACTAGTACGATTTGAATGATTTTTGTATTGATATAGATGCGACCTTGGAGAAAGAGATTAAATGCTTTACCGTCTTTTAAAAGGTTGGGGTCACGCTCTCGCGGTGTTTTAAACAATTATATCGCCTCGCCTTATTATTTCTTCACGCTTCTATGGTTCAATATAGACGGGATTAAAAATAGTTTTACGTGTTGGTAGGGTGCAACGAAGCTTTGATACCTTTTTAACCATGTTGGAATATCTTAGTTAATAAATTAGTATCAGCTTATGTGTTAATATCATCATCGTCATCATCATATTATATACGTCCCACAGCTGGACACAGGCCTCCTCTGCAACTGAGAGGGTTTTGTGTGTATGTGTTAATATATATGTTTTCTTAATTCACTGTACGAACGATATTAGTTATGTGAGTGGCTATAGGATTTAAACGTCTAAGGTTGCAGTTTCAAAGCTCGAGAATGTAATTCATTATATTCATTGAAGTATTTGTTCCTCCACATTTATGAATGACCGTGTATTTCATTTCCTTCTTATGTCTATCATACTGAGCTCATATTTGATAAAAGGGCTTCAAGCAAAGAGCCGGTAGGCATAAGTTACACCTTAATATATAGGGAATATTATAAATCGAATTAAAAATGTAATTCAGAGACATTACTAAATAACAAAAAATGCAGGATGCAGGCTGCTTCCAACAGGTCCCTGTGGAAGTCATTGGGAGAGGCCTATGTCCAGCAGTGGACTTCGATTGGCTGATGGATTGGATTGGATTGGACTAAATAACATACTCAAATAACAGCAATATTACTAATGGGGCTACTAATCAGTAATATAGCTCACAATAACTCAGAAACTATTAAACTAACAATGTATGTAATAGTTTTAGTAACACTTAAATTTAACGGTTCCTAGCATAAATGCATATAAAGAGTATTTGCTGTTCTAAATTAAAAAACTCCTATTCTAAAGCTATGTAATGGAATGTAACAAAGGATATAAGTGGCCAGTTGCTACATTTTCACCTCGCGTACATTTTATCACGTGGTGACGTCACGAGCTCGCTCACGCTATCCGACAAAAGGCCCGGGCGGCGGCTGCGCGCGCGACGTTGCCGCACAGCTGCAGGAATGCGGCCGCAGCGTTGCCAACTCACCGCGCGTCGCCCGATAAAACGCCGAGTGCATTGGGCGGACACACTACATTAAAAAAAACAACCGCTTTACGTGCAATCATGTTCCATTTTTGATTTTTTAAATGTCCTCTAACTTATTACAGCCAGGACTGTAATATTTATATTCCATTTTCAAATAATGATGATATTGTAGAATACGCTTTCGAATCCTAATTGTTTCTAAGAAGTCTTTTATATGTAAACTTTTTAAATGACAATTATCTATGCTTGGCGGTCAGCGACCATAAACATTTCATTTGTAGAAATTTGTTTCTTATCACTAAGTCTCGCATATTTTTTGTACATGGCCGGAGCGTTGCATATCTGTATCTATTTTTAGCCACTATAAAAGGCAGCGTGGACGCTTCGGTTGAGTCACGTTTTGCATCGCATGCGCAAAAAGATCTTCAAAATGGCTGTTTTCGCACACATTTGGCATTTGGGAAACGTTTATGAGGAAAACGTAGTTATCCGTATTATGACCAGCGTTGATCGGTTTATTTCCCCTAAGATCATATTTGCAACACTAAATAAACAACATATCGTATAAATCTCTTGTTTCTTGTGAAGTGTATTGAATGGAGTGGCGTCTAATGGTTTCCGGGCATTCGGTTCTAATGAGGGCGTTCCAATTGACTTATAAATTCTTTAAGTAATAATAATCGGACTGCTTCATTTTGTATATTAGTTCAAAGTAGGTAAAGCTAATTAATGTTCCATCACAAATTTTATGCATAAGCCTTGAAATCGATGACGTAGCATTTAACAGATTACGCAGACGACGCGGCTGTATACGGTTCGTTCCTTTGTTAGATTTAAAAAAAGAACTGGTTGAAAAGCCATTTGTCGTAGTGAAAGGACGCGCTTCAAATGCATTTGCAAAGATTGATTTGCAAAAAGTGTGGTCGTTGTACGGCGTGGCGCGTGGGGCGTGGGGCGTCGGGCGCACATCGCGAAAGCCAACGACAGATGGCGTCACCGCACACATTTTATCATCGATAAATTAACCTGACATGCATTGAAGCGTGCTGGAATTTAGAGCGAACACTATCTGTGTTGTAGAGGGCGTCGTCTGCACTGATATCAACTAAGGTTTTGATAGATAGATTGTACTGTGTATTTTGGGTCTTACAATTAATAACCTAGAAACTGGTTCAGTGTTTTGTACATTACATACATAGGAACTGAGAAATCATAATTTAAAATTCTTATTTATGCTATCGTAATGATTAGACTAAAAGGTTAAGATGTTAATATTAATCTGTATTAGTAATTAAGTTACATATTTTAATGATTAATTTATGAAAGTTATTTTGAAACTATATTATCGTTTATTTATCTCTAAAGCAATGACATAGGACCTATGGTAAGTCAATACAAAAATAAGATTATAATGTTATTGAATCAAACACAATGTTAAGATTTTTAATGATATTTATCTAATATAGCAGTATTTTAATAATATAAACGTACATCTTTACATAATCTGTTACAGTTTTAATTAACTTTTCATAGTCCGTTTGTTCTGATATAAAAAAAAAACATGTGGTGTGAAACCAACACAAAGATCTTGAATATTGTGAACTTTATTAACCATCGTACCTTAGGATATAATTAAGGCTTTCTTAAGTAAACTTCAGTCGTGATAATGTACTAATTTCGAAAAGATGATTGTCTTTCGTCGCACTCTGATGCTGGCTCACCGAAATGCTTCTTCACAATATAATTGAAGAGTATAAGAATAAATAACAGACTTCAGGAGACCCTTCAGGCTCACAGTATAATTATATTGTGTTTGTAAGTCGTGATGGCCTCGATGCTTAGGCATGCGGTAGAGAATCTCGACGGTCGCGGGTTTAAACCGCCTTTGACTTTTCGGATTTATGTGTGTACAAAGAATTATCACGTACTTTAACGGCGAAGGAAAACATCGTGATGAAACCTGCACATTTAAAAGTTCTTAGGAATTTCTTAGGTGTGTAGTCCGCCAACCCGCACTGCCAGCGTGATGGACTAAGGTCAAACCTCTTTCAGTTATAGAGGAGGCACGTGCCCAGCAGTCGGACGTATGTATATAGGCCGATGATGATGATGCTGAAATTACTCAAATAGAAATACTTATTAGGTTAGGTTATTAGGTTACTTAGGTCCAATTGAAACAAGTAGGTACGAAAATTACGATAAAATGATTTCACGCATCATTTACTACACAATGAACAATGCGGCAGACATTTTAACTATTTGACTCATCGTATTCCTGGTGTGACATTTTCCTGTGCGAATTAATTTGTGCCTTTTCCTGGTCCCGTTTGTGAGGTTTTTTTAATATGTCATAATATATGATTATCGCCACGTAAATCGTCATTTTCCGCAGTATCCGACCTGTCAATCATTAATCTAAGAGCCACCGCTGATTCTTATACCTAGGTAGAAAAGAAAAGTCTACGAAACTTCACTAAATATGTAGCCTATTTTTTTTATTTTTTTTTTATACTGGCACGGCAAAGTGACCCCATTGCACCTGATGGTAAGCGCAATGGAGTCCAGAAAAAGTGCCGACCAGCGAGAGATGATGGTCTCCCGTTGGTCGATACAATCATGCCGGCCGAATACCTCTTCACCTTATTGTGAAGAAGTTTGGGGGACTAATACCATGGTGATCAAAGGACCGACCGCGACAAACCGGCCAAAAAATGCCGGCACGGTCATCCTTTCACCATGATTGAAGCCCCCCCGAAATATATGTATCAATAGTTTAAAAAAAATTAAGAAGTGTAAAATTGACGATTCAAATGAACTTGTAAAAGTCTATTTGAATAAAGATAATTTGATTTGATTTGATATGGATAGCTTACATTTAATACTTATATCAATTACTCCAGTAAGACGTGCCTTTCTGTAAAGGTAATGTATTCAATGTGTCGAATGACCAGTGATGATCATTTCTTGTTGGTTTGAACTTTTCAGTCGGCTTTTCCATCAGGTGCAATTCAACAGCTTAAATTTTTTATTGCCACACAAAATACGTAAAAAAAATTAAATCGGACTCCCAAAATCATGCCTATTTCTAAGAAACGCAGGCGAAGAAGTATTTCTACATGGACGTTTTCGACTTCTTTTTTTGTTATAATAATTTTAATATTACATGTTAGTACTGCGATTTGCCTAATGGAAAACCCAAGATTTTTTCCCGACCCGTTAATCGACTCTAAGCAAATAATTATACGCTCATGCAGCCGGCCCAACTAGGCATACTGATTCTCTTTTAACTTGCAAACCTTGCACTGACTTGAAAGACATGGATCACTCTAAGCATTATAAGCTGCTGGCAAGCTAGTCCATGATGAAAAATAAATTGTGTAATATAAAAGGTGTAAGTTGTGCCTTGATGCTAGTAATGCGTTGTTCTTTATCCCTGCGCAGCGCCGGCGCCTCACTATTGGAGCCATAAATCTCTCACTTCCGCTGTGCAACCGCGCACTAACTTTTCATTTCACACGCGCTTGGTTCGGAACGTCGTGGTTTTATCTAATGCACAGTTTAACTTGTGAACGAGACCTTATTCGATATTTTTATAGTACTCGTACATGAGCGAATTATGATCAAACTAAAATAAAACCTGAAGTAAAATCAGCAAGAGTAATAAATAAATAAATACACCCGACATATATATAGTTACATACTATATATACACATACATAGTTCTAACCCCACATTAAGTCACGAGTCTTGTGTCGTGGGTATCAGAAACTACGAGAGTTTTCAGTCTCACAAACGCCCACACGTGGATCACACAAACATTTGTTTCGGCTTGGGGATCGAACCCGCGGCCTCTCATTTTGCAAGCTGGTGTCTAGCCAACTGCGCCACGGGGCTGTCAAAGCGCACCAATTCATATAGGAATTAATGTCAGTTGTCGAAAGGAAGCAGGTTGTTTCGATGGCAGAATAGTGGTTCTGGCAACCCCAAAATTATGTAAGCTTGATGTTACGTAGGAATGTATGAAAGAATTTTCTGTCAATATTTTTGTCATAGTATTTATCACGTAGTTAGCGTATTTTGGGTTGAATATCATTAAGAACAGGCAATAAAACCTGGAATTGTTTGAATCTGGAAATTTAATAACCGACACCAATTCACGAAGCCATGCGCTCTGCCCCACATCTCGGGATCGCATATTGTCTCCTTGGGCATACCTCCCCCGTAGCATGCCCTACCATCCCAATAACCCCATAAGTCGCCTCTTATGCCGATGCAGGAAATGCCGTGGCGGAATTCATACGCCCTAAATCCACAGTGCGGGAACTTATAACACTTAAGGTTTTGTAAGAAGTGACCTCGAGTTGTATTCTAAGCAACCACTACTAGCTTAGCGAATCTGACAACCTGTGAAGTTAATACATACATACATACATACGTACATACATACATAAACTCACCCCTGTATTCCCTGTACCGCGAGACCACGAGGCAGTCCATATGTGAAGTTAATAAGAGTTACTTTTTTATCTAGGTATGTGAATAAATTATTGAAAAAGGACTGTAAGTGTTGCGAAAGAGTCACTATGTTTAAGTTAAGTTATTATTACGAAAAGACGGTCCGGCTGCTACTGGCTGAAATATTGTTGAAGCAGTTTATTAAGTGGGCTTCTACCCCATAGTTCCGTTGTAGTTCCAAAATTAAATCTTAACAATGATCCTCCCCGTTTTCCCTTTCATTCCCGTTTCCCATTTATTCCTCTCCAAGATGTTCTCTGTTCCAACGCTTGCAACTGCCGTGAGGCAGTTTTGAATCTACCGTCATTGGTTTCGCCGGAAATACAAAAATGACAAACGTAAACAATATGCTTCTTTGAATTTAACTTGCCAACATTTAACCATATAATTTTTATTATAACAAACTAAACACATAATATATAATTGTTTGACGCTCGTACTGAATATAAAATATACACTTTTGAATAGCAGCAAATAATCCACCGGAAATAACATGGCGAAAATATATAAATCTACCGGTATTATAAGATAACCCTTTGACTATTACAAACTGCACGTCACATCATTTTATGGGTGTCAGAATCGATGGAAATAAAACGAATCTGCATTGATAATTTTGCGGTTATGTTGCCATGATAATCATACCATATTGTTGATTTAGACGCCCACACCACCGTCCGATTTAGCAACGTTACGTCATTCAACTCAACATTGAAGCCCTAGCTACAACCTTACGTGTAAATTTATTAATATGTAAAAATCTTGTTGCTTCTTCTATTATTTTATAATCTTTAAGATAGACTAGGTGATTACGAGTATGTTTCCGTCCTTGAGAAGTTGACGCCATAGTCCTTTCAACAGCTTATCATCGAAGAGAGGAAGCACTTTAGTATTGTACACTGGCCATCTTACAGTGCGTTCCTTTTTGAAATCGATTACACAAATAGGTATTGTTTTTGTATTGGTTTTGCTCTGGACTATTGGTGCGTAATGCTACATAAAATAAAGTTCCCTTTTTCAACAAATACGTTTTTTATATTCATTATTACATACGTTCCGGTACAATACGGAAAAGTAAGCCTTGGGTTCTAATCTAGGACCATAGTGTCAATGCTATATTACGTTTGTATAATAACTATCATCATCATCAGCCCATACACGTTCCACTGCTGGCCACGGGCCTTCTTTACAACAGAGGATTTAGGCCTAAGTCCACCGCGTTGGCCTAGTGCGGGTTGGCTGACTATAAATATAGCCAATTATAGCCCAGCTAAATTATTTTTGTTTCTGTTGAATACTGCATTTATAATCGGGGTGAATAAAGTATTCAAAACAGTCCCAAAATACTCATTGACACATTTAAGTGAACAAGTCAGGGAGTCGCAATGTTTCTTCCAGGTAATGTTTATTTATTCATTGACGTCAGCGGATTCTCCGAAATTCGAAACGAAAACAAGTCATAACGTCAAAATTGTGAGGGGGCGGGACATAATTTGTTCAGTGGTTTGATAATAATAATTTACTTTTAAATGCAAATAAAACTAAATGTGTAAAATTCACAATGCCCAATGTTAAGCAATTAAAAACCACTGTACAAATTAACGGTGAAGAACTGGATCCTGTTGCGTCTACTACATTTCTGGGCATTACGGTAGACGCAAAACTCCAATGGGGACCGCACATTCTACGATTGGCAAGCAAATTAAGTTCAGCGGCATATGCAGTTAAAAAGATCAGACGTCTGACTGACGAGGAAACGGCAAGAATGGTTTATTTTAGCTATTTCCATAGCCTTATGTCGTATGGTATTCTTTTGTGGGGAGCTGCTGCGGATATTAACACTATTTTTGTTTTGCAAAAAAGAGCCATTAGGGCTATTTATAATTTAGGTCCTAGGGCTTCACTTAGAGAAAAATTTAAGGAAATAAATATTCTTACCGTCACTTGTCAGTTTATATACGAAAACTTAATGTACGTCCAAAAGAATCTTGATAAATTTAATAAAATTTGTAATGTACACAATAAAAATACTAGGAACAAATGTAATCTTGTACAACACGTAACTCGTCTCCGGAAAGTTAGTAACTCTTTTATGGGGCAATGTATACGCTTCTATAACAAACTTCCGAAGGCTATTAGGGAGCTTCCCCTGAATAAGTTTAAGGAATCAATTAAAGATAAACTTTGCAAAAATGCATACTATAAAATTTCAGATTTTATTGAAGATAAGCCTTGGGAGTAAGTAAATTGATCGGAGTTGTATCGTGTTGCTACAGTTTGTATCGCTATGACATGTATCTCTATGACATGTATAGTTATGACATTTATTATGTAAAAATGAAACAATGTGAATTAAAAAATAATAATAATATTGCTGTTTTTAAGAAAAAAAATGACAAGTCGTGTTGCTGAGGGAGTTTCTTGCCGTTTCTTCTCCACAGCTATAACACGTTTCGAAGCGGCAATAGTTTAAAAAAAAAATAAGAAGTGTAAAATTGACGATTCAAAAGAGCTTGTAAAAGTCTATTTGAATAAAGATAATTTGATTTGATTTGATTTGAATGTTCAAATATAAAGGTTGTGGGAAAACATATACGTACGTATGTATATTCGCTTATATGTATAGTGTGGATGTCCGCTTGGAAGTAGATGGACCTCGGATTCGATTCTCACACCCACATTTTGTTACGAGTCTATGTAGGTGTTATTTCGTATCATATTTTTAAATTATTGTCTTCTAATTATTGTAAAATATGAAAATCGAACAAATATAATGTTTTTAATTTTTTTTTTAAATATGTTCAGCCAGTTCAGAGCTTAAATACGCTTATCAGAAAGACAGAGATCAAAAATAGGTTAATTATTATTTAACGAATAATTTTCACATACATTACTTATGTATACGGGAAATAATTTAAACATATATTTTTTAATATCACCATAAAATAGGCTAATCTCTTATAGAATGCATATAGCCTCACATTTATATAGGGAAAACGATTCTGTTTGATAAGCGTAGGTTCCAGTAAAACCACATCCAAAGTGATAACGCTTTCAATAGCCCTTATCACGATTCCCACGCGGTTCCAAACCGCACCACGTACCATATTTGACTCAGTGAAAGAACTGTGCGCTTCTATCGACCTCATTGTGTGTTAAATTTTGATAAATGTCATTGCACTTGTTGAAGGAAATATTTACATCGTACTCATTAACGCGACTATCCCTAAAGAGGTGGACAGAGGATTATCCTTATTCTCTTGATAATTGCCCTATGTCCCGGAGCGTAGAAGGAGCCTATTGACGTTTCTACACGTTTTTAAAATAAGTATTGGAATAGTACCCTGGACTTATTAGTAATCCGTTATATACTTATACAGCGGACCCAACGAGGCAATTGATATAATGTGAAATAACATATGCTGTACCCCATAAAATATTACTGTACATTTTTTTATTATGTCAGTTATTACCCTAATATTATTATCAAAATTTGCATGTAAATTTTGTTACTCCAACTCGCCAAACTGTTTTTGACTGATGAAACATAGACGCAAAGCTAATTTGTTATAATTTGTAAAACATTTAAAAAAATATAAACTACACGCCATGTAACAGCATATCAAAACGGTACTAGGTTTTACCACTTATGCGTAATATTTAATTCGACATTTCATTGAAATATTTACATGCATCATACATAAACTCACGCCTGTATTCCCTGAAGGGGTAGGCATAGATGCATTTCGGAACCCACATTTCGCCAGGTATCAGTCCCACGTAATAGGGGGCGAGCCTATTGCCGTTTTTCGGGCACATTTCCAGACTCCGTGCTGCTACTGAGAATTTCCTAATGGAAAAACCCAATAACACTTTGCCCGACCCAGGAATCGAACCCAGGACCTCTAGATCGCACGGCACATACTTGTACCGCGAGACCACGAGGCTATGCTACAAATACAACTTAAAACTGTTTTCCTGCAATTTGGCCTCCGCGAATGCTTTGAGGTAATATTCTTAGAAAAATAATCTCTGTGACATACATTAAATAGATCCATAGTTGAGCATTTGATTTGGCGCTTAGAAACTTGGCAATATACCTGTTTTCCCAATAGCTTAGCTCGTGCTAATAAAGCTTTATGTCAACCATTGTTATAAATAATCACTCAGCTAACTAACATTTATGCGGATTTAGCCTTCAAACCTCTTAAGTAACCATCTATCAATGTACTAAAACTTATTCAGTGATTCAGGTTTTTGCGCGTAAAAAATAACATAATATTTACTTACCTAGATTAAATTTTGTAAGGAAATGTCTCTACTTTCTATCTACTTTTGACGTCGGGCTAGTGGATGTAAAGACACATCAGACTGTTAGACGTTCCGCTTTCTTTACTCTGTTCTTAACTTTGATATAAAACATAGACAGAGACTCACTCTCTCTCGTAAAAACATCTAGAATAAATGCAAATAATGAGGTCAAACTGAATAAAATACATTAAAAGATAAAACCGTTAGCTCGAATAGTAGGATGCTTAATTAAATCTATTCCGAGCCAGCTGAATCAACGCTGAGCCAGTGACGCAAAGTTAAATCCTGCGAAACTGCATTTATTTAATTTTAAAAGCTTTAGACTGACCGAGGCAGGATTACTAAATTATCGTTTATTTATTACTAGCTGTGCCCGCGACTTCGTCCACGCGGAAAATTTATTTTTAATAAGAAATTTTTTAAACTAAAAGTAGCCTAAGTTACTCCTTATTAAATCAGCTATCTGCCAGTGAAAGTCCCGTTAAAATTGGTCAACCCGTTTCAGAGATTAGCCGGAACAAACAGACAGACAGACCGACAAAAATTGTAAAAAACGTTATTTTGGTATATGTACCGTGTATACATCCATATGCATTTATAGCTGACCCGGCGAACTTCATTCCGCCTAACAGCTGATTCTTAATTATTATTATTTTTAGCCTAAGTTATTCCTTATTACATCAGCTGGTAGGCCAGTGAAAGTCCCGTTAAAATTGGTCCACCTGTTTCAGAGATTAGACAGACAAAACAGACACTACAATTTTATTTATTAGTATAGATTAAGAACTTCGTAGCGCAGTTGTTTAAATGCTAGAATGAGAACAAGGCACGGACGCAAGTTTGAGACCTCATCAAATTTTGTTTCGAGTCTGGGCGGCTGTGAGAACGAAACGAAAAGTCTCTCGCATTTTCTTATTACCACTACACAAGAATTGTAACTTTAATTAACAATGGGAATGACGTAATTACTCTGTGATTAAACCATATTCTTCAATAATATGTGAAAAATGTGACTGTGAGATATATTTATTTATCATCAGCCCATATACGTCCCATTGCTGGGCACGGGCCTCCTCTACAACTGAGAGGGTTTAGGCCTTAGTCCACCACGCTGGCCTAGTGCGGGTTGGTGGATATTTATTTATTTATTAAGATAAAAATGATATAGACAAAAACTGAGATCAACGCAAGCGTAGTTCTTTTGGGAAGCGCTAATTAGGAAACACAAATCAACTTATTTGTCGATAAATAAGTTAATCGATTAATTTAAGTCCTCTTACTCAGATGATAGCCAAGGTACCTTCCAAATTCGGAATGGAACTAATAGAATTTACCGTAAAGTGATTATCAACCTACCAACTAATACAAACATTACTTTTAAAAGCCAGAGTTTTTAACTCAATTCTTTCTTTCTAAATCCCGAATATAGATTAGCTCGTAAACTTAAATGATGTAAGATTTTTTTCATGTATTTGATTCGTATTTGACTCGTGTAGTGTTAAAAAATTGGTCCTTTACATGTATTGATAGTGTATGTCTAATCTTCTGAATAGACTATCAAGTATAAAATTAATTTTATTTATATGAATGTTATTTGTATGTCAAATTCGTTATAACAGCTGATTATATGTGGTCAAAATTCACACATTAATATACTTCGTATGTATTAGAAATACATTAACTGTCCAACTATTTTAGCACAAGAATAATGTACTTTCAAATAAATAAATACATAATGAGACTTTTTGTATTTTTTACAATTATAATACCTATTAGTACGTAATGCTCGCATTTTTTTTACATACCTACACATACTCAAACATTTTTCTTCGGCTTTTCTCATTGGCTTTATTTGGCTTTTCTCTTTGTAGGTACTTGATTCAGAGCTAGCTACTATTGCACTAAATCCTCATGTCAACTAACCTTAGGCTCCCGTATTGGATTAAAGCTCGAATTCGCTTTTATTTAACAGCCTTGGCGTTGCAGTAGATGGAAATTTCGCTGTGAATCGAAATGCTTATTTCGGGTGTTGTGCCTCTCTTTATTTCTAGTTCTTGTAAATCAGTAACATTAGTCGCGTAATTTATGTGTATTATAAAAAGCATTCAATAATTTGTGCCGTGCGATCTAGAGGTCCTGGGTTCGATTCCCGGGTCGGGTTTTTCCATTAGGAGATTCTCAGTAGCAGCACGGAGTCTAGAATTGTGCCCGAAAAACGGCAATAGGCTCGCCACTTATTACGTGGGACTGACATACCTGGCGAAATGTGGGTGCAGAAATGCGCCTCTGCCTACCCCTTCGGGGAATACAGGCGTGAGTTTATCTATGTATGTGTGCATTTAATAAATCTATTACGATATTTTTCAGTTTGTTATTGCATGTAGGAAAGATTACATTAAAATAATAAATGCCCAATAACAACATGACCATGTGAAGCCGAGTTGAGTTACATTTTTAATGAAAAATAAATCATATACCTATATTTTTTTTACTATATTCAGACAATAAGTGATCTTAATCTGCGGTAGTTGACCGATTATCAAATTTTGTGACTGTCCCCGAAAAGACGGTGCGAGCCGTAACAACAGTGGTCTTAGTCCAGTCATTATAGTAAGTTCACCTCGGAATTCGAGATACCCAGCTGTAAGTCTGTAAATACTTGTATATTGACACCCTAAACGATGTCTCAAAACCTACATATGGTAGGGTGTGTGCAACTATTAAATTTCAAGGTCAAAGGTCGCAAAAATGGTTTTTTTGCGCTTTTTTTGGAAATATCTCATTTCCTATGGGTTTTTTGCTATTTGTATATATTAACAATATTGTAGAATACAAAATTCTCTACAAATTTTGTTTAAATTTTTTTTTAATACGGTGAACCGTTTTCGAGATAGAGGGCGGAGAGCGCGCGGTCACAGCATCACTTCAGGTACACCGGTGCCCTCGGTCGAAAACGCGCCATTTATAGTTGATGAACTATCGATAAATCAATGATTTATTAACTATTATATTATATTTTATAAATTTTTCCTAACCTATCCACTTTTTATTCAGTATTAATTTATTTAAAAACACTTACTTACCTGCCCATATAATGCAGAATTGTTAATGAAAATATAGGAATTATATTTGAATTTGAACCTAATTAATATTAATATTAATAACTAACTATTAATAACTAACTGATGAAAAAAAAACAAATAAATTATGAATTAATCTTTTTATTAAAAATATCATTCAATACATTTATTTTATTAAAAGAAAGAAAATGGAATAAAAGGTACAAAAACTACAATTTATAATTTTAATCATCTTCTTCCTCTTCATCGTCGTCTTCCGGCTGCTGGTAAATTTCAAACTGGTCTTCATTATCGTCTTCAACGAAATTTGTCTCAAGTTCTTCCATGATTTCGGGGTCAATGGTTCCATCTTCGTTAATGTCGCTCTGATATGGTAGAGCATTGAGATAAACTTGCCCATTACATTGGCCACAAGCTAAAGAGCATTGCAAGCCCGCTTTCCTGCATCCGCATCGCGAACCACAACTACTCTTGCAGTTGCAGAAAATTGTATTTAGCAAATCTTCTGGAGCAGGTGGTAAGGTAGGCTCCAGAAAATTGTTTCTGAAATGAAATGAAATGAAATTGCTTTATGAAATTTACTTGGGGTTCCAAATCATGTCCTAACCAAGTTTGAACTTGATAATATACACGGTTGAAATGTTGATGAGCAGCTGCACTTGTTGGTGGAATATTTGAAAGCTGCACAGGTTTATTAAGTTTTGTAGACTTGACGTAATGCATATAACGAAGATGATCGAGACTGTTCACAGATTTCGGAGCATTATAGACTGCCAATAAGGTTTGAGTTCCACTCTCTAATAATCTCTGGCCCGAACAATTTTCTTCCTCAAATGCTGCAGCTAGTTCATCCAAATTTGTCAGTTTCTCAAAAACTTTTAAAAATGATTTTTTACCTTTTTAAAAAGCGCAGAAGTTGTGTCACAGCCACTTAATGCGTGCAGAAATAAAATATGTGTTTTGGAATGAGGATAATTTTCAAAACTTTTAGTCGAGTATATCTCCGTTTTTGGGAATATAATTATATTATGACTTAAGTTCTTCTCTTAATTATTTTTTAATTTTAGTAAACGGTTATCAGTATTATTGAATAGATATAGATTTAATGCATGAAGAAAATGATAAAATATAATATAATAGTTAATAAAAATTGACAAATATTTATAATCATTGATTTATCGATAGTTCATCAACTATATATGGCGCGTTTTCGACCGGAGGCACCGGTTGACCTGAAGTGATGCTGTGACCGCGCGCTCTCCGCCCTCTATCTCGAAAACGGTTCACCGTATAAAAAAATGTGATAAACAAAATTTGTAGAGAATTTTGTATTCTACAATATTGATAATACATACAAATGGCAAAAAACCCATAGGAAATGAGATATTTACAAAAAAAGCGCAAAAAAAACGATTTTTGCGACCTTTGACCTTGAAATTTAATAGTTGCACACACCCTACCATATGTAGGTTTTGAGACAACTTTTAGGGTGACAATATACAAGTATTTACAGACTTACAGCTGGGTATCTCGAATTCCGAGATTCTTACCAAATTTAAGCTTAAATGACTGGACTATCTCGATCAATAACAAATCTGTATTTTTTTCTTAACAATAGACTTAATACAACAGAGGCCGCCACTGCGCACATCGTCTGTCTCGCTCTAATTGGGGTTCGAGAATGGTAAATTTTTACAAAGTTTCTGGTAATATTTTACGGCGGCCCTTTTGTCCGCAACAACAGTATTGTTATAACTGTGTAACTTTAGATTGAATTAGGCAATTTTTCGGTATACCTGCACGGCCAAGTGACTGCACTGCCTACTGATAGTAAGTGCAGGGTAGTCAAAGAAATTGACCAGCAACGAACAACTACGATCATCCCTAACCAGTCGATACAATTACGCCGGCTCTATGCTTCAACTGTTTTTCATTAAATATATCTATGAATTAAAGTTATTACTGTGACGAAATCTATACAGATTAGACGTTATGTGATAATATGACGCAAAGATAATTTTATTAGGTGTGTGAAAGTAACCTATCCGCCCAAGTTTAGCGTGTTGTAATTAGCCCTAACTTCTCTCGATTGTCCAATAGATCCGTGCTCATAAGTTGAACGTGTCTATATTACTAAGTATTTTGTATTATTTTTCTATTATGTCTTAACAAGAAGTGATAAAAGGTGCCTATGAATACTGAAGCTCATAATAATAACATTTAGAGGTCCACTATTAAATCAGCCCATATAATACGCCCAACAGCTGGGTACGGACCTCTTCTACAACTAAGATGACTTTAGAGGTCACTTATTGAGAATTTCTATTTTACATATTATAACACACGATATGATTGTCAACGTTTATAATTTTATTACTCGTTTTAACACCAACGTAACCGAAGAAAAGGAAATTAAAGGAAATTAAACCCTTCCCAAAAGACGTCATGTGAGCTATTGTAAATACATTCTTTCCAAATTTTATAGTTAGTTACGTTGTGGACTAAGGCCTTAACCCTCTCAATTGTAGAGGAGGCCCGTGCCCAGCAGTGGGACCTACATTGGTTCATGATAAAAAAGTTATTTGAGGCGGAATTTGAACGCATAATAAAATTTTCCTTTGTATATTTTTTTTGGCAAAATATATAATATTTCTTATACTCGTATAGGTACTGGCTTCTGCAGGATTCGATTATGCAGCGTATTAGCCTCGGTACATTTAACGCTTCTAATTGAATTACAATATCATCATGGCAGTGCGTTACTAATATAAATTAATTTCCACTAGAACGCGCCGCACGATGGATTTATGGTCTTGTTAGCGTTCGATTTTTTCAGTTACGTCATTTATTTATCTATTTATATACCTATGTGTACGTACGTACCCTGTCACGATTACATGCTCCAAAGTAGTAAACAGTATCATCGAATCCTGGATCTCTCGATTTTCTGAACCAACGTAGGTATAACAAAGAAGCAGGATTTTTCTTTTGTCAAACTACTTGATGAATTTTCTTATATTAATCAAATCATCATAATGATTACAATAGTGTTGTAATCATTTTCATTTTTTAGAATTAACAAAATAATGATTATTCACTTCCAAGTAGGTACTGACTTAAATTTAAAAAATACCGTAGTTGCTTCATTACTTAATTTATAGGAGTAGTTTTTAATAGGTTAATTATGCAGTACATTTGAAGGAATTGTGACTATTTAACAATTACTTTTTAAAATAATGGATAATCAAGTTATTTTACATTCGATATTTTTTTTTAAATTATAGAACAATTCTTAGTGCGAAGATACCACTCTCTGAAAGTCAAATTCGACTCAGAAACTAAAGAAAGTATCCTACCCATATGTCCAGCAGTACTTTCTGTGTTCCTTTTAAAAGAAAGCATTAATTCCCAGACTCTGCTTTTAATTTTACAGCTATTTTTTTTCAACGTTCTGTTAACAGATTGTAAGAACAAGAACACGCTTGATGCACACTGATTCTAAGCTAGAGCAAACAGTAAAGTCTTAACAAAATATTTGTTATAGGTATTATAATTAATAGGTAATTTATGTAACTATTATAATATGTAAATAGGTAATTTTGACATTACCATCAGGTATCAGTCAATAATAGTATTTTTATATTGAAAATATCTTTCAAGGATAAGTAATTTTTGGAGTGTCTAATATAATAAGTATTATATAATGTTCGCCAACCCGCACTAGGCCAGCGTGGTGGACTGAGGCCTAAACCCTCTCAATGGTAGAGGGGGCCCGTGCCCAGCAGTGGGACGTCTATGGGCTGATGATATAAAGTAATAGCATTATATATGATCTTCTTATAGTGTCTAATATAGAAGGGCACAGGTGTCCGTGACAATCGATTCATATCCTAAACACAGGCAGCCGAGGACGCACGCACGACCTAGATTCGCTTCGAATGGGGGCAAGGTTCCCCGACATAGCCGAGTTACTAACTGGGGGGACGCTTGTTGCTTGTGCGTAACCATGTACTTTCAGACTGAAAACATTTTACAACAAAATATGTTGATCATTTTGTAGTTTGTACAAGCCTCCGAAGTTTGCTTAGTTTAATAGTATTCTTCTTCAAATAGCGATTTATATAAAAACATGAATGTTATTTATTACTTTACTTTATTTATTACTAAATAGCTATGCTCCAAAAGTAGCGTATTAAAAATACTGACAGATATTAAAAATATTGACTGCCTCATAGTCTCGTGGCACAAGTATGTTCCATGCAATCTTGGGGTCCGGTGCTCGATGCTCGGCTCGGGCAAAGTGATATTGTTTTTTTTTTATTAGGAAATTCCGAAAACCCGCTCTAGGCCAGCGTGGTGGACCAAGGCCTAAACTCTCTCAGTTGTGGAGGCCCGTGCCCAGCAGTTGGACGTATATGGACTGATGATGATGATGACAGTATGGAGTGGTTAGACCTTATCCTACCATCCTGGGTTAGTTCGATTTGTAGGCCACGCCCATATATTTTCATTTTCGTAAAGAACTTTCATGTATGTACATTTTTTTTCTTGTTATATTTTAATAATTTTACCTTGTTTTACAATCATTCGTTACAAGTAGGTACTAAGTTAGTAAAAGTAAACATAGGAATTGGGATTAAATAGGTTAGAAATTCAGATCTAAAACTACGGTGTATCATTTTTTAATTAATTGAACATGATTTTCATTATCTTGTTGTATAGTACGTTGATGAATAAATATTTAAACATTTTATAATTTACTTAGGTACAGACCAAAACTTTGTGGCCCTATTCCACACCCGCCACCGTCACTCCTGTGCAATAACTCACCGAATCTAACGGAACCAATTTGTCATGATCGCGCAACGAAGTTAATCAGAAAAAATATAAAGAAAGAGTTGGAAAATAAAGAGTTGTCCACTTCCCTCCACAGCATAGCGGGAGACAAAATATTGAACTATAAGGTTTCACCCTCACATAAAAAAGACAATTAAAATTAGACGCAATTGACGCACTAAGGGTAAATAACTATATGATATTTAATGAATAAATGGGACCTACAGTGCCAGCTGTAATGTAAGCTTGCAATAATAGGCATAGCTAAAACGCTGAAAAGCACGAAAATTCTTCCTAGATTCAACGAGGTCTGTATAATAAACAATACTAGACGTTACGTGCATACTAATGAGCATATAACGCTCATCCGACCAAAGATTGCACTTGCAAAGGAGTTGATATGCGGCGGACTATTCTTATTTGCAATCATGTGTTGAGCATTGGCACAAAGGAAGGAATCGACCAACTTAAATGAGAATAATTTGCTACGAAAATTGCCGTGACCCATTAGAAATTGCGACATTTAATGATCATTTCAAATTTTTGACATTCTCAAGCCAAGTTTTTTCTAAGCGATCGTTAACCGAAAGAAAATATTGATAAAGATGATGTCTCTTTATAGATAGATTCCATCGGTTTTGCCATTCTTCATTAATTCTTATAAAGACTTGGGGTATTGTTTAAATAATCTAGTAATTTTCAAAAAGTCGCCCGAAGAAAGAAAATCCTTATCAATATTTTACTTGTTGGAAAAATATAACGCGGCGCGACTTTGTATTTCCAGGTCGACTGGAAGTACACCCGCAAGAATAGGTAAAGCTTCAGTATTAACAGTTCTGTACGCTTTTAACAGAAAAATAACAACACCAAACCAAACTATTGACAGTGTCAATAATAATTGTACCATGGATATATGCATGTCTTTAATTTAGTTGAGTGAACATATTCATATCGTATACCTCTCATATCCAATCATACATACATACATAAAATCACGCATTTCTGCACCCACATTTCGCCAAGTATGTATCAGTCCCACGTAATAGAGGGCGAGCCTATTGCCGTTTTTCGGGCACATTTCCAGACTCCGTGCTGTTACCAAGAATTTCCTAATGGAAAAACCCAATAACACTTTGCCCGACCCGGGAATCGAACCCAGGACCTCTAGATCGCACGGCACATACTTGTACCGCGAGACCACGAGGCAGTCATGTCATCGAAGATATAATGCGAAAGATCAAAATAGAGGAAATTGTTAAATGGACTCTCGCACCAGCACTATCTCAATTCTGAAACGAAATAAACATTAATATTGGTCATGTAGGTAATAATAGCACTTATGTACGTATATTCTAAACAGTCCTCTGGCTTTTCCCCCTGACGTAAATATCAATAGCGTGCCAGAATTATCAGGCAATTTATTTCAATTTCTATAGCAGCGTAGAGTGTTGACTTTTTCGTTTCTTTATGCTATGTGATGTAGCGTTGTGAAACATTTTCCTGTGAGTGATACAATTAAAGTATGACGTCACTATTATGATTAATACATTCTAGTTGACACGTAATGGCACAACGAAATTCAATTTTCACGGCCCAGATGTCCAAAGTGCCGTGTCTCAGGATCTCACAAACATCCGGTTTAATTGAAGTCGCATTCTTGTGTCTACTGATAAAGATAATAATGCAATATAGGTACTCGTTAGTTGGTACTCTGGACCCACCAGACCTGCACTTAATAAAAGTCTTCAATGTAGAGTTCTTTGCCTGTTTGTCTGTAATGAAAAGTACTCTCCGAAAAGGTATCATGATATACGTATGTATTTAGTTAATTGAAAAAATGTATAAATCAAAATCACATATTTAACATTTTATGGATTCAATACAATATTTTAATTTTATTTTAATCAAAAAGCATAATTTTTCTTGCCCCAATGTCCGTCAAATACCCCTTCGACAGAAATTGTATACGCATAAATTCTCCCGTAGAAAACCATTCATTGTTCGAGAAACACAACAATGTCATAACACAAAATGGCGACTGGCCGGGGCGAGTTCGCGTTACGTTTACGTAAGATAACCTTGGACTTTATTATCATTATCTGAAGACGAGTCGACACGGGACGAGAGCTCAGCGGCGCACGCGCACCGCGTAGGCGTTCGCTGTAATTAATCTATTTCTATACTTTATGTAATGTAATTGTATACTATGCTGATTTTCTTATGTGGATTTAAATTAAAGTAATTAGGAAAATACAGCCAATATTCCTACGTTTAAGTCATGCCACAGATAAGAATATTTAGTGTAGGAGGGACGCTCTTTCAGACGAAAAGCAGACCCGTTATGTTTACTGAATAACACCGAACATTGTCTCGTTTTTTAATTAATATTCTACTGTCTAAATTGTATAGATTTCTAGACCTCGTCCCACACAGCAATGTCTCATATCGATGGGCAAGGCAGTAAGCGTTTGTCAGTTCGTCTCGTCAGTTATCCTTTAGTTCCACGTAATAGAGGGCGAACCCAATGCCGGTAACTGAATGCATTTTCAGTCTCGTGCCGAATACTCTGTAGAATTCATAAACGACATGTTACTCTGGCATCAATCGGATGCATGCCCCAATTTATGCCACGGAACCTGCAAGACAATTTAATAAAAACAAGTTGTTTTTATGGAACTAGTTGTATATAGGGTACACTTAGAAGACCTTAACACTATGCTCGAAGACCTAAATCGAGTCTCACAACAGGTGGGTCTTAAAATGAACATGGACAAGACGAAGATCATGTCGACGTACTCCGACAAGATGGTCGGGCGACCTAGTAAAGGTCGCGGGTCGTCGCTGGTTGCAGACTGCATCCAACAGGTCCCTGTGGAAGTCATTACGACAGGCCAATGTCCAGCAGTGGACCTCCATTGGCTGATGGATGAGGGTACACTTATATAAGCTAGATCCCCAACATTTATGACGCAACAAAGTAATTTCTTGGCCTCTGCGCCAGCTGAGTTTACTTGAAAGACTTTTTCTCGTTAATATAAAAAAAAATTGTAGTAAGTTAACATATTGCATCGTGGTGTGCTACAAAGGAAAACTTAACAGTTTCACAATTACAGAAACCTATTTTACAATCGAAAAATATCATTCTGCGTTTCTGACTTGTGAGATGCGTACAAGATATTGTAAGAGGCTTTGGAATTCCTATTATCGTTGTTCGGGCAATTTTTTAGAAAATTCCTGAAGGAAAACCTATGCAACACTTTGCCCGACTCGGAAATAGAGCACGAGGCCCTTCTATTTCTCGCCGCACACATGCCACAGGCACAACAAAAGTTTATATGCGAAGCATGAAGTGTCAATACTTAGAAGTGTGTTATGATTGTTGAGAAACAAGCGCAAGTTACCTTCTCAGGAACTATTTAATTCCTTTTGACAGCCCCGTGGCGCAGTTGGCTAGATACCAGCTTGCGAAACGAGAGGCCGCGGGTTCGATCCCCGCACCGAGACAAATGTTTGTGTGTACAAATGCTACTTAGATACATTATTTCGTTTCAAGATTTGATTTAATCTATTAACAGCGCAAATTTTCTTCTGAACTTATTCCTCCAGCTATGTATTATTAGCGTTTAAAACAAAATAAAGAAGTCGTGATAGCCCCGGGGACTAGGCGCGCCGCGGTCAAAACGCCTCGACGAACACCGGTTCAAATTCTATGTGTATCTCTGACTTTTCGAAGTTATAATAGTTGTGTGTTCATGAATTATTAATTTTACGCTGAATGAAAACATCGTGAGGAAAGCTGAAGTATTGAAAATTTTAGACAAAGAATTTCCTACGTGGATAGTCCGTCAATGTCCAGTCCGCATAAGGCTAACTTGTTCCTTCTTTTAATAATGCAGAACTCTATTGGGTGATATTTTAATCTTGTAGATGCTTTCTTATCTTGGGTGTGAGAAAACAAAAGCTTTACGTGTCGTCCTATTTCTATTAATGTTGGTGTTTTTTATTTATTACCCAATTTTTTACATAGAATAGCAAGAAAAGTTAATTCGTAAAATCTATTACACTTATTTCTTCGTTGTCATTTCTGAAAATCGTATTTTTAGAATGTCACCATTTTACTTACAAATATTCTGGATTAAATCAAAAACTATTCTAGTGTATTTGTTAAACTGTTCGACTTGTGGTCACAAGTATGTGCCGTGCGATCTAAATCTCACGGCTTCTGGAAATACATACATACATACATAAAATCACGCCTGTATTCCCTGGTGGGGTAGGCAGAGGTGCATTTCTACACCCACATTTCGAGGTTTCTGGAAATGTGTCCCAAAAACGGCGATAGGTTTGTCCCTTTTTACCTTTTATTTTACGAGGGACTGATACATATTATGTACCTGGCGATACATGGGTGCGGAAATGCGCCTCTGCCTACCATTTCGGAAAATACAAGCGTGAGGTTATGTAATGTGTGTTTGTATGTATGTATCTGATAAAATATCGCGAAAAATACTTGGTCATATATGTTGCGTATATTTGTATTATTGATGCAGAAATAAAATCAATTGCATTGCGACAATAGTAACTCTTTAATATGTAACAAGACAATAACAGCTCGGTAATTAAGCACCTGTCGATAGTTACACGGTAATATCGATTTACATAAATGTTTCATCACAACAACTTAAGATACTCCCACTCCCGTGTATGTTTATCTATGAATGTGCTATTTTTGCAAGAAAGTAACCGAGCCAGACGCAATGATAAGATGACATATATACCCCACAAAACTGCATTTCATAAGAGTGTGTTCCACCTAGTTCCTGAAATATATACCTAATAAACTACCAAAATCTATTAGAGAATTAAATGATCTCAATAATTATAAAGGTACATTGTTTAAATTTCTAATTAATAAATGTTATTATAGTTTGAATGATTTTCTTAGTGTTAATTGATTGTAATAATACTTTTAGTTTGTTTTCTATAGTATTAATATAGTTTTATAGTTAGATTTTTATTAGATTTAAGTTTCATTATCGTATGCCAACATGGCCATATAGGTCATAGTTATAACACCATCCTATGTACCACAATAAAACATATTTTTCTCGCATACATATTCAATTTCTTTCAGTATTCAATACCTAGGAAAAATGTAGAAATAACGATAAAATCAGATTTGTTTCCGTGTCCGTTTATGCCTTTGCGTTGAGGGGGTGAGAGTGAAGCGCCTTAACCAGTGCAATTTTAGGAGTAAAAACTCATATTGCAAGTTTTTAAAACCATGAGATAAATTTCTCCGTTAACTCACAGCCGTAAGTATTTCTCACTTCATAAGTATGCCTTCAACTAATTGCGCTAAAAAGAGTTATTTACAGGGTGTAAAAAGACAGTGATCGAAATCTATGACATTTAATAATTACGGCGATTACAAACACATCAAAAAATCCCGACAAAAAAAAATTTACGTTTTCCTAACAACCGCAAGTTTTAATTGTATGTGTGGTGATAAGGAATGTATGTGCCTGTCTTAGTTTTCGATTACGATCTTTTTACATCCTGTATACATATATACAATAATAACTTTATATGAATTCTAAACTCGTGTATCAATCGTACATGAACACATCGAGTCCAATTGAATGGTGCCAATGCGCATTACCGGTCGGTATCGCGAAGCAGTAAACAAACTGCGAAGGCACGTTGCGTTATCACCAAATCCTTATCAGTTTCACAACGTCGCCCCCGATGTAGTTGACCACAAATACTGTGTGACTTCGCGTCATTTATACATCTTTTTCTTAGCGGACTATTATTTTCAAGTTTTTTTTATAAGCTATTGCCGATTACCGAAAAGCAGTGATGGCCTCGAGGTTTAGGCGCGCGGTCGAGAATTTCGGCGGTCGCAGGTTCAAACCCCAGGCACACACCTCTGACTTTTCGAAGTTATGTGTGTATTCACAATGAATTATCACTTGCTTTAACGGTGAAGGAAAACATCGTGATAAAACCTGCACACCTAAAAAGTTTTTAGGAATTTCTTAGGTGTGTAGTCCGCCAACCCTCACTAGGCCTGCGTGGTGGACTAAGGCCTAAACCCTCTCAGTTGTAGAGGAGGCCCGTGCCCAGCAGTGGGACGTGTTTGGGCTGATGATGATGATGATGATTACCGACTGTCTCCCGGTACATGTATGTGCTTTGTGATCTAAAGGTCCTGGGTCCAATTCCCCGCTCGAGCAAAGTTATATTGCATTTTTCTATATGGAAATTCTCAGTAGCAGCAATATAACGGCAATAGGCTCGCCCCCTATCACGTGGGACGAAAACTCAGTTGTCGAAATGTGTGTGCAGAAATGCACCTGTGCCTACCCTTTCGGGGAGAACAGGCGTGAGGTTATGTATGTATGTACTATTGCCGATCGTCATACACATGTGAGCGTTAGTACCCCTGGTTCGTATTGTTAATCTGATAGTCGTGGGTTCAAGTTAATAATAGCCTTTCGTTTTAAAATTAATTGTTCTAACACGTAATTATTAAACGTGACAAACAATTGAACTGCGCGCCTTCATAGGTTGCATAAACCCTACCTTTTTTTTTTTTTTTTTTTTTTTGTTCTCGAGGAGAAAGCTGTTTATGGCTCTACTTCCCGCCAGCCCCGGGGGAGGGGGGCGGGAAGCGTATGTCGGGGTCACCGGTCTTCCAGCCCGGCGCGCGGCGACGTCATGTCCGCGCAGATGTTAGTGCCGGGCTGGGTCCCTAACAATATCCCTAAACCGGCATAGCGACCAAAACCCCCCGGTGGCCATCTCCGCGCCGAGTGAGGCGACCACGGTACGTTAGCGAGAAGCGCCAACCGTAATGCCGCAGCCGCCCGGTGCGCCTCCGAGACGTATTTGTCTCGGCCGTCTCGGAGTGTGTAGGGGGCGCAGTTGCACCCCCACTAGCTTGGTTCGGGCGCCCCGGTTGTGGATGGGCGCCCGCGACGTACACAGGCCACAGTGCCGCCGCCCCTCTCGGGGTGACTTTCAGTGAGGGCGCGCCGCCCCCGCAGCGCGCCCAGCGACCCTAAGGGCCCCTTTGAGTCGTCTTTTACGACAGGCAGGGGATACCGTGGTGGGATTCTAACGCCCCCTTGCCACAGGGCAGGCATAAACCCTACCTGACGTTGACGTTGATTTAGTCTGCGCTTTGGAATAAGGACGTCCAACTTAAGTTGCATGAATTTTAACATACTAAAAACTATGTGTGCCTGAGATTTCTCGGCAATAATTATGAAGGTATACGAAGTTGCGTTAGACTCCGATATACAGATGAAAACATACAGCTTGTGTTCGGTATATGTATAAAATTTTCCCCTTTTTAATGAGAGGAAAGCGCCTTATGCTCCCTTTTTGGCAGCTCAATGGATATTGTAAAACGTACGTCAGTCCCGGAGTACACGAAGATCCCATAGCAACCAAATAAGACACAGACAACTTTAGTCCGTTTTCTTTTAGACTTTGGTGCACGGAATGAGCTAACCTAACCATCATCATCATCAGCTCATATACGTCCCACTACTGAGCACGGGCCTCCTCTACAACTGAGAAAAGTTAATGACCTTAGTCCCGCAATAGGCCAGCTATTGCGGGTTGGCGGACTACACACCTAAAAAATGTCTAAGATCATTTAGGTGTATAGGTTTCCTTACGATGTTTTCCTTCACCGTTAAAGTAAGTAATAATTCACCGTGAATACACACTATAACATCGAAAAACCTAACCATATCGCAATCCATGTTTAGTACTGTGTAGATCTACCACTAAATAAATATTAGATAGTGCAGTGGCTGTAATTAAGGAGTATTTTCGATACCCAGATGACTAAATACGAATCGAATGACTAATACATGGCGTAATCTGTTGAAATGCTCAAAAGTGTTGCAATGTCATGAATACTCTTACAAATATGTTGACATACGCTATATGGATAAATAACGTGAGTTTAAACTTGATAGGCAAATTGGTGATACGACCAACTTTATAGACTTTGCAAGTAGAATGTAACTATTTATATAACTATGTTATTGGAAACATCCTGGAAAAAGTGAATACATCATCATCATCAGCCTAAAGACGGCCACTGCTGGACATAGGCCTCCCCCAAAGACCTCCAGAGTGTTATGTCGGAAGCGGCCTGCATCCAGCACCTTCCCGCTGCGCTTGCCGGTACGCGGCCTCAACTAGAGAACCTTTCTACCCCAGCGGCCGTCGGTTCTACGAGCTATGTGCCCTGCCCATTGCCACTTCAGCTTGCTAACCCTTTGGACTATGTCGGCAACCTGCGTTCTCCTACGGATCTCCTCATTCCTGATTCGATCACGTAGGGAAATACCAAGCATAGCCCTACCCATAGCTCGCATAAAAATAAAAAACCTGACTAAATCATATGAATAAGTAAAGCAGTACCAGTATGAAATCTATTTCTCTTGCCGATTTATCTAAAAATACCCATAACATTGTTATAAAATTAAGCACATATACTAGGGTTGCCAACCGTCCTGTTTTCCCAGGACATTTCCTACTTTTTGGGGTGTCCTGGGCTGTCCTGGATAATTTATAAGCATCGTCCTGGGTTTTAAAGAATTCTGTTAAGGATCTATGCTTTAAATTTTGCGCGCTCTTAATCGTTTTGTCACTCACTAGGCACGCGCCGCGCGTGTGAGGGTCATGACTCTTTTTAAAACAAAGTAGTATCGTGCAGACTGATTGTTGTCTTTTTCGTACTACTAGGTTTAGGTAGGCTAGTTGTTTTATTATAACAATTAGGTACTGCATCATATATAGTCCTGTTTAAAACCAAAATGTCCTGGTATTTCTATATTCAAATCCAGGATTTCTAAGTTTGCAGATGGCAACCCTAACATATACTGATTTCTCGTATCCTTGAATTACTAGACAATTTTGTAATTCTATGTCCGTTACCTGCATTTGTAACGTAGTATAAGGGGAGCCCATTGTCGTATCTCGAGCGCAATATCAGTAATTGACCAGTGTGCATTCAAAAAGTTTTTATTGGAATTTTTGTGAAGGCCTTGTTTCGCTGTTTGTGTAACTATTGTTTTTCAGATTTTATAGATGTAAAAAGTAGGGATGTTATGGATATGATATTTCGGATCTGGATACGGATATGGATATAGAAATTAAATTATATCGGTTTCGGATACGGTTACGGATATGTAATCATTTCGGATTATCCGCTAGTTTCGGATAGTTTCGGTTACGGATATCAGATTGAAGTAAAATATAACTTTTTCGACACTCTTGTAAGTTTTTTTTTTATCACAATGTTTACATTTTGCACAATCTACATTACCTTGATAAAAAATGTCCAAATTAAAGTCGATATTGGTCGCTTTTTGTCTACTCATATAAAAATCAATTTTGTACTTAACACAAGACTTTCTTAAACTATCCGAAACTTCTGAAACGGATACGATTACGGTTACGGATATATTTTTATTTCGGATATCCGATAGTTTCGGTTACGGTTACGGAGCTCCATAAAATCCCTGGTAAAAAGTAATACGAAATATACTGTTCAAAGAAAAAGATTCCCAAGTTCGTACACATTCGGGTCCTTTCTAAAATGTTTTGGTTCTTTAAGCGTATGCATCTATAAAGGCCGGTATGACTATGTCGAAAGACGAGATGTAGAAGTATTTCTTTGCTAAATACTCTATTTGCACAGCAATGTGCTAACAAAACTGAAATGCAATTGATACTCCCATGCCATGATAAAAAATACGTACTTATTACCCTTAACTGACGGAAAATTCAAAGAAAATGTGTGAATGTGAAAGGGTCAAAAGAGGTGTGTCAAGTTCGTAGTATTGCATTTAATAGTCTTTACTTGCCCCTATGGCATAAAGGCGTATTGATATATGTATATTATTTATTTAATTCTTGTTTTGTACACCATATAATAAAAACAAAATAGGTATAATTAGTAACATATCAATAAGGTAGTGTCACAAATGGCGGCCTTATCGCTATGGGCGATTTCTTCCAGGCAACCGTTAGATGGACTGGAGAGATCAGAATCAGAAGCATGGAGTGGGTGGTCAAAATTAATTCAATTATTATTCGTCTAAATATTAAGTTCTTCGTGTGTATTAAGTGTCCCAAGCGCTGGCAGCCGCTCGCGTGCCTAAATAGATTACCATCGTAATATTATTGACACGTTGCATTTACTGGGACTCTCAAAATAATATTCACAAATATGAACGATTTATTTATTGATTATTTATAGGAATAGAAAAGTCCCTACAGCTAAGTTATCTCCTATATTAATTTCTTACACGATTACTTATTGATCCAACCACGTATTTCTGACACGCCTCCGAGGTCTCAGGAAAACTAAAATTGAGAAAATCTTATTTTAATGATTTGTAAAAATGATGGCTAAAGTTTTTGGTCATCTGAAGGAAAAGTATGTTGTATGGCCCCCAAGACAAATGGATGATGTCATCAATTGTCTTTGCCTAATCCTTCCGTAACACAAGTGTTAGGATATGTGCAACCTTATCATAAATGCAATGAGTTTCGCGGATCTAGTTCGTAACAGGACGCACAATACATAAAACATAGCTCGGTTACTTTCTATCCCTAGGCGTTAGTCTTACAATTACAATTATAAGGCAATGCATGGGTTTCTGACCTTTTTGGAATTGATATTCCTTGAAATGAAGGTATATATTGCGACCCTATAGAAAACTTATACATATCCCAGTCAGTCCCGTGATCAAGACGGCTGTAAGGTCGGGAGGCAAAAATAAAAAAAACCCGATACAACCCATAGAAACCAGAATTATTTCAGTTAAAGTAATTATTTTAAGATGAGCTTAATTATATAAAAGGTATAGTGGCCAGATAAGCATATATATGACTCGTAATGAACGACTACAACAATATTTTTAATTGCTAACTCAATTTTATCTAGTGGGCTTAGTTTTCATGATGAATCTCGTCGTCTCTATAAGTTCACTATAAGAACCTTTAAAAAATAAGTTTATTACTTAAAAAGCTGGGTTAAATATTATTATAACTGTTTTGTATTAAATAATTCGGTTTATAAACTAAAACAGCTCAATAAGATTCATGCGAAGAAGTATGCGAGGTTCAAACTAAAGATTCTGCGTCGGGAAAAATGTTATTGGGTTCTCTTCTAGGAATTTTTCAGAAGCTAAATAGATTCCAGATATGCATTCGGAAATTTCAATCAAGGTTAGAGGTATGGATTGGAGTGTTGGGCTACAAAGAAGACGGATGAAAGGCGACTGCATGCAACAGAAATGCGAATGTTGCGATGGATGTGTGGGGTAACACGGATTGACAGAGTGAGGAATGAATACGTTAGAGGAAGTTTGAAAGTGGCTCCTGTGATAGATAAGCTGAAAGGTAACCGTCTGTCGTGGTATGGTCATATTATGAGAAGGGACGAAACATTTGTTGGTAAAAAAGTAATGAGTATGAAAGTCGAAGGATGGACAAACAGAGGAAGGCCGAAGAAAAGATGGATGGAGTGCGTGAGAGAAGATATGACAGAAAAAGGGGTGACTGAAGACATGACGGCTGATCGGGATGTTTGGAAGGATAAAACATACTGCGCCGACCCCAAATAAAATTGGGAACAGGGCAAGATAATGATGATGATGTTAGAGGTTAACCTTTAATGAGGTATTTTAAACATCAACGGTTAAACATGGGTGTTGAAATATATCACTGCGTACCACTTCGGGATATGGCAGTAGCGGTACTTCCATAGTAGGCCAAAAAAACAGCTTGCTTTAAAAACATCCCAATAATATATAATCTTTAAGCTTCAAATATTTATTTAACAAAAGCTATTTGGCATATAAATCAGAATATCTTGACCCCACAATAAACAATTATAAACTAGACATCACACAATTAACGTGTAACGCTTTTGGCCTTCTATGAAAGGACCACCGCTGGGATATAGCCACCCGTATGTCAAGTTAGTTTAAAGCAAAGGAACCTATAATGGTTTCTTGCAAAGTATTAAAAATAAACATTAAAATTGATCGGCAACATACACTGGTTTATACACACTTAAAGACAGACGCTAGGGTATAAAGTGCGTCCTTATCAATTTATTCGTGCTCACCGGATGTACCAATGCGGGACGAAGAAAGTAGGTACGATGCATACGAGTATAGGCATGCTATATTCGTATCATTCTAGGTAGTTTTCATTTTCAATACATACATGTATAAATAAAATAAATAAATAAATAAATAAATACACCCAACAGTCACATACATAGTTCTGACCCCACACTAGGATACAAGTCCTGTGTCGTGGGTATCAGAAACTACGAGAGACTTTTCGGTCTCACAAACACCCAGACCCGAAACAAATATTTGTGGATCACACAAACATTTGTCTCGGTGTGGGGATCGAACCCGCAGCCTCTCGTTTCGCAAGCTGGTGTCTAGCCAACTGCGCCACGGGGCATATATTTCTATATTTTTATTACCGTTGCTATGCAGAGAAGCAATTTTCAGCTTGAATTATGTTTTTTTTTTCTCGGAGAAACCTATAGGTGCCAGTTTCACAAAAATAAATCGTTTTATTAGGTCCATTCGACACCATTGCGCTGGCTTGATGATAATAGAATGGACATAGACAAATCCCGGAACGTGACGTAGATACGTATAACACTATCATGAGTCTTACACCCTATGTACGGTAGTTATTCGGGCACATACGCATATCCTACCACCAACAAATTGAGCCACTTGCATTCTTATTTACTGTACATCCATTTTCTATGAGACAGTGGTTCCCGGTCGAGCCGATGATTTGTACCGAAGTCTATGCTGACAATGACTACTAACACTACCAGTAGTATATTAGAAAAGGAAAAAAATCGCAAGTGCAATGTGGAGTTATACAGATCTTCCTTGTCTCCATCCTAGCAGAATGTACAGTACAGAAAACAACACAAATATACATATATGTTAACTATTAAAAATATACTGTTGACAGTAACACACGTATGTACTATGTATATATTTTGAACACCAGACGTGAGTGATAATTACGTTAATATACAGATATAGCATCGCGACTCATCTTATATTTTAACACATTTGGCGTCATTTGATCATGTTCGTTGATTTTATTTTTCCTAAAATGTTTGGTTATGATTTATTTTAAATGTTTATATAAATAGGTATATTATGTAGGGCAAGACTCTATATCTTCGCTATCCACCGTTTTATCTAGATCAATATTGAATAATGAATAGATATCATACAAGTATTGTTTAAAGTATTTATATTACCATAAAATATTATGACACCGAATGCTTAAAGAGTCCGAAAACAATTGCTTGGGTTTACCGACCCGCACCAAGTTAGCATGGTGGATTAAGGCCTAAGTCAACTCAGTAATAGTGGAGGCACGTATCCAGCAATGTTCATATTAAAAAATTCTCCGTTGCAACACAAAGTCTGAAAATGTACCGAAAAAATTACAATGAGAGGCTTATTATTATGGCTAGCGAAACGTGAGTGTAGAAATGCATCCATACCTACCCTCTTTGGGGGATAAAGGCTAGAGTTTGTAATATTCAATTATGTGTTACTTGTTAAATTAAGTGATAACAGTAAACAGTAACAGTAAGTTTCGCCTTTCGTCTCTGCACCACCGAAGGTTCGACTGTCAGAGAATGCCCCAGGCATTAAGTCCACCTTTACATGTTATGTATGAAGGGTAAATAAAGTATATAAAATCTTATATATAAAAATGAATCGCAAAATGTGTTGGTAAGCGCATAACTCAACAACGCCTGGACCGATTTCGCTAATTCTTTTTTTGTTGTGTTTGCTATTGTTAGGAGAAGGTTCTTATGAAAGAAAAAGTTAAGAAAATTGCGAGGAATATGGTAAAAACAACAATTTAATTTTCTCATATAAACTGTTCTACCTAATATTCTGTCAAACATTTTATGTTTATCCCGTCAATATGGTTAATGGTCCCCTCAAATTAAAGAACGTATTTAAATAAAGGTTTTGAATCGACAACATATATCCAGAATATTCGAATAATTGCGTATTTTAGATTTTAAAAATGTAGAATAATGTCAGTAATAAAAAGGGATTGACATATTTATTGGTTGTCAAATATTTATGCGTGCGTTCAGAAATGTATTTTTAAACTCCTTGGTTTACAATTTGCAAACGAAGGCGGGCTCGGTCAAGTCATCACGCTTTGAAATCAAAAACACCCACAACTATGCAAGGGAATGCGCTTGGTGTTAAGAAAATTGTTGAGTAATGTTATTCACGTGACGATACTGAAAAGACAACTTAGAGATGAATTGGTGCTTGAGAATTCATCAATTATATTGATCTAAGGATTTCATTGATCCCAACGGGTATTACCATTGAGTTCAAACGAATTCAGTTCCCGATTCGTCTTGCGTTCGCCATGACGATTAACAAAAGACTGTTTGTGATCTAAATTTAGACAATTAAAAAATATATTAAAAATGTATATCACAAGGTATATACTCCCATATATGAACGTCCCATTGCTTGACATATGCCTTCTCTGCAACTGAGAGGGTTTAGGCTTCAGTCCACCACGCTGGTGCTTCAATGAAGAGAATTGAAACCGACTGTATCCCATGCTGCACAATATGTACATGTTTAATTTAATAATGACTTGCGGACACACGATGGATACATTTAATTTTTGTACATTTTTATTTCTGTATTTTTATCTCAATAAAATGCTGAACTTAATATTTATTTCCATACAATCAAAAATAAAATTCAGGTAATATGTAACATGACATTCAATGACTGTTAGGCGGTACGAAGTTTGCCGGGTCAGCTATTATAATATTAATGTAAATTTGTTTGAACTACGCTTTCACGCCAAAACTACTTAACCGATTATCAAAAAAAAAATTGTACACATAGTCTTCGAGATATAAGATAGGACATAGGATACTTCTTATTAAAAAAATACGGAGGATAAAAGAATTGAACAATGATTGAAAAAAGATTTGAATGACTTTTGGTATGCAGTTATGTGGGACCCACCAAAGTAACATAGGAGGGAATGGTTATCCTTACTATTATATAAATGTGAATGTAGGGATGTTTGTTACGCTTTCACGCAAAAACAAAAAAATTGGTATGAACATAAATGAGACCCTGTGAAGTAACATAGGCTAATTTTTATATCTACGAACAACACCTGTTTTGTAATTTTTATAGACTGCCTCGTGGTCTCGCGGTACAAGTATGTACCGTGCGATCTAGAGGTCCTGGGTTCGATTCCCGGGTCGGGCAAAATGTTATTGGGTTTTTTCATTAGGAAATTCTCAGTAGCAGCACAGAGTCTGGAATTGTGCAGCGGCAATAGGCTCGCCCCCTATTACGTGGGACTGATACATACTTGGCGAAATGTGGGTGCAGCAATGCACCTCTGCCTACCCCTTCAGGGAACACAGGCGTGTGTTTATGTATGTATGTATGTATATCGATCAAAGCAGTGTCTGTTATACGTATCATTTTAATTTTTCAGTGCTATTATCATTTATTTACATTTTAGAAAGAAAAAAAAAATTAATGGTCTATAAGATAGAGGTTGATCGTAGAAGGGTGAAATTTTATGATTATAATAATTTATCAATGCTGAATCATAAAAAATAAAGAAAATTAGGTCAATAGAAAAAAAATCATACTCCCAAAATGTTAAACCCTTAAATGTTGACCGATTCTCAGACCTACCTACAATATACACACAATATTTCATAAAAATCAGTCGAGCCGTTTCGGAGGAGTTTGCCAAAAAACACCGCGACACGAGAATTTTATATATATGGCAAAACAACGTTTGCCGGGTCAGCTAGTAAATAAATAAGAATATTATATTTTTTAATGTTTTTATTTTAATTATTTTTTTCATGATATGTTTTAGCACTGTTGATGTTTTTTTAATTTAACCACTATGTACGCTTCGACTACCTTTCATTTCTCTTCCTGCGTCTCCATCCCAGGTTACCTGTAAGAGATCGCCTTGTGCGATAAGGCCGCCCATTGTACTTTTCTAGCCTTCTGTACTCCTTAGTTTTAGTGTTGTGTGTGTAAGTTTTTAATAATTAAATATTCAAAGTATTACTTATTTTGTTGAATATTTGAGAAATTACGAAAGAAAAATTATTTTATTAAATCCATAAGGTTACATCTCTAAGCTGTAACAATGCTACTATTATTGGTTGCGTAATACAAGTAATAGTGTTTTGTAATTTCATCGTAAAGGTTTACCAATAACAACCTTTAATAACAGTTGACATGCAATAACACAAATTGCAAATAATCCATTATAAAATTTACACATACACTAACACCACGTTCTACTGTCTATTATTGCCCATTACTTTATTTTAATATCGTATATAACGTATTCTTTTTTAATTTTCTATCCCAATTAACCCCACTCCTCGCGTTTTTGCGAGTTGTTAAGCTACAGGTCCACTCAGTCCTCAATTAATTATATAAATCTGTTGGGTATCGATGCCCTCAATGCGGTAACTTCGAACGCTTGACATAACATGAACATCCGCGACACAACGACAGTGACGGCGCCACGTCTTGCCAATCTCAGGGTCGCTTTCAGTGAGCGCACCACACAGTAAGCCCATTGACCCTGAAGTCCGCTTTAGGTCGTCTTTTATCAAAGGCAGAGGATACCGTGGACGAATTCTTACGGCCTCTGACTACGGTGGGCTTCTCCTCTCATCTACAATGTTCCCTTTATCTTAAATATCCCATTAATTTTATCGATATTTTATTTTCAAACCGCTGAGCATGAATCGCAACTCAGCTTGCAATGCAACTTGATAATAATCCATTAAACTTGCATTGTGTAATAGTAATTTTCGTGAAATGTTTTCTAAGTTTTAAATTGTTCTATTAATTGTTAGAGTTATTATAACATGAAAGGTAATTTTGATGCTTCTGAATTGTGCCTTGGTCTCGAAAATCCAAGTATCGCATTTTCCCATATAAACGTTTACTAAACTCAAATCGTCTAACCCGCCAACCCGCACTAGGTCTAGTTGGTGGACTAAATACTAAACCCTCTCAATTGTAAAGTTGACCCGTGCCCAGCAGTGGACGTATATGGCCTGATGATGATGATGAAACTCAAATATGGTATTTGTTTATTAAAAGTCTTTTATCATTCAACTTACGTTAAGTCACGTCTTATACATTCTCGGCACAGAAGCTACTATGAATAAACGGTAATAGGCTTGCCCCCATTACGTAGGACATAATGATTGCCGAAACGTGGATGTATTGTTACACCCACTTCATTCTTGATGGTGTAAATCTTCTTTCACATAGATATGTACATATGTCTATCTATAACACATATAAATTCACCCTGTATCGTTAAAGGGTGGACAGACGTGTATTTCTATTGCCTTGTTTAAAATATACCTATAAGTGTATAATAAGCTATTTGTAAGTAACATTTTGGAATAATACTATATGTATACTATAATATAAGTAACGTATATCTATACAATTGTTTACTAGTCTTACTTATATAAATAAATAAATAAATACACCCAACAGTCACATACATAGTTCTGATCCCACACTAAGATACAAGTCTTGTGTCGTGGGTATCAGAAACTACGAGAGACTTAACGGTCTCACATACACCCAGACCCGAAACAAATATTTGTGAATCACACAAACATTTGTCTCGGTGCGGGGATCGAACCCGCGGCCTCTCGTTTCGCAAGCTGGTGTCTAGCCAACTGCGCCACGGGGCTGTCAATATGGTTATCATCATCAGCCCATATGCGTCCCACTGCTGGGCATAGGCCTCCTCTACAACTGAGAGGGTTTAAGGCCTTGTGGTGTCCACCACGCTGCTGGCCTGGTGCGGGTTGGCGGACTACACCCCTAAGAAATTCCTAATAACTTTTAAGTGTGCAGGTTTCCTCACGATGTTTTCCTTCATTGTCAAAGTACGTGATAATTCATTGTGAATACACAGTTAACTTAAAAAAATCAGAGCAGTGTGCCTGGGGTTTGAACCCGCGACCGTCGAGATTCTCGTGCCTAAACCTCGAAGCCATCGCGACTTACTTACATATAATTTACACATTGACTACCCTCTCATCTATCCCTTCCTTATATCCATCCTATGGTTATCTCTAAAAGATCGCCTAAGACAGCTAATTGTACTGTAATTCCCTTTTTGTTTTTATTTTGTTCATTGTTTCCTGGTGTAGAATAAAGTGTTCATAAATAAATATAAGTAACTGTGATGGCCTCGAGGTTTAGGAGCGCAGTCGAGAAATTCGGCGGTTGCAGATTCAAAACCCTGGCACACACCTCTGACGTTTAGTGTATTAACAATGAAACATCATGTACTTTAACGGTGAAGGAAAACATCCTGAGGAAACCTGCACCCCTAAAAGTTCTTAGGAATTTCTTAGGTGTGTAGTTCGCCAACCCGCACTAGGCCAGCGTGGTGGACTAAGGCCTACACCCTCTTAGTTGTAGAGGAGATCTGTGCCCAGCAGTAGGACTTACATGGGCTGATGATGATGATAAAATAATTATGTACATGAAACAAACAAGAAACGAAAAACAGAAGCAATAGTCAGCATTGAAAGTGGCTTTTTAAAAACGAGATCCGTTGTCACGAGTTATCTTTATTTAGTCGCATCCGGCCGCCGACACGGTGTTTTGCATCTGCGATAACGTCATCCGGATCTCACGAATTACACTTTTGGGTGACGTCCAATATGCAATTGTGTGAAATATACATAGCTTTGTTAGAGGCTCTCGTGATTCAATCAAATCACATCTCTTTTCATATTGTATTCTTTTGCTGGAAGTTTGAATCTTCCACTGTGTTAGCCTATGTGTATTCGATTTAAAAATGGGCGATTGAGTTGCCTTCAATTCCAATAGTTTGTTGGCATCTATCAGATACTAGATGGTGGATTTATTCAACTGTGGTACTATTAAGCAGAAGTTCATTTCTGCACCCACATTTCGGTATTTATGAGTTCAACTTAATATGGGGCGAGCCTTTTGCCGTTTTTCGGGCACATTTCCACTCTCCCTGATGCTACTAAGAATTTCCTAATGCAATAACAGTTTGCCCAACCCGGGAATCGACCCGAGACCTCTAGATTCCACGGCACACGCTTGTGCCGCGATACCACGAGGCAGTCTGCCGGACCTCCTCACTCTCTTCGGGGAGTATGTATACTATATAAATAAAATAAATACACCCAACAGTCACATACATAGTTCTGAGTTTCTGGGTATCAGAGACTACGAGAGACTTTTCGGTCTCACAAACACCCAGACCCGAAACAAATATTTGTGGATCACACAAACATTTGTCTCGGTGCGGGGATCGAACCCGCGGCCTCTCGTTTCGCAAGCTGGTGTCTAACCATCTGCGCCACGGGGCTGTCAAATCTATGTATGTACGAGGGCAGTCCGATAAGTACTTAGCCTCACCGCCCGATGGCACCACTATCGTAAGATAAATTTACCATCATGTAGCACATCTTCGTAGACGGCTATTGTCAAAATTTCAGCCGAATTGGATTTGTAGTTTTGTTTTGACCGCGTGTGTAAGCGGACGTGTCCGCGGATTTTCGAAAAATGGAAAAAGAGCAATATCGGCCGGTGATTTGATTCTTGTTTTTGGAAGGGAAATCGCGCAGCGATATCAAAAAGCGCTTGGATGCTGTTTACGGTGACTCTTCTCCTTCAATGGCGACCGTCAAAAATTGGTTTAACGAGTTTCAACGTGGTCGCACGTCAGTTTTTGATGAGCCACGCCCAGATGCCCCAAAAACGGCTACCACGGAGGATAACGTGAGAAAAGTCCCGATCTTGTATTGGCAGACCGCCGATTGAAGGTGCGCGAGATAGCTGAGACAGTAGGCATCTTAAAAGACCGCGTGGGTCATATCCTGCATGAAATATTGGGCATGAGAAAGCTGTCGGCTCGATGGCTGCCGCGTTTGCTCACTTCGGACGACAAGCGCATCAGTGACACAACTTCAGAGCAGTGTTTGACACTGTTTAGGTGCAATCCGAAGGGGTTTCTGCGTCGTTTCGTGACCGTCGACGAAACATGGATTCACTGGTACACACCAGAGACCAATAAACAGTCGAAACAGTGGACTTTACCCGGCGAATGTGCTCCGAAGAAGGCGAACACTGTCCCATCGGCCGAAAAGGTGATGGCCACCGTTTTCTAGGTTTCACAAGGTGTGATTTACATCGACTACCTGGAGAAGGGCAAAACGGTCACAGGGCTCTACTATGCCGAACTATTGGGCCGATTCAACGCTGAATTGTAGAAAAAACGGCTCCATTTGGCGAAGAAAAAAGTGCTCTTCCACCATGACAACGCACCGGCTCACACCTCCGCCGTCGCAACGGCCAAATTGGTCACATTAGGCTACGAACAGCTGCTCCATCTACCGTATTCTCCAGATTAGGCCCCGTGTGACTTCTTTTTGTTTCCAAACTTGAAAAAGTCCGTCGCCGGACAGAAATTTGAGTCGAATGAGGAGGTTATCGCCGCCACGGAGGCCTACTTTGTAGACCTCCAGAAAACGTTCTTTTCAGACAGCTTAAAGAAGTTGGAGCATCGCTGGGTCAAGTGAATCGAGTTGAAAGAAGACTGTGATGAGAAATAAATCGCCACTTTTCCAAAATTTTCGTTTTTCTTTTGTAGGCTAAGTACTTATCGGACTGCCCTCGTATGTATGGTACTATTACTTATTTCTTTGTAGTTGGAATGTTTTGTTCGATTTCCTCATTTTTAAGGAAACCGATTAATTTTCATGACAACATATTTTAAATAAAATAAAATGTTGTCACAATTACTACAGCTACAAAGCGAGGACTTACTTTTATTAGAATCATATTAAACGACTTCATTCATACTTCTCAGTATATATTTTTGCTGAGACTGGCTTATATTGTGTGATGCCGTATCATATACTTCACTCTTTTCAATTACAAAATACGTTACTCACGGAAATCCAAATTGCAACAACAATTGTTGTCGCGTTCATTTAATGTGATTTTGAAATTGTCCTTATGTAATCGGTGCATTCTTCCTTCATTTATATGATTCGCTTATGTAATTTGAAATATTGGCAACGCGACTTATCTAAATCTTATAAATATGTTAGGTCGTCCGTGACCATTCAAATCTGGAGAACCCCTTACTTACATATGTATATGCGCGATCTATGCAATAAAAATGCTATAAATTTAAAGCTGTAGTAATTTTATGTATTTAAAACGAAGTCTGTATTCTTTTTACCCGATAATTAATAGTAAAATAATAATTATATCCTATTTCTTAAACAATTTTTGGAGAAACTTTTTGTCAGAGGCCAAGACTCACTTTGGGTCGTTGCGTCATTTAATTAAGTATCTTGAACTATTAATTAGAAACTATCAACTAACTAAGCTAATGCTTGTATAAAATTTAGAGTTTTACGTTTCAAAATATTGTACAGAAAACCAAATGTCATCTTTAGTAGAATGGAGGTAAAGTTGTATGCCATGGTAAAAGACAGCCCTCGCTATAAACGTTGATAAAGCAAGGCGCAGTCTACTAAAAGTCTGTTTGCCCCCTTTACAAGAAATTAAGTGGCCGAGTTGGTTGATAATGAAAACGGATACATGCCGCAGGTACATACGAATGTGTAATTAAGGTCACGGACCATAAAGTCTGAACGTTTGTACTAAATACACTAACGCAAACTTAAACGCTAACATGCATCGTCGAGCTAAGCTGTAAAAACCTTATAAGGTTAGCCGATACATTTCACTGGACTCAAGCACGTATTAAATGAACGACAATCGTGTACCAAGTATGCAATGTTAGTGAATTAGCCCCGGCCTTGTGTGATCCGTTCACACAGTAACTCTTTTGTTTGATAATATCAGTGCAGTATTGGACATTAGCAACAGAACATACGCGTAACACGCCGTGGCCGCCCATAAACATATAACAACGTTAAAAACCGAAGGCTCACCTTGATGTTTTGCCAAGGAGCGTTTATTTTTGTGGCGAAAGTGCGCCGGCGCACCGCGGCCGACAGCCGTTACACGAGCGCCGGCGGAAACTGCCGAGCACGCCCGAGCGGGCCACGACGCGCGTTCAACACCACCTATGTTACATAAACTAAATCATCGTATTTTACTCATATATTCAACATTAAACTGAAATATTTCATCATATTTGCTAATTACACATATTGTGACGTCATAATCACTAAAAATTAACCCAGTGAATATGATAAATTGTGCGCAATAGCCGTTTAAAACTTGCGTACGTGCGCTCAACATTGGTGTTTTTGACGCGGCCATTATCTGTCCGGAGAAGCGCTAACCCCTCGCTTGGCATGTTTTTTCTCTTTATTATTAACTTGGTACGTGGCGCGCCGCGTCGAGGAACACATATATACAAGTATATATAGCTATTGTCTGTACGTACAGCCATCGGCTGCGCTCGAGTGGAGCCCTGTTCAGTTTTAGACGTTGACGCACTATGCACATATACGATTCGGGTATAAACGCCATTTAGACGTAGATATGCACTCTTGTTTTCTGTTGTTTGTTCATTATTCTACGTATTATATACAATAAACTATAAATATTGTACTAAGATAAGAAGACATTACAGCTTGAACGATCGTATTAGCGGAATCTTGGTTATTTGTTTTAAAACATTGAATGGTATTTAAATAATGAAATATTGCTTTAGATTTATTTAAAAAAAAAAAACATTATTCGTATTATGTATTTTCAATACTAAATCTCAAATCTAGGCCAGCATATGTAAAGTTAGTTATATAAGATGTTACACTCATCTTAGATGTGTCTATGCTCCGCCACTCCGTTTTACCCTACTTGGAGTGTTTTTATGAATTATGTTATCAAGCGTTACGATAATTATATTAAAGCGGTATTTAAGCTAATCACCAAGATAAGCCGTTGCCGTTTACTACTGTATAAATCTTTTATGTGAATTAGTTTGAAATGCAAGTTTTATATACCCAATAGAATTTCGTCATAGGAATACTGATGAAAGAACTAAACAGCTGCCCATTTTTCATCTCTTTCTTTCTTTGTAGTCAGTGTAATTAATTCAGTAATAATTCAGTGTTAATTATAACGGTTGTACATTGTATACAATTATCATCATCATCATCATCATCATCAGCCCATATACGTCCCACTGCTGGGCACGGGCCTCCTCTACAACTGAGAGGGTTTTGGCCTTAGTCCACCACGCTGGCCTAGTGCGGGTTGGCGGACTGCACACCTAAGAAATTCCTAAGAACTTTTAGGTGTGCAGGTTTTATCACGATGTTTTCCAAGTGATCATTCATTGTGAATGCACACATAACTTTCGAAAAGTCAGAGGTGTGTGCCTGGGGTTTGAACCTGCGACCGCCGAAATTCTCGACCGCGCGCCTAATATTTTATAATATTTTATATACCCAATAGAATTTCGTCATAGGAATACTGATGAAAGAACTAAACAGCTGCCCATGTTTCATCTCTTTCTTTCTTTGTAGTCAGTGTTATTAATTAAGTAATAATTCAGTGTTAATTATAACGGTTGTACATTCTATACAATTAGTATATAAATAATAAACTGTTAGTAGATATAAAATATTTGTGTTACTTTTTTAATCCGACATTTTAGAGCTGAATAATAAGTGTCGTACTGTAAATTAGTTTAAATTCAAATACAAGCTAACAATATAAATAATAATATCTAATTATTTTAATTTACAATAAACATCCCGTTTCAAAATTGCCACGACAACTTAAAAAAGATATATTAATTGCGAAAACATAATTATCACAAATACATTTCGTCAACGAATAATTTGTTTATAAAACAGTGATTTTATGTTAGTTGGCATTTATTTAGTTGATCAACAGTTGTCCAAACAATGTCCCTTTGAAGCCACAGACGCCCCTGTACGTAAAGATGGCGTGACGATCGCCATTTGGGTAGCGACGCTAACAAAAATAGTATTAACAAATGTTTGGAGTTAAATGAAGGGCGGTTAGTAACCGCTTGTACCATTTTAAATGATAACTTCATATATTCATTTATTTAGTTTCGCTGTGTAGAAAACAAAAATGCTATGTGGAAAAAATACGATAAATGTAAGGATGTAATACAATAAGTGATATCAAGGTGTGAACTCTACCTTAAATCATCTTAGGATAAGAAACATTGGAATTGAAAATAATGGCGGCAAACAATAAAGATAGACACAGTTAGATAAGATAAAGATGTAAGATAAAGTATTATACTTCTTGCTGTATATAAAATAAATCTAAATTTTAAAAAGTATATAGACAAGAAGTGCAATGAATGCCTCTTTTGTCCCATTGTACTAATATCTAATGGCAATACATTCCAAGCCTAGACAGCTTGCACAGTCAAGTAAAAGTAATACTATAGGAAACTGTTTCGAAGTTGAATAGTTTCGCTGTTAAGGCCAGAAATCGGTGTAGTTTAAAACTAAAACCGGGTTTTAAGATAAAGTGAAGATTAAAAAAAAAATACACATTTGAAAATAATTTAATTCCTGTGTAACTGATTCAGCATTTTACGTATTTACGCTGAACAAACTCTTTTTTTTTAGTAGTATAGATGGAACTTTGGAAGGTAGTATGACTACTTACTATCGTGAAAAAATAAATACAAGTTTGTATAGGGGTGCAACAATTCTTTGAAGTAATCGTTTAATGCTTTAAATGGGGTGAAATGAAATGGTCTAGAAGTGCAGAACGCTTTTGAAGCATATGGCGGGGTAAATTAGGCGTTACGCTGTTATATCGAAAGCGATACGAGCTTCATACTGCACTCGCGACAAAATACACAGGTGTGAATAAAAACAATTTATTTTTTTGATTATTATCCTGTTATTAGTTGATACATAAATATTGCCTGCTTGGCGCCTTAGTTGGTTAGTAAAAGTACGTATTATTAATTTAATGAAATGAAATGAAATTGCTTTATTTGGTCATGTAGGCAGTCAAATAGCACTTATGACAAGTTAATACAGAAAAGAAAAATCTTTTATTATTACATTATAATTTAACTATGGTTCAACTTGTACAAAAATATTTACGGTTTTTTTTATAATTTATTTTTAGTTTTCATCAGGAAATACATAATATCTTATTATTATTATTTTAAAGTAAATAACGAGATGGACCCTGTGTATTTCCGAAACGTCACGTATTATTTTAATGGTACCACCGGATCCAAACGCGACCCTGACTGAGAAGACCCGGCGAAACAAACTCAGCGGGCTCACTTTACTACTGGAATTTACGCGGCGCGACCCACACCTGAGTAGATCCAGCGAGTCCAACTCAGTGGGCATGTATTTGGTCCAGTAAGGATAACATAATTATATTATATGACCTGCCAAATAAAAATTGCCTTCTTATTATTTATTTGCTCGAATTATTTAATTTCTTCTTGATGGTCAGCTTTTTAGTGCTCGAAATAAATAAAGTATCATCATCATCGGCCCTTATAGGTACCACTGCTGGACACAGGCTTGCTCTACAACAAAGTGGGTTTAGGCCTTAGTCCATCACGCTGGCCTATTGCAGGTTGGCGGACTGCACACCTAAGAAATTCCTAGGAACTTTTAGGTGTGCAAGTTTCCTCACGATAATTTCCTGTGAATACACACATCATTTTGAAAAGTCAGAGGAGAGTGCCTAGGGTTTGAAATAAAGTATAGGACGTGCAATCTCAAGTTCCCGGATGGGGCACGTTGTAATTGGGATTTTCCATTAGGAAATTCTCCGTAGCAGCACCAATATGTGCCCGAAAAATACAAAAAGTATGATACATACCTGGCGAAATATGGGTGCAAAAATGCGCCCTCAGCATAAATATGAGCGCAACCAGATACTGACATGCAGCTTTGCTGTTGCGTTTTCTCCGACGAGTACAACTGTCGCATCTATAGAGTAAAGGCTATTGTCTTTCTATCGCTTAATTATTTTCGTAGAACTAACAGAATTCGGCAAACAACACTTGAAACTTTGTAGAAGCGCCTTTTGTCTCAATATAAAACGATGAACTACTCGACCTGTGATTGTGAAATAAAACTATCGTTTATTTATCATGTTCGTAATACACGCCCACGACTGAATCCCCAAAGGGATAGGCAGAGATGCATTTTTGGACGCATGTTTCGCCAATTTTAGGACCCACGTTCGAGGATTTCCTAATCTAAAAACCTAATAACACATAGGCCTATGGATATTCTGAATTATGTTACTTGGTGTAGTAAAGCGATGGATCTATACATCTATACAAATAAATAAAATTGGAGTGTCTGTTTGTAATATTGAAATAACCGCTTTTTAATAAATGCATATGGATGTATACACGGTATATATCCCAAAATAACGTTTTTTACAATTTTTGTCTGTCTGTCTGTCTGTTTGTTCTGGCTAATCTCTGAAACGGGTTGACCAATTTTAACGGGACTTTCACTGGCAGATAGCTGATGTAATAAGGAGTAACTTAGGCTACGTTTATTTTAGAAAAAAAAAACTTTTATTTTAGAAAAAAAAATGAAATTAAGTAAGTATCATAATAAAAAAAAAAAAAAATTAAAGAATCGACTGTTAGGCGGAACGAAGTTCGCCGGGTCAGCTAGTTAAAACATAAAAATAGATCTTTGTATTGATTATATCGAAATACTATCGTCCACAATTCAAGCTTTACGTAATAGTCCATGTTATAAGTAACACCACTGAAGTATGTACCAATTGCATTATACCTCGTTGTGAAAGCAAGCTCAGTGGCAATTAAGCTAATGCAATAAGCAACTAAACACAACACCGTTGCCATGGCGACGGTTGAGCGCTCTTCCTACCTATTACGGGGAGCACTATTTACAACTTTCGAAAAAAATTAAATGATGACGTCAATAAATTGAATTATTTATTTATTTATTTATTTATGCTTCATATACATAAAAGTATAAAGGCGGACTTAATGCCTAAGGCATTATCTGCCAGTCAACCTTAGGGTGGTGCAGAGAAACACGAAAAGGTGCATAAATATCGACAATGCAATATATATATATACATATACATACATAGATATATATAAATGAATTATATACTAAGCTATAGAAAGTCTTTTGAAGATTTTTTTTATTAAGCCAGTTATTCTTTTTAAATAAAGTAAATAAAGGAAAAATAAGATTTTAGATAATATAAAACTTCATCATTATCATCCCATATAGGTACGTCCCACTGCCCAGCAGGGCCTTCTTTACAACTGAGTGGGTATATGGCTTAGTCCACCACGCTGGCGTAGTGCGGATTGGCGGACTACACACCTAAGAAAGTCCTAAGAACTTTAAGGTGTGCAAGTTTCCTTACGATGTTTTCCTTCGCCGTTAAAGTACGTGATAATCCATACTTCCATACTAATATTATAAATGCGAAAGTAACTCTGTCTGTCTCGCTTTCCTGCTAAAACTACTGAACCGATTTAAATGAAATTTGGTACACAGATAGTTTAGACCCTGAGAAAGAACATTTTTATCCCGGAAAAGGGGTTTTAAGGGGTTGAAAGGGGGGATGAAAGGTTGTATGGAATTATTGTCATTTTTTTGGCTAGAAGCTTGAAACTTACTTTTTAGGCTGTTGATTAGATATTAATAAATATGACATTAAAAGTTTGTAAAATAATGTACCTTTAAGGGGTTAAAATAAAAATAGGGGTGAAAGTTTGTGTGGAAATTCGTCATTTTTGAAGCTAAAATGATGAAACGACATGTAAACGACTGTAACTATGTATATGTACCTATGTGTCTGTTATGCTTTCACGCCTAAATCATTTGACCGATGTAAACGATTTTTGATATGGATAAAAATGGGACTCTGTGGAGTAAAATAGACTACAACTTATTTTCTTTCTGAACCCAACCCTGTAGTCTACGCGGACGGAGTCGCGGGCAAAAGCTAGTTCATTATAAATACACGCATAATTTCGAAAAGTCAGAGGCGTGGGGTTTGATCCCGCGATGGTTTGAAACATACTCTAGTCTATTGATGTATAAATATAAAGACTACAGTAAAAAGTTCAACGCGTGATGTCCTACGTGACGTGCCGTAGTCGTATTCACTTGCTTTCTGCTATAACTTTAGGTCTGTTTAACGTGAGCCAATGCTGTTGCGTTTCCATTAGTGAATGCAACTATCCGTGGTTCTATTTGCTTGTGTATGATTGGATAATCGTATCCGTCGTGATATTGGCCTATGGGATTAACGAATGTATATGTAATTACAAGCAGATTGACATGGTTATGTCAGCCAATAGATATTCGTAATTCTTTTTTGCCTGTTGGCATTCTATTAAATCCATGCTATATTCATTAACCCTCAAGTCACCATTGGTAGCAGTCAGTCTTGCCTAAATACATAAAAAATTAAGGTGAAACATTAAGTATACTTACGTTTTTCATAATTATACTTATTCCTTGTTTCCTGACTCAGCGTATTGTCTTGACGTAAAATTGGGATAAAAATAAGTATCGCATCCCTTAAAAAAAGGTAATGAGTACATTCAATATAATAGTGGGACAATAAGTAAATATAAAAAAAAGATTTTAAAGGTTTTAACCGTTACATTAAAAAATACAAACTTATATGAAATATTTTACATACGAATTAAGAAACGTACGTAGCTTGTATGTGGGCGCTGCATATTATTGTTTTGTCACAATGCCCTGATTCAAAACATATAGTATTTGTGGATTAAATAAATATTAGTTTTGTAGTATATTTAGTTCATGGCACGTTAGCAAGAGATGATAGACAAAGACTACGTCGTCAAATGCTATAACACGAGAAGTGTTTGCTTCACAATTGCTTGTAATCTCTTTCGGCATTCAATAGCGCGCCTCACCAAATTGGTCTCAGCAGGTGCGCCTTCGACGTCCTCGGCCGAATCACCATTCACTTTGGCACAATAATTTTAATTCATAATTTTGCATTCGTCCAATACAGACAAACTATCGAGGGATTCTTTTTTTTCTAAGTGTAGCATTACATCTCCATTTAATCAACTCATTTCGCTTCTTATTTAACTAACTGCGCCGTGCGCTCAAAAGGTCCTGTTTTCATTCGCAACCAAGGAAAATGATATTTCATTTTTCCAATTCGAATTTCTCAGTAGCAGTACAGAGTCTAGAAATGTGCCCGAAAATCGGTGATAGGCTCACTCCTTATTACGTGAGACTTATACATCATCATCATCAGCCCAATACGTCCCACTGCTGGGCACGGGCCTCCTCTACAACTGAGAGGGTTTTAGGCCTTAGTCCACCACGCTGGCCTAGTGCGGGTTGGCGGACTACACACCTAAGAAATTCCTAAGAACTTTTAGGTGTGCAGGTTTTATCACGATGTTTTCCTTCACCGTTAAAGCAAGTGATAATTAATAGTGAATACACACATAACTTCGAAAAGTCAGAGGTGTGTGGCTTGGGTTTGAACCTGCGACCGTCGAAATTCTCGACCGCGCGCATAAATCTCGAGGCAATCACTGCTTACTGAGACTTATACACAATAAGCGAAATTTGGGTGCAGAAGTGCATCTCCATTTATTTCCTTTCCTTCGAGAATGCAGGCGTATGTTTGTGCGTATAAAAGAAAACAAAGAAGCGAGGGATGGCACGTCATTACTGCGGATTAGAACGTCGACAAAGTAAGAAGAATTATTAGGACGCAATAGAACGTCAGCGAAGGATTAAACAAAGGATTTATTCGGTGGATATATGTGCGTGCGTGTGTGTGTGTGTGTGTGTGTGTGTGAGTATGTATGTCCGTGCAAATGAGCGTGCATCATCTCGCCACAGGTTCGCTGTGTGCAATTAAAATTCCTAACCCGTCGCGTGACAGCGGTGCGATTTCATTTTATGAAAACGTTCTGTTTTTGTATGTGTGTGAGCGTTCGTGTGTGCATGTGTGTGCGCACCGAGACCAGAGAGTAATCCCGCACCGGAATATATGACGTTAGATGGCACCACTTACGCACTTTTGTGCTCCTTCCCGACCGGTAATCATAATTACTCTTTATTGTTGTCGATAATAGGTATATGACATTAAAATATTCTAATTATACGTCCCACAGCTAGGCAAGGAGTTTTAACTGTCGTATCTCAATGTATATCCCTAGTTACGTGATGGAAATGGAAATAATTGGGAAGATGAGGTACTTTTATAAAGCTTTTACGCTCTCCTTCTAATACCTACATATCAACGGCAGAAAGCGAAAACGTAGTAATCCACAAAAATGAAAATGTTCACCAGAGCCAAAAAACTTTTGCATGATTTTAAAAAAAATCATAACTAGTGTGTTTTTAAACTCAGACTCACGGTTTTTGGATAGTAGACTTGTTATTTTTTACTAAATGTAATTCTAACTCTTAAATATAATTAAAAAAAAATATTTGCCAAAAAATTGCTGATTACGACATTTTGAACTATTTTTACAGAACGTTAAAATGCTGTAATTTCACTATTGAGTTGTATGGAGTTGAGTCAAATGGAATACTTGAACTAGGATTGTTCAACTGTACTTTATAAACTTGGTTATTTAATGAATCCCTTCTCTTAGATATGCGGTAAAATAAAATTATTCCTGGTTCGGGGTAAAACAAATTGTGTTACATGAAATGTGACTTAAATTCGACAGAAAATTAAAACGTACAAAAACACTAGCAACAAAAACGTGGTACTCCGCACTAGAGCCAACATTCCTGCTAACATGCATCATATTTACGGAAAACGAAAAATGTCGTAATCAACATAGTATAAATTATTACTGTTTTTTCTGTAACTTACAGCGTTTTGTATGCAGGCATTTAAGTTAAATCCTGATTTTTCAAAATGTTAATTTATAAACTATTCATCGTAGATTTACTTGACCCGGACCATTTAACGCAGTTTTTTTTCTGATTCGAACAGTGCAATAAAAAAAAAACATACTTTGTGGACTACGACGTTTTCGCTCTCCGCCGTCGATATATTTAATATATAAAATATTCCCCTTGTGTGATAAAACCGCCAGTTGTACTAATTTACATTTGTACAGTAGTACTCCATAGTTATCTTATGAGTAAAATAAAGTTGTGCCTCGTGATCTCGCGGTACAAGTATGTGCCGTGCGATCTAGAGGTCCTGGGTTCGATTCCCGGGTCGGGCCAAATGTTATTGGGTTTTTTCATTAGGAAATTCTCGGTAACAGCACGGAGTCTGGAATTGTGCCCGAAAAACGGCTCGCTATTACGTGGGACTGATACATACTTGGCAAAATGTGGGTGCAGGAATGCACCTCTGCCTACCCCTTCGGCTAATACAGGCGTGAGGTTATGTATGTAAAATAAAGTTTTAAATAATTAATTATATGTATAGATTTGTTAGGCCATTTGGTAGCCATGTAGAGCTATGTACCATCTGCGCGGATATATCGTAGCCTGACCACCCTCGATATTAAAAAACCTGCGCGAACCAGTGGGGCGTACGTAACAAAAGGTAGGTACATAAGTAAATAAAAACATTAAATTTAAAAATTAAATAAAAAAATTAAAAAATCTGTAGACCTAAAAGGTCTAAGGAATTTCTTAGGTGTGTAGTCCGCCAACCCGCACTAGGCCAGCGTGGTGGACTAAGGCCTAAACCCTCTCAGTTGTAGAGGAGGCTCGTGCCCAGCAGTAGGGCGTATATGGGCAGATGATGATAATGATGTATGTACGAACACCAGATCTTAGAAAAGGAAGCGAGGGGTGTATTCCAACACCAACGCTTCGCCAACTGTAACTTAAGTAGGATTACGTATATAACACCAGGCGAGTCAATTTCCATTTTCGAACACGTTTCCAGATTTTGAGCTTCTGATGTAGAATCTTCTGATGGAGAAATTTAAGAACAAAGTCAAAGTCAAATATATCTTTATTCAAATAGACTTTTACAAGTTCTTTTGAATCGTCAATTTTAAGCTATTTAAAACTAAACTATTGCCAAACCCAGTTATCGAACCTTGGTGTCCCGATTGCTCATCTTACACATATGGGACATTATGTACAATGTATATGTTACAAACTTATAAAAAACGACAAATAATTATTCTTGTTTTTAGTAATTCAAACAGCGATCTGACATTTCAACATCGCAATATAAAAACCAATTACCGTCTGGGAGCAGAAAACACGATTTGATTTGACCTTTTACAGTCGCTAAAGGAAATATTTTCGAAATTTATAATATTGTTTTTCGAATGCCAATGTATGTTATTAAAAACAGTATTTTATATTCTAAGTTATTATAACTTTAGAGCTTATCATATAGATTCTCAGTAGAAAAATATTATTGCTACATACCTACATACAGTCATGCCTACATGCCAAAAGCGGTGAGAAGATCTATGTAAGACGAATTTAGACGTTCGTGTTTCACCAGCTTCCTTTACAAGTCCCACGCTCAGAATAAATCGGATAGAATGGATCACATTTTTGCGTGTCACTTTTTTTACTTAATAATAAAGCCACCTTACTTTATGTTATATTGTAAACTATATAATTACACTTTGTAACCGTACTACATTATGGGAGGTTTTTGTTGATTTTTCAAATACTTACGAATAAAAGTCACATTATTTAATGGCGCAGCACTTAGAAAAGCATACTAAATAAATCATGGTTTTAGTGCGTCTGCCGTAACTGTTTGGCTTTGTTATTTTGATATATAGGTACAGGGTCATCTTTTTATCAGCAGCCACAATTATCGGCCGATATAGTTATGTCGGCCATTTTTCGATCGTTGCTGCCTTGTTAATTCGGCATTAGTTTGCATCCAGCGATATAAAAATCACCAGGTGAGATTCTGAAAATCAGCAGAGTTTTTCTGCTTCTATAAGAAAATTCTCAGTTACAATACGGAGTCTAGAATTGTGTCTAAAAGCCAAAATATGACGTAGGATTTAAAACGAAATATCACTATATAAATACACAACTGTCTACCTATTTATAAATCATCATCATCAGCCCAAATACGTCCCACTGCTGGGCACGGGCCTCCTCTACAACTGAGAGTGTTTAGGCCTTAGTCCACCACGCTGGCCTAGTGCGGGTTGGCGGACTACACACCTAAGAAATTCCTAAGAACTTTTAGGTGTGCAGGTTTTATCACGATGTTTTTCCTTCACCGTTAAAGCAAGTAATAATTCATTGTGAATACACACATAACTTCGAAAAGTCAGAGGTGTGTGCCTGGGGTTTGAACCTGCGACCGCCGATATTCTCGACCGCACCTAAACCTCGAGGCCATCACTGCTTATTATGCTATTTATAAATACAAAAAAATAAATACACCTAACAGTCACAGTTCTGACCCCACCCTAGGATACAAGTCTTGTGTCGTGGGTATCAGAAACTACGCGAGAATTTTCGGTCTCACAAACACCCAGATTCAAAACAAATATTTGTGGATCACACAAATATTGGCATCACTTTTCACAAGCTGGGGTCTCGTGAATGTTTTGTAACCGTAAACATGGAATTATCTTTTATGGTGGCGTAAAATAAATGCGGTCAAAGCAAAATTACTTGACATTATGGTGCAAAGCGCTTTAAAACATTTCGTTCGGGTTTTGCTGACCTAACTCCTAGCAAATGAATATACAAAAATATTTTTGTCTATGTTTAATAGCTTAGGTTTCAAATCAGCTCCATATCTATTCGAGCACAATCCTATACAAACTCCCAGATGGAGCCACTTGCAAACATTGAATACTTTATAAAGCCTAATAAATCTCCTGCGAGACGAAAATAATCCGAACGAATGGAAGCCAATGTTTGGAACTAGAACGTACATATGGAGTGGTGGAGAGAAAAACGTCGGATAACTAAGGTTGTTGTTCCCATAACGGGCGGGTCAAAAAAGTCATTAACCCCGATATAGTGCGTACAGCTCACGGTTTACGCGGGCTGTCTGTTTCACAAAAATACTATGTGGATAGCAACTAAATTGATACACACTTAAAAGCGTATATACGGATTTAACATCCGTATATAGTGAAAGTAACAGGTTCTCATATATATTTTATTCACATATTTCATATTCGTGGCCACGACTATAAGTAGCCTACATACATAAAATGTCTTCCTAGGATTTATCTAAGTCTATATATATAATATATAAGGTTATCAAATTGGATGGATTCAGCGATTTAAAACAGGGAAACGTAACATTAAAACGGTCTTTTAATTATTCATATTATCATTGGCTCTTAATTTAGTTTACTTAACTAAGGCGAAGGCTAGATTACTGTTGTTATAAAAGTTGAAAAGTGCTGCTTTGCTAAGATACATAAGCATGTCTTCTGCTTGCGGCACAAGACATGCTTATGTATCTTAGTGATCTGAACTATGTACATTCTATGTATCTTTTGGTTGTACTAATATTTTAGGCTTCACTATCAATAGGCAATGCTACCGATTTTTCGTGTGAAATAAAAATACAATCGAAGAGATGTCTAATACAATGCTTCAATACAAACGCGATACATTCGGCAGATAACAAAACTAATACAAAATTCATCACGGCCGCTCGCTGTGCTAATGAATTGAATTGGCACCGATCCGTTTGCTGTAATGTTTCCCACCCGCGGCCTGCCACCGACCCGAGATGATCGATTCTATCATCCAATAGGAGTTTAACGCTTTTTGTCTACACTATTCTATGTATTTATCATATAAATCTTCTGTATATAAACCTACATTTCCGATACAACTAAGAAAACCTATGAAATTGTATTAGAGTCTCCAGTATGCGGAATTCGTCACGATGTTTGCTGGACTGCCTCGTGGTCTCTCGGTACAAGAATGTGCCGTGCGATCTAGAGGTTCTGGTTTCGATTCCCGGGTCGGGCAAAGTGTTATTGGGTTTTTCCAATAGGAAATTCTCAGTAACAGCACGGAGTCTGGAAATGTGCCCGAAAAACGGCAATAGGCTCGCCCCCTATTACGTAGGATTGATACATACTTGGCGAAATGTGGGTGCAGCAATGCACCTCTGCCTACCACTTCAGGGAATACAGGCGTGAATTTATGTATGTATGTATGTATTTTTGCTTATATTGTTTAAGTGGTATGTCATTAAAAACATATAACAAAGAAAAGAGAAAAAAGAAGAAGTATGTATTTGGTTCGAGATCTAAACTACCAAGTTCACGTCTCACAATATCATAAACCTTGCTATGTAGACATGCATCATCATCATCATCATTAACCCATATAGAACGTCCCTCTACTGGCCTCCTCTACAACTAAGAGGGTTTAGACCTTATTCCACCACGCTGGCCTAGTGCGTGATAATTCATTGTGAATACACATATAACTTCAAAAAAACAGAGGTGTGCGCCTGGGGTTTGAGCCTGCGATCGCCAAAGTCTCGACCGCGCGCCTAAACCTCGAGGTCATCATTACTAACATTATTATACATAAAACTCACGCCTGTATTCCCCGAAGGGGTAGACAGAAGTGCATTTCTGCACCCACATTTCGCCAGGTATGTATCAGTCCCACGTAATAGGGGGCGAGCCTATTGCCGTTTCTCGGGCACAATTCCAGACTCCGTGCTGCTACTGAGAATTTCCTAATGAAAAAACCCAATAACACTTTGCCCGACCCGGGAATCGAACCCAGGACCTCTAGATCGCTCGGCACATACTTGTACCGCGAGACCACGAGGCAGTCAATTTATTATTTATATTATTTATAATTATTATTTATTTTCATAATACCGCCTATCTACCTAAAAATCTTTTAACCACTACAGTGAAGACCAAAATCGAAAATATTCCATTCGCTATCTAGCTCGATACGCACGTCTATATGTAGCTGGATCGTAATGATAGAGTATTAATTGAACGAGTACAAAAAAAAATTGCCCGATATTTATTCAAACGAATGTACGGATATTATCCATACTTATATCCGTCTATGTTTGTAACGGGGATGGTTGGTCTGAACACTCTAGAGTACAGGCGTAAACTCCTACTATTAGTTCATTACTACCATCTTCTGACAAACAAGATAGATAATCCAAATACGTTAGAAAGGGTCGGTTTTGCATGTATACCATCCAGATTTCTTGGAGGAATCGAGGGCCTGGGGAGTCAACGCAGACGCCGCAATCTTTTGACAGGGCCACAAGGTGTGCGTACGCGTCGCACATCTGCAGCACCAACCCCGCGCGCTGTCGCGCTACTTAACGCAATGCTCTCTCACCACACAGATCCGGATATCTTCTTTGATTCACCCAGGCAGATATACATTAAATTTAATTTATTTTTAAATAATTGTTAATAGATTTTAATTTAGGTAAATTGTTTGTTATACTATGTGTTTTTTCTTTTATTTTATATGTAAATTATTAATAATTGTAAGTTTGTGTTAGTTTTTACAATGTAAGTGTTTTGGTTAAGACTGTAAACTTACATTAATAAATAAATAAATAAATAAAAAATAAAAATGAACAAACCTACGCTGGTATTTACGCCTCTTGGGGCTGATTCGACATGTGCCAAGGCAGAAAACACTCTGATTCACCCACAGCCTAGTAAATCTATCTGAAATATGATTTATGAAATTGTTTTTCTTTCTAAGTTATAAACAGTAATTTAATCACTTTTACCACCATAATATCCTACGTTGGCCTTTTTTTACTGAAGGATAAATTAAGTTTTGCTTATATGGCTGATAATTGGTTAATTGACCAGTATTTTTTCATAATTCGATAGCCAAGGGATCAAAAATATTGTTTAAGCAGTTCCGATAAGTAAGGTCTTTCTGAATTATTGAAGTTATGTGTGTTTTCTAAGTGAATAATCACACACTTAAAACGTAAAATTTTTCTCATATACGTAAAATTCACAAACCCGAACTAGGCCAGTTTGGTGCACTGAGGCTTAACAGCTCTCAATGGTGAATGAGGTGGACCTCATAAATCTCATCTTATTTAGTTAACTTATACCTAATATATTTAGACAGTATCGTGGCGCAGTTGGCTAGACGCCAGCTTGCGAAACGAGAGGCCGCGGGTTCGATCCCCGCACCGAGACAAATGTTTGTGTGATCCACAAATATTTGTTTCGGGTCTGGGTGTTTCTGAGACCGAAAAGTCTCTCGTAGTTTCTGATACCCGTGACACAGGACTTGTATCCTAGTGTACGGTCAGAACTATGAAATGAAATGAAATGAAATGAAATTGCTTTATTTAGTCACGTAGGCAATCAAATAGCACTTATGACAAGTCAATACAGAAAAGAAAAATCTTTTATTATTACATTATAATTTAACTATGGTTCATTTTATATAATTTGTACAAAAATATTTACGGTTTTTTTTTATAATTTATTTTTAGTTTTCATCAGGAAATACATAATATCTTATTATTATTATTTTAAAGTAAATAACGAGATGGACCTTGTGTATTTCCTATGTATGTGACTGTTGGGTGTATTTACTTATTTATCATAAATGGCATCCGTGCTATCAGGGGATTAAATTTAAGATTATGTAGATTTATATGCATAAAGGAATAAGTAATCTAGTTTATTTACATTGCAATTTTCTCGTACAGCACGCACACAGAACAGTACGTACATTCAGCGCCCATAGTGAGTGCCTCCAAATGCCACTCGTTAGCTTTTATCTGCAAAGCTTTTCAAGTTGTGTAAGCTGCAATATTTTCAGTTCTCTTTTTATTTCAAGAATAATTGCGTATTGCAGTTAAGACATTATTGTATTTAAGTCCATAAAGTAATTAAAAAAAAAACACACCCAACAGTCATATACATAGTTCTGACCTTAAACAAAGATACAAGTCTTGTATCGTGGGTATCAAAAAATCACGAGAGACTTTTCGATCTCATAAACACCCAGACTCGAAAAAAATATTTGTGGATCACACAAACATTTTTGTCCCGGTGCGGGCATCGAACCCGTGGCCTCTCGTTTCACAAGCTGGTATCTAGCCAACTACGCCACGGGGCTGTCAAATTGTAAATATGATATTTGACATTGTCTAATTTCAAACTGTCATACAGGCCACATTAAACCTAATTATGAAGCAGTGATGGCCTCGAGGTTTAGCCGCACGGTCGAGAATCTCGGCGGTCGCAGGTTCAAACCCCAGGCACACACCTCTGACTTTTCGAAGTTATGTGTGTATTCACAATGAATTATCACTTGCTTTAACGGTGAAGGAAAACATCGTGATAAAACCTGCACACCTAAAAGTTCTTAGGAATTTCTTAGGTGTGTAGTCCGCCAACCCGCACTAGGCCAGCGTGGTGGACTAAGGCCTAAACCCTCTCAGTTGTAAAGCAGGCCCGTGCCCAGCAGTGGGACGTATTTGGGCTGATGATGATGATGATGAAACATTTCAGTTATTATATCGAAATTTTATGATGCAAAAAATTCAAGTTAATATACAGTATACACCTATTCCCACACGCCTGTAACCCCGAAATGCTAGACAGAGGTGTAAGGTTAACATGAGTTCTACGTAATATCCCAATTTATGCTAACAAGGCGGACAAAAATATTTTATGTATAAATATAATAAAAAAAACTTATTTATAAAAGTAATCTCTTAAAGAAATTTCCTCCTACATTGATTCTTAAACAGGGCTTAGTGAGAGCGCATGCGCGCGACCGAAAGTGCGTAGGCGGAGAGTGTGACGTCACGAAGTACGCGTGACGTCAGCGCACCACCGCCGCCCGCCCGGCTTATATTTGAAGATCCCCATCTTGTAATCAAAGTTTGTTACAGAAGTTTTTGATGTCTACGTTTGGGGAGAGTTTTATAAATATACTCGTATACAAGGGGATGTTTATATTAGTAATGATATTGACTCTGTTGCTGAGTCAAATTCCAGGATAAACTCACGTAGGTATGCTTTTGTTTGCTTTTGTCCCCCAACCCGCACTAGGCCAGCGTAGTGGACTAAGGCCTAAACCCTCTCAGTTGTATAGGAGGCCCGTGCTTTTGTTTCTGTATCAGTCTCCATCATCATCATCATAATCTTCAGCGCAAATACGTCCCTCTGCTGGGCACCTTGTGCGGATTGGCGGACTACACACCCAAGAAATTCCTAAGAACTTTTAGGTGTGAAGGTTTCATCACGATGTTTTCCTTCACCGTTAAAGCAAGTGATAATTTATTGTGAATAGACACATAACTTCGAAAAGTCAGAGGTGTGTGTCTAGGGTTTGAACCTGCGACCGCCGAAATTCTCGACCGCACGCCTATACCTCGAGGCCATCACTGCTCTCACCAGTCTTCAAAAAGTGTCAATTTTCTCACTGCCCTCGTTGAAGATAGTATATGGTATAAGCAATAACAGCAATTGTTCCTTTTATTTAACACCTTCGTGTTAATCTATTTACAGTACATAGATTCCTGACGCGGCTCTTATCATGTTGTATATATACTTGTTTACTTTCATGCAGAAACATGATTTACTTTCTTGCATTTTGACATTCATACATATCCTTCTAATTGGGTTGCATACATACATACAAGAAAATTCTGACAAAAAATAAAAATTTTGTCTTTTTCCATACAACCATCGGTATTAAATGTACGCGGTTTGTATGGAAAACGTCAAATTTTTTATTTTTTGTCAGAATTTTCTTTAACGCCAGGGGGTTTGTAATCACCTTAGCTATTACCTGCCTTAGTTTCCGATCAAGGTCTGAATACACCCTGTATATGTACTCGTGTTGACAATGTGTATTTGAAAAGTGTTTCTATCACTTGGACTGGCAATTGGATAAAATTGATGATGACTTACAACGTATATACATAATTATTTCTGTTGTAATCTTTACTATAACATAAAACTACAATATCTCAGTGAAATCTCTTGAAAACACAGTTATGAATCATTGGCGTTTCTAGCGCGGCCTGCATGTGAAGCCGACTGTGACACCGGATTTTTGTCGGATCCGAATGCAATGTGCTAATCCGCGATTTATTCTAACAACTAATATCTTATCATCATCAGCCCATACACGTCCCACTACTGGGCACGTGCTTCCTCTAAAATTGAGAGGGTTTAGGCAGACTACACATCTAAGAAATTTCTTAGAATTTTTAGGTGTGCAGGTTTCATAATTACAAATAAACTCATAGCTTAGAAAAGTCAGAGGTGTGAGTCTGGGCTTTGAACCCGAGACAGCCAAAATTCTCGACCGCTCGCTTAAAAAGCCTAAAGACCCTCGCCTAAAGCCATCACTACTTTTAGCATAAAAAATATATAGCTTAACGAACTTTTATGTTAGGCTTATTAACAACAAGTTATTTAACTTCATTCTTTTTTGAACACGTCGTTGAGCAATACAATCTATACAAATAAATAATATTGGAATGTCTGTTTGTAATATTGAAATCACCGCTTTTTAATAAATGCATATGGATGTTTACACAGTACTTATACCAAAATAACGTTTTTTTACAATTTCTGTCTGTCTGTCTGTCTGTTTGTTTCGGCTAATCGCTGAAATAGTTGGACCAATTTTAACGGGACTTTCACTGGCAGATAGCTGATGCAATAAGGAGTAACTTAGGCTAAAAAAAAATAAGAATCGACTGTTAAGCGGAACGAAGTTCGCCGAGTCAGCTAGTATATAATAAAAACAAAATATAGAAGTTTTAGCAAGTGCTGTTAGTTGTCTTTATGTGTTGTATATGATTTTGTAAATGGCAACAAACATTCTTAAGACTATGTTAATGAGAACATTACCGAAATTGGTTGAGAAATGAATCTACAATGATTATTTGGAATATAGGACTCGGGGCATACTAACGAACCCTTACTTATTTATCAAATACACACAGAAATCAGTGTCAAAAATAACTTTATAGATTCCTTTTTAGTTATTCATTATTTTCTCTTTTAAAATACAAAATATATTTCAAAAACTTTAGTAATGTTTTGCAACAATTTTGAGCATTACACTGGCGTTTAAGTGAATCAAATCTGCAAAACCATTTGATAAACACGACGTCACGAACGCTTTCTATTTAATCAGAATATCTGCTAATAATGTAATATTGAAGAATGCACGATGCTTGTAGATTGACCGCGCGGGGTTTACCGTTAGTGTGCCAACTTACTTGCAACTAAGTCTGCGCGCGTGTCCCACATACTCGTATACCAACTTACGTGTCAACTCTACGTTGAATATTTGACAAATTCGTCTATTTTTTTACATTATTTCTAAATAAAATAAACTTTCTCAGTTGTAGAAAAGGCCCGTGCCCAGCAGTTGGATCTACACGGGCTGATGATGATGATGAAAATAAAGGTGGTTTCGACGGCTGTCTGCTTCTTCACTTATTATTTCAAAAACACTGCAAATTCTAATTAAAATATATTTGAATGCGAACTGGTTATTAGTATTAAAAATAAGTACTTGGTCGTATCTAATAAAATTAAATAAGTCTAGGAAATCCATGATTCATCTACTTCTGTATATATTTTCGTTTAAGATGTTTGTAAATATATTTTCTTCGTTAAATAAGAAAACTAGATCATGATGCATCGTTAACAATACGCTATATACACTTTGATTCTGTTGCTTAAACTTTTGTTTGAATTTTGCTTAAAATATGATTTTTGGCACCGTAAAGAAAAAAATCTGGCATCGCTGATCCATAAGATATAAAGAGAACACTCCCGACTCATTGACTCATCAAACCCCCCAGCCACACTAGTAGGTAAGCTGTATTTTGGTACAAAATTATACTTTTATACATTGCGATGAAAGTTGCAACCTTCTATTATATTATTAACCACTGAGATCGCCTTAAAATCATATAATCTAAATAAACTTTGCAATATGTTAAACATTTTCACAGCCTTCTTAGTACTGTGGGTTGAACGCCTTGCATGAAACGAGAGGACACAAATTAGAACCCAATATATAATAATCATCATCTACATTTTTAAATGTTGATGTTTGTAGACTTTTTCAATATGACACAAATCCACAAAATGCTCCAGATTCCTCATTTAGGTGTCTAAAGAAGCGAAGTAATATTTGCAAAGAAGTAACTAAAAAAAACTTACTCTGGACAAATATACATACATACGTAACCTCACGCCAGTATTCCCAGATTTCTCACATTTCGCCAGGTATGTATCAGTCCCACGTAATAGGGGGCGAGCCTATTGCCGTTTTTCGGGCACATTCCCAGACTCTAAGCTGTTACTGAGAATTTCCTAATAGGAAAACCCAATAACACTTTGCTTGCGATGGGAGTTGAACCCGGGACCTCAAGATCGCATGCACATACTTGTGCGCGAAGACACGAGGCAGTCGTAAATAATTTTGTATGACTTAAAATAGTAAAAATGGTGCTGGTGGGCGAAGTGTCTAACTCGATGATGAATAGTAACTGCACCTGTTACGTTCGGAATCAGAATACATCACTATGACATCGGTGTAACTAAATATAATTTATATCATATATATATCATACAATTTATAAATACCTAGAGGAATCTTATGCGGATAAAAAATACATAAGAAACATATGCTTCCGCTTTTATTAAAATATAATCATATAAGTACTAAAAAAATAACGGCATATAAGAAAAAAACAGATTTAAACGTAATGAAGTAATTTATGCTAGAGCCTAATTGATAATGGTGTCATCATATTTGGGAATATCATAATAATATTTATTAGAGTATATGATATTTTTTGGGTTCTAGTTCGTTCGCCATAGGTGCGCTCGCGCCGCCCTGGCTGTGTTGAAACCGATTCCGAGTCTTCGACTGATGTGTCAGTAGAAGATGTTATAAGCTTTATAAAAAAACTGTTCCATATCGTGCTTTCTGTAAATACAGGCTATCATGAAGTAATATACATCCTTACTAATATTATACATGCGAAAGTAAGTAGTCTGTCTCGCTTTCCTGCTTAAACTACTGAACCGATTTAAATGAAACCTGAGAAAGGATATAGGCTACTTTTTATTGCGTAAATAAGGTTTTAAGGGGTTGAAAGAGGGGATGAAATATTGTATGGAAGTATTGTCATTTTTAAAGCTAGAAGCTTGAAACTTATCTTTTAGGCTGTTGATTTTATTTGATAAATAAATATAACATTCAAAGTTTGTAAAAAAAAATACAAACAAGGGGGTAAAATAAAAAATAGTAAAATAATAATATAATAGTAAAATAGACTACAACTTATTTTCTTTCTGAACCCAACCCTGTAGTCTACGCGGACGGAGTCGCGGGCAAAAGCTAGTATATAATAATATCAGAATATATCACATGGTTTCATATTATCACAATAGTTTTTCGTCAGTAGGATACTGTATTAGAAACCAAATATATACGAGTATACTTACTATCTAAATCTATTATTACTATAGTAGTGATGGCCTCGCGGTTTAGGCGCACGGTCGAGAATTTCAGCGGCCGCAGGTTCAAACCCCAGGCACACACCTCTGACTTTTCGAAGTTATGTGTGTATTCACAATGAATTATCACTTGCTTTAACGGTGAAGGTAAACATCGTGATAAAACCTGCACACCTAAAAGTTCTTAGGAATTTCTTAGGTGTGTAGTCCGCCAACCCGCACTAGGCCAGCGTGGTGGACTAAGGCCTAAACCCTCTCAGTTGTAGAGGAGGCCCGTGCCCAGCAGTGGGACGTATTTGGGCTGACGACGACGACTTACTATCTGTGCAATGTAGTCACTTTTCCGTACCAATTGAGAAAAATAAACATTGAATTCCATTAACGATTTTTGCGCACAATGACACATATTTTTACGATGTCAACTCAATTATTTATTAACATTAATATTCTATGTGTTAAAACATACGTAGCCAAATACGTTTGACTCATAAAATAACAATAGTCCACGGGCTCGTCACACTATTCCTGTAGCTTGCTATTAAGATCTGAAGAATAGAAAAGAGTTCAACGACTCGTGTCCGCATTTAGCGTGACGCAGTTCCCTCTATTTTAAGGTATTCAAAGGTATCATATACATTTTTTTCACTTATATTTATAGATTTTAACAACCAATTTTATACAAAACTCCTACGGGAACCTGCAAAAAAAAATTACGACATATTTTCTCCCAAAACTGTTATAGAATTATACCTGTCTTCAGAGTCATCAATTTATTTACAATCGGTTTACTTGTGCAAGCTTAAAACCGTAAGATAAAAACTCACTCATGCCTTAATAATATTAAGATACTGTAAGAATGTTTAAGGGTAAAGCAGAAAAATATTTTAATATCTAAAACAAAATTGTAAAAAAAAACAAGTCTCCCAACTCACTTCTTCTACCGTAAAAAGTTGTGAAATCCATGTAATTCGAAGTCATTTAGATTTATTCAGTCTCTACTTAAGGGACCTTCTGTCTTAACAACAACTTATAGTGACCAGATCAATATTAAAAATGTTTTATGTTTTAAATAAAATAGATTGACTTGGCAATCTGACTGCCTCGTGGTCTCGCGGCACAAGTATATCCTGGGTTCGATTCCCGGGTCGGGCAAAGTGTTATTGGGTTTTTCCATTAAGAAATTCTCAGTAACAGCACGGGGTCTGACAATGTGCCCGGAAAGCGGCAATAGGCTCGCCCCCTATTACGTGGGACTGATACATACTGGCGAAATGTGGTTGCAGAAATGCACCTCTGCATACCCCTTCGGGGAATACAGGCGAGAGGTTATGTATTTTGACTTGGCAATCGCATAAAAACACAATGTATCTTACAAGTTATACTCCAGATAAATCCTAATTTAACATTCTCAATATTGTATTGACCGTGTAAAGCTAATATGTATTATCAACAATTATCGTTTGTCGATATTCTATTAATGCCACACTTCACAATGCTAGTTTAAAAAGAAAATGTTGAGGACATCGATGACGCACGTACTCGTATGTTGTTGACTGTATGCCATTCGGTTGCACGCAAGGTCATATATTGATATATTTAAACCGTGCAACAAACAATTAATATTCGGTCGCCAGTTTAACATAAATACTGTATGTAAATAAACATAATGTTAACCAACGTGTCACTTGCATTTGTGTTTTATTTTGAATTTAAACGGTCTTTATTAATGCATGTGAGTTGAAGTTTGAAAAGAACAGCAATAGTAACATCATCAGCCCATATACGTCCCACTGCTGGGCACGGGACTCCTCTACAACTAAGAGGGTTTAGGCCTTAGTCCACCTCGCTGGCCTAGTGCGGATTGACGGACTACACACCCAAGTAATTCCTAAGAATGAAGGTGTGCAAGTTTCCTCACGATGTTTTCCTTCACCGTTAACAAGTAACAGTAACACTGATATACTATTCAATCAACAAACAGTAATTAATCGCATTTAAGAACTCTTTGATCGCATGCCTTGACATGCCTTGTGCAAAGACATACTGGCATTCATAAGAATTTGCTTAATGTATGCTATTCAAAGTAAAAATCAGTGAAATTTTTCCTCGTTTGATTCCTCTGTAATTCTTGCGCAATAGTCGCTTCAATTGGCTACTAGCAACTGCGCTAGAAATTTTAATGTCTATTTTTCAACATAAGTGGTTAATAAATGGCGCTAGGCGGTTTATTAAGTTAACAAAATTACATTAGCAACGCGTTTGTAAATGTCAATGGTAAATGGCTTATTCTCGAAACTTGGATGAATAAATATACCTTATGCCTACGCCTTAAGGTATACTAACGCGATAATATGTCTTCTATGTTATAATCCCAACGTTTCAGTGCAGTTGTTTCGTCAAATTCTGTTGCGCAAAATTATGGTCAAGAATACAAAAAAAAACATTTATATTAGAATGTCATTACAGCTCCTTCTTTGAAGATTGTACGAAAACCAAAGCCAAGAGGAGAGTTTAGACATTTCTGCCTACCGTATAAGCACAGATTGAACGTTGTGTCCTCCGCTCATATACTCAAGATACCTTTGTTATAACAAGCATTAATAACATACACGCTAGTCAGTTGTCGGTCGCATCGCCTCTGTAGGACACCTAGCGACCCCAATGACCTCTTAAAGTCGCCTCATATGTATTTGCCATGATCGCCATTTGACACCCAGTCATCATCATCATCTGATGATGATGCCCATATACGTCCCACTGCTGGGCACGGGCCTCCTCTTCAACTGAGAGGGTTTAGGCCTGAGGCCACCACGCTGGCCTAGTGCGGGTTGGTGGACTACACACCTATGAAATTCCTAAGAACTTATAGGAATATTATATTATCTTTTTTCACACCCAATGCTGGGCTTAAATCTTCAAATAGTTTTTAAGTTTTATCAGCGTAGAAAATGCAGTGGTATCTTGTTTGTAAACCCTAAGCTAATGGCGAGTCCGATACCAATCTATCTAGGTCGTATAATTAATTTGAAAGCCGCGCCGTCCACGTTGATGTCATATCCAATTTAAAAGAACCTTCCACAAAAGAAAATTTATAGAATTTACGACATGTTTTTCAAATAAAATAATATATTATTGTACAGTAGTGGCACACCACACATTCTGCGATTAAATTTTACACCAGGAACAGTGCTTTCCAAATCGAAGATAAGCTAGATGCAAGATGACCGATGAAGCCGATATTCAGTACTAGACATCATACATATATACATAAACTCACGCCTGTATTCCCTGAAGGGGTAGGCAGAGGTGCATTACTGCACCCACATTTTGCCAGGTATGTATCAGTCCCACGTAATAGGGGGCGACCCTATTGCCGTTTTTCGGGCACAATTCCAGACTCCGTGCTGTTACCGAGAATTTCCTAATGGAAAAACCCAATAACACTTTGCCCGACCCGGGAATCGAACCCAGGACCTATAGATCGCACGGCACATACTTATACCGCGAGACCACGAGGCTGTCTACTAGACATCTTCATACTAAGATTAATTTTATCTATAGACTGTAAACATCTCACTGCTTGGAACGGCTTATTTACCTATAAAATGAGAAAGGCAAGATTAAAAAAAAAACTTGAATCCGATAAAACAAATAAATCTTCGAAACCATGTGGAAACGAACTAATATTTTTAGTCTTCATTCTTTTAATGGTTCTTTTTGATTGAATCTAATTATGATTAATCTATTTGTATCTATGTCAATGTGAGTGGGTGTGGTTGGTTTTCATAAATGTCAGAGGAAAATTGAATAGTAATAGTCGTAGGTGTTCCCGCGGGAGAATTTACGTGGGATGAGGATCTCTCCTCGGAAATATTATGTTGAATACAAAAATATGGCTAGTTATTTCTTTTTATAGCTTAAAAATGATTATTTTGTACTACCACGCCGTAGTAATGACTTCGTCCCTGATGGTAAGATTCGTTCTAATAGAACTGTCATCAATCGACAAAATAATGCCGGCCTGTTTAGGTGCTTCTTTACATTTCGCTCAAAAAATCTAGCATTAAAGAGAGACGTTAGATGTCAAACTTCCAATGCTTGACAATACGGCAAAAATGACTAATGATGTAAACATTTTTTTAGCTTTTTATTTTAAGTTATTTTAGGAGAACAAGTAAAAGTTTCACTTTTTTTTTTTTTTTTTTTTTTTTTTATTCTGGCACGGCAAAGTGACCCCATTGCACCTGATGGTAAGCGCAATGGAGTCCAGAAAAAGTGCCGACCAGCGAGAGATGATGGTCTCCCGTTGGTCGACACAATCATGCCGGCCGAATACCTCTTCACCTTATTGTGAAGAAATTTGGGGGACTATCAATCATGGTGATCAAAGGACCGACCGCGACAAACCGGCCAAAAAATGCCGGCACGGTCATCCTTTCACCATGATTGAAGCCCCCCCGAATATTTATATAATCACTTAATATTTTCCTCTGCGCCCAGAAAGCGATATACTCTTAATAAATTTCCAACAAAATTTAATCATCGTAAAGACCAAAGAGTTTTGTAAAACAGTCATAACAAATATTTTTTCATCGCGACTAAGACGTAATACAATGTACAACGATGTTGGCACAAATTCCACTGATTGTATAAGTTAAGAGGAGTTATAATAGAATTAGTTTAGTAAGAACGGCATCGATCGAATGGGACGCGCATGCGCCGTACACTTGCCGGGTACATAACCCTAAGGGCGGACGCACACGACCAAGGGTCGCCGTACATAAACCATGTAGCACTGAAGACCATACAAGAAGACACTTTACAGGCAAGTGAAAACTTTCCCCAAGCGTATTATGTTACATACTTACATATGAAATGAAACAATATTTATTTAATCTATAAAATGTCAAATACATCACTTACATTCAGTCATTTCAAAATTCAGTTTAACACCCTGTTCGGAAGGCCGTCATAGCTAGAGAAGAACGGGCAAGAAACTCTAGTGTTGCTCTTTTTTAGACAGACAATGTAATAGATATGTATGTATTACTATAGACAGAGATACTAACTTAATTTATTTTATACAATTATTATACATACCTAAACTCACGCCTGTCTCCCGTTGGGGTAGGCAGAGACTATAGAGCGCCAAATGCTACCGGTCCAGACATACTTATTTCGCTTCCTCAACTGACATTATCCTTTTCATACATGCAAGTCGCTTTCGACGACACTTGATATTACCTTATTTTAAAAAATCAACTATTGTTGATAGGTGCGCTTAGAACGTCATCGACCGACATCACCACTCACTTCTGCACCTAATTAATTACCACATTATAATAAATTCAATATATTTAAATGAACATTAATAGAATAGATTGTGTGATCTTATTTTTAAGTATGTAAAATGCTGACGCGGTTCTCCCCAACGCACGTTCGTATGAAAAGTGTCCGTGTGTAAATCCCCTAAGCTCTATTTACTACATTATATGTAAGCCGTACTGCGTAGTTTGCAAACGTAAAACTGTACAGCCCCTGCTCTGGTATTCATGTGTTTGTTCCTAAGGACTGGATGGGGTTGTATGCAACGAATGTTGATTATATACTAGGGGAAGTCGTGTTGAGAGTTTTCAGTTAATACTAGCAACAGTATGAAGTTGTCTGTTATATATACGGGCCAGTCTTCGTCTGATAAAATTACAAAAAAACTATGAAATTATATCTTGACTTAATGAAAGTTTATGTCTCACTTTAAATACATAAACATATAATACATAAATAAAATATATATGAAACATATATATAACCTCACGCCTGCATTCACCGAAAGTGTAGGCAAAGGTGTATTTCTGCACCCACATTTCGCCAATTGTGTTTTCGTCCCACGTAATAGCAGGCGAGCCTAAAGTCGTATTTCAGGCATAATTTTAGACTCCCTGCTGCTACTGAAAATTTCCTAATGGAAAACACAATAAGACTTTCCCCGGCCTGGAATCGAACCAAGAACCTCTAGATCGCACAGCACATATTTGAACCGCGAGGACACAGTTATAATATCTTTATAGATTTCAAAACAAACTGTTTAAAAATTTAGGGAACGTGCCCTATTGGTAACAATAGACAAACTATATTGATAGTGGGAGATGATACAGCGAGTCATAACACAGCTCAAGTAGACGCAGAAGTAGCCATGACAAAGGTTTTAGTAAATAACAAAATTACAGCAATGAAATATCAACTCTACACAATTCATTCTCCGCCACGAACAATTTACATATCCTAAATTTTAGGCTAAAATTCGGAACAACACTACAAGAACGTGCTTGCAGGTCAAGCACCTCGTTGTTATTAAAGTGACGAATTTACGACGTAAAACTAAGTTCCTCATATTGGCACCTTGAGACACCTTACATAAAACCAGACAAATGAAAACTTAACTTCATACTAATATGAAGAATTGACTTACCTAGTTAGCGTGGCTGTCGAGCGATAAATATTGGTCGTTTTAACTGCCGCGTAGTCACTTCTGCTCGGACAATACAAAAAAAACATGTAATTGGATTGCGTTGCTAATTACGCAAATATGTTTTATTTTATTCTTATAGGTCAGCCCAAATACGTCCCACTGCTGGACACGGGCCTCCTCTACAACTGAGAGGGTTTAGGCCTTAGTCCACCACGCTGGCCTAGTGCGGGTTGGCGGACCACACACCTAAGAAATTCCTAAGAACTTTTAGGTGTGCAGGTTTTATCACGATGTTTTCCTTCACCGTTAAAGCAAGTGATAATTCATTGTGAATACACACATAACTTCGAAAAGTCAGAGGTGTGTGCGTGGGGTTTGAACCTGCGACCGCCGAAATTCTCGACCGCGCGTCTAAACCTCGAGGCCATCACTGCTTATAGGTATTACTGAAGTAGTATAGTTACATTTATTTTTAGTAAAAAAAGTCTAGTGTCTATTCTTAGGTGCTAACAGTTCTTTTCCTCGATACTGGACCATTTCATTATTTTCTAATGAGAAAATGACTTAAAATTATATGTGTAACAAACTGGCACCTAATGGCATGTGCACTGCAGTTTTGGATAGTGAACTCTATTGGAACCTCCCAAAAAAATCCATTGTCAAGAACACTTTACCAGTCGACATAATTATGCTAGGCTATTAGGTGCCATTCAAGTATTACGTAAGCACTTAAGGCTAGTGGGGCGGTCTTCGCTTTGCTTATTTTTGATTTTATGGGGGATGAGGGGGGATTTGGATAATGACTACGTAAGCAATTATATTCTCTTTAAAATTTATACCCGATTTCTTGAATCTATAAATATATGAGTAGTGATGCCCTCGAGACTTAAACACGCGGTCGAGAATCTCGGGGGTCGCGGGTTCAAACCTCAGGCACACACCTCTGCCTTTTCGAAGTTATGTGTATTCACAATGTATTATCACTTACTTTGAAAACATTGTGATGGAACCTGCACACCTAAAAGTTCATAGGAATTTCTTAGGTGTGTAGTCTGCGAATCGGCACTAGGCCAACGTGGTGGACTAAGGCCTAAACTCTCTCAGTTGTAGAGGAGGCCCGTGCTCAGCAACGGGATGTATATGGGCTGTGATGGTGATAAAATAAACCAGTTCGGACTATGCTTTATGCTTGGTTACGTAATCATGGAAGAGCCGAGTGAAATATTTGATTTCTTTTGCTGACGTTTGAGTTAATAATTGAGAAAACATTGCTTACGTAATAATAGAACGGTTCCTTAGAAAAAAATACTACAAAATCTTAAACAACATATGTTTTGCAATATCTCTATTAAATCGTAACAAGGCACTTGTGTATTGGAAATACTAAAAATATCATTGCATATGTTATTATTACTGCTTAAAGTATTAAGTGATGAGGTCAGTTTGGGTCACTAGAGGTCAAAGACCCACGCGTCAGTAACCGTCGCATTGTAAAAAGAAAGGTAACGAGTCCACTTTGTTTCCCAATCGATGACCTCGTAGCTCGTAGCGATTTCGTAGCTCCATAGGTGCTACGAACTATATATGTCTATCTAGTATATATGTACTATTATATATGTAGATTATTTTTATGTATTTAATAATAATGTAGGCGTTGTTATTGTAAATAAAAGCAATTTAATCAAAAAGTAGATACAAATATTTTCTAAGTTAATATACAAAACCAAAGCATTTTTTTTTGTTTTCATTCATTATCAAACAAAATGTCTTATTTTTTTATATTATTGACGATTGAATTTGTCACATGACAAAAACATAATAAAAAAAATATATACCGTTCATATTCTGAAATATAATACAGTAAATAAAAGTAATAGTTATATCAGTCTAAAACCTTAATATATTTATCATAATTACTTCCAATATATTCTGAAACATATTAATTATTTCACCAAATAACCAAGAAGAGGTTGAAATTAAATAATTATATTTTATAAATAGTATTTACTAATACTGGCCATAAATGAACATTATCCTGATTCTATTTAATTTGGTATAACATTAATATATAAGAAGGAAAAATGCCTTCTACGGTATTTAGCATTCACTAAAAGATCCTCGACAAACACTAAATAATTAAATAATCTTTTAAAAAACCTAAAATATCGTTGCCTTCAAATGGCTTACCATAAAGTTGTCGTTGAAATCTTACGTGCAGTCAAAAACGTCCTGTAGTTATTGATAGTGATGGAGTAAGAACATAGATATATTCCCATTTAAGTCTCAAAACTGTAAGCAATATTCACCGTTCCTTTGCTCACGTTCTATATTTTGTCAGTACAACTTCCTGGCTACATACGAAGCTGTATTATATACATATATACATATGTAAAAGAAGGACACGAAAATACAATTTAATTCTATTATTAAACTAGATACATTTTAAAATTTCGTCTATAGGAAAACAAATTACGTCATTATCAGCCTAAAGAAGTCCACTGCTGAACATAGGCCTCCCCCAATGACTTCCATAGTGACCTGTTGGAGGAAGCCTGCATCCAGCGACGACCCGCGACCTTGACCAGGTCGTCGGACCATCTTGTGGGTGGACGTCCTACGCTGCGCTTTCCGGTACGTGGCCTCCACTCGAGCACCTTTTGGCCCCATCGGCCATCGGTTCTCCGCGCTATGTGTCCGGCCCATTGCCACTTCAACTTGCTAATCTAATAAACAAATTACGCTAGAATGTTATTTCCTTTCATATTGCCACGATTTTTATTTCTGTACTTAACTTTCTAAAATAATCTTTGTATTTCATAGTGTTTTTAATCAATTTTGTATTATAAAAGATGAAAATAATAAAGAATACCAACAATAACCATAAACGGATTACGTAGTATCGTGCTTATGTCAGTTTAAATACAGAGTAGAAAAAAATATCAAATAATATATGTATATCACATTAATAATAGAATAGTGGCACAACTCATGTGTCGAATGTGAAGTAACTTTATTATCAACTATTTTTAAAATTGATAAATTCCTTTGAATTTGTTAATAAAACACCTAAAATATTGACTTTTATAAAATCATTAATAAGAAGTTCATCATTTTTTTCGGTGAAATAGACTACAATGCAATATGGAACATGATATCTGTGAATTTATTGTAGTTATTTATTAGAATCGAATAGAACGATATTAACCATTATTTAGGTAGATCACATTAATGACAATGGAAATTAATGTTACAATCATTTGACACCTTTTGATTATATTAAATAGCATGAGGTCCAAACTCTCCCAGTTGTAGAGGAGGCCCGAGCCCAGCAGTGGGATGGGACGGAAGGAAATATATATTCAGTAAGATCTTATGCTCATTAGCTTTGTGTTTGCTTACCTTAGATCCATATCATCATCATCATCATTATCAGCCTAAGGAAGTCCACTGCTGAACATAGGCCTCCCCCAATGACTTCCACAGTGACCTGTTGGAGGCACCCTGCATCCAGCGACGACGACGACCTTCACATAGCCCAGCGGATTAGCAAGTTGAAGTGGCAATGAGCCGGGCACATGGCGCGGAGAACCGAAGGCCGATGGGGCCAAAAGGTTCTCGAGTGGAGATCTATATGGTGTCGTTAAAATATGGTTGTTTTCTAACTTCGTATAGTCGGTTGACTTATTTACAGGAAATATATAAATTATAATCTTTCACAAAAACCTGAGAAATTGAACCAATTCGTCTCAAAGTCGTATTCTATATGCTGTATCAAACGGCCCTTTGAAACATTAAATTGTAATAAATTAAATGATTAATATTTACTAGTTCAGCTCTACTTACAGTTTGAAAGTTCTTGAAAGTCAATATCGAAAATTGACCAATGGAAAATCAATAATCGTTATAGTAGAGATCATTACAATACACTCAACAGTCACGGCCATAGCTCACGTCACAACTACCTTAAATAATATAGAATACGACCAAAACGAATATAATGAAAAATTAGAGTTTTAGATACAATAGTGTAATGAAGAAAATCTGTGAATTATTATGCACCATGTTAGCATGTATATAAATATATGTTAGTAGACTGTAAATTGCTGGAGTGATTTGAATTTTATGACAGATATAAGGAACTTTGGAGTCGGTAAAGGCCACTTTATTCTGATACACATTAAATTTCATCATCATCAGCCCAAATACGACCCACTGCTGGGCACGGGCCTCCTCTACAACTGAGAGGGTTTAGGCCTTAATCCACCACGCTGACCTAGTGCGGGTTGGCGGAATACACACCTAAGAAATTCCTACGAACTGTTTAGGTGTGCAGGTTTTATCATGATGTTTTCCTTCACCGTTAAAGCAAGTGATAATTCATTGTGAATACACACATAACTTCGAAAAGTCAGAGCTGTGTGCCTGGGGTTTGAACCTGCGACCGCCGAAAATCTCGACCGCGCGCCTAAACCTCGAGGCCATCACTGCTTTTAAACATTATATTTATAACATTATATTATTTGCATAAATGAAGAATGAAAGGATGAATGCATGCAAAATGCATATGAAAGAGATTTATTATCCAAAGTGAGTGCTGATTTCAGTCGAAAACGATTCTATGCGTACCTATAAGCAACAGATGGGTGATGTATTAGGGAAGGAACAAATAAAATTCTCATAACCGATAGGCATGCAAGAAGAGATGAACGTCCGTTCTGGTAGCGAAATAGTCGCAAAATAGTGTTTGGACTGTACCAGCTAGCAATTAGTCTTTGCGTTCTTCAATAGGATTATCTTACTAATATTATAAACGCGAAAGTTTGTATGTATGGATGTCTGGATGTATGGATGTCTGGATGTTTGTTGCTCTTTCACGCAAAAACTACCGAATGGATTTCAATGTAAGTTTACAATAATATAGCTTATACATCAGAATAACACATAAGCTATATTTTTTTAAGATAGTGTGTGAAATGTCCAAAATATAACGATAATTGTCAAGTAAGACGTGAAAAACTGCTATCTGCGAGCTATTCTTCCGAACGCTGCAAAAACTGTAGAGTTTACACGTATATAATGTATAAGAGAAATGTTTATCTTAAGAAGTCCTACAAAAAAGTCCGCGACAGCATATAACTATCTTTAAAATTACGAGGAATATGGTAAAAAAAACAATTTCATTTTCTCATATAAACTGTTCTACCTAATTTCCTGTCAAACATTTTATGTTTATCCCGTCAATACGGTTAATGGTCCTCTCAAATTAAAGAACGTATTTAAATAAAGGTTTTGAATCAACAACATATGTCCACAATATTCGAACAATTGCGTATTTTACATGTTAAAAATGTAGAATAATCAGTAATGAAAAATGAGTGACGTATTTATTGGTTGTCAAAAATGTATGCGAGCGTTCAGAAATTTATTTTTAAACTCCTTGGTTGTATCTGGTTTAAAATTTACAAACGAATGCAGGCTCAGTAGTCATCACGCTTCGAAATCTAAATAATGATTTCACTGATCTCAACGGATATACCCTTTGATTTTAGCATATATTGTCACTGCGAAAGTAACACTACTGTGTTATACTTTCACGCCTAAAATATTTGAGTTATTTGGAAGATTTTTGTTATGGATAAAAACGGAAACATAAAAAGGGACAAAGGTTACTTTTTTTAATTCATTAGGTGTCATTTTTGGCACTTGGGAGACGATTAATAGATTTACTTATTATCTTTCTGAACCCAACCCTGTAGTCTACGCGGACGGAGTCGCGGGCAAAAGCTAGTAATAATATAAATGTAAAATAAAGTAAAGTAGTACAAGTAATTAAGTACAGTACATTAACAAAATCAGTCAACAGTGATTTCAGTATATATTCGCCACTAAGTGCGGAACAACCATCTCATTGACTTTTCGAATATTACAAGTACATCGTTTTCAAATATTTTATTAAAGAGAGATCGCGAATATTTCGACACGTCTTCACACAAATATTGGAGGCAGCATTCCATTGGCGTGATGGCACACATCGCCTCACAGTACCTATTGACCCGTCGCGTAATCCCCATGACTCAGTTGCCTTCAGACGATTCGCTCTAAGTCACCATCGATTTGTGTTAGAATTGACGTTTCCTCGAATAACTTTTTTATTGGCATGATAAAGAGACCGCATTTATAATTGATGAGTAGCTGCTGCCCGCAACTTATGAAAAACTTTAAGACTCCAAAAGAAATCCTTCTTTCCTCATTTTTGTCACATATTTCATTGCTGCTCCGCTCCTATTAGTCTATGCGTGATGCAGTGGCGGTACTTCCATAGAAGCCCAAAAGCGTTCATCGTTAATTGTGTAATGTCTAGTTTATATTTGCTTATTATGAGGTCTTTATTTAACAAATTGCTTTAATTGAATAAATATTTCCATCTTAAAAAATATTATTTGGAATTTTAAAAGGCAAACTGGGCTTTTGGGCTTCTATGGAAGTACCGCCACTGGCGTGATGATGTAAAGTACATGCTTTTCTCGATAAACGGGCTATCTAACACAGAAAGAATTTTTGAAATCGGACCAGTTGTTCCTGTGATTAACGCGTTCAAACAAACGAACTCTTCAGCCGTATAATATTTAGTATACATAGGCTGCCAAATAAATTGTTATCTTGCAAAAATTATTTACGATCAACTCTCGCTGATCGATAAGATTATTTGTCGTCGTATGTAGTACACAATTTTCTATACGCATGCAGAATATCTTCTACGCCATAAAATAACAAAGATCTCCTAAATCAGATCCGTTTAACACATAACATTAACATAAATTTGTACGTTAACACTATTAAAAAAAGGATACTTTATTATCTGTTGATAATTTTTATTTAAGAAACGAAATTTTATGTTTACTTAATAATGCAAGTTTTACAGTGTTTCTTCTTCTTTTAAACTAGATATGATTCCACAGTGACAACAGTGATTTTACATTTTTTTGTCCATTCCAATAATAAGCTAGACAGCTTCCATTTACTTGTTTTAAAACTAACGAATAGGAAAGATAAAAAAGATTATTTTATGTACATACATTCACACACACATAATCCAGTATCTTTATCTTCCCAGGCTAAATTCACATGCATACGCCCCGTGCAGTCGATTCATTCGCATCCAAACTGCCAGACTCAATTACAATGCAATAGATGGTTACGTAAAACTGTAACAGCACAATACTGCCGCGTGAATGTACACAGATCGCCAGTTCTCACTCAAATTATAACATAAAATACTGATGTTTAATGCTGTTAACATCAATTACGGAAACTTAATGATTTCCTAAGCTGATATATTAGTAGTAATGGCCTCGAGGTTTAGGCGTCAAGAATCTCGGCGGTGGCGAGTTCAAATCCTAGGCACACACCTCTTTGAAGTTGTGTGTGTTTCACAATGAATTATCGCGTACTAAAACGGTGAAGGAAAACGTCGTGAGAAAACCTGCGCGCCTAAAACTTCTTAGGTGTGTAGTCCGCCAAACCGCACTAGGTCAGCGTGCTGGATAAAGCCTCTCAGTTGTAGAGGAGGACTGTGCACAGCAGTGGGACGCACATATGTATATGGGCATCAGCCCATCATCAGATGAGCCTCTCAGTTTTAGAGGAGGCCCGTGTTCAGCAGTGGGACGCACATATGTATATGAGCTGATGATGAGCTAATACATATAATTTTATTATTCACTGAAATTGCTATCATATTTGTTATAAATTGAGGATTTAAATAGCTGAATTAAATTATTATACGCGTTTTTGGGCCCTCGTATAAGCAACGTGATTTTAAGGTTTCTCGGTTGGACATTGGTATTAGCTTTTTCCATATATTTTTTTTAGTACCATTTAGAAGTTAAGACTTGTGTTAATTCAAAATGTCTTGCCCTTATTAGCTGACAGTACGACAGAATTTTCCCTGAATACAAAATAGAATTGTTGGTATATATTCATACTCATAAAAGAAATCATTACTTACAGTAAACTATATTTTTATTTTCATAAAGATTCAATATGATTAGCTTCATCATCAGCCCATATACGTCCCACTGCTGGGCACGGGCCTCCTCTACCATTGAGAGGGTTTAGGCCTTAGTCCACCACGCTGGCCTAGTGCGGGTTGGCGGACTACACACCTAAGAAATTCCTAAGAAGTTTTAGGTGTGCAGGTTTCATCACGATGTTTTCCTTCACCGTTAAAGTACGTGATTATTGATTGTGAATACACACATAACTTCGAAAAGTCAGAGGTGTGTACCTGGGGTTTGAACCCGCGACCGTCGAGATTCTCGACCGCGTGCCTAAACCTCGAGGCCATCACGACTTCATTAGCTTATCACTCATATAAACGGATTAAAAATATTTATTAGAAAGATTTAGCTTATGGTTTTCCCCGTTGGTGAAATTATAATAACATTTGAAATCATTGCATTAACCGCAATATTATCATTTACAACGCAACAAGTCAACTCAATAATCCAGGATTAATCAAAGAAGATCATAACACTGCTACTCTAAACAAAAAGACAATGTACAGTACTTATGTACGCATTAAAACAGTATACTGTAAATATAAATTGAGAACAGGAAACAAACTCATTGTATGCTTATTGTAATACATGATAATGATTTGCTCAAACACAGTTGCCATCGTACGTATTAAGTCTGTTTTTACAATTTATTTAACGTCTTTTAATATGAATAAACACGTTAAAAAAATATTGCTCATGGGAAATGTTAATTTTGAAAATAATTCATTTATGTGAATACTCGTAAATATTAACGTAAGTTAATTAAACCACTATTAAATCATAGTTTGGTCTGTTCTTTTGATAGACATATGGCGTTAGAGGAAACGAGACGAAGCAAATTTTATTAGTAGATAAATTAACTATCGTTCGTAAGTAAGGCCATTAATAAACAACTAATTACTAATTAAGATTAAATGCATCTTAAATTTTACACGACGTCCTTTCATAACAAATGAAATTTATAAACGTATTACAACCCGTTAAAAAATCATTAACAATTAATATTCATGCATGAACTCTTAATTTAAATATCCAAACCAGCCAACCGGTGTAACTCATAACCCGACCGAGCTTCAATGTCATTCATCGACAAAACTCCTTGTAGATGTCGCTAGAGTCGGTTGCGACCGAGGTGTGCGCGCGCGCAGTCCCCGGCCGCGCCGCGTTTCCGGGAAATGGCGGCTGGCGGCCATTTTGTGATCGTGCCCCCGACATGCGACTCCGATTGAACGGCGCGTCGCACCGCTTACATAACTCTGTAATCAAATGATTCTGATAAAACAAAACACTGGCGCGTATCGTCTTTATTTCACATGTTTGATGAGTGGAACGTTTTGAAGTTATATTTTATTGAGAATTATTTAAATATAGATAGGAATTTAAAAAAACACATTATTTGTATTTCATTAATTAATGACAGTTTGTGACACATTCTAAAATTAAAACGTAATGGATAGTTAAGTACATTGAAACGGTTTTAAAACATTGTATAAAAATAATGTTACTTGTGATAACATGAGAGAAAAATTTAGAGTTGTAATTTATGTATACTTCAGGGATATAAACTTGAAATACGAATATGTAATAGTGAGAAATGCCGTAGCTAGAAGTATCTTGTGGTAAATAAATATAAGTTCCAACCCAAAAAAACAAAATTTTTTAATGTCATTTTTTCATGACATTATTTATAGCATTGTTTTAATGTAATTGAATAGGATATGAATTCGACTGAGGCTAATCGCTATATTTGGTAGAGAAGACTCCTTAGAATCAGTACGCGTTTAAGATGTGCAATGAAAATAAATATAAATATCTTATAATAATATAATACGGATTATAATTATGTTATTGTTCTATCTATATAAGCCATACAGAGAACGAAGCAATGTTAAACTAACACAAATTTAATCAAACTCTGATACCAAAGTCTGTACACGGTACATTTAAATCTCGTTTTAAAGTTATTTAGAACGTTTGTAAATCGATTTTAGTTTTGCCTTATACTGAGTCATGTTTTATTGCTCATCCCAAATAATATGACTCAGATCCAATGAAGTTAGGATATTTAAATGTATCACGACACGCTTAACGAAAAATGTCGTTTTGGGGACCTATGCTCTTTGTCTTTGTGCTTAGGTCTCGCTGCTCATAAATGATCTCATCATCATCATCATCATCAGCCCAAATACGTCCCACTGCTGGGCACGGGCCTCCTCCATCATTGAGAGGATTTTAGGCCTTAGTCCACCATGCTGGCCTAGTGCGGGTTGGCGGACTACACACATAAAAAATTCCTAAGAACTTGTAGGTGTGCAGGTTTCATCACGATGTTTTCCTTTGTCGTTAAAGTAAGCATAAATGTAGTACCTGAATAATATAATTATGAATTTAACGCTTTCAACGCTTGCTTCTTTCTTTCATTTACCTTGCTTAAAAGATTTTGCTAAATTTTATAAATAAGACCCTACAGAAAATTATAGGCGACTTTACCCGGAAAAGGAAGGGTTTATCTAAAATTGGACTTTACTTATAGGTACGTCTTCCTTTTCATGTTAAAGTAAACAAAGTCGAAGTAGTGAGCAGAATCTAGTTTTACAATTCTAAATGCAAAATAAAAAATAAAAAATCATTCATAACTTCAACAAAGGGTGCGATATGTCTAAGAGTTTTGTTATTATACATATAACTCTATATCGCCTCTATAATATAAAGTTATCAACGTCTTATTGAGTGCGTTGTATCCACAAGATTTCAATAACCGTGTAGGTGTGATGTGTATACTTTATAGCACGTGTTGAACAAATAAAAATCCGCCGTCCATATACGTGTTGCCAGCAAAAACGCATAACGTATGAATACATTAGTTTTTATGAGTTTTTAATTTATTTTATTGTGCCGAATGAATTATTGACGACATTTGCATGCAATGCAACACTATACGGTCGTTTGTGATGAGAACATTCGATGAAAAACATTGAAATGATGAAATACTAAAATTCATAAAATATGGTAAAGCATTTTAGGTGCCGAAGCGCAATAACAAATAACAAACTCACTTTATATTAGAAATGTTTGTTAGAATTCAATTTGTTATAGACCGTTTATTCTTTAAAAAAAATTGCCTGTTATATAAATGATTTTTTTAATATTATTTATCCATACTTATAATTTATTGTAAATGTGAAAGGAACTATCCGTTACGCTTTCACTCGTAAACTGCTGAACCTATTAAGATTTAGACTATCATAAGCTAACATTGTAATAAAAAAATCTCAAACAAATCTCGGTGGAAATGCTGATTAATACAATTTTCTGCTTTACTCCATATAAACTTGAATCTTATCTTATATCTTATGCATTGTTCTTAAAAATAATCCAGTTATCCTTTACTTAGGAGACACAGTTGCCAAGCGGCTGCGAGTACCCCAAGTACATACAGTTAACAATAATAATGTCTTATTGACAGATGCGCCGATTTCTATACAACAGTTTGTAAAGACTTGTCTACCTGAGTCACCCCGGCGCGACCCCCTCACGTCCCTTTTCACCCCTAGCATTGTGTCGCAACGTTTACTCGTGGGATATTTTTTACGTCTCATCTCCACGACTTGTATGATCTCTAAGGTATTTTTATTAAATAACAGTTACTATGGAGTCCTTAAAAATGTTTCTTTGTTGAGTTAGTAAAACAGTAGGACCTCTATCAGTCGAAAATCACAGACGCCATTAAATTGCGTTAAGTTTTCGATCTATGGAGGATTTTGATTCGACATAAAGAAGTTGAGATTTATTGTTATACATATTGAGTTAGTGACTTTGCTATGTTTGAGATACAGAGGTCCAATTTTATTTTTGTAGTTATGGAGGGAAATAATGTACTAAAATGGCTTGGAGAGAATTACTAGTTATTTCGACTAATCGAGGGTTAAGATTTCGAGTAATGGAGGCTCGATTTAACGAGATTCTACTGTATTAGTATCTAAGTAAGATACGGATGAGTACCTGGGCTTATAAAAGCATAGTTATGACAACTGTGTTAATTGTATTGAACCTTTAGGTTCGGTTTCCAGGTTCTAAAATGTAGTAAAACCGCGAACTTAATCTAATAAATTGTACTGAAATAAACTATGCATATTAAGAAATATGAAAGATATTTTAAACTTCAATGTATACATTTTAAATCTAATACATAGTGGTGATTTGAATTTGTTTACCATATTATAGCAAGAGTCATAATATTTTCGTTGCGTTTTTCATTTTAATTGCAGTATATTTTAGCTAATTTACCATGGCAATATAGAATACTATAATATTCTGTTTGCTTTCCTTTAAAAATCTCTTCTAAACCGCTCAAAACAGCATTGTTGTGGACGTAGCGAAACGGTGAAGAAACTGAAAATAGGTCGAGAATTTAATATAAAGTGACTGGATAGTGGATATAAATAGAATAGACGCCAGACTATTCCTATAAAACAGTCTTTAATAAATTGACGAGACTAATCTAATGAAGCGCCAAGAACATAGAACTGATATTGTAAATGTTGAAATTTGTTTATTTACCTATATGTTTGATGCTTAATCATACGAATGCTACAGAACAATTTTTTTAAGTTCCTGGGGGATTTTGTAAATAGGAACAAAATAAGGGTCTTAATATTACTGACTAGTTTTTCTATGGGCCCAAATTTTAAGACCACACAGATAAAGTGGCGAGCAGTACCTAACTAGTAAAATGTAGAATAAAACAGATTTAACTGAAAGTTGTTTGATAATTATTAGCCAAATTCTCAGTAACCGATTAAAGTCTAAAAATGGGATTGGGATAGGGCAATAACCTCTTCCCTATTACGTGAAACTTGAAAGCAAAGCTAGCGAAATCTGGGTTCGGAAAGCACTTTTGTCTACTTCTTTAAGGATGCATGTTTGTATGTTTATATTTGGCGAGATATTCATTTAGAAATGAGTCATAGCCACAATAAAACAATTTGCAATACATTAAATTTTTAACACATAAATCAATGCTGCCAACGTTTTTAACCGTTAATACATAAATTTCGATTCAAAAAAGTCTCTAAACCCGTTTTGTATGTTGTAAGATGTATTCACAATATCTGCGTATAAAGTTAAAGAGAGCACATCCCGAGTGGCGTACGCATCGATTGCTTTTTTTCGGACGTCAGCTCAGGTAGAGTTCATGTTCGAGACCGGTTTGTACGAAAATTGCCGGCCGAAGGGAGTTAAATATTAACGGCCATAAAATTAATACACGACCAATGACCACGCGGCTTTAATTTACACGTTTTAATTGAAGTTGTCGTGATGGCCTCGAGGTTTAGGCACGCGGTCAAGAATCTCGACGGTCGCGGGTTCAAACCCCAGGCACACACCTCTGACTTTTCGAAGTTATGTGTGTATTCACAATGAATAATCAGGTACTTTAACGGTGAAGGAAAACGTCGTGATGAAACCTGCACACCTAAAACTTCTTAGGTATTTCTTAGATGTGTAGTCCGCCAACCCGCACTAGGTCAGCGTGGTGGACTAAGGCCTAAAACCCTTTCAATGGTAGAGGAGGCCCGTGCCCAGCAGTGGGACGTATATGGGCTGATGATGATGATGAATTGAAGTGTCTGTTTGTAATGTTGTAATAAAAGCCTTTTACTAAATGAGAATGATTGTTCATACGGTGGTTACAACGATGAAATATTTTGAATTTTTATGTATGTAATTATCCTAAATTACGGGAGTAATATTTAAAAATCGCACTTTCACTGTAAGAGTTCTGATGTTACAAGAAGCATAGACTATTTATACCTACCAGTGTCGGTACTTCCATAAAAGCCCAAAAACCCAGCTTGCCTTAAAATTCCTAATAATAATCTTTAAGCTTTAAATCTTTATTAAACAAAATCAATTTAACATATACGTGAGAATATCCTGACCTCACAATAAACAATTATAAACAAGACATTACACAATTAACGTGTAACGCTTTTGGGCTTCTGTGGAAGTACCGCCAATGATACCTACATAACATGAGATCATCATCGCATCTTCAGCCGCCACATAGGCATGATTAAAGTTGTATAAAATGACTACACAACTAATGTAGTCTCGAGAAACAGCTACTCCTGCTAATATAAATATTGAAAGGAATATTTCGTATTTAAAAATGTGGTTAGAGAAAAATTTAAGGAAATAAATATTCTTACCGTCACTTGTCAGTTTATATACGAAAACTTAATGACGTACCTACATTAAGTTTTCAGTTCCAAAAGAATCTTGATAAATTTAATAAAATTTGTAATGTACACAATAAAAATACTAGGAACAAATGTAATCTCGTTCAACACGTAACTCGTCTCCGGAAAGTTAATAACTCTTTTATGGGGCAATGTATACGCTTCCATAACAAACTTCCGAGGGCTATTAGGGAGCTTCCCTTGACAAAGTTTAAGAAATCAATTAAAGATAAGCTTTACAAAAAAGCATACTATAAAATTTCAGATTTTATTGAAGATAATAAGCCCTGGGAGGAATGTAAATTGATCGGAGTTTTGTTTTGTTGCTATAGTTTGTATCGTTATGACATTTACAATGTAAAATTTAAATAATGTAATTAAAAAAAGACATTTATTGCTATTTAAAAAAAAATTACATGTCGTGTTGCTGAGGGAGTTTCTTGCCGTTTCTTCTCCACAGCTATAACACGTTTCGAAGAATTGACGATTCAAAAGAACTTGTACAAGTCTATTTGAATAAAGATAATTTGACTTTTTGACTTTGACTTTGGTTTAAATGTTTATTGTTATTACATAACATATCTAATGTTTATGTCCAGCAGTGGACTTAAGAGAGGTTGATGATGATGATGGGATATGTCGTTCTAGGCGCGTTATTCGGCTCTTGCATACTGCAGTCTATATAATTAACCGACTTGGCATAATCGTCGTAAGAAAAACTGATGGCGAATAACTTTGTTGCAATGTTTTCTTTAATTTCAACTAGTGAACTGAATATTGCCCCTATCTTTAATTCTTTATCTAACTACTATAAAGGATTTAAAAATATGGAGTAAAAAAATACGTATAAATGAACTCGATACTATGTTAGTAATCATTAAATTAAAATGAAACATAAACTCACGCCTGTATTCCCCGAAGGGGTAGGCAGAGGTGCATTTCTGCACCCACGTTTCGCCAGGTATGTATCAGTCCCACGTAATAGGGGGCGAGCCTATTGCCGTTTTTCGGGCACATTTCCAGACTCCGTGCTGTTACTGAGAATTTCCTTTTTTTTTTTTTTTTTTTTTTATTCTGGCACGGCAAAGTGACCCCATTGCACCTGATGGTAAGCGCAATGGAGTCCAGAAAAAGTGCCGACCAGCGAGAGATGATGGTCTCCCGTTGGTCGACACAATCATGCCGGCCGAATACCTCTTCACCTTATTGTGAAGAAGTTTGGGGGACTATCAATCATGGCGATCAAAGGACCGACCGCGACAAACCGGCCAAAAAAATTGCCGGCACGGTCATCCTTTCACCATGATTGAAGCCCCCCCGAAAACCGGATATACACTGGCTGATCCCGGAACGCGGCACACTTGCATGTGCCACTATGGCGGGTTTTACGCCCTGTGTACGGTGGTCGCCATCCGGGCGGATACGAATATCCTACCACCAGCATAATCACCTAATGGAAAAACCCAATAACACTTTGCCCGACCCGGGAATCGAACCCAGGACCTCTTGATCCCACGGCACATACTTGTACCGCGAGACCACGAGGCATTCATTAAAATGATACAGCCAATAAAAATACATTTTTATTGATATCAAATTATGTGTAAACATCTGCCGTTTTATCTTAGTTATATGTTAAATGTATTATGTCAAAATTCATCATATTAATTATTTTATCGCCGTCTTCGATGAAGTGAACATGATATTATATTTAGATCGGAACCAAAATTTATCTTAAATAAAATGAGAATTTTAGATTATTATATTAATGTTTAACCGCATAATAATGAAATCGTTATTTATTTAATGCCACACAATTAGCCGTAGATTTAAGACTTCATAAATTTGTTTGATTAAAAAATCCATTTCTCTTTTGTCAACAGAGCGAAAAATGGCTCGCCTACGAGAACTTAAAGGAAGAGATTCTAGAGAAAATAAGAAAGTTAGAAGAAGAACGTCACACTGTAGATCTATGGACTTGCGGCTCCGAGTGGGGTCGGCGGCGGAGGAAGCGCCAGGTGACTGTATCCCCGCCCTACGTAGTCTACATGCTGCCTGATGCCGACATCATGGAAGACTGGAGGCTGGTGAGGAAACTCCTCGAGAGGAATGAATGAATCGCGGCTAGTATCATTAAGGTTCCCGTGTTTATATATTGAGAATGTTTTCATGAGAATTCGGGTTGCCTGTACTGCCTTCTGTATCAAAGTTTCATTGAAAATATGCGTGAAGATACAACAAATTTCATTAATACGATTGAAATCATCATTTATAAATCAATCAAACAATGAATAATCCAGTTTCAAAGTGTCAATCATTACGAGAAGAAAAACTTTCATAAACAATTGTCTCGATAGGGTATAAATAAAAATTAATAGAATCAGTCAAGGGACGTCTTAGTCGCCAGTAAAGGTGTTTTGTTTCTAGATCTTTTTTCATGATACTCTGATGTTCCGACAATTACAGTCACCGCTGCTACCTCAAATCGTTTTGGCAAATTTCCAACATTGCCTCATGCATACATGACCACTTAATGGTGCTTTAATTTCTCTGCATTCAGTCGTGATTAGGATGGATTTGCGCCTAATAGTTGAAGGTATAATAAGAGCTTATGCAGTTTTTAATGGACCGTAACATTGTGTGGACTATAGTAGTTATTTGACTTATTACTAAGGCAGTATGGATGATTTACCCGGAGGCCTAATGGCTCGTATATAATTTCTATGTAAATGGAAGGTAAGTCTTAATAAAAAAAGAAAAAAAATGTAAGATAAACATAAGTGTAAAAAATATTACAAAAATTGTTCTAAGTATGTATACAAATTATTATAGTATTTAGTGTTTCCTTTCCATGCTTGAATGGCCATTATCACCGGCTATAAAGATAACTTTAACGGTATCACAAATCATTGTTTAAATCTAATTACTTGTAAGCTTGTATATTAGGGTGGAGTGTTCTTTTTGTTTTACATTTTAACTCGTAAATAATTTCAAAAGTGAGCGGGCCACCTCAAGATGTCGTGTAAGATAATTTTTTCGGTTAAAAAGTTTTTTTTTATCTACAAATTCGACCCACAGGCCAAGAAAAAAAATCCACACCATCCTAATGTATATTAAGCATGTTACCCGCGTGGATTTCCTGTAGCTAATATAATTTAAAACATGGGCTTGCGACACACGTACGTATGTTTTTTGCATTTATCGGAATCACATACTGTACCTCTGTCATGTGTACCTATTAATTAAAGTGGTGTTTGTCAAGTGGTGACCATCTCTAACGATGCAATGTCGCCATTAACCCACCAACAGGTGTAATAATAAAAGCAATCATTCATAATGCCTGTTGTACAATTTTATATATTAAATCGAATTTAACAAAACTGTTAGAATTTTGATAAAAACAATATTTAAGATGTAGGAACACTATTAAACCTTGTCAAGTGTCGCACATCTGGATTGCTATTTTTCATTAAATAAAAAAAAATTATCTGGTATGCTTCGGCCTAACAAGTTTCGTTCGTAAAGAAATAAAAGAGTTTAAAATTTTAATTTAAAATTCCCAAGCGAAATTAAACTTTTCCAATTACCAAAACAGTAGTCTGCCACGGATTTAATTAAATCTCATATTAAAAATTTGTGAATCAAAGTTAAATTCGTTTGCAACCTTATATCTAATAAACAAATTAAATTTTTAAAAACATAAGAGCAACTTTAAGTTAAAATTAAACGTTTTTTGTCATCGCCTCAAACTTAAAAAACACAATAGCCACAAATTAAGGATGGATCTTCATACGTTTTCACTAATAAAGTGATTACATTTCCTCTTATAAAGTGATTACATTTCAAGTCTTTTGGTTTGAAATATGTCGCCATAAAAAGTCTTATTTTTATACTTGAATTTATTATTTTTTTGTTTATGTATGAGTGTACTGAAAGATGTTTTTTTTTCCTAATTTTCAAATGTGTACAAGTACATTTATTTTTTCGTCCCAAGTCTTGAATAATATTAGTCAATTTAAACATATTTCTTTTTGCTACTTTCGTATCTACACAAAAACATTTTTCTTTTTTCTGACGATATGGAAAGTAGCAACGTTGTAAATTTTGTACGCCCTAGATTAGTTGAGAGCTGAAATCTAGTTCGTAAACTAGCCTAGTTCTAGATAGCTAAGTAACGAATTTATTTAAGTCCTATTTTTGTAACTAAACATTGCAAAAGTAAATGTCTGTATAATGATTGTGTTTAGTTTAATCGAGGTTAATAAATGTTTAAAATATTTCTTGTGTTATCTATTTTAATCCTTTTTGTTATTAACTTTGAGACATATTCAATTCCTATGAGTATAACTTTAAATCGAGTGTTATACATGAAATATATGAAGAATGAAGATCTTTTTCCAAATGATTAAAGTATTGTTCATAAATTAAGACTGGGAAGAATGTATTTTGCGTCATTTTTTTATGAAAAAATTGGTAAGAAGACGTGATGGCCTCGAGGTTTAGGCACGCGGTCGAGAATCTCGACGGTCGGGGGTTCAAACCCCAGGCACACACCTCTGACTTTTCGAAGTTACGTGTGTATTCACAGTGAATTATCACGTACTTTAACGGTGAAGGAAAACATCGTGATGAAACCTGCACACCTAAAAGTTCTTAGGAATTTCTTAGGTGTGTAGTCCGCCAACCTGCACTAGGCCAGCGTGGTGGACTAAGGCCTAAACCCTCTCAATGGTAAAGGAGGCCCGTGCCCAGCAGTGGGACGTATATGGGCTGATGATGATGAAATTGGTAAGTACCTACAACATTGAGCAAACTGTGAAATCTATTTTGAATAAAAGTAGTGTACGAATGACGTAAAAAATAATGGTTATATTCAAGAATACAAATAAGCTTAGACTTTTAAAACCGTAGCCAAGAATCTGTGTTCCGATCATGTCACTTACACTTACCAAGATGGGCAGGTATCCAAAAAAGCTAAGGCAATGAGAAATAAAGCTTATGTGAACTTTCCTAAATTTTCTGAAAAACAAGTATTCACTATTGTAACCACTTAGATTAGTTAGAAAATACAATTTAAACTAATAGATAACAAAAGCCATGCTAAAATCAGTCGTTAGTGCTAATGTGTTGGCTCAGCGGGTTGTACATAGCCTTCCTACGTCCTATTAATTCTTATCAAGCTCTAAGATATGTAGGTTTCCACATAATAGTTTTCTTCGTCGGATTTAAAAAGGGCACTTTTTCAAGAGATGGCGAATACGTAGCTAAACTACTTACGCCTTGGAAAATACCCTGTTAAATATATACAGGATGTATTCAGACATTCAGAAAAAATAAAAAAATTGACGTTTTCCTAAAATATATGTAGGTATACTCGCCTCTCAGCTAAAGCGCAAGCAATCCATTCTATAAAACTATGCGAAGGTAAATGTGTTAATGTATCTTATAAACTATTAATAAGTGATCACATTCATCATCATTATCAGCCCATATACGTCCCACAGCTGGGCACTGGCCTCCTCTAACACTGAGAGGGTGTAGGCCTTAGTCCACCTCACTGACTTTGTGCGGGTTTGCGGACTACATAAAACTACAAGGGTTTAAGCCTTGGTTCACCACGGTGGCCTAGTGCGGGTTGGCGGACTACACACCTATGAATTTCTAAAAACTTTTAGGTGTGCAGGTTTATTCACGATATTTTCCTTCACCGTTAAAGCAAGTGATAATACACAGAACTTCGGAAAGTCAGAGGTTTGAAGGGTTCGAATTCGCGACCGTCGAGATTCTCGACCGCGTGCGTAAACCTCGAGGCCATCACTACTTAAAATGGTGTCATTGTGGATAGTAAAGTCTCTCCGACAATCCCTTGGATCTCTGCATTCAAGCTCAATAAGCTTCAATGAAAATTCATACCAAGTATGCACTTTGTGTCTATAAAAAGTAGTCAAAGTTGTGTACCAAGTCTATGAGTCACCGAACAAGAATGCGCTATTGTAATTAGATTCCGAGCCGCACCACGTTACTAATCAATTGGTCACATCATATCAAACGATGGCTACATTATATGCGCCAATACTCAATGTTTTGACAATATTCTTCTTGTTTTATGTGCTTTTATTATTTTGATCGGTATATATATGAAAAAACTGAGATTAAGTTTTTTTAAATAAATAAATAAATACACCCAACAGTCACACACATAGTTCTGACCCCACATTAAGATACGAGTCTTGAGTCGTGGGTATCAGAAACTACGAGAGACTTTTCGGTCTCACAAACACCCAGACCCGAAACAAATACTTGTGGATCGCACAAACATTTGTCTCGGTGCGGGGAACGAACCCGCGGCCTCTCGTTTCGCAAGCTGGTGTTTAGCCAACTGCGCCACGGGGCTATCATCAGTTTTGTTTGTAGACTTCTCTCGGGGTAATTCCTTGTTATGCTAATAAAATTAATTGATATGAATGACAAAAGACAATTCTATTCAGTTATTAGGCACCGTCTTCGGCTAGCCACGGACATTAATATGAATTATTTTCGCAATTTTTATTTATTTGTAGCTTCGGCTTTACAAGTAGAATCATTGTAGGTAATCCTTGCTTAGACAGACTATTTTTTTTAATTTATTTGTATGATGACACAAATATTGTTTCTTAGCTTGTGAGCCGTCCTAAAAAAAAATACTTGAAAAAATCTACCTGTATCAATATCCTGAAAAGTCTAAATATACTTTGTCTCGTTTTTTCTTATATCACGGATAACTCAATAGAGCAAGACAAAGCATCCTTAAGACGCAAACTATTTAACTGACGTAAAGTCGTGCATGTTTTTCTGATCTTTTTCGTTCGGTATTTTATAACTACTCCCAAAGTATGAATATAAATAGAGATAAAGCGTCATCTAGGGTATTCAAAGTACTTATTGAATCTGAAGCACCGAAAAATTATCGAAGCGCTTTCCGGTCTATCTTGTACTTCTAACGTCAAATGGAGGTTCTAAGTGCCGGCGTACATTTTTTGTTATACCCAACTTGGCAGCCATACTCTGCGTGGACGCCGGTGATGTGTAGCAACATTGTCTTACAATTTCAGGTAAGTGAAATGATTTTCATATCTTTTTCTCGATTACAAAACACAGCAAGACGGAGTCTTGAACCTATATTGAAACGCTTCTAGTGTTCTAAAAAAATATTGAAACAAAAGACGATGGATTATTTTATGCACACAGCACGTACCAATACCTATAAAAGCTTGTTAGATGTAAAAACATTAAGTAGAAACAACAATGAAAAATTATTAAATTTAGCCCACCGGCACTATACTTAACTGTAGAAATGCTGAAAGAAATCACTTCTTTGTTACTTAAGACCTTTTATAATTTATACATAATTTGACTGCCTCGTAGTCTCGCGGCACAAGTATCTGCCGTGCGATCTAAAGGTCCTGGGTTCGATTCCCGGGTCGGGCAAAGTGTTATTAGGTTTTTCCATTAGGAAATTCTCAGTAGCAGCACGGAGTCTGGAAATGTGCCCGGAAAACAGCAATAGGCTGGCCCCCTATTACGTGGGACTGATACATACCTGGCAAAATGTGGGTGCAGAAATGCACCTCCGCCTACCCCTTCGGGCAATACAGGTGTGAGGTTATGTATGTATAATTTTATAATTATATTTTATAAGCATTAGTTAATTTAACTAATACTCATGCTTGGGCCTTTATTTTTTCCGCGGGGAAAATCCATTTACGGACCATCCCACCCCCGGAGGGGCGAGGGTGTGTCGGACTCACCGGCGCCTTCCGACCCAGCATAGATGTTACCGCCCGTGTTTGCGGGCGGCCGCTGGGCCGGGTCCCTACCAAAAATAATTGCGCCGTAATACCGACTAAAAACCCCGCGACGGCCACCATCAGCGCATTCAGCGAGACGGCCCCGGAATACCCTGAAGCCAGAGCTATGGATTGACCCGGGACCGCCTCTGCGCGGTGCCAAAAGGCACGCCATGCTTGGGCCTGCTTTATTGATTCATATATGACTTTAGAGCAGGGTTTCTCAAACTTTCGTTTTCACGAACCCCTGTTAAAGTTTCCAGGTAACAGCGAACCCCTTAAGCCACCAATTAAATCCCTCCCAAGAAGAAAATAATAAAATTTTCTGTTGAAGAAAATAAGGTTTTAATTTCAATAAAAAAACACAAACAAAGTGCCAAAACAAGTATCTTTTTAATATTAATGTGATGGGTGTGCTTGTTTCTTGTCGCAAATGGAGTTGATTTTAGGAAAAAATAATTGGACAAATCGCAAACCCTTTGCCGTCGAATGGCGAACCTAGGGGTTCGCGTACCCCACTTTGAGAAACCCTGCTTTAGAGGAAACAAGACAAAGAATGTTTAAGTAGCAGTTAACTAACGCTTATAAATAAGCCGGTTAATTTATAATAAGCTATGCAGTGGAGGCATTTCTTGTAGATGAGGTATGATAATGTACCGTTGTACATTTAAGCACAAGGTTCGTCAACTGCTGACTCGTGAAATTGCAGAATGTTCACAACTATAACTTTCTGTCTATTTTTGTATTGTATGTATCTATTTTACATTTATATGTATTTATATATGTATATATGTATGTGTATTATATGTTTGTATTTCGTCAATAGTATTGTTTTGATATTTTACACACCTGCCTCATCTCTGCATCACCTTAGGTTCTACTGGAAGAGAATGCCTTAGGCATTAAGTCCACCTATACAAATTTTGTATAAAGTGTAATAAATAAATAAATAAAAATAAATTTTGATATATCTATTGGTTCTACAAGTTCTTTACTTTTTTCTTCTCACTTTTATGTACAAAACAATTTATTGCCCATTGTATTTCCTTTGAAGGTTTCCTAAGGTGCAGATATCGTCTGGTTTGGGACACTGGTAATTATAGAACTAGATAATAATTATATTTATATATTTAAAATGTAAAAATCATTTATAATATATAGAGCGTGTTGTGTTCAAAATACTTCATTGAATTAGCTAAGATTTGGCACGAATCGACTTGGCATGCGACTCCACTGAATCAACACAGAACTCTTGTTGAGAAGTCCTAAACACTAATTATAGAACCTAGCTTGATATACCAACGGTACCTTACATAACAGAAAACCAAATATTTTAATTTTTTTATATACATACTTGCGCTGCTCCCAAAAAAATCAAGTTTAATCAAGTTTGTCTGATATTGAGATGAGTTGATCACACACGAATATGTTCATTTTTTTTCTTTTTCTTTTTTTTGTACATACATAATGTACTCACTACGCCTGTATCCCCGAACGAAGGGATAGGCAGATGTGCAATTCTGCACCCAAGTTGCGCCAATTATGTTTTTGTCCCTCATAATACCAATTTTCAAACCTTTCTTGGTTCTGTTGCTGACAGTTTCGTAATGAAAAACCCAACAACTCTCTTAGAACCAGGAATTGAACGGGGACCTCTAGATCCCAAGGCATTCATTTTTGTCGCGAGCCCACGAGGCTTATTTCCTCGAGGTTTAGGCACGCGGTCGAGAATCTCGACGGTCGCGAGTTCAAACCCCAGGCACACATCTCCAAGTTTTCGAAGTTATGTATGTATTCACAAAGAATTATCACGTTTGTACTTTAACGGTGAAGGAAAACATCGTGATGAAACCTGCACACCTAAAAGCTCTTAGGAATTTCTTAGGTGTGTAGTCCGCCAACCCGCACTAGGCCAGCGTGGTGGACTAAGGCCTAAACCCTCTCAGTTGTAGAGGAGGCTCGTGGCCAGCAGTGGGAGTTTGTTTCGCCGGGTGTTCTCAGGCAGGGCCGCGTTTGGAACCGGTAGTAGCTCTAAACTATTGGGACGTTCGGAAATTCTTATGGTCCATTTATACCTCTTATAATATAATGTTAAATGGGATTTTTCCAAACAAAAATATAAATAAAATTAATATACAAAGTTTAATAAAAATAACACATACTGACCAGTGTATTTTACGCCAGTTATATATCTTTTCTTTTGTCATATAAACATGTACTGACTTGCCATAAGTGCTATATTATTGGCTACATTATTATTTTTTTATTCTGGCACGGCAAAGTGACTCCACTGTACCTGATGGTAAGCACAGTGGAGTCCAAAACAAAAATACCGACCAGCGAGAAACGATAATGGTCACCTGCTGGTCGACATAATAAATAAACGATCATTTCATTTCATACCATTCAACGCTTTTATTTTACAGTTACCTACTTATGAAAATTATTCAATAAATGGGCAATCGACTCATCTGATCATTATTAACCCGCCGCCCATGAATTTCGAGTACGCAAGTGTCTCAATAGCATTCAAAAGTCCATAGCTATAATAAAAGGGAGGATATCATTGGTGTATCGAATAATCTCACTACAATGTGATAACGTGACTGTTATTTGACAGCCCCGTGGCGCAGTTGTCTAGACACCAGCATGCGAAACGAGAGGCCGCGGGTTCGATTCCCGCACCGAGACAAATGTTTGTGTAATCCACAAATATTTGTTTCGGGTCTGTATGTGAGACCGAAAAGTCTCTCGTAGTTTCTGATACCCACGACACAAGACTTGTATCTTAGTGTGGGATCAGAACTATGTATGTGACTGTTGGGGTGAGTGTATTTAAGGTGGCACACATTTCACAGAAAAAATAATTGGGACATTATACCGGTTATTAGAGACACTCAAACCTTGTTAAAAAAGGGAGGATATCATTGGTGTATCGAATAATCTCACAATAATGTGATAACGTGACTGTTATTTGATTTAAATCCGTGATAATGTAATTTTGCCCATTTAGAGATGTTCGAATGATTTATTAAACGTAAAATTAAATAGTTCAAAACATATTTAAGAAAATTTAAATGTAAAAAAGCTTCCCTCAGGTTTCCCTTTTTTTCCCTCACCTAAGTAGTGATGGCCTTAAGGTTTAGGCGTGCGGTCGAGAATCTCGGCGGTCGCGGTCAAACCCCAGACACACACCTCTGAATTTCCATGTTATGTGTGTATTCATAAGGAATTATGACTGACTTTAGCGGTGAAGGAAAACATCGTAATGAAACCGTATCACACACACATTTGTCTCGGTGCGTGGATCGAACCCGCGGCCTCTCGTTTCGCAAGCTGGTGTCTAGCGCCACGGGGCTGTCGAAATAGTATTAACATAATTTTATATATTCATACACTTTATGCACCCTCTTTGTTTTTCCTCTTCTATTATCCATCCTAAGGATGACTGTAAGAAGTTATCTAGAGTGATAAGACCGCCACTTGCATTATATTTAGTTTAGTTTCTCCATTTTGTAAGTACAAGAAAGTGTAAATAGATAAATGAATAATACTTCTACTCTTTATAATATTCGTATAGAATCTAGATTATCACTTACAGCCCCGTAGCGCAGTTGCTAAACACCAGCTTGCGAAACGAGAGGCCGCGGGTTTGATCCCCGCACCGAGACAAATGTTGGTGTGATCCACAAATGTTTGTTTCGGGTCTGGGTGTTTGTGAGACCGAAAAGTCTCTCGTAGTTTTTGATACTCACGACACAGGACTTGTATCCTAGTGTGGGGTCAGAACTATGTATGTGACTGTTGGGTGTATTTATTTATTTACATACATTTACATATATTGATATGGTTTAAGGGAGAGCAACAGACTTTACCAATAGGGTCGATTTGATACCAGTTACTATTGTGTACTATATAATCTAGTGAAGCTTTTACAATGGAATGCAATAAATAATTCTGGCACACAAGTGTACAATTGAAAGTTGTTCACAGTCATTGTTTCCTTGATATTGATCAACGGGCTGGGAGCCAACACTCACAGACAATATGTAACTACTATTTTCGAATAATCTAAGTTTCTACATACATACATAACCTCACGCCTGTATAGGTAAGAGGTAGGCTGAGGTGCATTTCTGCGCCCACATTTCGCCAGGTATGTATCAGTCCCACGTAATAGGGGGCGAGCCCATTGCTGTTTTTCTGGCACAGTTCCAAACTCCGTGCTGCTACTGAGAATTTCCCAATGGAAAAACCCGAGATCGAACCCAGGACCTCTAGATCGCACGATACAAACTTGTGCCGCGAGACCACGAAGCAGTCTTACCTTAGATTGTACTTGGCAAAACATCTTAATTGAGATTATTATTTATACATATAGAACCATCTCGTGGGCAACCTCTCGGTCTCACAACTCAAGTACATGCCGTGCGATTTAGAGGTCCCGGGTCAGGAAAACAGTTATCGTATTTTCCTATCAGGAATTCCCAGTAGCAGCACGTAGTCTGGAAATGTTCTCAAAAACAGCCTGTAAAACCCTTGGGGAAACAGGCGCGATGTATACAGGGTGTATTCAGACCGTGATCGGAAACTAAGGCAGATAATAGCTAAGGTGATTACCAACCCCCTGGCGTTAAAGAAAATTCTGACAAGGAAGGTCGCATTTGAGTCGTACCGGGCCCGCGCGCCAATTCCACCTGTCGTAATTGTATTATTTTTTTATAATACATACATACATACATAACCTCACGCCTGTATTTCTCGAAGGGGTAGACAGAGATGCATTTCTGCACCCACATTTCGCCTGTATGTATCAGTCCCTCAGGGGGCATGCCTATTGCCGTTTTTCGGGCACATTTCCAGACTCCGTGCTGTTACTGAGAAAATCCTAATGGAAAAGCCCAATAACACTTTGCCCGACCCGGGAATCGAACCCAGGACCTCTAGATCCCACGGCACATACTTGTACCGCGAGACCACGAGGCAGTTTTTTATAATCATATATTTATTTGTAAGTTTAAGGCTTATAATAAGTTCAATGAAGAAAATCATTGCGAGAAAAACTTATATGAAAATCGTTCACGATATTTTACTAGATGTACGTATACCGTAGACGTAAGCGGTTTGGGCAGAATGGGAGCTCCGAGTCTAGCAATGGTACGAATTGGTTGACACTACAGGGCCACATAATTATGTGTAAGAGAATACTGATCTTAAATACTTCTTGATCTACGAGGTGAAAAATTTGCATGCAATTAAATAATAAAGATTGGGACGAGGCTGTGTAGTCCTTAGTATTTTTTAGGTGTGTAGTCCGCCAACTCGCACTAGGCCAGCGTGGTGGACTAAGGCCTAAACCCTCTCAGTTGTAGACGAGGCCCGTGCCCAGTAGTGGGCCGTATTTGGGCTGATGATGATGATAATGATGGGACGAGGCTGAATATTATGCCTATTAATATGTTAAGTGTCCCACGTATTTGAACACTAACGGGTAAAATACGAGTACTTTACAAATATTGTTGCTCGAAGTTGACGTTTTCCATACAAACCGCGTACATTTAATACTGATGGTTGTATGGAAAAAGTCAAAATTTTTATTTTTTGTCAGAATTTTCTTTAACGCCAGGGGGTTTGTAATCACCTTAGCTATTACCTGTCTTAGTTTCCGATCACGGTCTGAATACACCCTGTATATGTAGGTTTCCTATTGCTTCTCATTGCTTTCACGCATGCGCAATGTATAATATGAATGAGTCTTTCGATGTCAACTTCGAGCAACAATATTTGTAAAGTACTCGTATTTTACCCGTTAGTGTCCAAATACGTGGGACACTTAACATATTAATAGGCATAATATTCAGCCTCGTCCCATCATTACCATCATCATCAGCCCAAATACGTCCCGCTGCTGGGCACGGGCCTCGTCTACAACTGAGAGGGTTTAGGCCTTAGTCCACCACGCTGGCCTAGTGCGTGTTGGCGGACTACACACCTAAAAAATACTAAGGACTACACAGCCTCGTCCCAATTAATTAATTGCATGCAAAATTTTCACCTCGAAGATCAAGAAGTTTTTAAGATCAGTATTCGCTGACACATATGTGGCCCTGTAGTGTCAACTAATTCGTACCATTGCTAGACTCGGAGCTCCCATTCTGCCCAAACCGCTTACGCCTACGGTATACGTACATCTAGTAAAATATCGTGAACGATTTTCATATAAGTTTTTCTCGCAATGATTTTCTTTATTGAACTTATTATAAGCCTTAAGCTTACAAATAAATATATTATTATAAAAAACTGCCTCGTGGTCTCGCGGTACAAGTATGTGCCGTGGGATCTAGAGGTCCTGGGTTCGATTCTCGGATCGGGCAAAGTGTTATTGGGTTTTTCCATTAGGATTTTTATAGTAACAACACGGAGTCTGGAAATGTGCCCGAAAAACGGCAATAGGCTTGCCCCCTATTACGTGGGACTGATACATACCTGGCGAAATGTGGGTGCAGAAATGCACATCTGCCTTCCCCTTCGGGGAATACAGGCGTGAGTTTATGTATGTATGTATGTCATCATCATTATCCCATATACGTCCCACTGCTGGGCACGGGCCTCCTCTACAACTGAGAGGGTTTAGGCCTTAGTCCACCACGCTGGCCTAGTGCGGGTTGGCGGACTACACATCTAAGAAATTCCTAAGAACTTATAGGTGTGCAGGTTTTATCACGATGTTTTCCTTCACCGTTAAAGCAAGTTATGATTCATTGTGAATACACACATAACTTCGAAAACTCAGAGGTGTGTGCCTGGGGTTTGAACCTGCGACCGCCGAAATTCTCGACCGCGCGCCTAAACCTCGAGGCCATCACTGCTTGTATGTATGTATTATAAAAAAATAATACAATTACGACAGGTGGAATTGGCGCGCGGGCCCGGTACGACTCAAATGCGACCTTCCCGAGCGGCGACGAGGCCGCGCGATGACCTACTTCAGCAGAAACTGTTCGTGTATTAATTACCAACCTCAATGGATATTTACCGGTAAACAGTATTCGCGCGTTTTGATACAATAAAAGATAAATTTGATCGTTATAAAAAAAATGATTGCCTTGTGGTATTAATCTGGAAAAGTGCCCGAAATTGGCAATAGACTCGCCCCTTTCGAAGGTCCCGGCGTCCCTTGCCGAAGATTGTTCGCGGGAGTCGTGCGATCAATGGCCCTATACGGTTGCCCCGTTTGGGCCGAGTCCCTGAACAAACGTTGCGTGACCCTCCTGCGGCAACCGCAGCGGGTAGTTGCGCAGCGTATGATTAGGGGCTACCGCACGATTTCCCATGAGGCGGCCTGCATTTTGGCCGGTTTCCTTCCCTGGGATCTTGACGCCAGGGCCCTCTCCTCAGTCTATCACTGGCGGGAGGAGGCGTCTCGACGAGGGGAACGACCGGCCCCAAGAGAGTTAGAGGCCAAAAGGGCCTCTCTACGCTTGGCCGCCGTGGAGGAGTGGCGTTCCAGGTTGGATAGTCCCAGTGCTGGTGCATGGACCGTCGCGGCAGTGCGTCCTGTCCTTAACCAGTGGTTGGATAGGCGCCACGGCGTGATGACGTTCCGCCTGTCACAGGTTCTGTCGGGACATGGTTGTTTTGGCTGGTTCCTGTGGCGGGTGGCCAAAAGAGAAGAGTCCGCCGTGTGTCACCACTGTGACAACTGTCCGGAGGACACAGCCCAGCACACTCTATCGGATTGTCCAGCCTGGGACGAAGAGCGAAGCGCACTCCGCGCAGCCGTCGGAGCGGACCTCTCGCTCTCGGCCGTGATTCCTTCCATGGTCGAGAGTCAGAGGTCATGGCAGGCGATGCTCTCCTTTTGTGAGACTGTAATGTCTCAAAAGGAGAGCGCGGGGCGGGATCGTGAGCAGAACAATCCCGCCCGCCCCCGCCAACAAAGAAGGAGACGCCGGGTGACGGAATACGGCTGATCCGGCGTCCCCGCCCTGTGGATTGGGGGCGTAAAAAATTCCGCCATGGTATCCCCTACCTAACAGGGGCCCCTGGTGTGGCTGGGCGTACTGCGGGGGCGGTACACTATGATAGCAACCCCGAGATTTGCGGCAGAGGGCGTGGCCTCTTGACTGTCGCGGACGTTCACAAGAGGTGAACGTCCAAAAAAGCGTAAGTGGAGGGCATCGGAAGCCCTCCCAATTTGGAGGAGTCCAGAAATGGACGGTGCGCTGGGCGGACGCGGACCATTTAGGGCGCTTCTCGCCCTGAGATGCCGCAAAACCGCCCTAAATGCGCGAGATGGTCACCGAGAGGTTTTAGTCGGTATGCTGGCGTAGGATTTTGGTTAGGGACCCAACTCAGCTAAAGCGGACAATTGTTCCGCGCGCCGAGTTGGAAGGCCAGAGACCCCGACATACCCCTTTAGGCCTCCCCCGAGGTACCGAACAGGGGAGCTTAAAGAGCTTTCCTGTCGTAAAAAAAAAAAAAAAAAAAAAATAGACTCGCCCCTTATTACGTGGGGTTGATACTTACCTGGCGTAACGTGGCCAGCAAAACACCTCTGCCTACCTCTTTGGGGAATACAGCCATGAAGTTATTTAAAAAAATATTATTTCATTGGCTCCGCGGCATCAGTATCGATCGGGACGTCAAGGGACGGACAAAGTATATATTCTTTGTACGCAGTCTGGATATAGCAAAAGCCAATTACACGGAACTTAAAAGACAACTGGAAAGCAATGTTTGTAGAAATTCATTTTAGTTTTTCCGTTTAAAAATACCGGCGTGAGTGTATATATAGATGGCAGACTTTATATATAAATTAGTGCCTTATAATTGGACATAGACCTCCACATTATCCTCTTCAAAATTGCTTATAAAAAAACTTCCGGGTAGACAGGCTTCCTGATGATATATTATAAGCTGCTATGTTATTTTTCTTATATAAAATTCATCGAATATAAAGCCCTAAAATATATCAAAAGTAGTTACAGCTGTAATTAAACCTTTCGTATTTCTTACTTCAAATAACTTCACACAAAGTTCCCATGAACCCACTGCATAAAAAATCCTGTAAAATTCTTTCCTAACCAATTCATACGTTATAAATTTGTATTTATATAAATTTGTATTGTGCGCATAAGATAAAAACTAAGGAGTACAGTAGACTAAATTAGTACAAAAAGCGGTCTCTTCGCACAAAGCGATCTCTTACAACCAAGGATGGAGATGTAGAAAGGGAAATGAAAGGTAGTCGTAAGTACATACATACCTATACTTGCCTTTCTAGACTAAACAGTTCAGCTTTAAGTTGATTTAAAAGATTTCATAACCGTAGATTATAAGCTTACAAAACTTTAATACCAGATTCCTAAATTGTCCTAAGCAACAAGTGCCGTACTAGTACCGACTATTACAGAACTCAAATGGAATAGGATTTATCTACACGCAACATTGGGCAATGGCGACTGCGGAATATGACGGAATATCCATTCCAATCCTTTCACATTACCTGTGCTAAACAAGTTGGTATAAATTACATACATAACCTCACGCCTGTATTTCTCGAAGGGGTAGACAGAGATGCACTTCTGCACCCACATTTCGCCTGTATGTATCAGTCCCTCAGGGGGCATGCCTATTGCCGCTTTTCGGGCACATTTCCATACTGCGGGTTGTTACTGAGAATTTCCTAATGGAAAAATCTATTAAAACTGCCCGACCCGGGAATCGAATCCAGGACCTCTAGATCGCACGGCACATACTTGCGCTGCGAGACCATGATGCAGTCTATTAATACGAGTATAAATAATTACCTATATTATAATAGACTTGACTGACAAAACGTCCAGTTTCCTAGGGTATGTCCTGGTTTTTAAGATATCCTGGAGAGTCTTGCATAGTGTGTAGGAAGCGTCCTGGATCTTTAATAAACAACCCTAATGTTAAGTAGATTTTTTAAAACTTAGACACGACTTTTGCAAAAACAGGTTTTTTTGCTATTATGTATAATATATGTTATATGGATTTATGATTTATTTGTTTGTTTTTTATTTCAATGTGTCATTTAAGTTAATTTTATTCGATTACTTTAATAAGTTAAAGCTATTATTATTCGAATTTTAATCATATTTTTTTTAATTTAACTATTACTGATCTTATTACAAAGTCATTTTTTACAGTTTTTTATTTTATTTACGACTAAATAGTGAATACCCTATAATAGACCAATAATAACAATCTATCTGCCCAGAAAGCCCTGACATACGTCCAGATACAAGTCAATAAACTAGGAAAGACTTCGGTTTTACCAACACACAGACCCGAAACATGTTATGCTTGTGAATCCACTTTTTTTTGGTGCGAGGTTTGAAGCCAAGATCTCTAGTTAAAACACCTAGAAGGATTAATTTAATTAGCTCTAAAACGAAGTTAAATTTAGTGAGTTTTACTTCTAATATTTTGTATCAACTAATGTCACGACAAAAATATATATATAAGGTCACCTACAAGCGTACAACCTGTATTGGCGCATACGCCTACTCACTTTCCTGAATCATTTAACTTTGATAATAAACTAATCACAAGTACGTGTAGAATTCAAAATAAACGTTTATTCGTTTCTACGCAGAAAACGTTACTTTATAATAACATAGTTCTATTTCCCGTTGTGTTGATAAAAAGCAATTTAATATCCATTTTAAAACGCCAGTTTAGTGATCAATGAACAAAAACAGGTATGGCAGCTTAATTAAAACTGTTGCTATATCCATATCTGGGTCACGCTGAAAAATATTTAAACAGTATTATTTCTGAGTTTCTGGTATATCTTCGGTATAATATACACACTTAAAATTTTGTTTATAACTTAGCTACATAGGTACATAACCTCACGCCTTTATTTCTGCAATTATTAGTAATAATAATTAGGTAATATTAGTAGGCAGAGGTGTATTCGTGCAACCACATTTCGCCAGGTGTGTACCAATCTCACATAAAAGGGGGCGAGCCTATTGCCGTTTTTGGGCACATTTCCAGACTCCGTGCTGCTACTGAGAATTTCCTAATGGAAAAACCCAATAACACTCTAGGTCGCACGGCACATAACTTAGCTCAACCACAAATGCAGAAAACTATTATTAAAACGATTTTCGTAATTGATTGATTATTTCAGATTGTAAACTACAAATATTAGTGTTGAGTCTGGGGTTTTGTAAAGGCAGAAAATTTCACGTGGTTTCAGATAGCCAATCCCAGCCCTGGGACGTATATGAGCCGTTGATGGTGATGAAATGTGAAAGTTCTTCCGAATTATGTAAAACAGAGGTGACATACAAATAAATATAGTCTATCTGTATCGAGTCTCTATTAGAATTCATTTGAGGATACTAAGCATCCTTAGCACTATCGCGGCAACCCTACATAGTTTCTCAGAAACCAAGAAATGGTTTATTTTTAACGCAAAGTGGGATATTTATATATATGTTCGACATAGTCGTCGCATCCCCACTGTGCGCCCAACGTAGGGTATAAATAAAGCCGCCCGATCAAGGTGATTCATTCTCGCTCGGAACGCCGGACCGAACGAAGCTCTGTAATAAGTTTGTTTCCGATTAAATTTGTAATTACCTCCAAAAAGTTTGACTGTTTGATTTAAAATCAATAACGCCAAAGACTCTCCGAAATATATATTTAATCACTTACAAGCAAACACCGCATACACTATTAAATCAGTTATAGTATTAATATTATTAAAAAAAAACTATATGTAGGTACTTACAATGCAAAGAAAACAATACAAAAAACATTAATGTGACCTTAATTTAATACTAATTTTATACAAATAATTTAATTTCCTAATAATAAAAAAAGAAAGTATAAATTTTAGATTATTAATAAGAATAATTAATCACGTAATCACCAGAAAGATGTAATAGCGCGTTTTTATAGCTCCACACTGCAAATACAATCGGAGACTTCGTGAATTTGGGAAAGAGTCAAAATGTGTGTCGATTTGATCACTATAACCATTAATTAATTACCTTACACATTCTAGCAAAAGGTGAATATCATAGTGATATATGTATTTCGTTCTGTTCACTACAGTCATTAGTTGCTTGCGGAATCGTTTTTGAATCCCTATCCTCACTAATATTATAGATGCGAAAGTAACTCTGTCTGTCTGTCTGTCTCACTTTGCTGCTAAAACTACTGAACCGATTTAAATGAAATTTGGTACACAGATAGTTTAGACCCTGAGAAAGGACATAGGCTACTTTTTATCCCGGAAAAGGGGTTTAAAAGGGTTGAAAGGGGGGATGAAAGGTTGTATGGAAGTATTGTCATTTTTAATGCTAGAAGCTTGAAACTTATTTTTTAGGCTGTTGATTAGATATAAATAAATATGACATTAAGTTTGTAAAAAAAATGTACCTTTAAGGGGGTAAAATAAAAATAGGGGTGAAAGTTTGTGTGGAAATTCGTCATTTTTGAAGCTAAAATGATGAAACGACGACGACTGTATCTACATATATGTCTGTTATGCTTTCACGCCTAAATCATTTGACCGATGTAAACGATTTTTGATATGGACATAAATGGGACTCTGTGGAGTAAAATAGACTACAACTTATTTTCTTTCTGCCGTTTCCTTGCCGGCACAGCACATGTACATCATCACACTCAACAGAGAAAGAGACACAACCCCAATAGAGAAACATAGGAGAAAAAACAAAAAAACCCTGTAGTCTACGCGGACAGAGTCGCGGGCAAAGCTAGTACGGCATATTTTACTTCGCTAGGCACGAGTAATGTGTTGAACAGGTTGTATCTTGTAAGTGACGTTCTATATTTATTTAGGTTTAATCTGCTACCATACATAGATACATGTATTTTGTATTCTCAGGTATCATCATCAGTCCATATACGTCCCACTGCTGGGCACGGGCCTCCTCTACAAATGAGAGGGTCCACCACACTGGCCTAGTGCGGGTTGGCGGACTACACACCTAAGAAATTCCTAAGAACTTTTAGGTATGCAGGTTTCATCACGATGTTTTCCTTCACCGTTAAAGTACGTGATAATTCTTTGTGAATACACACGTAACTTCGCAAAGTCAGAGGTGTGTTCCTGGGGTTTGAACCCGCGACTGTCGAGATTATCGACCGCGTGCCTAAACCTCGAGGCCATCACGACACACGATTCTCAGGTACATAATATGGGTGTCAAAATTTTGCAAACAAGCAGAGTTAACGTAGTACTTAAATACAGGCTGTAAAGAGATCGATTTCGAAAACTAGTACAAATAGTTATGGTGACTAGGAAAACGATTTTTATTTTATTTTTCTTTCGTTTTTTTTTAACATCAATATGTTTGATTATCCCCCTAACTATTACCTGTCTTTTTTTTAGTTTTAGTTTTCGGTTACGATTTGTGTAGACTCCGTATATTTTGAAGATTTTATACAGAAAATCATTCCAATTTACAGCCAAAGTTAATATGAAATAACAACGATAAGTTTCAATAAAATTGACGTAAATTTTTATAACGCCTTACGTCGAGGCTATTGTAGAAATATCTCCAACAATCCCATATAACAATAAAACACACTAAAACTTAACAACATCTTATCATTATATCTAGAGTGCTGATACAAATTGATACAATATATTTATAGCATTCCAGATAATGATCTACGTAACGAATTACGTCTTAATTTGCTACATTCTAATATAATGCTAGTAAACTTGAAAGGATAAGCATATTTCTCTTCACCCATATTTCGCCAGTTGTGATTTAAATACCAAAAAGTCGTGATGGCCTCGAGGTTTAAGCAAGCGGGCGAGAATCTCGACGGTCGCGGGTTCATACCCCAGGCACACACCTCTGACTTTTCGAAGTTATGTGTGTATTCACAATGAATTATCACGTACTTTAACGGTGAAGGAAAACATCGTGATGAAACCTGCACACCTAAATGTTCTTAGGAATTTCTTAGGTGTGTAGTCCGCCAACCCGCACTAGGCCAGCGTGGTGGAATAAGGCCTAAACCCTCTCAGTTGTAGAGGAGGCCCGTGCCCAGCAGTGGGACATATATAGGCTGATGATTATGATGATGATTTAAATCCCACGCAGAAGGTTCTAATTTATTCAGGCACATTTTAGGGTCTTTGTTCTTTAATTAGTTTATATATAGAAATTATCATCATCATCAGCCCATATACGTCCCACTGCTGGGCACGGGCTTCCTCCACCTCCACGGGCCGGTTAAAGTATGTGATAATTCACTGTGAGTATACACATAACTTCGAAAAGTCAGAGGTGTGTGCCTGGGGTTTGAACTCGCCACCGCCGAGATTCTCGACCGCGAGCCTGAACCTCGAGGCCGTCACTACTTTAGTTTTCCTTCACCGTTAAAGTAAGCGATAATTCATTGTGAATACATAGAAACTATACATTGGAGAAAATGATTTTTTTTTCTTTTGTGGGAGACCGCAAACAGCACAAAGAGTGACGAAATAAAAGTACTTGTTAAAACTGGACAGAAATAGGACTAAAACGCTATTACACACTAGCCTTCCTCTTATAGGGTGGAGTTGCCTAAATCGGACCGGCTCCTAATTTGTACCACTTCAAAATTTACCAAACCGTAATTATTAGTTTTAAATTGGCAAAACTAAAAAGCAGTGCTAACTAAATAACGCAATCGCTGTCATTTTGGATTCGATAACATAACAGAGTGAAGTGTATATATATATATATATATACTCAGCCTATCGCCGTCCACTGCTGAACGTAGGCCTCCCCAAGAAAGCGCCAACCATCCCGGTCTTGAGCAGCCCTCATCGATCCGCGGTAGCGGATGGATGAGTGAAGTGTAGTAAACAAAAATAATTATAACGGCCTTTTGATCTTATATTATTGATGTTTACCTAAGGACATCTTGGCGCAACGGTAAGTAAATCGTAGTTATTATATATGTTTTTGGAAAGTATACATATTAATGTCCTTTTCTGAGACTATAGTTTTATGTTTAGCATTTCGAGGTTATGATGCCGGCATGCATAAAAATAAAACTTAGTGTTGCTTAATTTGTACCAGGTAGGGTAATCCTAAAATGTACCGGTACAATTTAGTACTTGGGTGTATGGTGGTTCTTCAACTCGATTGTTAACTAGATTAAAATATTTTCAGATGTCTAGAGATGATGAAAAATATTATAAATGGACCCAAGATGATTTAGAAAAAGGCCTTAGACCAAGGGTACACCAACTGTGTTTCGAAATGAAATTGAACAAGAGCTTGTGTCGCATTTGTTAAACATGGAAAAGCATATGTTTGGACTCACAATAAAGTATGTTAGAATACTGACTTATAGTCTCAGTCACAGATTGTTAGTTCTTCAGTACTTCACCCCACTACAAACAATAGGACAAATATACCAGCTTCTTGGATCTCATTTTGGTCGTGAAGTACAATTTAGGTTACCTTTGGTACAATTAAGGAAACCAGTTTCCTAAATTGTACTTATTCAGACTTTTTTTAAATTTTAATTATTTTAATTTTATTTATATTTCCTCATTTTCTAGAAACAAAATATTAACACCAATAGAACAACCGTTTTATTTCTAATAATATAATCCTCTTAAGTTTTATATTTTTTGTGACAGCTTGTAAAGTTCGTTAGCTGGTACAATATAGGCAACCTTACCCTATGCTGAGGGCGCATAAACAAACTCATTCGCATACACAAACAATAACATAAAGCACTGGTTCTTACGCGATCAAACCGAGAACTCTTCCGGCCACAAACGCTTTACGCTGACCCAATCTTAAGAAAACTGTATCCGACAGCATTGTGTCTCTACCACATTCAACATTAATTTTTGACATTAAGGTAGGTATATTATTACCTACTCGTACTCGTTTATTCAAAATAAATAAATACACCCAACAGTGACATTCAAAGTTACAAGATTTATTCTGACCCAACACTTTTTCCCCCTTTTTTGTTTGTTGCTTTTTTTGTAATTTAAGTACATCATTGTTGTTATTTTTTATTATTATTATTCCGTTTTCGGTTACCCTGTCCTTTTTGTAAATTTGGTTGCCTGGAAGAGATCGCAGTTGTTTTATTTTTCTTTTAATTTCATTTTGTTTAATATATCCATGGTGTAAAATAAACTTTAAATAAATAAGATGAAAGTCTTGTGTCGTGGGTATCAGAAACTACGAAAGACTTTTCAGCGTTACAAACACCCAGACTCGAACCAAACATTACAAGTTGGTTTCACAAGCTGACGTCTAACCAACCGCTTAATGTCTGTTAATTTATTTTTATTAAGGAACTGTCTAGAAATTTCTATATTTATTCTAAAGGTCATAGTCGCAGTAATGAAAAAAGTCTTTCAATTTTACATAAGTAAATATGAATAGAGTAGTGATGGCCTAGAGGGACGCGTGTTCAAATCCCAGGCACACATCTCTCACTTTTCCAAGATATGTGTGTTTTCACAATGAATTATCAAATACTTAAACGGTGAAGGAAAACATCGTGATGAAACTTTCACACCTAAAAGTTCTTAAGAATTTCTTAGGTGTGTAATCCGCCAACCCGCACTAGGCCAGCGTGATGGACTAAGGCCTAAACCCTCTCAATGATAGAAGAGGCCCGTGTCCAGCAGTGGGACGTATATGGGCTAATGATGATTAAATATAAATAAGAAGACTTAGGGCTAAAATTTAATCTAATTTTTCGGGCTGAAAAACGTCACGATCTACAGAATACAAAAGGTTTAACTTTACGCACCCGAGCCTAACAATACATTCGAATGTAGGTCGTTAAGATAAGATTTTTGCTGCAGTGAACGCGAAACGTTTTATAAAAAATGCACTGCACCAAAATCATGATTTGGTAATAGAAAACTGCTGCAGTCGTGGTTTAACAAAACATATGTTATAGGGACTTTAGTTGTTTTTTTTTTATTGATCGCTAAGTAGCCAGCGCCTAGTATCTGAGATTCTCGTATTAGATTCCAGAACGCGTCACTGTTGTCACTACTGCAGGTTTTACTCCTTATTTACGGTAGTCGCTACCAATTGGATACGAATACCAGACAACCAGCAGTAATAGTGCACATACATACATAATAATATAATACATATACATAACTTGACAGCCCCGTGGCGCAGTTGGCTAGACACCAGCTTGCGAAACGAGAGGCCGCGGGTTCGATTCCCGCACCGAGACAAATGTTTGTGTGATCCACAAATATTTGTTTCGGGTCTGGGTGTATGTGAGACCGAAAAGTCTCTCGTAGTTTCTGATACCCACGACACAAGACTTGTATCTTAATGTGGGATCAGAACTATGTATGTGACTGTTGGGTGTATTTATTTATTTATTTAACTTCACTCCTGTATTTCCCAAAGGGGTGTATTTGGAAAAACTAAAATTAAAAAAACCCACTAATGATTCTTATGTACATTTTGTATGTATTTGTATATGGGCTATGTAATTTATTTTTCTTATTAATTATTACATTGTACACATAAACTACCCTTGTATATGTCCATCTTATGGTTGTCTCTAAAAGATCGCCTTGAGCGATAAGACCGCCAATTGTACTTCATTCTATTTGTATATTGTTTTGTTCATTATTACTTAGTGTGCAATAAAGAGTTTATCCTTATCCTTACTAATATTATAAATGCGATTGTAACTCTTGTCTGTCTGTCTGTCTGTCTCGCTTTCCTGCTAAAACTACTGAACCGATTTAAATGAAATTTGGTACACAGATAGTTTAGACCTTGAGAAAGGACATAGGCTACTTTTTATCCCGGAAAAGGGGGTTTAAGGGATTGAAAGGGGGGATGAAAGGTTGTATGTTGTGTAGACGACTAAAACTATGTATATGTAAATATATGTCCGTTATGCTTTAACGCCTAAATCATTTGACCGATATAAACGATTTTTGATATGGACATAAATGGGACTCTGTGGAGTAAAATAGACTACAACTTATTTTCTTTCTGAACCCAACCCTGTAGTCTACGCGGACGGAGTCGCGGGCAAAAGCTAGTAATAAATAAAATAAAAACTCTGTGATTGTCTCATTTTCTCGCCGCACAAGTATTTAGTGCGATCTAGAGGTTTCGATTCAGGATTGGAATTGTGCCCGAAAAACGACAATAGGCCCGCCCCTTATTGCATATGAAATCACCTATGTCCCCACAACACCTATTTGATATGCATGATTAACATACTGATACAAATATTAAAAAGTTGAATGTTTTAGAGATAGTTTACACCCTGGATAAACACATAGGCTACCTTTAACCCATGAAAACTAAATGAGATGCGGGTGAAATCGCTGGGCACAGCTAATAAATGAGTATAGAGCGACGCCGCAGTCGGTTTAAAGTGCGGTACGTTGGGGCCGACTCTGCGGTGGTGGTACCACTGTCTCAAAAACAATCTGCCTCAAGTAATATTGCTGCGTTTTGTAATGTGAATAAGGATAACAAAGACTAAATTCCCTTTGAAAACTCCTTCAAATGTAATGAAGAACGAGACAATTATTCATGTTTGATAAGGTATTGGTCAGACATTTCCTGGGTCGAGCCAAATGTTATTTGGTTCACTTTTATAAAATTCTCAATACCACTAGGGTATTTCGGAGTCCTGAATATGTTCTCCCCTATTAAAGGTTAGAAACTGTTAATAATTGTTGAAAATATTAACTCCTTTAAAAGTCAGAAAACGTAAAAAAAATATAATAAAAAAGGAACAACTTAGCGTTTTTAACGATGCTAAAGGAAGCTGGTTCCACAGTCATAAAAAACTTATCACAAAATATATCTATAGTATGGTTATAGCCGTAAAACTCTATTATTATAGTGAAGGTGTGTGTGTGGCTGTTTTTAATCTAAGACAAATCACTTTTATGGTAAACGAAAACATATGCATGGCATGATGCGCTGCTGTGCCCGCGACTTCGTCCGCGCGGAAAATTATTTTTTAATAAGAAAATTTATAAACTAAAAGTAGCCTTTTTTTTTTTTTTTTTTTTTTTTTTTTTTTTGTTCTCGAGGGGAAAGCTGTTTATGGCTCTACTTCCCGCTAGCCCCGGGGGAGGGGCGGGCGGGAAGCGTATGTCGGGGTCACCGGTCTTCCAGCCCAGCGCGCGGCGACGTCATGTCCGCGCAGGTGTTAGTGCCGGGCTGGGTCCCTAACAATATCCCTAAACCGGCATACCGACCAAAACCCCCCGGTGGCCATCTCCGCGCCGAGTGGGGCGACCACGGTACGTTGGCGAGAAGCGCCAACCGTAATGCCGCAGCCGCCCGGTGCGCCTCCGAGACGTATTTGTCTCGGCCGTCTCGGAGTGTGTAGGGGGCGCAGTTGCGCCCCCACTAGCTTGGTTCGGGCGCCCCGGTTGTGGGTGGGCGCCCGCGACGTACACAGGCCACAGTGCCGCCGCCCCTCTCGGGGTCACTTTCAGTGAGGGCGCGCCGCCCCCGCAGCGCGCCCAGCGACCCCAAGGGCCCCTTTGAGTCGTCTTTTACGACAGGCAGGGGATACCGTGGTGGGATTCTAACGCCCCCTTGCCACAGGGCAGGGCGCCGGGTCTAATTATCTCTGTTTACCCGGCGCCTCCTTCTCTGACGTCTTTGGCGGGCGGGATCACTTCTTTCGCGATCCCGCTCCGCGCTCTCCTTCTGCGACATGACGTGCTCGCAGAAGGAGAGCATCGCTCGCCACGACCTCGGACTCCCGACCATCGAAGAGATGACGGCCGGGAGCGTGAGGTCGTCACCAACAATTGCGCGGAGAGCGCTGCGCTGCACCTCCCAGGCTGGACACTCTTCTAGGGTGTGCTGGGCTGTGTCGTCCGGGCAGTTGTCACAATGGTGACACACGGCCGACTCCTCCTTCTGTGCCACCCGACACAGGTAGTGTCCGAAGCATCCGTGCCCCGACAACACCTGCGTCAGGCGGAACGTTGCCGCAAACTAAAAGTAGCCTAAGTTACTCCTTATTACAGCAGCTACCTGCCAATAAAAGTCCCGTCAAAATCGTCCAGCCATTTCAGTGATTAGCCGGAACAAACAGACAGACAGAAATTGTAAAAAATGTTATTTTGTTGTATGTACCGTATATACATATATATTCATATATACATGTAGTACAAAATGGTTATTTCAATATTACAAACAGACACTTAAATTTTATTTATATGTACGTAGCCTAAGTTACTCCTTATTACATCAGCTATCTGCCAGTGAAAGTCCCGTTAAAATCGGTCCACCCGTTTCAGAGATTAGCGGAAACAAACAGACAGACAGACAGGCAGACAGACAGACAAAAATTGTAAAAAACGTTATTTTGGTGTTTACATCCATAAACATTTATTAAAAAGCGGTTATTTCAATATCACAAACAGACACTCCAATTTTATTTATTTGTATAGAATAGATAATAACAATCGTCGTAGCCTCCTTTACAACTAAGAGAGTTTAGGCCTTAGTCCACCACGCTGGCCTAGTGCGGATTGGCGGACTACACACCTAAAAAATTCCTAAGAACTTTTGGGTTTCCTCACGATGTTTTTCTTCACCGTTAAAGTACACGATCATTCTTTGTGAATACACACACATAACTTGGAAAATTCAGAGGTGTGTGCCTTGGGTTTGAACCCCCGACCGTCGGTATTCTCGACCGCGTGCCTAAACCTCGAGGTCAACTTATATTCATATTCCCGTCAAAAACTTGTCCGATTTAATACTTTGCTTGATATTAGTTTTCCAGGCCCACGGCCTATCTATTTATTAAACCAAGCTTAGACTGCGGCTCTTCCACACCTAATATTAAAAAGGACCAAATCATAACTAACGGAATCATGACTGATTATTAAAATATGGATTTTGTTCCATTTCGAGTTTTTGTTTAACGCAGTAGCAAAGTTCAATTTGCCTTAAATGTAAAATACGTTTTCATATGAACATTTCTAATGCGAACTGATTCGTATTTTTATTAAGATAAAATTCTATGTAATTTTTTGAGAAATTTTCAAATAGTAGTCAAATAATACGGATTTTTTTTCGTAAAATACATAAATTGGAATTGTATTTTGATATAAATAATTTATTATTTATTTATAGTATGTAATTAACATGATAATATACTTTTTAAAATTTTTATTAAATAATATTGTTTTGCACACCTAAAAGTTCTTAGGAATTTCTTAGGTGTGTAGTCCGCCAACCCACACTAGGCCAGTGTGGTGGACTAAGGCCTGAACCCTCTCAGTAGTAGAGGAGGCCCGTGCCAAGCATTGGGACGTATGTATATGGGCTAGATATGAGCGCCGCGCCGGCGCGCCGCCGTCGCCGTGGTTCGTGTCCGGCGCGCCGCCGCCGAGTAGAACGCATCGCGCGCCGCCGTGTCTTGTCGCTACTTTTTTTTCTTTTTTTTTTTTTTTTCCGCGGGGAAAATCCATCATCCCACCCCCGGAGGGGCGAGGGTGTGTCGGGCTCACCGGCGCCTTCCGACCCAGCATAGATGTTACCGCCCGTAGTTGTTGCGGGCGGCCACTGGGCCGGGTCCCTATCAAGAATAATTGCGCCGTAATACCGACTAAAAACCCCGCGATGGCCACCATCAGCGCATTCAGCGAGACGGCCCCGGAATACCCTGAAGCCAGAGCTATGGATTGACCCGGGACCGCCTCTGCGCGGAGCCAAAAGGCACACCGACCTGACGCGTGTGCCGTCTTCATCTCGGGGGCCGCCAAGGTAGGGACGGCGGCCCCGTGTGGCCTCTGGGCGCCGGGCTACGTGTTGACCCGACGCCTCCTACGTCGCCTGTTGCGACGAGCGGGATCGGTCTGCTCCTGATCCCGCTCCGCGCTCTCCTTCTGCGAAATGACACGTTGCCGTGCCCGGTGAGCACCTGCGTCAGCCGGAAGGTCGGCGCACCGTGGCGCATGTCCAACCACTGCTGGAGGTCCGGTTCGCTGGTACGCCTCCTCCCGCCAGAAGAACACTGACGAGAGGCCCCCACGGGACACCCGTACAGGGCCATGGACCGCACGACTCCAGCATAAAGGCTTCGGCAAGGGAAGCCAGGACCCTCAATGTTGGGCAGCAGGCGACTGAGAGCACCCGCTGCCCGGACCAACTTCGGCGACAACATTTCAAAGTGCGCACGGAATTTCCACTGACTGTCCAGAATCAGACCTAAGTACTTCATCTGGGAGCCGATGGAAATCCGCACGCCGTCCACCATCAGGTGCGCCTCCGGCGGTGGCCTAGACCGAGATCCGTGAAAGCACAGAGCCTCAGTCTTGTGCAGGGCCACCTGGAGGCCAAGTCGCCGAATCCTGCCCACCACGAGTTCGGTCCCGAACCCGGCGAGCAGGGCGGCCCGCTGTGGGGTCCTGGCCGTCGCTGTCACCAACGTGTCGTCCGCGTAGCAGACGACAGCGACGTCCCGAAGGTTGGCACCACGAAGCACCCAGTCGTATCCGATGTTCCACAGGAGCGGCCCGAGAACCGAGCCCTGTGGAACACCGCACGACACCGCCCGACGGTGCCACCCGTCGGCGCCCGGATACACAACGTACCTGTCACACAAGTACGCCTGCACCAGACACCGTAGGTAGGGCGGAACGTCGTGGTACCGCAGTGCCTCATTGATGCAGGCCCAGGGCATGGTGTTGAATGCGTTGGCGATGTCGAGTGACACCGCCACGACGCTCTTGCCCCGTAGCCGAAGCTCTGCCGCCTCCAGCTCTTCAGGCGACACCTCCGGGATGTCGCTACTTGCTATCCCACTCGCACGCGCACCATTCATGCGTTCGCGCATGCTCACTTTGTTTAGTTATGCTGAGATTTAATAATTTCATAGTATTTTTAACTTTCTTATATTATTACTAAATATAGAAGAGATTTATTGTTCATAATAATTTAATTAAAATATTTACATTTACTAACTTAAGCGTTATGCTTAATTTGTATTTAAGTTTATGTGAGAAATTTAGATCAAGGAAAAATTAAGCCGCCCTTATTGATTCCTTCCTTTTTTTGTGATTTATTTAATGTTTGCTTACTTGTTTTGCTGATAATAAGATTATTATTCATCAAAACGTGATTTGTTTCTGTAAATAAAGAAAAACAATTATACTTTGCTTATGTGTTCCTTTCTTATAAAGCTATGTTTGAAACCAATGGTGTGTTTGATTATTTTTTACTATAAAACACTGATCTCTATTAATTACAACATCTAATTCCAAGGCCACGCCGCCGCGACGCCGCCGCCGCCGTAACATTTTTTAGCCCACGCCGCCGCCGTGGAATTGGCCCACGGCGCTCATATCTAATATGGGCTGATGATGAATATTGTTTTCAATAATATAGAAATTCTTGTTTTTGTAATATAGATTTCTACAATTTTTTCCAAACATTTAAAAAAATAATATATTACAGTAAAATTGTAATAAAACATATTTATAATTTAAGCCCAAACAACAAATGAATTTATTAATAAGTAATATCAAGTATCACCATTTAACATCCTTATTAATATTACCGTAAATTCCACTGGTTAAAAAAGGGCTTAAATAACTTAAAGAATGACGTCCAAAGACAGTAAGAAGTAGGTACTGCATAGGACGGCGCGTGGTGATTTCAACGCGGCGCAGGTTCAACGGACTGTAATCTGTGGCAACAGGAAATGTACGGGACAGCGGTGCCCAGTGCCACGCAGGTGAATATACTCAATTAAACACTTTGAATATAATCAGTAGACTTATAAATGATGACTGCCTCGTGGTCTCGCGGTACAAGTATGTGCCGTGCGATCTAGGGGTCCCGGGTTCGATTCCCGGGTCGGGCAAAGTGTTATTGAGTTTTTCCATTAGGAAATTCTCAGTAACAGCACGGAGTCTGGAAGTGTGCCCGAAAAGCGGCAATAGGCTCGCCCCCTATTGCGTGGGACTGATACATACCGGGCGAAATGTGGGTGCAGAAATGCACCTCTGCCTACCCCTTCGGGGAATACAGGCGTAAGTTTATGTATGTATGTGTACTTATAAATGACATTTTGTTAACTTGGAACTTTTTCACGTGGAATTAGATGTAGTTATTTGGATGTTACGAGTTACACGCGGTCGAGAATCTCGACGGTCGTGGGTTCAAACCCCAGGCACACACCTCTGACTTTTCGAAGTTATGTATGTAATGAATTATCACGTACTTTCATGGTGAAGAAAAACATCGTGATAAAACCTGCACACCTAAAAGTTATTAGAAATTTCTTAGGTGTGTAGTCCGCCAACCCGCACTAGGCCTGCGTGGTGGACTAAGGCCTAAACCCTCTCAGTTGTAGAGGAGGCTCGTGCCTAGCAGTGGGACGTGTATGGGCTGACGATGACGATGATTATATAATTTAGAATTAGATTTGAAACCAAAATAATAATTATTTTCAGTTGTTTTTCTTATCCTGGAACTCGTTAAAAATTTTTCCTCAGCATCCGAACGCATCCTAAAAATTATTGCCGACACCTGAATATAACAACTGGCTCACCACCGAATGCGATAGGTTTAAGTAACCGTGCTTATACAAATATCCGACACTAATATAATCCGATAGATATCGTCTGAGGCATTACAACTGTTACGAAGAAAAGCGGTAGGAGTGAAAAGATTTGCAACAAATTATATTCATGTTACCAGTAACACATATATAAGTATACATGTATTCCACTGCTGGACACTGGGATTGTCAACATTTACATCCTTATATAACCGAAGCTTTTGTTTCACTAACGTTTCGTCAGATATGATTTAAGCCCCATATAAGTAAGGTGGGACTGCCTCGTAGTCTCGCGGCACAAGTATGTGCCTGTGAGGTCCTGGGTTCGATTCCCAGGTCGGGCAAAGTGTTATTAGGTTTTTCCATTAGGAAATTCTCAGTAGCAGCCCGGAATCTGGAAACGTGCCCGAGAAACGGCAATCGGCTCGCCCCCTATTACGTGGGACTGATACATATGTACGTGGCGAAATGTGGGTGCAGAAGTGCACCTCTGCCTACCATTTCGGGGAATACAGGCGTGAGATTATGTACGGGTATGTATTTTTAAGTAAGGGGTGAGCTTGACTTATACTTACGTCTAAGAATATACGTATTGGCGTAACTATATAAGACGTAGTACCATCGATGCGTCATCAGTCTATATACGTCCCACTGATGGGCACGGGCCTCCTCAACAACTGACAGGCCTTAGTCCACCACGCTGGCCTAGTGCGGGTTGGCGGACTACACACCTACGAAATTCCTATGAACTTTTAGGTGTGCAGGTTTCCTCACGATGTTTTCCTTGACCGTTAAAGCAAGTGATAATTCATTGTGAATACACACATAACTTCGTAAAGTCAGCGGTGTGTGCCTGGGGTTTGAACTCGCGACCGCCGAAATTCTCGACCGCGTGCCTAAACCTCGAGGCAATTACTGCTTGATTTTCAGTGATTAATTAAACATAATTTCCCTTGTAACTAAATAAGTTTTATTCACTTAATTTATTACACATAATTCCTATAGAACATAACGTGATATTCAGTAACCTATACTTTAATCCGACTGATATTTCCGGGGATTCTAGTAATAAACAAAAAAAACTCTACATGTTATATAAGTAATTTTCTAGGTGATAAAAGCGCTCGTGTAAATCCCAGCGCAACTTGATTCTAATCTTATGATTTCCATCGGCTTCTATCCTCACTACTGCATACAAAATCGTCGTACACCGTTATTTCGCATATATCTGTATATTTGCCAATGCAAAGTAATATATTTTGGATTTCGTCATTCAATTTATTCCCCGTAGAATCCCGTTGTGTCATTGTCACGAGTGTTGGAAGATTCCAATCATTACGAACGTTTGAAGATTCTATTTATTATATAACCTCACGCCGTATTCTCCAAAGGGGTAGGCAGATGTGCATTTCTGCACACACATCTCGCCACTTATATATAAGTTCCACGTAGTAGTGGGCGAAACTATGACCGTTTTTTGGGCACATTCCCAGATTCCCTACTGCTGGAAAAACCCAATAACGCTTTGCCTGACCCGGGAAACAAACCCAAGACCTCTAGATCGTACGGCACATACTTGCGCTATGGGCTACGAGGCATTCATTGTTAGTATTTTATTATAAAACTCAAATTCTTTGCTATGAATTGCCCTAAAATTCAAATAAAAGGGGTTTTTAGTAGCTATTTCTATAGATTCGTAAATAGTCATAATTTCTTTAGATTAATTAATGAAGGACCTAAAGTGTTCATTTAATTCTAAATCAATAGGACAGTAATAGACAGTGAATTTGTTAATTCTAAAAAATGTTTCATTATTGACAAATAAAGAAAAAGAAAAACAAAGTGATAATGTAGGCAATCGCCTGCTTTTATACCACATTAAGGGAGACGACCATATTGTCGTTTTTCGAGTACATTTCCAGACTACGGGCTGCTATTAGAAATGACATTAAGGAAACCCTAAGCACCCTGCTTTACCTTGAACCAATCACTTGTACTGCAGGACCAATAACACAGAAGAAAGACTATGCTCTAGCTTAATATATGTATATTTGCCGTAAAATCAAGCTGTCCAATTTTTTTTTTTTTTTTTTTTTATTCTGGCACGGCAAAGTGACTCCAATTATTCGCCAGCCCATGTGTACTCCGCAAAACATAAGCCTTTTAACCGTAGCGTGAGGAAGCACCTCAACAAATCGACATGAGCATGTCTAGTTGGAGAGACAGTCTTCTAATGCAACTTGATACCAAGAATTAATAAAAACATGAATAAACCTGTCATATACATTGCTCGAAGTTCACATTAAGATCTTAGTTTTGGGTCATAGGTATTGGAACGAGGGACTTTTCGGTCTCACAAACTTTCAGACCAGAAACAATTATTTGTGCATCACACAATTATTTATCTCTGCCATCATCAGCATCATCATCAGACCATATACACCCTGGGCACTGGCCTCCTCTACAACATAAATTATTTAGGCCTCCATCCACCACTCTGGCTTAGTGCGGACTGCACACCTAAGAAATTCCTAAGAACTTTTAGGTGTGCAGGTTTCCTCCCGATGTTTGTTTTTGTATGGAGAACGAACCCGTGGCCCTTTGTACCAATCTAACTGCACCACGAAGACTGTCAACAGTTAGAATTAATATTTTGTGCTATAAGGATGATAGTATAATCACAGTATTCTTTTTGTGTAATGGCGAGACATATCGTATAACGTATTGAAAAATAAAAAGAAAAAAGCACAATTAGGTGCGTTGTTGATACTTAACCCTGCTACTACACTTTAGATTTCTGTGGAACTGTGAAATTATTTCGCTCAATATCGTTATCAGTCAATAAACAATATTATCACTACAGTAGAGACGAGCTACGTCATAAGGTCGATGACGACGACAGATTGTCAGATGACGTAAACCTGCATAGGTTCTTCGCGATGTTTCTTTCACAGAAAGAGGTAACACATTAGGAATATAAACATGACGAACCGAACCTTTAATCATCGAGATCATTAAGGAAAATTATGAAATTATTTTAAATTTTATTGTTAATAATTAAACACAAGTTGGTCGGACGACCTAGTAAAGGTCGCGGGACGTCGCTGGCTGCAGGCTGCTTTCAACAGGTCCCTGTGGGAGTCATTGGTAAAGGCCTATGTCCAGCAGTGGACCTCTTATCGCTGATAATGATGATGATGATGATTAAACATAATTTCTTAAGTGTGTAGTCCGCAAACCCGTACTGAGCCAGCGTGGTAGATAAAAGCCGAAGCTCCTCTCAGTTGTAGAGGATGCCCGTGCCCAACAGTGGGATGTACCGATGACCGATTTTTATAGAATTTTTCGTGTTAGATTGAAGCATTTCATTTATTCTAAGTCATTAATTAAGTAGTTTTTGAGGAAATTTATTTAAAAAATATATATATTGTAAATTATGAAATCATTACTCAACGTTAACGCTTAAACACGAGTGTAATATGCTAATGGCCTGTACAAAATATTAAAAACTAATTAACTTATTCAATGTCACACACGGGACACAAACAGAACATCACGAGACACTCATTTCAATATTTGGCTTAATATTGTTGCTTAATGTTTTCTCTCTTGTGACTCTGAAATCACATAAGTAGAGTTGTTAAAATTGTAGGACTTATTCGGTCTTTTTAAAGTTCTTCTAACACTAAATGATTAACATGTTACATTTGTATTAAGTTTAAGTCAAAAGATATCTTTTTTACAAGTTTAAATGCCGCAGTAATATTTTGAAAAATTATTACATCCGTGAAAAAAAAATAGAAATAAGGGAAATACCAGTTGCGAATAAATCATCATCATCTCATATACGTATATCCCACTGCTGGGCACGGGCCTCCTTTACGGTTTAGGCCTTGGTCCACCACGCTGGCCAAGTGCGGGTTGGCGGAATATACACCTAAGAAATTCCTAAGAACTATTAAGTGTGCTGGTTTCCTTACAATGTTTAAATACTCTGGAGTAATTTTTGAAATAATTATTTTTCTACCGTCATTAGTTTGTTCATAATAATCTAGGTGCAAACATAATATATAAGTTACCGCTCAGAGGAAATTCACTTGAATTTCCCTACTACATGTATGGATTTATTTTAACTCACATGCAAATGTCAAAATTATATAGACTGCCTCGTGGTCTCGCGGTACAAGTATGTGCCGTGCGATCTAGAGGTCCTGGGTTCGATTCCCGGGTCGGGCAAAATGTTATTGGGTTTTTCCATTAGGAAATTCTCAGTAACAGCACGGAGTCTGGAAATGTGCCCGAAAAACGGCAATAGGCTCGCCCCCTATTACGTGGGACTGATACATACTTGGCGAAATGTGGGTGCAGAAATGCACCTCTGCCTACCCCTTCGGGGAATACAGGCGTGAGTTTATGTTTATATTATGTATGTATGTATTTATTCCATATTTAACGTTTATCACCTATATTGAAAGGCAGTTTTCACTAGAAAAGAACGAGGAAGGAACTCTAATGTAACATGCATATTGTTCACTTCTTATAACTATGGTTGAATGTCCATCCCGATGACCGCAGTCCAACCTTACCAATTCATTCAAACATTAGTTTGCCTCCAACCATTAGTTCCACCAAATACTTCCAGGGCTGACTGCCTCGTGGTCTCGCGGTACTTGTATGTGCCGTGCGATCTAGAGGTCCTGGGTTCGATTCCCGGGTCGGGCAAAGTGTTATTGGGTTTTTCCATTAGGAAATTCTCAATAGGAAACCGGACTCTGGTAATGTGCCCGAAAACGGCAATAGGCTCGCCCCCTATTACGTGGGACTGATACATACCTGGCGAAATGTGGGTGCAGAAATGCACCTCTGCCTACCCCATCGGGGAATATAGGCGTGAGTTTATGTATGTATGTATGTACTTCCAGTGCTATGTAGAAAGACGGGTCTTAAATTATTCTCATTTCCTGAGCGTAGCATTTGGTGAAAAAAAAACATATAATTTTTCCATCATTTAATACATTTTAAGTGGTAGTACTCAGTCATCTCGGATAAGTTCTATAACTTTGCATCAATCATCTTGGACTACAGTAAGAAAAGGCCGAGTCATTTCGGTGGCATTTCGTCCGTTTTATTGTCGGGGAAAGTCAGAGGCCCTCTTTGGTGATGTAGCATATGTATGGACTTGGATATTTACTGCTTATGTAAACTGTAGAATCCACCGCCGTCAGTTTTGTTGTCGGGGTTGAATGATGAAATAAAACCGTATTTGTTGGTAGAAAATATTATTCAGAGTTTTAGACTGCACTATACTTACCATCAGTTGCCAATGTGGTCACTTTAGCATTCACATAGGTATATAAAAAAGTACAAACACGAACGGCTTATCTTAAACATCGACGTTCATTTTATCATTTTAACAATTTTAGATTGCATTTCTTTTTTGAATTGAATTCTGAACAAAAATGTGTAATCCTACCATATTAAGATAATATTTTACACCCTGCACGTACCAAGAGTTGACGCAGCGCCATTTTTATGTATGACTCAGTAATGGCTCATGCGCCTAAAACCGACAAGTGACGTCAACCCTTACGGAAGCACTAAGTTATAAAACAATGTTTCCCAGTTTTAATACTCTGTCTAATTGGCCCAATGGCGTCATTTGGGTAGTGCAATGGAACGGTCCCAAGTTCAATTCCATCTGGAAAGAGTAGCTTGGTGTTTTCAGCAGGAAATATTCATCAGCAGCTGAAGTCTTGAAATGTGCTCAGTAAGCATTGATAGACATACATAAACTCACGACTGTATTCCCTGATGGGGTAGGCAGAGGTGCATTTCTACACCCACATTTTGCCAGGTATGTAACAGTCCCACGTAATAGGGGCGAGCCTGTTGCCGTTTTTCGGGCACTTTTCCAGACTCCGTATCCGTAATCTTACTGACTTTCCTGTCTCAAATACAGTTATTACTCAAATATTTTTATATTAGAGAAATATCTGTTTCAAAAGAAGGATTTATGTCACAACTTTTAATGTCGAAATTTGGCTTTGTCTCTTGGGCAATATCATATTTCACCTTTCGGCAACCCTGACTAGTATCCATCGACGATATCCATCCCTTACTAATAAACCCAAATTCATGTGATTTGACAGACATGTAGCCAAGTGAAATAAGGCAGTCTCTATCCCAAAAAATACTCTATTTCTGGAGACAAAAACAATTTCAATTTATACTGACATTTAAGCAAATCACAATTTACAATGAATCATCACTTACGAGTACTTTACGGTGAAGGAAAACATCGTGATAAAACCTGCACATCTAAAAAGTTCTTAGGAATTTCTTAGGTGTGTAGTCCGACAACCCGCACTAGGCCAGCGTGATGGACTAAGGCTTAAAACCCTCTCGCTTGCAGAGTGCCCCGTGCCCAGTAGTGGGACGTATATGGGCTGATGATGATGATGAATCACTCAAAAGGAATGGGTAGGAATTTTAAGAAATGTATACAGTGAACAAGAAAAGACTACGCCAATGCGGGCATGGAATGGACTGCTAGTCTTACATGTTTTGTATATTTATCCTTATATAGCTCTTTATATTACAGAATCTAGTGAGTGTAGTCCGCCAACCCGCACTAGGCCAGCGTGGTGGACTAAGGCCTAAACCCTCTCACTTGTAGAGGAGGCCCGTGCCCAGTAGTGGGACGTATAAAGGCTGATGACGATGCAAATCTAAACGCTAAAAGCCATTTAACAAAGCAACATAAATATAGTCGTTAACATACAGTATTAACTCAGTCAATCTTATCATAATGAATAGCTGTGACGTCATTTGGATTTACCGAACATTCATCGGATGGACATGCAGATTTACTTTTTTTTTTTATACTGGCACGGCAAAGTGACCCCATTGCACCTGATGGTAAGTGTAATGGAGTCCAGAAAAAGTGCCGACCAGCGAGAGATGATGATCTCCTGTTGGTCAACGCAATCATGCCGGCCGAAAACCTCTTCACCTATCTTGTGAAGAAGTTTGGGGGACTAATACCATGGTGAACAAAGGACCGACCGCGAGAAACCGGCCAAAAAATGCCGAAGGTTTCTCCTCGAGGTTTTCGGCACGCGATCGAGAATTTCGGCAGTCGCGGGTTTAACCCCAGGTACACAACTCTGACTTTTCGAAGTCATGAGTGTATTCATAGTGAATTATCACGTACTTTAACGGTGAATGAAAACATCGTGATGAAATCTGCACACCTAAAAGTTCTTAGGAATTTCTTAGGTGTGTAGTCCGCCAACCCGCATTAGGACAGCGTGGTGGACTACGGCCTAAGCCCTCTCAGTTGTAGAGGAGGCCCGTGCCCAGCAGTGCGCCGTATATGGGCTGATGATGATAGCTCTGCATAAAATTACTCCAATAAATAGTAAGTTACAAGTCTTATGTCGTGGGTATCAGGAACTACGTGAGACTTTTCGGTTTCACAGATACCCAGACCCGAAACATATATAAGTAGATAACATAAACGTTTGTTTCAGTGCGGGAGTCGAACCCGCGTCGTCACTTATCGCAAGCTAGTGTTTAGCCAACTGCTCCACCGAGCTCTACCAAACAAATAAATCGTAGCAGGTAGAAATTCATTTTTTTTTATTTCATTAAAAAAATAAAACCATGTTTGATTTATCGATTAAAGTAAGATGTACCTGCTGTACCAATGCGTTTGCTTCTATTCCCACCTCTTAGAATGATGGCGTCGGACGTTAAAAGCGATTTAATCATAATTTCAGTAATAAGTAAAATCCTAGTGGATTATTTAATCCAGCGCCGTTCTGGCACATCCCCAAAATATCTATTTGACGACTGACAAATTTCAGAATTATTTTAATATAATATTTAGTAAAGGTAAATTGCCTATATTGACAGCAATAATGTAGGCGCAAGGCTGGGAAGTTAGTCATTAATATTTCTCAAGCATGTTTATAAATTAAAATTCATATTGCCTCTTTTTGATAAATTTTCTCACTGCAGTAAATAATGAAAATGTACATACACATGTATAGAAAGAAAATATGCAATAAAAGGTTTTTCTTTTTTTGTATTTCAATTATTAAGTTTTATATGTTTTTAAAACAATATTAGAATGTTACTCAGTTCATATTAACATTAGGTCTAATATTCTAATGTTATTGATCAGAGACTCACTTTTTCTGTCTTTTGTACTTTTATGACTAAACAAATATACGAATTCCGATGTAAATAGGTACACTCAGATTTGTATTTGGAAATGATGGTAATTCATATCTTCTTGCCCAAAGGAAGTTATGGATCGCTAGTATATTATATGTTATACGGAGACGTATGGGCTCCATTCACGTGTGTGCGAATTATAAAAAAAAAATCTTTCCTACGGACCTATCTATGTATAAATAAATAAAAATAAAAATAAAAAACCTTTTATTTCCAATAACTTAATCACTATTGTACAATATACATACCTAGAAAGTGTTGAATCTATCTTAATATCTAGTTGACATAACAATATGAGAAAAATAAAACAATAGAAAAGTACTTATATATCTAAATTATTTTAAAATATACTAATTCTAATTATTTTAGTAACATATTTTTAGTAGGTATATACTAGTATTTTATTTTTTATTAATCCACTGGAACCCCCCTTAGGTAAAGGCCTCCTCCAAAGTTTTCCATTTTCATCATTTCATCTATGTATATCCATTTAAAAATCATCAAAATCTATGAAATTGTTTTTGAGTATATTCGTAACAAAACATAAAAATCTATTGTCTTCATAAGTGTTCATGGTAAGCATATGTAGATAAAGTGAACTTTACCTACATATACATTATCCTCGTGGCAAACAGTACTAATCGTAAATAAATTGCCCATATAAAAGCCACTGGCAGACAGCTATTAATATCAAGTCTAGCCGTCTGTGCGTTTGTCATCATTTGTCAGGACGAAGGACGAATAATTGATTCACGGCTATGAACAAAATAGCAGGAAACGCCTTGTATGGTAATGTTTTTTTTTAATAGATACTTTTAGTTCCAGTTGTTAAAAATTTAAAGATTTCAAATTTACACACAAATCTCTGAATCTTTTTACGTTCCACTGCTGGGCACGGGCATCCTCTACAACTGAGAGGGTTTAAGCCTTAGTCCACCACGCTGGCCTAGTGCGGGTTGGCGGACTACACACCTAAGAAATACCTAAGAACTTTTAGGTGTGCAGATTTCATCACGATGTTTTCCTTCACCGTTAAAGTAGGGACGTGATAATTCACTATGAATACACTTATGACTTCGAAAAGTCAGAGTTGTGTACCTGTATTGTGATATCCCAGTGAACACATGACCTTAAAATGATGTCATACGTAGATCATACAGAAATCATAAAATTTTATGACGTATAGACGTAAACATGACGTAATGGTGACTTTATTTATGACCTCAATATGAAGTCATATTGGATTACATCATTATGACATGGTACTGACATTAAATTTGACTTTAATATGACGTCATCTTCATGAATCCAATGCTACGTACATGATACGTCATATACCGTCATTCGGGTGACGTCATGTCGAAGTCATGTTCTGACGTAAAAGTTACATAAGAATTTCATCATATTCTTACATAAAATATGAATCAATATTTTGATATAAAATTTACGTAAAAATTCCATCACATTCCCGACTAGAAAAAACATAAGGCGCAACCAGATCATGTATCTGGACCCGATCAGGATAGAATGAGGCATGCCAGATCCGGCAAGCCCTATCAGGACCAGATCTGGTCCAGATAAGGATAGCCTGATGTTAAATATAATCAAGTATGGTAAGGCATACTGGATCAGGACCAGGTCTGGTCCAGATAAGGATAGCCTGATGTTAAATGTAATCAAGTATGGTAAGGCATACTGGATCAGGACCAGGTCTGGTCCAGATAAGGATAGCCTGATGTTAAATGTAATCAAGTATGGTAAGGCATACTGGATCAGGACCAGGTCTGGTCCAGAAATGTAATTTAATATACAAATGTAGGCTTATCAAAAAAAATAATAAACTAAAGAGTTATTAAAATATTTTGTGTAGGTATAATACCTATAACAAAAATATGTGTATCAAACATAAATAAATATCCTGATATCTAAGTGTGTTGTGCATTAAATATACCTAAAATTACATTGAATTGTATTCAATAAATAAAAAATTACAAAAATATTAATATAAACATGAAGGGTAACACTCGTTGAGAAACAAGTACGTCTTCAACTTTTATATTTCTAACAACTTTTATATTTTAAAATATCAATCCGTCTTGCAACTGACAATTCCAACGACGGAGCTCGAACTGCTCAGCGACACCATTTTTATACACATCAATTGACGGTCTTATTTTTAAATATTTTTATAAAGTCCAATAATTAATTTATATTAATCAAGATTATATTCTCATTAAAGTTATTGACAATTTTAATTATACTTATAAGTAATTAAATCATCAATATGCAATTTTACTATTACTTCAATAATTTAGTAAAAGGTCTGTACGCATAAGCTTTTAATGATGTAAATATATAATATTGTAAGGTATTATAATGAAATACATTTATAATTACTAAATATTACTATTTAGGCTAACAAACACAACATTAGCAACGCATGGGGTGTATAATATAAATTTAGTGATAGCGCGTGACGTCATGAAGCAACATGTCGGAACTTGTTCACAGTGTAGTTGAAGTGTTTATCATTTAAAGACTTTTGTGTCATAAAAAAGCATTATTGAATGTATCACTAATTATACTTTTTATATTATTTAAAATTGTATATCGATTAGTATATTAATGTAAAATATAATGTAGGTGAAGATTAAATAAGTTCAATACAAAAACCTAATCACCTTAACAGTACATAGTTAAGAATAATTAATATATTGTATGTTAAACAAAAAAAAGTGTATCAAGTACTATAAACCTATATCTAGACATTTACTCAGTGTGTATGTGTAAAAAATACGAACTTGTGGACTAAACTAACTAAATACAAATTTATGTGTTGTGTGTAAAGCTTCGTTTTTAAGTTTAATTACCTACGTAAAACATTCAAGGTTAGTAAAAAATCATTGAAAAAATACATTACAATTCTTTGCTATTTTTAAAATAATTTTATATTTCAATAATCCGTTTTTTTTTTCAGATGACTTATACTTATGCATTAGTTTTATTTGTAAATGATTCATTCAATAAAGAAATTGATATACTACCAAGTTCTTGGTTAGATCATTACAAAGAATATGGTGGTGGTAAATATATGCCTGAATCATTGTTAAAAAGTGCTAAGTATTGTAAATTATTACAAACAATGGTGAAACATTGTGATGAGCCTGATCCGACATGGCCAACGTTTCATGTTCAAATATGTGGCACAGCAGGTAATTTATTGTTATTTGAATTATAGATTTGTGAGAATTGATATCTTATTGTCAGAATAATAAGAAAGTAATGCATAATTACAATTAATGTTATCAGAAACAATGGAAGAGGCAGAGGAAAAAATAATAAGATTGGACAAAGAACCCTATGCTTTCTCTACTGATAATGAGCAGTCTAAAGCAAAAGCAGCTGCTGTAGAAAAAACTTCCAAATTAAAAGCATTATCAAAGGATTGATTAAAAATATATAATATATTTAGCCAAACAGCGGTAGAGTTGACTGACAAACCCGCTGAAATTGCAGGTAATATTTATTGTTTAAAATGTAAATATTGTTGAATAATTAATAATAATTTTTTTACTAATAACTATAACTTAAAATAAAAATCAACTCAAATTTGAGGGACATAAATATGGGTATAGAAATAGCACATAAAGATGTACATTAACAACAATTATGAAGATATAAGATACATTAATTAAGATAATTAAAATACATTAATGCTATAAAGCAAGAAAGATAAAAAAAAAAAAATTAAAATACATATATGAAAGATCTAATATAATATGTAGTTGCTCTATCTGACAATGTTGAAATTTATACTTTTCTCTTTATGGGAAAAATACTACATAATATGCAATGAAATAATATTTATTTAATCTATAAAATGTTAAATACATCACTTAGATTCAGTCATTTCAAAATTTTGTGTATCACCCTGTTCGGAAGGCAGTCATCACAAGAATAATTATAAAGAAGAAATATTGATACATATTAAAGACTGAATTTCTCAAATTAAAGCAGTTCATTAATACATACATACATACATAGCATACATGCATAGATACATACATACATAACCTCACGCCTGTATTCCCGGAAGGGGTAGGCAGAGATGCATTTCTGCACCATTTTTTTTATTATTACTTATTTAATTAAATACATAATTAATTCAAATTTTGTATTTTAGATGCAAGAAGACATAAATACCAAAATAACCAAGAAATTATTGCAATAAATTGCATCAAGCATTGTCTTCAGTATTGAATAATGCTAAAGATTGGGATGGCTATGGGATGGGTAGCCAGGATCAAAAAACAACCATCTAATGAAGATAAATCACAAGCAAATAATGGCATTTATTTTATTTACTTTAAAGAAAAAAAAACTGTGTAACCAAAACAAAAATAAAAATGATATTTAAATTAAAAACAAAAAAAAATTGGAAAAATTAAATGTAAATAAATATAATAATATGTTAAGTAAAATATTTATAATATCAATTCATAAATAGTTTTTTTTTTTAATTAAACATATTTTTCAAGACTATACATTCATGTTTTTTTTAAAGGACCGGACCGGGCATACTCGATTTGGATCAGGCAAGGTTTTATAACGCAGATGATTGATTTGAATAATGAAAAAATGGAATACAACCCGACTATAAATTTTTTCGTGTTCCTTAGAAGGACCGGACCGGGCATGCCCGATCTGGACCAGATAAGGTATGTAACGCAGAAGATTGGTCTGGACCCGATCACCACCACCACCACTAGGCCAGCGTGGTGGACTAAGGCCTAAACCCCCTCAATTGTAGAGGAGGCCCGTGCCCAGCAGTGGGACGTATATGGGATGGGATCATACGTACGTCATGTTTATTACGTAAAAGTCTTACGTCAAGAAGTGTGAAATAATGATTCACAGGTGACTCAAATCTGACCTATATCTTACGTAAATCCTGACATAGCGCAATATCATATTGACGTCACTTTGACGTAATCGTGTTTACTGAGATATATGACACCTCTATGACATCATTGTTATATCAGCTTAAGGTCAGTTAGGTAATAATGATGTCAACTGGACATCATACGTACGTCATGTTTATTACGTAAAAGTCTTACGTCAAAAAGTGTGAAATAATGATTCACAGGTGACTCAAATCTGACGTATATCTTACGTAAATCCTGACATAGCGCAATATCATATTGACGTCACTTTGACGTAATCGTGTTTACTGGGATAATATTCATTATTATTTTACATTACCCCATATACTTCAAGATGCCGAGCACGCGCCTCATCGGCTATTAAGTTAGGCCTTAGTCCACTACGCTGGCGTAATGAGGGTAAGTGGACTTCAGATATCAAAGAAATTATTTAAATTATTACGGATGTAGGTTTAGCAATGTTTTTTTCCTTACTTTCAAAGATAAATTTAGCAAATAAATGGAGCTTATTGTTCAAGTAAAGGACTTCACTGTTATTTATTCATAAAATAATTGATAAGTTGCACAGTGAGAAATTGTCCTGAATCCATATTAATAACCTTGTGACATGGATTAATTAAAAAAAAATGATTAATTGTAATAATCTTATTTATTTATTTAGCACTTAATAAATAAATAAATACATTCAACATACTAATAGGGGTTATCGGGGTTATTAGACGTACTACGGGGGAGGTACGCCCTTACAAGAGTTGTACAATTCCGAGATGTGCGGCAGAGCGCATGGCCTCGTGAATGTCGCGGACGCTCACGCCATGTGAGCGACCAAAATAGGACCAAGTGGGGGATATCTGAAATCCCCTTATCGCAGAGGAGTCCACATTTGAACAGAGCGCTGGGCGGCAACGGGAAGCAATTAAGGGCGCTCGCCCTGTATTTACCGTACCGCCCAAAATGCGGAAGACGGCCATCAAGAGGTTTTAGTCGGTATGCCGGCGTAGGATTTTGGTTAGGGACCCAACTCAACCAAGCGAACAATAGTTCCACGCGCTGAGTTGGAAGGCCGGTGACCCCGACATACCCTTTTCGGCCTCGCCCGCCCCGAGGTACCGAACAGGGACCATAAGGCGCTTTCCTCTCGTAAAAAAATTAAATAAAAATTATATTCATCATCATCATCAGCCCATATACGTCCCACTGCTGGGCACGGGCCTCCTCTACCATTGAGAGGGTTTAGGCCTTAGTCCACCACGCTGGCCTAGTGCGAGTTGGCGGACTACACACCTAATAAATTCCTAAGAACTTTTTAGGTGTGCAGGTTTCATCACGATGTTTTCCTTCACCGTTAAAGTACGTGATAATTCATTGCGAATACACACATAACTTTGAAAAGTCAGAGGTGTGTGCCTGGGGTTTGAACCCGCGACCGTCGAAATTCTCGACCGCGTACCTAAACCTCAAGGCCATCAAGACTTAAAAAATTATATTACTATTACAAAATTAAAGTATTGCATATCAAAAAGTGCAGAAATATTGAAACATCTCAGCGGTCGCGGTTTTAAATCTAAGCACATACCTATGATTTTTCGAAGCTACATTTGTATTGACAATAAATTTTCACTCTTACCGGTCAAGTAAAACGTAACCTAACCTGTAAGAGTTCTCCCCGGGAAATTTCTAACGTAGACGAAAACCGCTACTCCACACAGTTGTAGAGGAGGCCCGAGTCCAGCAGCGGGATATATAGACTGACATAGACATTAAATATTAAACAATTAACGGCATTGTCGATAAACAATCCTTAAATATATACATATATCTCCAGATGGATCCCAAATTGAGTAATCATATTAAAGTCCTTGTGGTGGACTAAGGCCTAAACCCTCTCTGTTGTAGAGGAGGCCCGTGCCCAGCAATGAGACGTATATCTGCTGATGATGATGATGATAATTAAAGTCCTTAAGTGACGTCTCAAAAATAATTTTCATTAGTTAGTTTTGGAAATTGATCCGAAGATAAAAAATAGCTGTAAGTGACAAAACAAATAATAATATATTAATAAGCAAAAATTTACAAAGAAGAGCGTGTAGGAATAATCCAGTGACAAACAACAAACAACCACGCTCGAATCACTTGCATACAACTTCTTGGTATTTCCCACACGGTAACAATTTAAATAGGTCAATAACTCATATATTCTAGTACAAATGGTAATAATATTGTAACTATCTGTTTTTGTTACGTTTGTGCACTGAGGCAATCATCGCCGAAAGGGTAGACAGAGGTATAGTTGTGTTTTAAGTACTAAGCACACCCTTATACATTATTATTATATTTATACATTACCCCTCTCAGTTGTAGAGGAGGCCCGTGTCCAGCAGTGGGGCGTATATGGAGTGATGATGATGACATTTGGAAAAAAAACGACTAAAACTTTGGAATGGAAAATATGTGATCCCATGGCAAAGTTAACTTAAAAAAGTACATTTGGTATTGGTCACATTAGCTGGCTAAGCTACTTTTTAGAGAGGTTAGGCCTTAGTCTAACACACTGGCCTAGTGTTAGTTGGCGTTTTTAACATACTTAAGTGTAAAAACTTTTTGTTAAAATGTCTCGGTGAGCCGCTTTTCTCAACACGTTTCATTTTATCGTAATAGTGCATAATAATTCATAAAAATACACGGGTAAAATCCAGTGGCGGTACTTCCATAGAAGCCCTAATGCCCAGATTGCCTTTCACAATTCCGAATAATATTTTTTTAAGCTTTAAATCTTTATTTAACAAATTTGTTAAATAAAGACTCTACAATAAGCAAATATAAACTAGACATTACACACTTAACGTTTAACGCATTTCGGCTTCTATGGAAGTCCCGCCACTGGTAAAATCAAATAGTCACTAGTATTTTAGATTTTAAGCTGCAACCGTCGAGTTATCTCAATAGATTGCTCGTCTTAATCTCAAGGCTATCATGCACCAATAAAAATAAATTTGATAAACACTGGCAGTCAGAAGGAAATTACTCGAGAGTCAACGTTTGGCGTTGATATTTTTGTGTAAGGCGTAAGGAACTGTTAGTACTGAAGCTTTACCAGTTCCTCCGGGAGTACTTCCAGTCGACCTGGAAGTACAACATCGCACCGCGTTATATTTTGCCAACAAGCAAAATATTGATAAAGATTTTCTTTCATCACGAGATCTTTCAAAAATTACTCGATGATTTAATTTTAAACCATATCCCGAAAATTACTCGGAATTAATAGAAAAATAGCAAAACCGATAGAGTCTGTCGATAGAGGGACGTCATATTTATCAATATTTTCCTTCAGTTAGCGATCGCTTGGCAAAAACTTGGCTCATTACGTGTCGCAATTTCTAACGGGTCAGCAGAATTTTCGTAGCAAATTATTCACATTTAAGTGGGTTGATTCTTCCTATGTACCAATGCTCAACACATGATTGCGAATATGAACAGTCCGCACATCATATCGTGTGTCACTTTTATGTGCCCGAATCACATTTCGAGACTTTTCGAGCGATTGGGATTTCTTAATGGAAAAACCTGACAACATTTAAATCAAAGAATAAAATGAGTGTGCATGGTCAATTTTTTTTTTTTGAAAAAAAAATATATCCTTTTTGGGATCTCTTTTGCATCTATCTATGCGTTTAACTAATTAAAAATATTCAAATTAATCATGAAATATGTAATTAAAATTAATATATTACAAAGTCATAAAAAAATATGGCCTCGAGGTTTGGGCACGCGGTCGAGAATCTCGACGGAGCACACACCTCTAACATTTCGAGTCATGTGTGTATTCACAATGAATTATCACGTACTTTAATTTTTTTTTATTTTTTTTTTGTATATCTGTAACTTGGCGATCTGTGATGACACAATAAGCCAATCAGTTGTTATTAAATTGCGATTATGTCAATACGAGCACAAAGAACTACTCAACGTTCTTTAATCAAATCTAGCAACCAGCGTAGGGACATCATGTCGCTTTAATCTCTTGTGTGAGACACTTCCTGAACCCTATAATTTGGAGGCCAGTTCATTGATGTGGGTGGATATTCGAGCTTGATACTTTTCACTATGTTTAGCAATCTCCTGTTTGACTGTATTGATGTTTAGATCCTCATGTATATATTTGTTGCTCACGTAGTATGGTATGTTTAACATGGCTCTAAATGTCTTGCTCTGAAATCTTTCGAGAATCTCGATATTGCTGTTACTAGCAGTTCCCCACAGTTGAATACCATATGTCCATATTGGCTTCAAAATTGTCTTATATATTGCAATCTTGCTTTCACGTGACAAATGAGACTTCCGACCTATTAGCCAATACATTGTTCTTACTTTAGTGTCCAGTTGTTTACGCTTAGACCAGATGTGTTTTCTCCAAGTTAACCTTTGATCAAGATGCATTCCAAGGTATTTGGCATCCTCAGCTTGGGGAATATACTCATTATAGAGTTTTATAGGAGGGCAAGTCGGTTTTCTGAGGGTAAAAGTTACATGGGCAGATTTGCTTTGGTTGGCTTTAATGCGCCATTTATCTAGCCATTCTTCAATCTTGCAGATGTGAGCTTGTAGTTTTGCTAATGCTATTGCTGGGTTATCATGGACAGAAAGAACGGCTGTGTCATCTGCATATGTAGCAGTAATAGTGTCGTCTTGCGTAGGCAAGTCTGCAGTGTAAAGGAGGTAAAGTATTGGGCCCAAAATACTTCCCTGTGGCACTCCTGAAAGAATATCTTTTAAAGCAGAAGTCTCATTCTTGAATTTTACCTCAAAACATCTTTTGTGGAGGTACTATTGCAATATTGGGAAGAGTGAATGAGGAAGCAACTTTTTGATTTTGAACAGAAGTCCATCGTGCCACACTCTGTCAAAGGCCTGACTGATGTCTAGGAACACAGCAGAGCAGAATTGTTTATGTTACGTACTTTAATAGTGAAGGAAAACATCGTGCTGAAACCTGCACACCTAAATTTTTTTTTCGGAATTTCTTAGGCGTGTAGTCCGCCAACCCGCATTAGGCCAGCGTGGTGGACTAAGGCCTAAACCCTCTGAGTTATAGAGGAGGCCCGTGCCCAGGAGTGGGACGTATATGGGCTGATGATGATGAAAAAACATATCAGCACAAAACTATCTTAGTCCCTTAAAAAGTAAATTGTTTAATTTTGTAGTAATATTTAATGGTTTACATTTCTTGCGGGAATTTCACTAAAACTATAGATAAAAGGTTATGACGAGCGGGATACTATAATGATTTTCCTTTACTTATTTACAGGTTAACGCCGGCCTGTAGAACGCATCATCTGAACAAATAAAGTTCTAACCAACATTTACTTATAATATAGTCACCTCATATATTTTTTTACCCGTGGTGCGTTAATTGCGCCTAATTTCACTAATTGTAATTTCTTTTTTATGTGAGGGTGAAATCTCATAGTTCAATGTTTTGTCACCCGCTTTGCAGTGGAGGGAAGTGGACAACTCTTTGTTTTCCAACTCCTCCTTTATATTGTCTTTCTGATTAACTTCGTTGCGGGATTATGACAAATTAGGTCCCCTTCTGAGCTTCATTCTACAGCGTCGAAACTGTGCGTGCCGCTGTTGATCCTGGCGCACAGGAGTTACAGTGGCGGGTGTGTGGTGGCATAGGGCCAAAAAAATGTACTTTTCAACTTACACTATTAATCATTATAATAATTTTGAAAGTTATTGATTGATTTATTTATTAAAAACTTTATTGTACACATAAGATATACACTAAGGAATACATTCGGCTAAATAAGTACAAAAGGCGGTGTTATCGCACAAGGCAATCTCTTACAGACAACCAAGGATGGAGATGTAGGAAGAGAAATGAAGGTAGTCGTGAGTATACAGGTTAAATTAAAAAAATGAATAAACATAAAACAGACGTCGCAAAAAAATGTGTACATAAATATCCATATATATTCACACGTAAACAGACATATATATACATAACATATATAGATAATGTATATCATATAAACAGTGAGGGAAAAGGAGAAAATATAGCTTGGAGGGAAAGTGATGTTTTACTTTAACTTACGTCACTTGCTAGACACCAGCTTGTGAAAGTAGAGGCGACGGGTTCGACCCCCGCATCGAGACGTATCTTTGTATAATCTACAAATATTTGTTTCGGGTCTGGGTGTTTGTGAGACTGAAAAGCCTCTCGTAGTTTCTGATACCCACGACACAAGTCTTGTATCTTAGTGTGGGGTTAGAACTATGTATGTGGCTGTTGGGTGTATTTATTTATTTTATTTAGTTTTGTTAGTTTGTTTATATGAACTTAACAAAAATTGATTTGTCAAGGCTGTAATTTTTTAAGTCGCACGATTATTGCGAACAAATTATTGTTATCTTTCAAAAGATACGCTTTGTAAATATATTAAGGACGCATCCAAAGCCAATACCTATATAAAACCTTCAGAGATTTCTTACTTCATTAAAAAACGGTTATTTTTTCTTTGTAATGCATACATTCAAAATAACTGGGTTGTTTGGATTATTTTTGATAAAGAGTTGAATGAAATGAAGTGGGACCTAATCTGCTATATTTTTAAATCCTACTAATACAAGCGGCCCAATCTGGCTTTGCTTGACTGTAATATAATAAAATTGTTTTAGCACAGAATTGTCTCCGGAGTCCCGTGAATCTCTGTACGAAAATATATATCGATCGCAGCTGGGACAATACTATTCTTAAAGAAGCTTTCTTGCTCGCCTCCTCTCGAGACTTGGTTTCATTTAAAATGTATATTTTGTTCCCAGTATATTTACAGATTCATCGAAATCCATCAAAATTGAGTGGAAAGAGTTAAAGTGTAACAGGCAAAGAAATATGGCCAATTTCATTTTTTTTTAAGTTAAGTTAATATTGAGTTTTGATCAGTAAAATGGTCAATACACGACTTACAACCTTCTTGCACGAACTTGGAATTGAATGAACGAAAATGAATGAATGGCGAATATCCAATAACAAACGAAGAAGTTACTCGTCATCGATATCAATTAAGAAATGAGATTTAACCGTTAAATCGAAACGTACATGTACATTATTTAATGACCTTAAAAAATACTACACAACATTATGAGAACTTTAAAGTGTAAAAGTTTACTTACTTGTCATTTCATACAGTAATCGATAATCAATATGTTATCCTCTATAACTTTAAGTTTTTGGGAAGTATGAGTTAAATTTCTTACACCAACGGCATGAAAATATAGTAATTCTACTATGTCATGGAAAATATATTTGATTACATTAAATCGTATCTATTCTGCAGTCATGGGTCCAAATGAGACAAGCTAAGAAGTAAAATCACTCTTGACCAACATAAGGATTCACCCTTAAAATATTTTAAATTGAACTTAATAATAATTTATTTATTCCAATATGTTGTGTTACAACAAAAGTACCTAACCTTTTTTTTATTATTACCTAACCTTTATTTTATTATGAATCGTATCCATCGTTTGCACTCGTTGGTTGTATTCAGGGCTGGGCAAAATACATGCTTTGCTTTAATTGAAATACAAATTACAAAATACTGTATCGCAAGTAATTAAAATACGAAATACAAAATACATTTAAGTAAGGTATTTGAAATACAAAATACAGTATTTTAGCTATTTTTAATTGAAATACAAATTACAAAATAATCTATATTTATTTGTTTTGGAATAGTTTTTTTTTAAGGCGGTTTTTGTTTTGTTATTGCAGGTCCTGATGATCACAAACTTAATACTAAATGAAGGCTAAATGTATTTTAATAAATGTATTTTGAAGCCTTAAGTATTTGAAATACTAATTACAAAATACTTCGGCTTCACGTATTTGAAATACGTACAAATTACAAATTACATTTTAAGAAAGTAATTCAAATACTGCCCAACCCTGGTTGTATTATAATAATCATTTTTGGTTTATCTTTTGAGGGATATTGGAAACGGTTAAACACTACTTTATATCCCAAAAAACTAAGTTCTCTAAGGGTTTATCAGAAAAATTAGTAATTGATAAGTATAAATCACTGCTTTTCATTATTCACTTTTTATATCTAACTGGACGCGATTTTGAGGACCATGAATAGGTAGCAAAAACTTATAACTCATTTCTTAAAGATTGGGGTGGGGACAATATAGAAATATCTTGACTTCTCACTCGTACGCTTGCACTTAAGGGGCAATGACGTCATTCTATTGTTAGGCAACATTTTTTAATACTTAGAAATCATACCCAACGACTGATTTTAGAGTTATCTAAGTTCTACATTTTTTAAATATTTGTACTACTTTTTCTGCTTTAGAGTTGATATAACGTCTTGATAAATATTGTAAATAAATATAGATTGACACTTCATTGAACTATTTTTCAGTCTATTCAATAATTAACTAGAATTTGAGATGGCCTCGAGGCTTTGGCGCGCAGTCGAGAACCTGGACGGTCGCGAATTCAAACTCCAGGCAACAACCTCTGACTTTTCGAAGTTATGTGTGTATTCACAATGAATTATCACGTACTTTAACGGTGAAGGAAAACATCGTAAGGCAACCTGCACACCTAACAATTCTACGGAATTTCTTAGGTGTGTAGTCCGCCCACCCGCACTAGGTCAAGGTGGATGACTACGGCTTAAACCCTCTCAGTTGTAGAGAAGGCTCGTGCCCAGCAGTGGAACGTGTATATGGGCTGATGATGAACCAGCTAACTCAAGTCCCTATCACGACCCCGTATAAAAAATAAAACATAATATTATGTTCAATGAATAATGGTGGTTGCCTATTTAATTTTTATTGATTTATTTTGTTTTTTAATACGAATTTGCAGTCCTTGCTACCTCTGCTAATGAGACTCCCCATGTGCAGAAAAACGGGGTAATTAATCCCAGCGTAAAACTCGGCATTGGCCTTCTTAATCCGAGCCTGCATAAGAGGGCATAAGATCATACTAGGAACCCTTCTCTACAAATCTGAGCTTAGGGACTGGAAAGGGGAGAGTTTAAGGCGCTTAATTAATACATATCTTATTTACAAATTGATCTCTATGCTATGCTAACTTACAATTTTATTTCTGTTGTTGAGAAACGTGAATATTGAATAAGCATTTTTAAAAATAACTTAAGTAAATAACTTAATAAACGAAATACCATCGAGGCTATAAATTCCTTGGGTAAATGAGAGCACATTACATAAGTACATAAAATAATTGGTATTTACAACCTATTGTGTTGCTGACGTCATTGATGTTTGAAATACAAGCTCTATTTCAGTTCAAATCCTATAATAATAGCCCCGCCTTACGCCTTCGTCGAATATTATAAAAAGTGTTTTTGTCCGCAAACCACGTCATTTCACCCACACAAAATATTTCTAAATATGAATTTTGATACAACCTACGTTCAGACTTTATTCCTGTGTTATAAATACTATACAATATTAAATGTATAAGGAATTATCACGTACTTTAACGGTGAAGGAAAACATGGTGATGAAACTTGCACGCCTGAAAGTTCTTAGGAGTTTCTTAGGTGTGTAGTCCACCAACCCGCATTAGGCCAGCATGGTGGACTAAGGCCTAATCCCTCTCAGTTATAGAGGAGGCCCGTGCCCAGCACTGGGACATAAATGGACTGATGGTGATGATGATGATGATGATGAATATTAAATGTTTTCCATCTCAAGCTTTATTTTCACTACAAACGGAAGCTTCTGCTCTTCTCCAAGTATCAACTTCAAATTCAGCAAAATTAGTTCAGCAGTTTACGAGTAAGTACTTAAGTATATGGGGTTACGACAGAGTTACTTTTGTGTTAATATTTTTTTCTAACAGACTAGTAGATTAATTACACACATGATACAATCATTATCAACCACAAGACCTCCAATGTTGGAGATAGGCCTCACCCAATGACTTCCAAAGTGAACTGTGTAAGCATGCTGCACCTAGCAACGTCCTGCGACTTTTACCACATTATTTGTTCATCCGGTGGATAATAGAATACCGAACATTCAAATTCATAGATATTCATAATCATTCGTATTAAACATATTTAAAAAATAAAAATATTTTAACATTGAAAATACGAAACACTTATTTAAAACAAGAGGAAGGATAAACATTAAATGCATGAACAATTGTTTACGTAATATAAACGTTAATATAAGTTTTGAAATGTAAAATAGAACAGAGTTATTAATATTATTATGTAATCGATAATTCATAATCATAATACATTTAAATTAAATTAAAGAACATCCGTAAGTGCTTATTTTTTTCACTTGAGCCCCGAGTTAACCAAGACAACACCTTTGAAAATATTCAAAGAAGCTTACTTCATTCTTCGAAGGTCAGGTAGCAATCGCTTATTTAGCAAAGGCCACACAATACGACAGAACAGAGGCCTGGCATTAGCCATCTTTACTCAAAGGTCATTAAATATCGTATTTTTAATAACATTCGTCAAAGGAAACAACGCACTAAGGCTCCACGGTCAAATTATTATTTAAAAGCATCAATTTAACTTAATTTATAATCCTCAAAGTAGGTAGTTATATAAAAATAGATATAAAACAACCCCCGCAATGATTGTATTATTGATTGTTGTGCAATTATATTGCTACAACGTACACGTGTACACTGAAAGCGCATGGCCTTGAAAATATATGTAGTCGTACCTACACACTTCATAACGTTTGTCATATTACGTAATTGAACCGTAAACACACAAATATCCAATATCCCCCCACATACAACTATGTACGGCAACTTTGATAAAGTTTCTAATTGTCCATTAAACAATTACCAACATACATAAGCCGTTTCGCAATTTATCAACAAAGCGAATCTGATTAAAGTAACCTAAAAGTTAATGGTGTGCCATTCGTTCATACGTGAAGGAAAGCGTGCCCGTGAAGTTTATAAATCGTGTATATGATACAGAAAAGTTGTTTTTGTAACAAAGAGTGGGATGGAAGTCTAAAATACATATCGGCGAGAGGCCCAGTACGCGCGGGCGGATGTTATATAGCTACGTAGATAAAACCTTCCGCCGTCGTCAGCGCCTCTAGCGGCAGCTGAATAAAACAAACTTCATGCCGCGTACAGTGCGCCCAAAAGGTTTCGACCGTTTGTTGCGCGCCATAATTATTTATTTTATACGCAAAGTTAGATTTTATTCACATGAACTGATTAGTAAATTAAAAAGATTATTTTATTAAATATGCAGATTCTACCGTATTAATGATCTACAATATTTTTTACTAATATTTACTAAATATATTTTTTAAATTCCTAATAGGTTCATTGCTATCATCATCATCAGCCCATATACGTCCCACTGCTGGGCACGGGCCTCCTCTACAACAGAGAGGTATACCTGATTCTAAACACATATTTATGTGATTTAAGAAAATATTGATATACCTATATATAGTTTTTTATTGCAACATAATTAGATGCATTTATAAAAAAATCTTAAATTTTTGTTGGCAATACTTCTTTTTTTTGGTTAGATTATAAAAAAATGTTGCTAAACTAAATTTATGAGAGCGTGTGAATTTTAGAGTAAGTATAGTATAGTATTTGTGTATTCATTTTTTTACTATTAAAGGGGAAATAAAACCAAGTTTGCTAAAAATCACATTTATTCAATCTAACATTTATTTCTCGACCTAGAATCCTTTAGATAGCGCCCATTCCCTTAAATCGTTGACATAGTCTCCTTTGGTTTCTATAAACCTGGCCACTTCATGGACTCTCGTTTCAACGTACCTATTGTTCTTTTGTTTCAGATACGCTTTAATTTCATCGTTCATCTGCCAGATGTCACCCTCTATCTTCTTTATTTTGGAAATTTTACGCATCCCTCTAAATGTTATTTTTAATTGAATAGGTAATTCTGAGAATTTATTCCTAGCTATGAAATAGGGATGGTTTATTGCTTCTTCTTTAGGTGGTACCCAACCTGATGGGTAATTGTCTTTGGGGGTAACTTTTGGTAAAGTGGCCAAGGGCATTAATCTTTCGACGTATTTCCATTCTTCAGGCTTCTTGACTATTTCGTAGTCATATTGCTCTTTGATTTTTCTTACGAACGGAGAATGAGCATAATTCGAGTAATTCTTCGACCCCAGCACCTTAAACAATAACAATAAACATTATTAGTATTCATTCAATTATGTTGATTTCTTCGTCTTGATCTACAAAAAAAAATATTATTTAAAATGAACACAACCTTATACACAATTTAAAAAGAAGACTTTTATCAAATCTTTGTATGTCTAAAATAATAATGCTTAATTAAAAGTAATTAATCAATGTCACTCTGAAATATAAGAACGACAAAAAAATATCGCTCTGAAAGAAACTTGCGCGGAAGGGTGTACAACCATAGTACTGTCACATGTCGCGGTCAAAGCAGCATTACAACACGACGCGAGTGAAAATATATAAAAATAATTACCGATTGTGATCCCGGAGCAAGTTTTATACCCAAATCAGTTGCGTTGTTCAAGATTTGTCCAGTTTTTCCAGCAAAAAGTCGCGCAAACGCGCACGGTGATCGCAGCACGGTCGCCATTTTGAATAGCGAATAGAGCGAATTGCTACAAGAGCAATAAGAACTATATTATTCGTTTCGAAGGAAACATTATGGCGGACGCCTGCAGACATTCGTGCTTTTCAAAAATCGTTTTCTAAGTTTAATCGCGTGTTTATATTGAACTTTTTCGCATATTATGGTGCATTGTGTATCTAAATAACTGTTTATTGTGGTTTTTGGAGATTCCTTCGGATAAATTGTGAGTATTTTGTGAGGACATTGCAGAGGTGCGCCACGGCTGGGGAAATGATTCGGTGCTTTCGTTCGCTCGACGCATACGCAATCGGTCAGCTGTAGGTGGCGTTTGTGTCACCGCGGACTCACACCACCAAAACACTGAGTTTTTCATGAGTTTTCCGCCGCGATTTTCTGTGCAACCAGACAAGTAAACAATTATTTCGATTATTGTTTACATCGGCTGTATGTTTGTGCCGCGGTATATGCATAATATACATGAATAATTGTTGAAATATTATGTCAAATTATTGCGCGAACATGTTGATTGCCGCGCGCTCGCTTTTGTTTACGATGGTTTGTAGACATAGTTTATATGTGAATTAGGCCAAAATATGTGATAATTGAGTACCAATTAGCTTAATTTATTGTTTAAACTTTAAACCTATGCGGAAATTTTACATGCTGTACTTATATTTAAAGAGTTATGTGTAAATACTTTTTGACAAGACCTTTTTTCTATCATGATAGTTTTAAAGTTGTTTTAATAATGTATAATGTATATTTGTCACATTTCAGGTCCAGATGGCAAGCCACGGAGGCGTATTATGGCTCAGAGTCGTTCTAGCGCCAAAGTCAAGGAGTTATTGAGACAGAAACCGGCCACTTTTGCGAGTACGGACGATAGCAGTTGTGATTTTTATCCAGAAGACAATTTAGAGTACACAAACACACAATATCCAGACAGTGATAGCCAATCACCTGAAGACAGAAAGCAGAAACAACAATATAAGCCTCGGAGTACCTTGTTGATCACTCTCAGGTCGACCAATAGAAACAAGGACACTCAGTCTTTACCTGATGTCGGAGGAACGGGAATATCTCCCACCACACATTCCAACATGAAAACTAAACAAGCTAAAGAGGAGCAAGATAAAAGTATCGATGAGGAAACAATAATAGAACCTAAGACACGGGCCCGCAAGAAGGCTTCAGACATTGCCGATGATGACAAAACTAAACCTAGCCAAGAAGAGCCTAAAACTTCTAAAGATGTTAGAAGAATTGTAAGCAAGGCAAAAACAATAGTTAAGAAGCGGCCACTTGGCATCAGGAAAACATTGAGAAGTAAGAAAGTTGCTGCCACCAAGGAGAAGATTAAGAATGTTATAAAGCATACTGTAACTCGTGGTAGGAAAGCAGCTCTCAAGCCTGAACCTGATAATTCTCAAGAAAAAGAAACCGTCCCACTGATACCAGCCTCTGAAATCAAAAAGGAGCCTCTAGACGACACACCCAACTCTAGATCTTCTAGCCCAAAGACTGCGGGCAGAAGGCAGAGACTAAGTTCTGATTTAGTCATGATGAAAACAATGCTCGGCGATTCAACAAGCAGTTTGGTGCTTGGACCTCGTACCAGCCCATACTCAATGCGCTCTGAAAGGAGCAATAGCCCCTCAATGTTTGAGGGCAAGAATCTTCGAAGTGGTAAACCCAGGAAGGTAAAAAATAACTTATTAAATGAGGTTGTTATGAAAGAACAGAAGAAAAGAAGAAGACTGTTATCAGATTCAAAGACATCAGATATAACTGACACTGGGGATGAATGTAAAAAGCTAAAGAGAGGGCGCTCCTGTTCCCGTGATGGCAGTGAGATCTCAAAATGTTCAGATAACACAGAATCTGACATGAGCCTGAGTGAACCGCTTGAGGATGGCAAGGAGCTCAATAAAAAACTAGATAAAAGTAAGACTGACCTAGATGTAGATATTGAAAATAATGTACAGATCTCGAGTAATGAAAAAGTGCCTTCTGTTAATGATGACAAACACAATGATCCCAAAGTTGATGCAGAAACAAGCTGCATTGTTAATGAGAGAAATAAAAAGAAGTTGAGCTTAAAAAGAAGTACTTCTTTAGACTCAGACAACAATAATAGTAATAGGATAAAGTTAGACAATTTAAATTCATCAGAAATAGAAAGCAAACTATTGATGAAGACTGAAAATGATACGCTTTTGGAAGCCCGTAGTAGTATACTGAGTAGTATGTCAAAGACATTTAATACAAAGGAGATTACAAAGAATATTAAGAAGGCTAGAAGAGGCAGGAGAGCAGCAGCTGCTTCACGACCAGACCCCAACAAAGTCTGTATGACTGACACTGTCACTACAAACTCTACTGAGGATAAACAGGAAACTATTGAGTCTCTCTCAAAGGAAATAGATGACTTGATTAATAACTTAGATGAAAATATAGACCAGGACCATGAGATGGCTGCCGAGGCTAACACTATAGAAAATACCCCAGAACCCACACAGACTAAACAAGCTTCCAAATTCTATGGTGTAGCTAAACCTCTCAGCAATGCTGATGATAATATCATCACCACTCAGACCCCTGAAACTCCTGTGAAAAACATTGACCAAACTATTTCAATAACAAATGAAAACACTCCATCAAAAATAGATGACAGTGAATCAATTAGATTGCATTATGAAGAGGACACAGAGGAAAAAGTAGCAGAACCTTCCAAACTCGAAATAACATACAATTGTACTTCTGTTGCTAGTATTGATAAACTTATGGACAGATTAAAGGAGTTTGAAGAGTTTGACAAAAGAAGGCAGAGATTAGAATCTGAATCTAAGGATACGAAAACAATGATGGTCACCAGTGATGTGGTATTGATACCTAAATCTGGAGCTGAAATCAAACCATTAAAAGACATACAGTCAGTCAGGTCCCCTGAAAGGCCATTAGAAAAGGAGAATGTTTTAAGTTGTTTTGAAAATAACTCTGCTATATCTATAGTAAAAAGAGATCAAGTCAGAAAATCAATTGATGTTGACCTTCCTAATTCCGTCACGTTGATTAAAAGGAACAGTTTCAGTTCAAGAAAGGAATCGATAAGTTCAAATCATTCCAGAGAGTCTGATGCTATCAGTATATTCGAGAAGTCTCTAGGCAAGGATGTAACTTTGACTGAAATCAGAAAATCGGTAGACAAGTCAGCGCCGATGCAACAGGTAGATTTGCATCAGTTTGCCACACTACACCCAAACAACCCTGGACAGAACATAGTACCTGGTGTGGTGTTGGATTCAAACGAGATCTCCATCACGCCTCGCGTCATGACGGATAAGTCGAATCTGAATGACGTGAAGACAATCGCTAAGCGAAAGTCTCGGGAATCGATGTCGAGAAAATCGTCCGAATCGACCAATGAGGAAGATAAGTTGGCCACTATTGAGAAAATTAAGTCTCCGACACATCCTAACTTGTCGCCGGCCGTATCAATCTCGGCGACCCCAGTAGCCATCAAATCTCCTGAATCCACACCGATGGAAACTGAAGCTTTGCCCCCACCGCTAGAAAACATCAAACCTCTACCTCAAGATGCGTCCCTGACTTCAGAGGTCTCGAAGATTAATAGCATCAAACCCATAGAGGCAGAAATAACGCCCGACCCGCCGAATACCGAGAAGGTTAAAACAGACGCTGAAGTACCTGTAGAAAAAACGGTACAGAAAACTGAAGAAAAAGTTGAAGATGCTCCAGCGCCAGACGTTCCGATGGAAGAGAAAAAAGAGGCGCCAGTTGAGACTGAAGTCAAAGTTAAAGGGCCGAAGTCGAAATCAGCGCGCAACTCAACTGAGACGCAAGCTGGGACGAGCAACGCTACGGCCGAGGTTGCCGACAAGAAGAAACGTAAAGACTTAGTCAGGAAGAGTAGCACGACATCTCAAAAGGATATAGCTGATGAAAAGACTGAAAATAATGACAAGCCTAACTGCGTGGAGCCAATGGCTGTGAACACTAGTGAATTAGAGAAAGGTAAAGAACAAGCGAAAAATTGCGTCGTAGAAGAAAAGACGGCTGCAGTAGATGCAGACACGAAGCGCTCCAAGAGTCCCAAGACCGCCAAAGCTGAGAACCAAGCTGGTCCCAGCAATGTGTTTAATGAAACACCAGAAAATAAGAAACACAAGGAATACGTGCTCAGAACTCTTGGTTTGCTCACACACAAGGCAGCCAAAGAAGCGAAAATTGAGAAGTTGAAAGAAAAGGAAAGAATTTACGGGGGTATGTCGAACAAGAGCAAGGCTGCCAAAGCCGGGTTTGGGGACTACACGGGGACTTTGAAGACTGTGATTAAGCTGAACCGAGGGGCTGGAGACAAGAAGAAGCAGAGGACCTCGTTGAAGATGACGTTCCAGAAGAGCAAGTACCGGTCGGGCAAGCCCACGCCCGATGTGGGCGACGCGGCCAACGAGGACGACTCCTACTACACCATTGAACGACGCGAGGTCAGTTCGTGTTTATATTACAGTACTTTTTTTTATAACTAGAATTTTTCTTATTTTAGTAATGTAGGCTGTAATAAGTACTTAAAATTGCATGATAAAAATAGAAAATAATTTAGACTTTTAGACACTCGAAAATTCCAGACTGTGTTGCCACTGAAAATTACCTAATGATGACACTCAATAACATTCGAATCGGGAATCGAACCCAAGATATTTCGATCGCAAACCACACACTCGGTCCCCGGGATGAACGAGGCACTTGGTTTATTCACATAATTGTTTATTGAAATGTCTTTCTATTTTTTCTGTGTCTAGACAAAGTAACATGAAAATGATTTTTCTATATATTATTTGTACATTTTTAAATTTACTTTAAACGTTTTCCCTTCAGAATGAAACTATATTTATGTACTACATATTAATGATACTATATACTAAGTTCTGCGATATGCAATATGGGTATAAATGAGTTGTTTCTTTGTCTACAGGGCGTCGCAGGCGCAGCAACAGACGGTGGGCACAGAAAGTCACATTACAGTAATCGTCTTAACAACCATGGTGTGTGGACACTTTAACTCATCGCGAATTCACACCGAGTGCAAACATACACAAAACTATATATTTTTATTGATATTCACAATTTTTCAGTAATGATACAATACAAAAAATATATGTAGCACGTAAAAACGATGTAGGATGAATAATATTAATTATCAAGATATTAGTCATTATATCTATTAATAGAAAAACAATGGTCAATTTAACACTAAAAATTTAATATTAAATGGGTGCTTCTGAATAAAAAGTATGCCAGGTACCCAAAACCAGTCATAATTGAGTGTCTTAGACGAGCTTTTAAATTTTAATAGTTATCTGGTGGATATCCTCAAATACATTGTATCCTTCAGGATACCTACCACCACAGTAAGGTTATGATACAAGTTTGAACATGTTATATTTTTAAAAACTGTTTATACCACGCAGTCGTGGTAGCATAAATCCCCATTAGAGTCGCAGTTGCTAATAAAAATAATTTTGTAAAACAAAATGACCATTTATACATCATTATGTTTGCACTCGGTTACAATAGGAAAGTCGGATTTTTGAAGAAGGTCCAAAAGTTGTTTTTAAGCATAAATAATGCAGTAATTAATTTATAATTGTCACAATATAATTTCTCAAAATCCGACGCCTGTGGCACTTCATGTTTCTCCCATAAAAAAATAAGAAAAAGGACGAAATGTGATGTGCAACACTTGATACTAATAGAATATCGATTACATTATTAACTGGTTAAGGGATCCACCACAGATGTTTGCGTAGAGGGAAATTGACATCATATTAAATATTAAAATTGGCGATGAAATAGATTTTTCAAATTTGGTAAAAACATCTTTTAGTCTATATTCCAAAGTCCTATCTTTGGTAATTTAAAGAAAATGGATTAAGGAGTTAGGAATGATTCAGAGATTAAGTTACATTAGCATTTTATTAATATCTATTATAACTTCAAAATAATTATTCAGTGCTAATTTATATCTAAATTAATAGTAATATTTTAAAAAAAACTCATTTTATGTTCTTTGAGTCTTGATTGCATACTGACAAAAAGATTGCAAATTTTCGGTAACCTCTTCATATTATTTGCATGTAATTGAAAGCCAAATACAATAAAAATCTATTTCGTTGTGACAAGATTTGTCTTGAAAATCACTATAGAACAGTTTTTTTTCTATTTTATATAATTTTAGTGAATGATGTGAGTTGCCCTCTACGATGAGTCATGATTATCATGATTATTATTATCGTGTCGTCAGTGTGTTATGTCAATTCTGAAGATAGTTTTAATACTTGTTAATTAATGATATACCTAAATTACTAGTTAATCATAAAGTCTAAATGTCCTAAATAAGTTTCGCTAAGTACTTCAAGCTAGTGGATAAATGCTACAAAGATTTCTCGCCAGATCGAGACTATACAATAAGTTCTCGTTAATCTGACTAGTTCTAGTACCTTTTTTAATACCTACTTGTTTTATACCACTACTTTTTGCTTCGTAACTCACTAAATTATCATATTTTGTCGTTTAAATAAATTAAAAAAGATCAAAAAACAACTTCATGCTCAGTAAGGAAATTAAACTATTTTCAGAATTGATTTCTGTACAGAACTGGTGATGGATTTCAAAGTGTTTTATGTTTAAAGCTTTCATTGTCTATGACTCATAGACAATTAATAGCATGGTGGCGCATGCAATCATTTTGCAATGGACAGTTTGATTTAGAAATGCTGACCATTTCAAAGTGATTTCAACTTACAAAATAATCTTAACACTCGAAGAACTGATAGTAATATATATATATTATAAAAATACATATTTTCTCCATGGGTATTCTGGGATAGTGGTAATTAGACACAAGCCCACTTGTCGACGATAATTTCTCCAAAACCATTCATTTTTACATCTACAATCAAAATTTTTAATATGAAGCACTTTAATCATTCAAAAAAAAATATTTATATGCGTCATCAGCGTTGAACTACGAGGTAGGTTTAGGAAAATACAGTCTTAGTTACTCAGTGATAGTGTCACTTTAAATTAGCTCGTTTGTAGTTTATAGATACATCTATAATCTACGCTGCATAGGAACCCTATCCACGTAAACAGTAGATCGCTGTATACATTCATAGAATGCACTTAACAATTTTTTTACTGAAACGGCAAAGACTGACTGATGGTAATTGGTAAGTATGGTGTTATAAGAATAGGCGATAAATTATGACGTAGCTAAAGATATTGATGTGTATCTACTTCAATTTAGAGGATATACATATAGTTGCGATATATGTCGTCAATCGAGACAAGCCCGCCTTTTTTTACACGGGGAAATCCCTTTAAGGGTCGTCCCGAGCCTAGGGCTCGGATGTATGTATATTGGACTCACCGCTCCAATATTTAAATATTAGTTCGCTAACTGTCAAATACTGGAACCTTCCACGGACAAAAAGTTCGTGATATACTGTCTGCTTGAAATCAAGCCTGGCTTCCCAATCGCTTTTGGGTTGCACGTTACGCAATACATATGTATGTATATTCAGGATCTAATATCGATCTAGATTTTCAATTTAATATGTTATCTTCCATCCCCAATAGACGCAGAAGCGGTCCCCGAGCCGGCCGAACCGAAGGAGGCCGGCAACCTGGTGATACCGGAGAAGGCGTCTTCGTTCAGCATCCACCCGGGCCGGCTGTGCATGGACCAGTGCTTCTACTGCGGCGGGAAGTTCGGTCTCTTCGACACTCCGTGCCACATCGCGCAGATCAAGAGCTCCGAGCGACAGAAGAAGATTCTCGACAGTGAGTCTATTGTGCATGTTACTCGAAGGTAGCACAAATTTTTATAGTTCTAGTTCAAAAGCTGAGAGTTTTCTAATGTTTGCCCATTGCATTTTCATCATTGCCTTGCCCTGCTCCCAATTTTATTTGTGGTCGGCGCAGTATGTGTTATCCTACCAAACATCCCTATCAGCCGTCATGTCTTCATTCTACCCTTTTTCTTTAATATCTCATTCAGTCACACACTCCATCCATCCAGTTTCATCCAGAGAGTTTTCTAATGATAAACTAATAAAAATAAAAAATAAATTTTCAAAAGTGTATCTTTCAAAGTACACACGACTAGTGCAAAGGAAAGATAAAGGAGGCACATGTTTTTAAGTCGAAATGGGCTTCATATGTTATGCTGCATGAATAACTTTAATTAGTGACTAAATTTGTTTTCTTTACATGGCATATTATTATTCATATGTCAGTATATACTCGTGACATGACAACAGCATTCTCATTGTTAGCGATAGCGTAATCTTTCTCCTAAATAGAAACTTATCAATATAATGTGATCCCAAATGGTCTAGTTTTAGTCAAAATTTATTCAACTCCATATTTTAACTGTTTAAGTAATTAAACCATATTATACCACGCAACCATTTTATATTGGTACAAATATTGATGCCACAAAACCAGTGTCATAGAGTTGGGCATTGTCTGCAGACGAGGAGAAGCTGACCATAGACAGTTGTCTATGCGACGCGTGCTACCGGCACGTGGACCGGCGCGCCAACTGTCCGTCGTACCGCAAGCGCCCGCCCGGCCGCCAGCCCGACGCGCCCGCGCTGCCCTCGCCCAACAACATGTGAGTCTGCGTCAGAGGTTTCCAAGCTCTTTTGTTGCATACACCACTTTCAAAATGTTGATGGACCCGGTGGACCCCCTGCAGCTACATTACTACTAACTTCCAAATCTCCAAAAACAAGACGCGTTGTACTGATTTTGGAATAAGTAAGTTTTCACAAGAAACATTCTCTGAGCTTCTTTTTTTTTAATAATATTTTAATTATCTGCCTATATTGTTAGAATTCAACCCAATATTTTAGTTCGAAACCATATTAATTTTCATGGAACCCCGCTTACGATTGTGGACCCCCATTTTTTGTCACGCCCAACGTAGGGGGTCGAGTTTATCGTGGACCCCTGGGAATTACTGGTCCTCCTCTAATTCACCTTCTATAAAGAACCTACAGATCACAAACTATCACCTTTCGATCTATTTATATGAGGTGTATTGAATATAAGGGCTCGTTATATGTGTCAAAGAAGTACAGTGAACATTTCGACAAAGGTGGAATCAAAAAAACACCATACCACTCATGAATGTGAAGTAAAGATTAAGGCGAGTTTGATTAATAATAAAAAAATGAATTGCAGCATATTTAATGAATATGCTGTACCAATGTAATTTAGATATTTTAGACTAATCAATGAATGTAAAGAAAAGTTAAACATAATTGACAAATTGACAATATATTTGTCAATAGATGTAGTCTAAAGATCACAATATTTCCCCCCTCCCCCCAGGCCCAGTGAGAAGCCGGTGAGTCCCCCGCTGGAGGAGGAGAGCGAGGAGGAGGCCGGAGCTCCGGGCGCGGCGTCGGGGCGCGTGGCCACGTGCCACACCGAGGGCTGCATCACGCCCGCGGACTACTCCATACGCAGGAAGTGGCTCATCAAGATGAGGAACAGCGTCAACAAGGTGGTGAGTACACCATACAGCTCTATACCAACTGTATCAAACTGTCAGAGGTGTTTTAGAGTTAAGTTTCTTGTTGGAAAAATTATTCCCAACCAACCTCATGAAGAAGGTATTTTACTCTTGAAAAATGTAAAATTTAATAATGTAGGTAATAGTTTAGGAGAAAATCTGTCACAAAATTAAATCGGTTTATAAGTTTTTGAGTTTATTCGTAACAGACATACAAAGAAACGAAACTTTCTTTTTATTAATAATATTATAGATCATAAAACTCTTTTAAATAAAGAATGGGGCAAAAATAAGAAAACCCGATAAGTATTCATTGAAGAATAACAGGTTCCAAATTTAAATTTAAATTATTGTTATTTTTTTTTATTGTCACAATATTTATGGCCAGAGTTTTCTATATTAATTGGTGATCGATTTCACATTTATGGATTTTGAATACGCTTAAACGATTCTTTTTTTATTTTCTGATGCAAAGAATATACGTTAAAGTAATAGCAAATATATGTTTTTACTTTTGTGTCTGGTGGGTGTTAGGGCTGAAATCCGCTCAACTACTTTTCAAAAACCTTTTCGTCTCTTTGATTATTTAAACTGTCCCAACAAACTAACATTACCGCACTTGATGTTGAGACCAATGCGATCCAAATAGACTGTTGATTGTGAAAAAACGACCACAATTAAGCTGGCCTAACGCTTACTGGACACACAGGCTGATTCCGGAACTGATGTCTCGTGAGTTTTACGCGACACATACAGTGGTCGCCACGGTGGATAATGTCCTACAGCTGGAACTAGTAAGATTGTTGTGTGCAGTTGAAGCTGAAGTGCGACTACCCGGGGCTGCACACGATCCCGCTGTGTGGCGCGCACCACCGCGCGCTGGCGCCGCTCATGGCGTGCGCGCTCTGCACGCGCCGCCTCACCAAGCACCACAACCTGCACTGCATCAACCACGTGCGTACCCACACACCTATACACCACACATACATTAGCGGCCATCCATTAATTACGTCACACGAAATTCATCATTATTTTGACCCCTCCCCTGTCCTTTTCGCAGCTGGTCACATTTGTAAGACTAAGCCCTTCCCTCCCTAGTGTGACGTCACATATTTTAAAAGTCGAAAAGTCGAGAGTAGCTCTTGTTTTTTTTAGTGACGTCACGATATTAAGGTCGCCTCCCACCCCCTTATCACACAATGTCACACTCCGTCGACCCCTCTCCCTTCCCCTTAACGTGTGACGTTATGAATGACCTTTTTTAACAACATAACAATCAGTGGCAATGCTTCCATAAAAGTCCAAAAGCGTTACACGTTAATTGTGTAATATCTAGTTTATTATTGTTTATTGTGGGGTCAGGATATTCTCGTTTATATGTAAAATTGCTTTTGTTAGATAAAGATTTAAAGCTTAAAGACTATTATTGGGAATTTTGTAAGGCAAGCTGGGCCTTTGGGCTTCTATGGAAGTACCGCCAATTAGTACAATTGAAAAACAAACTTTGACTGCCTCGTGGTCTCATGGTCATCTCGGGCAAAGTGTTATTGGGTTTTACCATTGATATATAATTGTCAGTAACAGCACGAAGTCTGATAATATGCTCGAAAAACTGAAATAGCCTCGCCCTCCATTACGTGAGACTGGTAGATACCTGGCGAAATGTGGGTGTTCTGCACCTCTGCCTACCCCTTGGGGGAATACAGGCGTGAGGTTGTGTATGTATGTCTGACACAACGTAACGCTGGCGTGCACACGGCAGGGCTACTCGGACCTGAACCCGCTGCTGTCTCGCGAGGGCGTGCCGGTGCAGTTCCTGGACCGCGTGGTTCTGTGCAAGGGGTGCCGCTACTACTGCACGCTGCTGCAGCGCCCCGGACACAACGATATCTACGCCAGGGCCTACCGGAAAAAGTCAGTGCTCATTGCCTTCTACACAATCACTGAACAAAACAATATTTTGTGTAGTCATGAATATAGAGCATTTAAATTATCCATAAACATCATCATAGGCAATTATGCTATAGTTTTATTTTTTACTGCATTTAAAGTCTTCAATGAACACTAGTTCCAAAATAAAATTCAGTAAACAAAAAAACTTTAATTCAATTTATTTTTCTTTCGTTAATTAAGCAATTTTTATGGTGTAATAACTTCTTGGAGGATATATTTTTTAAACAAATAAGAATATGTTAAGTTTGTAATTCAGGGTAGCACAACAATGTTGGAAACTGGTTGCTTTCAGATTACTGCAAATTTACAACATCGACGTGCCGCCGGAACCATACAACGAGGGTGAGGACATGGCGATACCAGACGATCCCAACAACCTAAATAAATCAAAGAAGAAGCAACGGACCAAGTCCAAGCAGAGGAAGTCCACTGAGCCCGAACAAAGCAGCGAGTCCTCTGAGAAGACCAATGAAAGCACACCTGAAAAAGACAAACTAAACGATGAACAAGAAGCTAAAGATTCAATGCTCAGAGAAGAAGAGGATATAGAAAGCCTCATATCATCAAACAAAATTCTTGTGCCAGGTGCAGTGAAGTCGAGCGATTCCACAATGCAAAGCGATGGCTCAGAAGGAGACAATGCATGCGAATATGACACACCATTTGTACACCTAGACAAACAAACAGAGTTGCAATATCTACTGCAGAAGCAAAACAATCCCGCACAGTTCCTACAGAATCCACCAAACCTAACCCAGAAACAGAGGAATATTATGAAGATACAGAATATCCCAGGCATACAGAAACCAGGTCAGCAACACAGGGTTAACGAGAAGAATGCCAAGAGGATACACAAGATAGGACAAATGGTTACGCAGAAAGACAGACCTCGCAAAGACGACGATGATGAGAAATCGCGCGATGGCATCCCTATTCTCAAGAACATCAGCTTGAATGATGAATGCACTATAGAGACAATACCTAACAGACGCCCTGCAGACATAAACACACTCAAGAACAAGTGGCAAATGTCAGAAAGCTTCACACAAGTCAAGAAGAATCTTAGCGAGTTGTCCAAAAAGCTAACCATAGAGAAAGACACAAAGAAACCCTCCGAAGCGAAGTATTCAAATCCAGTGAGGCGGTTAGAGACGAACCCGTCGATATCGGTGCGCGAACTGTTCCCAGGAGAGGAAGAAATGAGTTTGCAGTGTAATATTGAATTCAACAATGTCAAAGGTGTGACTCCAGAAGGATGGGAGAAATGTAACACAATGATCCAATATGACGTGGAGACCAAGAAGCTATGGACGGAGTTGCAAAGACCTTATGGCAACCAATCGAGTTTCCTAAGGCATCTGATTCTGCTAGAAAAGTATTTCAGGAGTGGTGACTTGGTGTTATCCCACAATGCCTCCCCCCATGCGGCCAATTACAGCGATTCTGTGCAGAGCAGGCTCCGAGCGTACGACAATGTCGTGAACGACGCCCCGAGACGCAACGAGCCAGCCATAAGCCTCATAGAATTCCGCAAGAAACCCTCCATGAACGGCAAGAGTTTGCTCAAATCCAATCAAAATGAACCGGAGAAGGACACAAAGAAGTTTATGCCACCTCCACCAATATTACCCAAACCCAAACCTGGTAAAGAGAAGGCTAAATCTAAGCCACTACCTCCGGAGCTAATTGCAATCAATACCCCAAATGCTCAGGGTAGGAAGGCTATACAAAATGTCCTGCACAATATTCAGCAGCTGGTGAAAGGAGTGTCCGCATCAGATCCTACTGAAGTAGCGGCGGCTCCTTTGCCCCAAACCAAGTTTGAGCCTCAAAAGGAAAAGAAGGAAGTGCCTAAAACAGACACCCCTAAAAAGCTGAAGGCTACAAGTAAACCGTGGAGGCCTACATTGATGCCTATAACACAGGTTGGTAATTATATTTTGAATTAGGTTTGTGTCACAAGTTTAACCCAAATTTATTAAAATAAACTTTTTTTTGTTCCATTGATAATTCAATATGGTTTTACTTTTAAAATGGAAATAGACACCCATAAAGCTCCATAAAAGTTTATTGAGTATTAAATAATGCCACATTTAATAAATTCAATTATTTGAAAATGCCTAAAGCAATATCAAGCACAAAGCTCAGTATTGATTAGGGTAACTATTTGTTTCGGATGCCTTTTCCCTTATTTATGAGCCTAAAAGTGGATGTAAATTGTTTTTCAGGAAAACTTAGCGAAAATCGCCCGAGAACCGACCCAAGTAGCGGTCGATGGGCGCGCTCTACCGAGCCTCGTGCAAGTCATGTCCTCCGGCAAACGGTTCCATATCACCCTCCAAGATTACAACAAGATGTGCATCATGAGGAGGGAGAAATTGCAACAGTTGCGCGACGGAGACAAGAAGAGGAATTCCACTGAAGAGACCACTGTGGTCACAGAGATACAACCCTCAGCGATGCTTGGCAACGGAGGCACCGTCGTCCAAAACATCACCCCAGAGGAGAAAACACAAGAGAAGAAAGATATTCCTGAATTAGGACAGATCGGCAACGCGGCGACGATATTAAAAAACGTCGGCTTGAAGAATATTACCATAGCCCCGATCCCACCTAAAACCGCAACGATCACGTCTATGACCCTGGCGTCGCCGATAGTGTCCTCGCCGTCCTTGCTGGTGACCTCGACGCCCATCAAGATCCCACAGCTGGGCTCAGCGGTGTCCATCACCAGCGAGACGATCCTCACGCCCAACATGCCGATGGCCGCGCAGATGATCATGCCGAAGATCCCGAAGTCGCTGACGGTGATTCCGCAGACCATAGTGGGCGGGACGGTGACCACGGCGGCGTCCAGCCTGGCGACCAACATGGCGACCAGCATGGCCGGCGCCGCCAGCGACTCGCGTCCATAACGAAACCTGATCTTGGTGGTGGTATAGCGTCGGCCCCCGGCGGCGGCGCCGCCCCCCACGTGACCGCCACGGCATGCTCAGTGTCAGTGGCGACGGACTGCAAGTGTACATTGTGCAGACGCATTATAGTGAGAAGTGAGCCTTAGTAACAGTACGCATGTGTATATACTAGTGATAGTGAAGGACGAGCTGTGAATATGGTGATGAGCGTTCAGGTTAAATATATTACTCTTAATTATTAGGTTTTTATTTTATTCTCATTATTTTTGTTTATGCAAATGATATGATGGCTTCGATGTAGCTTTGTACCGAGATCCCTTTTACAGTGTTCATTTTAAACTAGCTGTCTATAAGGTATTGGGTCCAATAATGGAGCTTAACGATAAAGTCTAGGTAATTTCAAAATAACAGATGTGTATTGCAGTATTTTGGATAAGCTCTGAAAAATAATACAATAAGCTCCATTTCTTATTTTGTTTCAGAACAAGACAGTTTAAGACATTTTGGAAACCTTGTTCATTTGTATTTAAAATTACATTTTAGGGTAAATAAAATATATTTTAGTAATATAATCTTCCCAATAGATTTTTGACCACACACAATCAATTTGTATAAATTTCATAACTATGAAAATGTGGAGTGAAAAAACATAGATATATCTTAGAGTTCCTTTATTGTCAATAAGTTAATATGTTAAAAGGATAGTGAGTCCCCAAAATTGATTGCAGTTATACTTTGAAAATTTATTCAAGTTATTCTTCCAAAGTAATTCTTTAATAAGTAAGTTACAATATGAATAGGTATTGCTTACTTGTCCTAGGTGTCCTAAGCCCTGTTTACATAGGAAATGTATGTATGTCCCTTGTCTAGTAAAAAATATTTTTAATTTAGTGACATAGTAAATATATACTAGAGTAAGAGCTAACTGCCCCCATTTTCATCCCCGCCAATGATTTTGGTTTGTTCACATTGGTATCAAAATTCTCTAGTCAGGCTCGATTGTGCATTTATAATTTATTTTTCAATCCAAAAAGACGCTTCGCCTCATATCATTTGTATGAAATGTAACCGTTTTACTGTAATATATAGGGTAATATTAATTAGTTAATAATTGAAGATATCACTCGATCATATTTTTCCATGGTTATTATATTTAAGGAACATAAATCCATCAATATTGCACTAAAAACTAGATAAATTATTTTTACAGCTTATAGAGAAGAATAAAAGTAATTTAATTCATAATTTAATGTAAATGTTTGCAATCGATATTAGATTAAATCGATTCGATTGAAACCAAGTTTATCGATTGAATAATTATATATCGATTGCAAATTGATACCATAAACCGGCGTAGTTAAATGTGAGAACTTGTAAAATTAGGCACAAAAGTGTATAAAATATATTTTGATTTGTGATTATGTTTGACTTAGCGAATCATACTCAATGTCGCGATATTGTTGATACAGGAGATATAAGCATATTTTTTCTGTTGAAAATTTTACTACACTGACCGTGTATATAGTTGAATATATTGTGTATTTAACACAACTGTATGTCCGCTTGGAACAAATTTTAAGCAGAAAACAATAAACATGAAATATTTAAAAGTAATGGTGATTTTTGTGCCTGACAGATGATATAACTTGTGACCTGACCGGAGACTATAAAAATGGGGTCTGTGGTGACGCGATATAAATCAGATTATCCAAGTTAATACTATGCAAAATCCAGTTGGAAAGGGACACTTTCAATACGTCAAAACAAAAAAATGCTCAAAATTGGACTTATTATGAAGACCATTTTTGGGTCAGCTGTTTTAGCGGTAATAAGTGTTCCATTGTGTTCTATGACGTCAAATTACTCTAAAACTGAAGGATATGAGGACAGTTAAGCAAAACTTGATAAGCAATTCTATATTGACGTCACTCAGCTCCATTAAGTTAGAGTCCAATACGATATTTTTGCTCCGAGAGGGGATATATTTTTATAGACTCTGGACCAGGCTTAATAACATTGTAAATAATTCACTATAGCGCTAAAATAAAGAGAAATTCTGACGATTTTTATATATCTCTTGACGCCTCACGGTTGAAAATTTGTCCGTCCGCTTATTCACTTTGACGTTTGGTTAATGTAATAATGGACATTAGTCATCATGTTGCTCTATATTGACGTTGATGCCTCAAATATTTGAACTTAACATTAAATTCTCTATATTCTACTTCCACACTGCCATATATTGTTCTTTCCTTACTAAAACGGGTCGCAAATACGATTATTTAAAGCATTTATGATCTCTTCCTTGCAATAAATTACTTCTTCCATTTTTAGGTAGGTACGTATCTATCCATTTCTAACTTGTAATAAATTAATTTAGAGGAACGTTTTTTTTTTATAAATTGCAAGTTTACGTTTCTTCTTAAAAGTTAATATTGTAAAAAATGGTGCACATTTTATTAAAATTCAAACGCTTAATACATAAAATTGTACCCTGAGTTATGGCTATATGACGAAATATGCTGTTTGTATTCCAAAACTTTGGGAATACAAACTAGTTATGGTATTTTATCACTTAAAGTTTTAGCACAATTATATGAAGTTCCTTCAATAAATGTAATTATATAAATATGCAGTTATGCAGTGAAACTTCCCATACATTCTTTAGCTGCGTTTTTCCCCATCAGGTTTCTTTACGCCAACTTCGCTACAAATTATTGACTTTGGATTCGTGGCGAAACCGAGTATTGATGTAAAAATGGCGGCAATAGTACTAAAATAAACCATGAGCATAAATTAATCTAGTGTCTTCCCTTTCAATACATTTTCTTTGTTGATCTGAAACTGACTCGTTTGCAATTTTGGTAGATGTCATGCACGTTTTATACTACACGAAATAGGTAAATTTATAAAAATTAAGATAGAAAAGCAATAAAAATGGCGTCCTTAAACCCTATATTGTTATTCCGCCATGTTTGTTAAAGGTTAATGTCCAACGTCAAAGTGGATAAACAGACGGACGTATTGTGTTAAAAAATATTATATAATCTATATTGTTGAAGAATTAGTATTTTATTTTTGTCCAATGATTACAGAGAAAGTTAACGGTTAGTAAATGTACAGTAAACTGCGGATTTGTTAATGCGATGCGTACTGGTTATTGTTGATATTTGAAACGCCTTGAGCGTTTTGGTGATTGTATAAGAGGAAAAAAACGAAATTTCCCTTTCTGGTTTAATTCAATTTTTACAACAAAGATATATGCAATATGTTGTAGAAACACTCAAAAATGCCTTATTCAACAAAATTCTAGGAATTCGCGTATTTAAGCTCTTTTAGCACATTTTATCAGCTAAATAAATCTGTTATGAAAATAACGATTTTTAATAGCGTGAAATATTGAGCTCAGAATTGATTAGGAATACCCTGACTCCACTTAATAAAGGTACCATAGCATGGACATGTTTCAGCATAAATATATCTGTAAATGTCCTATAAATCGTACGGCCTACTGTTATTTTAATCGAGAATGAATTGTTAAATAAATATTCATTCAATAGATTGTGTTATGGAGAAGTCAATTATAAACTTTCAACTTCGATATATATTTTCAATTCAGTGAAGGATGTTTTAAAGCATTCAGCCAATATTAAAAAAATTGTTAGAAACGGCATCGCGTTAACAAATCACATTCAATGTTATAATAAATTGCTAGTGTTTTAGTGTTTGGAAAGGTTCATGAAAGGAGAGCATTGTTTCATCATATATTTTTTTCAAATGTTTGGTGTGAAGCCGAATGGTCCCGCGTACGAACAAATAGGCTGCAAATAGCCCGAAAGTTTAGTTTATCTCCAAAGATAGCGTGGTAGTATACAATATTATTATTATTTAGTTTTTACGTTGGGCACGTTACTTTTCACGTGCTAAAGGTATGAATTTGTGTAATAAACATATCCTTATCTCATGATTTGTGTGTTTTATTCATTTTAACAGTAATTTCTTAGTATGGCGGAAATGGGACGTCTTACAACAGATTTACTAGACGATACTTAATTGAATAAAGACTCCTTAATCAAATCAAATCAGCATTCAATCAAAGAGTTCGCTAAGAATAGTGTTTTTTTTTCGCGCTGACAGAATTGGGAAGGTTAAAAAATCCATAGGATGAAATAAAAATCCAAAAAAATTTAAATACTAATTTATTCTTCATGAACTTACATAGATATTTTTTGCATAATTTTATAGCTAGTATTTATTCGACGCGATTTTTTCCTGCTTCTTAGACCTCTAGTTTGTTTTCGTTGTTGTATAGTCGTCGAGTACCTACTGGCACGAAGAAGAACGAACCAACTCGAATAATAACTTATTTTGAACTACATGTTCTATTATTTTATTTTACAAGCACTTAGGGCCCTGGCACATGGCGTATTTAAAACGCGCCCACGACGCGTTTCTGAAACGTTGGCGCCGTAGATACCGAATTTTGCGTTTGTATAGATTCAAACGCGCGTGTGAAGCGCGTTCGCTGCGCGTACGAAGGGGCAGAGGCGTAAATCGCGTATTCAATAGATGCGCTAATTTAAACGTTTTTTTCTTTTTTAAAGCATTAACAATCGTAAGCAGTGTAGTCTCAAACGACGCTATTGTACAACTAAGCTGATCAAAACGTAGAAGCTACGAGCGACTACAGGGCGTCTGTATCGCTGTATCTGCACGTATATTATGTACAGTAGACGCGCATTTCACACTCACCCCGTGTGCCTAGGGTTACAAGGTTGCTTTTGAATCTCGTTGGAAACGCGTATACGCGCGTCATCTGCGCGTCGACTGCGCGTTTAAAATACTTCGTGTGCTAGGGCCCTTAAAGTAACTAATAGGTGGACTAAACAGACTGTCAAAAATAATTACGACTGTTAGCATGATGAGCGCAGAAGTCTACTTCCGTCACTACGACGGATCTTACGCCTTGTGCATTAAAAGTCTAAGTTTATCGTTCTAATCGTGTTAATAAAATCTCAATGTCTAACTACATAAACTAATCACAATTACGCAATAGACAGGTCCTAAATAAAAACAGGCATAGTTCATCCTTTCGTGCCTAAATACCTAGTACCTAAAGAATAATATTTTCTTACAGAAAACTGCGATTTGTGTATTGCATAGTACTTGCAGCCAATTGGAGTATGAAAACAACTGTAAAAGGGTAAGTTTATGAAGTAATAACATTATCCTTAAATTACATTTATTCCGCTATACATGTTTCTTTCTTCTTATTGTGTTTAGACGCTCCCTTGGTTCGCTTCCATTTCATACGTCGGTTCTGGAACCAAACCTTAACCTGTTAAAAAAATATTGCTTTAATTATGACTGTGAGAATAAATGTGACAGTATCCAGGACGTTGTGTAAAAATCACCATTAACAGTAAATTAAGAGGATACTATTTAAATCCTTGCCCTTTGATAAAAATATTTTTCCGGTTTTTGGTGTTTGTGAGACGCTAAGTTTGAATATGATATGTTACGTGACAGGCAAAATTTACTAACACGATAATTTTACGGCAAACAAGAATTTATATTAGATACCTGTCGCTCAGTCAAGTGTAAAGCCACGGCAATTTCATATCTTCTAAGTCTTGTCAAATAGTTGGCTCGAGCGAACTCAGCTTCAAGACTTTGGATCTGGGCTTTCGTGAAGGCGGTGCGCTCTTTACGCCCCCCGGCTGGTGATCGGACTTCTGGGAAGTACACAGATTATTAAGATTTAGTTTATCGATGACACTTTTAAGGCTTAAACCCATGTAGAGTAAAATAGTCTTCCTTTATTTAAAAAAAATAACCGCGTAAACATTTTTGGCCTCTTTTAACTCCTACAAAAATGTAATAGCAATTAAATTGCAATGAATCTTAATATTGATATCGCTGACGATCTAACTAACTTAACGTGATTCGTAAAGTCAAATATTTATAACCTAAAAACTTAATTGGATTCCGGGCAATAAAAAAATAAAGTGATTTAAAAAATATATGCAGTCGAAATCGTCACCAATAAGAGCAAGTTAACTGCGTGCAAGGAATAATGTGCGACGTAATAGAAAAATAAACAAGAGGTGCCATAAACCGCACCTGCATCCAGGATGCTCGCAAATTACATCAATAAAACTTCATGTAAACACTAGTAGCGCCGGCGCCACGCCGCGGACACACGTGGTACTAATCAGAGAAGAAATCCCCAGAGCAAAGTTGTTGAATGATCTTGTAAGAGGAATAGTTTTACTCCTCCCGCTTCAAAAATGACATCAAAGACCGAATTATAGACGCCGTTAAAAATATTAAGTTTAGGCAACGTTCGTAGTGAAATTAGTTAGTCGGCTGGAGAAATGTAAGGTCGCAAGTTCGATACCCACATCTAAAGTCTAAACAATTACAAGTTTCGATTGTTTGGTGCTTAGGTTTAATTCTTTTACAAAAGCTTTACAACTATTTCTACTACAATTAGACATGTTCATAAACTTACATTTGTATTCTATGTCCATTTTAATACTTACTTAAAATAACAATGTCTTCCCCATCTCAAAAAATACTTTTAAGTAGTTTTTTTTTAAGCAATAAATACATCATTATTAACAAAATCGAATCATTGTAATAAATAATCCAATTATTGAATTAGAAGCGTATTTTTTTATCGTATTATAATAAATATACATACATACATAAACTCACGCCTGTATTCCCCGAAGGGGTAGGCAGAGGTGCATTTCTGCACCCACATTTCGCCAGGTATGTATCAGTCCCACGTAAGAGGGGGCGAGCCTATTGCCGTTTTTCGGCCACATTTCCAGACTCCGTGCTGTTACTGAGAATTTCCTAATGGAAAAACCCAATAACACTTTGCCCGACCCGGGAATCGAACCCAGGACCTCTTGATCCCACGGCACATACTTGTACCGCGAGACCACGAGGCAGTCAGTAATATAATAAATATATAATACATATAATTTGATAAATTTATAGTTTTTATAAATAATAGTAAGTACCTACAGAAGAACATGATATTTGCATTTTTTTCTATATAGGTATTCAGTTCTGACGCTATACTAAGATACAAGTCTTGTGTCGCGTGAGTCAGCAACTACGAGAGACGTATCGGTCTCACAAACACCCAGACCCAAAACATTTTTTGTAGATCACACAACATTTATCTCGTAGCGGGGATTGAACCTGCGGCCTCTGGTTTCGCAAGCTGGTGTCAATTGCGCCACGGAGCTGTCAGTAAGTAGAAAACCTAGCCATAAAATTTAGTGATTAAGCCACAAGAAATTTGTTAGGTACTGATGTAACGTCTTTCAACCCACTAAAGTCTAGCAGCTAGACCAACGTGTAGTACTATGGCCAACTATTCCTTTCTATTGTATATAAGGCCAGTGCCTAGAAACAGATAAAAACAGAAACATGCAAATTGAAAGTCCATTTCAATTTGCATGTTTCACAATTCAGTTTATTTAGCTCATAAGTCGATATCTTAAACTATATTATCCCTATCCTGTGCTCCAGGATCAACAGCGACACGCACAGTATTGACGCCGAGAAATGAAGCTCAGCGAATCTAAGGCGACCTAATTTGTCATGATCCCGCAACGAAATTAATCAGAAATAATATACAAGAGGAGTTGGAAAACAGAGAGTTGTCCACTTCCCTCCACAGCAAAGCGGCAGACACAATATTGAACTATGAGGTTTCACCCTCACGTAAAAAAATTGACAAACTTACCATCTTCACTAAAGTTCACGTTAGATATACCAGCTTCATCCGATTCTTCTTTCACTACAACCTGACCTTCCCCAAAATCACCCCACCACTCGCCAATCTCCTCTACCTGATACGCAGTATTCCGCTCTGCTGAACGGTAGTCGTAGAAGAACGGCAAATAATTAGGAGCTATATACTCTTGTGACACCTCTCCAGTATATTCCATATATTGCTCCATATTTTCAGAATATTTCACGGTGTTTTCAACGGTAAAACTTGTTTTAATGTAATCCATTATTCACTAAACTAAAATTAATTCAACTGAAGTGAAATTTAAAAAAACGCTTTTATGGGTCACATTAAGTCTATAAGTTGGTTAAAACAATTATTCAAAAGTTATAAAGTTCACGCGTCCTGTACGTTTGAATTTCAGAGTTGAAATCCTGAAAGTGTTGTGATGTGAGCCGGCGCAGCGTAAGGCAAGGCGGGGCTTCGTAGTTGGGCGGGGAAATGAGTGCGCCTAGTGTCCCCTGATTATGCTTTTGAATTGTGGATATTTCATGCAATAAAAAAAAAGTGTAGCCCCTTTGGTTTCGTATTTTGTAGAACCGTATTCAAATTTCCAAGTTGTTTTTGCAAGGCGTTTTTTTTAAAGAACATAGATATAATGTAAGTTAATGAACTATGTTCAAGTACTGATGACCTCGAGGTTTAGGCGCGGTCGAGAATGTCGGCGGTCGCAAGTTCCAACACACACCTCTGACTTCTCGAAGTTATGAGTGTATTTACAATGAATCTTCACGTCTTAATTTAACGGTGAAAAAATTATCGCACACCTAAAAGTTCTTAGGAATTTCTTTGGTGCGTAGTGCGCCAACCCGCACTATGCCAGCGTGGTGGACTAAGGCCTATACCCTCTCAATTGTAGAGGAGGCCCGTGCCCAGCGGTGGGAGTTCTGAATTATAGAGCATATATCCAGTTAGCATCAACAAATCACAATATTGAGACAGTTAGCTAGATATCAGCTTACGAAACGAGAGTCCGCGGGTTCGATCCCCGCACCTAAAAAAAAAAAATACCCAAGACACAGGACTTGTATCCTAGTGTAGGTTCAGAACTATGTATGTGACTGTTGGGTGTATTTATTATTTATTATTACATCAATCGTTGCTTTACGATATTCTTTTTAGACAGTGTAGCACTTACCATCAGGTGCAAAGCGGTCAAGCCAAAATAATTCGTGAGAGATTCCCGACTAACGTTTCACGAAGCAGGCTGAGTTTATAAATCAATTAGTTAGTATTGACTTATTTATGTGAATCGGAATGACGTGTTAACAGGAGTGTTAGCGAAATCCTCTGGGGACCGCCCTCTGCCCCCACATTCCCACGGTGCTACAAATTAACTATTTATTACCTTCATTAAATTCACCGGATTTAAATGACTTTATTTGTGTCATCTTTTTTTAATTAATTAGCTTGACTTTTTACGAATTTCAACAAGTTATCCCTTGTCTATCACTTTTATCTTCATATATGTAGTTAACATTAAATAAACACATACATAAAAAAATGTTTTAATATGATTACTTATTTACACATTCTATAATCTAGATGGCATCTACATGCATATTCTTCGAATAAAACCCATTGGCGTTCCACCTTTTTAGAAAGCTCCTCAATTTAGCCCACAAAAATTCAAATTAATAAATACTGATTTGTTTTCATTCTTATTTGATGTTATTAGTTCTATCATTTGTGCGGTAGCACTTATATTGATTAAGAGGATATGATTAATTGATAGTTCTGCTAGATAAGGACTAGAGCAAGCAAGACGCCGCGGGACGTCCGCCCTGATTATACGGCTCGGTTATGTTCCCTTTAACCGCCTCTGTTTGTTTTTAGGATGCATAATCGTTGTAAGAATATTTTATTCAAGCACATAAGGGATAATAATGAACGCCGAATAAACGATTAGCACCCTTTAATGCTGGTCTTTCAAAATTATGAAGAAAATAGAAAGAAATATATGAGGCTGAATTTTTTAGGTATCACATAATGAAACTTCAAACCTATTGAGACAGTGATTAAATTTTATACGAATTTAATTAGGTACGGAAGGGGTAAAGTTTGTTACCTATGTATTTACGACGAGGTACACCTACATGTGGATTAAAAGTTTGTAAACTGTTAAAGTGGTAAGGTATTGCTGGGATTCCAATCGATTAAATCAGGTCAAATCGGTCAAAATAGTGCGGGAAACGTGTTATTAAGTTTTTTGTGTTAAAAAGTGGCGGAACGGAGACTCGTTACCCCTTTTACTTGCCATTTAAAATCATCTAGCGAATGTTTGTCTACTCTTTTTGAGGATACAAGCTTGACTGCATCTATGAATTACTCCAAATCACCAAGAATGCAAGAAATACACCAGACATAACACATAAGCGATTCTTTCTTTATGGGTATCATTAAGAGATTGTTCACACGGCGACAGCGCGTGCGCCCTTACCGTCAGTTTGTTTTGGCAGCTGCGGCCCTCGACCGCCATACAAACTGGCACTTTTACGATACTATTTGCTTTTTTATCACACGCCAGCGTTGATAGCTTGCTGACTCAGGAGTCAAGAGCATTCTCCTCATGTTTTTTTTTCATTGCCTTTTGTCCTAAGTTTCTGTGTTACTACCTACCGTGGATCAACGTTATAGGTTATATTATCTTTGTCTAGCATTTGTATTTCATACAAGGAAATATCATAGTGAATATAGAAAATACAAACAAATGATATGCTATTTAATATGTATTATTGTTTTACAATCATTATAGCCAATAATTCGGCATAATAATTTGATCTCATTCCATATTCGTAACGAGACAAATAATTGTAAGATGATATGTGGCTGAAGTGCGGATGTTTTTATGACCGATAAGTAGGTATCTAATAGTTTTTTAATTACCCATTTTAGAAGACTTGCATATTGAATTGGATTAGAAGTATTATTACTAACAGTTATATGTTAAGTAACTGTTGGAATAATTGTTTAAAAAATACGTAGCTACTTGGATACTGTCATCAGTAGGTACCAAGATTTTTCCATCAGTATTTAATAAAAAAAAATTAAAGAACCATGCAAGAGATTTTTCAGGAACAAATTAATGCTTAAAATCTATGATGGCTAAATACATACATACATACATAGCAGAGAACAAGTGTCAAAACAAAACAAACCTAATTTTGAAATATTGGAGCTATGTTGTTGGGTTTTCAACCCGCTACTTTCGAGATCTTGTCTCTATCGCACGTTTAATATTCGAGGCCCTCTTGATTTTAAAATATAAGTACCTAATGAAAATCTCAACTCTCAAATATTGGTTTTAATATGTTGATTCCTTTCATTTTTACTCCGTCTAACAATTCACTAAATGCAGTTATAGGGCAACAAATAATTATTCCAATATGAAGAATGTTATATTATCTCTGGTCTAATACAACTTAGTGCAACCTTACAATTTATTGAAGTGTTTATTGTGGCTTACTTTCCGGATGAAACATTCATGAACGGGTTGAATACGAAATAGTAAGTTTTTATTTATTTATAATTAGAGCATAATATTTCCTATTCGTAACGCGATGATTGTACACGACTAGGGTTGCTTTATATTTATGATCAGACATTCAGGCGACTCTTAATAATTATTTATTAAATATTATATGCACTGTAATGGCTGTTTTAATACCTTATTTTAAAAATAATATAAAATTTTCTAATGAGTTTTTGGGTAGTTAAAAAACATTAAATATGAACTCGTGCCTATTTACAATTGAAATTATTAATTATTAAGGAAATGAATCTTTAAATCGCTCGTATTTAAGAATTCATTCTTGTGTCGTAATGTTGTTTTATCTCATAGTGGAGTAATTTTAATGATTTTACATTTTGAACACAAGAACAAAATAGTACATCAATTTGCTTAATTTTGTAAAGATTTTATGAGAGCAGAACCATTTTGAAAAGAGTGTGTAGAATCAGTGGCAGCCCTGCGTCCGAAACTCCGCGTCGTATGGCTGATGAGTTTACCAGGCGCGGTTAAAGTCAGCCCGTGTTTATTTATCGTCGGTCACTTCATTATAATTGTATTTCTGTTCAGAATTATTTCGGACAATGTCTCTATATCATTCCTCTATTTTCGTATCATTATGAAATGTTCTTGCGGATGTAGCTTAAGTCCCATTTTGCCAGACAATATTGTTTTGTCAAGATGTATAATAATTATTGTACTGTCAACTTTTTATGCTCCATTACATGTAAAAAAATAAAATACATGCAAGATCGGACCTACATTACGTGTCATTTAAGAGCAATAAAGAAGAAGGATTTTCGCCTTCTATACTTTTGGTGATAATATTCTAAACAAAGTTTTGTAATCAGAATATGAGTAAGAAAACGAAGTTTTTCTAGTATTAATTTTTATTTAAAATCAAACTTTCACATAGACATAGTATTCTATTGATAAAAATAATTATATCGAATTTCATAACCAAAGCTCAACTTAGTAAATAAAAAATATTGTATAAGTAATTAATTTCGTTTCATCAAAATATTGAATGTGTCTGAGAGATTTCTGTTCGAATTACATAATATTTACATGATAAAATTACATATAATTTTTAAATAAGAAAAAAATAAAAAATAAAAAATGCTTTACAAATTGCACGTTTTCGATTTTTAATTTAGTACCCATTCCAACCCAAAGTCCATTGTTTATACTGCCAATGCCTTAGTATAATTTTTTTAGACGAAACAAATTATTTATTTCAAAACTAGCAGCACTGACTTTCTCATTATTTTTAAATTGATAAATATTACATTTCTGCCAAATGGACATTGTATGATCATACATCCGATTTCTCACAAATCTCTCAGCCACATTAACTTATAATTCATCGCAATTACAACACATTTTTGTCATAAATGCAACACGAAAAGCCTTATTACGTAATCTACTGTAATACATTGCATCTTCAATAAAAGCAATCACATACATACATAAACTCACGCTTGTATTCCCCGAAGGGGTAGGCAGAGGTACATTTCTGCACCCACATTTCGCCAGGTATGTGTCAGTCCCACGTAATAGGGGGCGAGCCTATTGCCGTTTTTCGGGAACATTTCCAGACTCCGAGCTGTTACTGAGAATTTCCTAATGAAAAAACCCAATAACAATTTAAAAAAAAAGGCAATCATTAAAAGCAATCATTTAGGTTAATTATCATGGAATTATCGATTCATACGTTTACAAATAAATTGCTACACAGTAATAGTATAACGTTTTCTTTATTATATGCTAATGCAGTGTAATGCCACAACAAGGGAATAAAATTATATCTTACTTCGTCGAAAATCTGCAATAAGGTTTAAATGACACCAATATTTTCTAACATGTAAGCGGCTGAAAACTACAAAATTATCTTTGCTTATCTCTAGGGTTTTGTTAACCATCAATAAATCGAACACTGAAAAAAAATACTAAGGTATATTCTAAGGTACGTGATTTATTAAAGCGACGAAAAATACACTAATCTATATTTCATATGTAAAAATAGACTTATTTCTTAATAGCACTTGAATTAAAAATTTGCAAGCGTATACGAATAAGAGATCAAAACGAAATGCGTGCGTCCTATCATATCTAAGGCAATATTTTACAGACTTGCTTCATTAGAATCACGCTTAAGACTTTAATGATCTTTTTGTATTTTTCTGGTTTTATGTCGTAAGCGATTTAACATCATGAATAATTTTCTTTTTTAAATATAATTCGTACATCCACATGTAGTTTTCCTCTGTCGTTGACTACATTCAAGTTCAAAATTGTATTGATAAAATATCCCGTATTAACATGAAACGCTGTTTTAGTTAAATTGTATTTGAACTTCGTTTTAGGATGTGTAGTGTTGTTTCCTTTGCATTTTCTGAAGTTAAAAATTGTACAGTTAAAATGTTTTTTCATAATCTTTAAAACAAGAAGATTCGTTAATAGTTGTTTTAAGTATGAATATTAATTTCTGAATCTATTTCTTTTATATTGTTTGAGATATTTTATTAACACAAGTCGAATACTCCGTCGAAGACAACTACTGTTTCTACACGTACCTATTCTCTTGATATGAGATATGCAGTAGTTTCGTTCGATTTTACATTTCCATAGCTACTGTACCGTACTGAATATGACGTAGTAATACTCATGAAGCGGCTTTTATGGCACAAATACCGATATACATATCAATCGATTTTATAATAGAAAAGACGGGACCCCTAATGAAGAAAAGGGATCATCCATAAATTACGTCACACGTTAAGGGGGAGGGAGGGGGTCGACGGAGTGTGACATTGTGTGATAAGGGGGTGGGAGGGGACCTAAATATCGTGACGTCACTAAAAAAACCAAGACCTAATCTCGAGTCTCGACTTTTCGACCAGTTATCTAGCTGGGTTAGCTGAAGTTGTTAAAAAAGGAGTAATCTCGAGTCTCGACTTTTAAAATATGTGGCATCACACTAGGAGGGGAGAGTCTTACAAATGCGACCAGCTGTGACAAGGACGTGATAAAAAAAATGATGAATTTCGTGTGACGTAATTTATGGATGGCGCAAATGAGAGGTCTCATTAAAATATTTAGTAAATCTTCAGTTCCGCCGTTTCACGTCAAACTACGCTACGAATGCAACGCTAGCTAGTATTCTGACGAAGGTGAACGTAGTATATGTGATGAGGGTTTTCGCTTTAGTCGCCAGCTACCGCGGCTGTGCATGGTGCGTCGGGCTGCCCGGAGACGACTTACTGAGCGCGGACAGGGAGCTTGCGCGCTTCATGCTGTGGAAAGACACATGTTGTACCAATTATGCAGCAATGAATCTGCTCAGTATTCCTACCAAATAAACTTTAGTCAAAATATTACATGTATCTACAATCGACACGTAATTAAATCGATAGCAAAAGACTTAATCGATTAATTAGATCATCATCGGAAATCTTCTAATTGAAACGTCACCGATTTAAAAAAAAAACTCTTTGGGCATGAGTGAATCTAATCAATTACAAACAATATTTAGTTACTTATTGTTGTGTCGTTTCATATAAATCTTTTTTTCTGAAGTATTGTCATTCTACTATGTAGCTATTTCATTTTTCTAAATATCAATTCTTATAAGTAAAAAGCTTACCTCAATCATAAAAAAATGGTGCATGTACCACGAAGTGCGGAAAATCTGTTTTACCAGCGATTACACTAAACCCGTCTTGTCTGGACTAGTTCTTTAAGAGTTTCACAATGCAATCTTGCAACATACATAGATTAAGCTAAGAAAATAAGTAAAAAGCTAAAAATTACAGACAAAAAGCATAATTTGGCCACTTGTCTTCCTTTACATACAAATGAATTTGCGTGAAACTGAAAACATTGCTATATTTTTTTTAGACTTTCCCTTAACTTTTGAATTATTAATTAACATTTAATCAACTAATTTGTAGCTTGTTGCAAGTCTAATGTGCAGTAACAAATTCGACCATTCTATTTCCTGATTATTGGATGATTTTTTCCACAATAAGCGCCTATAGGGCAATGCGATGATGCCCATATTTCACACAACAGTACTATGTGATATTTTAACTGCTCCTTTCAATACAATCCAGATCTCGTATCACTGGATCGATTTTAAAAATAGATCAATTAAAATATTTTATTTTAACATCACTTAGAAACTGCAACCTGATTGGATCACTTTTAGAATTGATCTGGAGATAAACTAACGGCCAATTTCAATAAACTACCCCGACCTCGGATTTCCGGATTGATCTAAAAAATGACAATAAAATTTCAACCGGATTGAGCCATTATGTTGAGATCGATGTTGAGATACCAATACATACAATCGTTTTAAATTATTTATAGAGATAAGCCGTTAATAGTAGTTTTACAAGCAAATTGAAAACACTATGGTTATGTAGACATAGCCTGATAAATCAGGATCCATCCATCCAAAAATACACAATTTGTGGTCACAATTCCCATAAAATCGGCCAAGTTGATATACGAACTGGAAGAGTTGATAATTGAAATGAGCTGTTATTTGAAGCTGAGCGTTACCTCTCTGGGTCGGTGAAGTCTACATCGGGCAGGTGGGCGGAGTGCCTGCCCGCCAGGCGGCCGAACAGTCGGGCCGACGAGCGGCGCAGGGACTCTCGCAGTTTAGAGAAACTTCCGCTGCGAGACACAGCGCCCCTCGCCTGCCCCCGTGTTATGCAATTTATACTCCGAATGTTTTTAACAGGAATACAACAACAAAAAAAATAGGGGATTGCAAATTTTGAGGTTAGGTCTTAGTGTTAGGAAAGTAGGTTTAAAAATACGTCTTTTAGTGTCTGGGTTAAAAAAGGACATTAAAGTTTTTAAGGTCTTATAAATGTTAGGATAGCTATGTATTATGTAAGGTTTAGTATAATTTAGTTGGAAATTATGGTTACAAATTAAGTAGGAGAAAGTTTAATATTTAAAAAAAAAATTGTTTTTAAAGGAACAATGGAAATGTTAATTTTGATCGAAAGGAATATCTACGATGACAATGACAGTGTAACTAACATGTAGGAAAATGTGAAAAATTATACAGAACATCCAATATGTGAATGAGATGCTATCATGCATCTAATACGACTAACAGCGAAAGCCGTTTGTTCGTGTGTGTGGATGTGTGTGTGTCACACCCTTGCCATATTAAATACCTCTTACTAAAAATAATTTTAAATATTTATCGTTGACATTACGAGCTCAAAAAAAAATACAAAACGTCAGCGACATTTTTATTTACCAGTGAAAACATAGATTGGGCTGAATCGCTTATTATTTCAAAATAAGAAAAAAAAGATAAGTTGAATAAATTTTCTAAAATCCACGAGAGCTTCAAAAACAGTTATGAATAGTTATTTTCATAATAACAATACAGTTTTAAAAGGCTTTAAAACACAATGGCTAAATCAAATCTTAATATAAAGGTTTTCTGGACTTATATGTGGATTTTGGCACATAGGTACCACATACTTCATTTGGCAAGGGTGTTTTCTACGTAATATTTCCGATGTATCGTGTACTCGTGAGTTTAAATTGCATAACACTGTAGACTCACCTTCTCAAAGCCAAAATAAAACGAAACCAATAATGTTACATAAATATTTATTAACAATTTAAGAATATTATCATTCGAAGACATTTCGAGCCAATATTAAAAACATCCAATTTCAAACCTTGTGACGTGGAATTGTGGCGAATTACGTGGAGATTCATTGTAAACTGCTATATCTGTCTCTTTCATTAAAAATCTAGTGTACACAGAGTAAAAAAAAATTGCATTCTCAAGCAGCACCCACATACGAATAAAAAATCAATTGTATATAAAAATACTATATAATAGAGACCGGATTATGTGCATGCGCGTTTCAACATTTTGCTAAAGTTCTTTTTGATTGTTCTTATTCTAAAATAGACAAATCGACTAAGCATTCTAACTATCGATTAAAATATTTTTGCCAATTAATAACTTCCTACATCGGTTGCATTTCTAGTGTTATCACTGTTTTTGCTGATCTAGGTGCAAAATCGATACAGGCTGCACACACGCCGATCTCTCCATATGTCCTATACTAACATAAAGCTTAGACCGATTACGCTACAACACTGGAATGAAAATTGACGCAAATATAACTGTAGATATATATATTACATATTATAATGGTAAAAGAAAAACATAAAACAATTCCCATGCATTCTCGTGTACATGAAAATCACATCAGCAAATTAAAACAAAAAAAATATATTTAAAATCGTAAGCGAATAAAATAAAATCGTTGTTTGCACATGCGACTATTTGTAAATAAAAATATTGTATATTATTATCAGGATGATTTATAATGAAATAAATGCAATAATTTCAAATTAGATTCTCAAAATTATAACGCTCCATTTCGCACAACTAATAATAGCAATAATAAAGTTTCTTTTTAGCGAGCCAGTTTTATCGACAATTAAATACTAATTACTTTCTATAATTGTATATTGTACATTAGTTGTACAAAATGGAGTTAAGCATGATTTTATTTGCGGTCACCATCATAAAATTACTATAAAATCTTCCGCCGTCATATTTGCATTGTATTTCAATGTCGATACGGACGGCATGCATGCTTCGATAATTTCTCACTATCACACTTTGTAATTTTTTTTTTAGATTTTTCTTCCATAACATTAAACCTACCGCATGCTAATAAATAATACTAAGCTATTAATAACGACACATGGAATTTTGCATTGACTTCTCAAGTGTCAAAACGAAATTCAATATGGCGTGCGATAATGTGTGAAACGTACATGATCCTTCATACAGTGAGCGAGAATATAAAGATCTCAGACGAGAGTACAACGATGGCCAGTTAAAGTTATTTAAATTGCACACATTTGACATTGAAATAAACAATATAATTTATCGATATAATTATCGACAGTTTCAGCACAGTTTAACGACAGATTTAATATATCTATTAGTTTCGATATATCATATAAAATAGCACCATCGTCATATGCTTTTCTAAGACGAGTTAGAGGACCGTGTACGCGTGAAGCGAGTGAGTACTTAGTATCTAATCCTAAGTCTAAACCTAAGTCTACACTACTGGTGCGGCGCATTGCTCCCCGTGTTGATTCCTAGCGCATTGAACAACTTTGACTTAAGGTTCATGCGTGGCTCGCTCGCTTGGTTCGTGCCCTATAATGGGAAAACAAAAAAACAAATCGTCAAAATAAAATAATGCAAATCATAATACAAGCGTGTATATACAAAACGGGTGAAAACATATGTACAAAACAAAATGGGACGATGGAAACATTTACAATGCACGCATGAGGTTTTACGATGATAAGGAGTTTGATTATTAAATGAAAGCATACGGCCAAATAAGTTATCTATTTTAAAACATAACATAAAGATGATACTTCAATTCCCAATAGACATATAGATGTGCAAATAAAAACAATTAAACGACAAAAAAGTGGTACTTATAGTAAAGCTAATAAGATTCTTATACTACTAAATCTCTGACAAACCTGCTTACAAAGAAATAAATTTGCTAAATTTACTCATGCAGATACTTTTGCAACGCTGCCCCTTAAATTACGTGAATTTTGATAGGTGGCTGTGAATTACCCATATGTCGAAATGATTGAGAATTTCATTACACCACGAAATCAAACAGAAAAGATAAGAATGCACACCCAAATTAAAGAACCCACACTTGCAAACTCCGACAGTCTTGGAGTTGATGCCCCATAAGACTAGAATTTTCGAGGACAATTGAAACTAACCCGAAAAAGCTATTACAGAACGTGCAACCGTAGAACGCCTCGTGGCAGAAGCACTATACGTGCGACAGACAGTGCAGTGCCTTATCGACTATCGACATCACATGCTCTCGTCCAATGCGCAATGTACAATGCAACAAATGACAGACAACACAACACTGACATGAACACAAACATGGCGGACGTGATGACGACACACAAGGCGATACCACGTGACATTTGGGAAAACAACCATTCCGGCCCACGCATTAGTTATGTGACCAGGCATAAGAGACAGTTTGTTTTGGAAAAGTGTAAAAAATATGTGAAAGTGAGAAATACATTGCAAATATATATTTTTAATGTAATAAATATATTTTATTTAAGAATTGAGTATTGCATCGATAAATGCATCAACGTTCGAGCATGAAAATTTTTTTTTTTTTACTAGATTCCAGTAACTGATATTACAGAATACAATAGATTTTTTGTATAAAAAAAAACAATTAATTTCGAACTAGTTCTCATTTCAATGACTTATTTCTTCCACGAATAAAATCGACAGGCATATATGCACTAGAAATATTGGCAACAGTTTTAAAAAGGCAAAATGATAAGTTAATGTTGAGTAATAGTGTACGAGTGGGTATTTAGTGCGTGTGTCCCCCCCCTGGGCACAGAGCTAGCGCGCGGGTCCCGGCGCGGGTCCCGGCGCGGGCTGACCTCGTCGTGGAGTGTGAGCTGGTCCGCGGAGTCGCGGCCGGCGTGGCGCGCGCCCCGCCCGCGGGACTGCTTCACGATGTCCAGGGCCTGACGGGCGCACCTCGTTACTACACCTTACTCACTATACTCATCCTCACCAACCCTCAATCATCTAGCTGGTGGCTACGGGTCTTCCCAACAGTTGGTGAACTCAATACACCCAATAAAACCTTTGAGTAAAACTCTTGACAGGTTTCCTCACAACGTTTTCACCGTCAAGTGCATGATTTTCATGATCCGTTCGTATCCAGTTATTATCTTAACAACTACTATTCGAATAGCAAAATTATCGATAAAAGAAAAGCAGTCAGCTTAAGAAATGTTATGACAAAATTTGTTTTTTTCATCACGTGCGTTAACTTTTAATATGACTTGGATATATATTATATATATAATAAATTAATCTTACCTACGCACAAACCCTCGTCAAGAAAAAAATATTTTCTATACGGTACATTTTCTATTCAACCAAAAAGTAAAAAATGTCGAGAAAAAATAAAAATGATTCAATCAGCCACCTGTAATTACCAATAAACTAAGCCAATATAAATCAATAATTATTGAGCATCTGAATGGTGTAACTTACTTGTTGAACGTGCTATAGGCAGCGTGCAAAATCAATTTCACGATGTTAATTTGTGCTATTTTATGAGCATGTGTTTAAAAAAATGTGTTTTTCAAACATAAAATTGTGTGTTGTGTATTGAGTGAAAAACTAACACAAACTTCACTAAAACGCTTTAAAAACGTTAAAAATATTTCCATTATAAAAATTGTATGGGTATGTCTCTATTGAAGAAATCAGGAGCCAAAAAAATACCCAAAAATCGAGTCTTTATAACTCTAGTTAAAGTTATAAAGCTTTTCGATACTTCTGTTAAATGAGCGTTAAAACTATCAACTACTCGAACTCGTGTGATTGTGCCTGAATAATGTAAATCTCGAATTGATATTACTCTATATTGTGTCAATGAAACTACAGCTCGAAAACACTAACAAAAATGCAACAACAGATTAGTAAAACACTCACGGCCAGTTTCTGAATAGACGATCAATGTAAAAGTTAGGCAATATTCTGTAAAATCTCCTATTATTAAGTTCAATTACTCGATACATCGATAATTTTGTCATTAAGTCCAATCCCTTCAATACGTCATTACGCTATTTTTATGACATAAATATAAACCTATCTCGCGAATTGACATTGTATATCGACCACACTGACCATTTTTAGTAGACTAATCTTTCAGAAACTCTCCTTCAGAAGATTTAGTTAGAGAAGTAGACTAGTAGAGAGAGAAAGAGAGTGAGAGTGAGAGGGAGTGGTTACCTCCTTCCGGCTGCGCAGTGCGCAGTCCTCGAGAGTCTCCGCGGCCTCGTACTTGCCCTGGCGCCGGTACAGCGCGCCCAGGTTCTTCAGCGTCGTGGTCACCGTCGGCGAGTCCACCTGCAGGTTCATTTTTTTTTTTTTTTTTTTTCCTTTTTTTTTGTTATTTCATTTCAAATTTTATGTAAATTGAAATGGATTACTTTTTAAGCGACTAACTAAATAATACCTCACAATACAGGCTCTGCCTAGTGTGAGATGTCTCTTGAACAATTTAACCAACAGTGCTTTTGTACTATGGTTAGAGATTAGTTATAGAGGAGGCCCGTGCCCAGCAGTGGGACGTATTTGCATACATACATACATAAACTCACGCCTGTATTCCCCGAGGGGGTAGGCAGAGGTGCATTTCTGCACCCACATTTCGCCAGGTATGTATCAGTCCCACGTAATAGGGGGCGAGCCTATTGCCGCTTTTCGGGCACACTTCCAGACTCCGTGCTGTTACTGAGAATTTCCTGATGGAAAAACCCAATAACACTTTGCCCGACCCGGGAATCGAACCCAGGACCTCTAGATCGCACGGCACATACTTGTACCGCGAGACCACGAGGCAGTCAAGACCGCGAGAGCACGAGGACGTATTTGGGCTGATGATAATGATGATAGAGATTAAGAATTTATTATATGTGATATCTGTATAAGTATAATAATAATTGATAAGCATAAATGGTCACAGTCAATAAAATTTCATCAATTATTTTACTCAGTGGAGGCATGTCGTATTCGAATTAAATTGTGGCACAAAAGGCCTGGTACGATAAGGGTTGTACCAGTCATACAATAAATCAACGGAATACTACTTTTTCTTTGATGAAAAATACTCTTGTCAACCAAGATGTTACGAAACCTAGTCATCCTTTGCATTTCTAAGCATAAAATTGAGGCTAATCTTGAGATACTCGTAGTTGCTTATCAAGTATTCTTTAATAATTATTGATACAAAAAGCAATAAATTATGTATGCTAGCGACTTACCTTGGCAGCTTTGTGCCAACCGCCATACTCGCCGTATGGTGTGTTCTCCTTCTGAAGGTGCTTGTTTTCCTCGCGCTCCTCAGCCACCTGCCAGATCGGTTTGTTGTCACCTGCACACAATAACATTTTAACAACAACTTGGCATAAACTAACAATAAACACCACAACAGGAGCTGGCTTTGTAGCGTGACCAAAAAAACTAAAATTGTAAATGCAGATTGACCTAGGAATTTAAATTAAATTATACATATTCTGAGCGTCTAATAATAAAATATCTATGTTTTTAAATCCGCCTCTAAATATCGTATTAAATAATGAAACTGTATTAAAAACGTAATAATACAGAAAAATAAATATCATATAATATTAATATGCATATTCGAATTGATTATATGATTTATATACCAAAATACTACCTTTAGCAGTTGCTTTGTACGTCTACTAATAAAAGATTAATATTACAAATAATAGTACAGTACATGCAATATTAAAAAGGAAAAGAAAATACAAATAACGCAATCGATTTAACCAGTTATTAAAAATAGTTACTTCACCAGACCAAACAGGAAATACAATTTGGTAACACTACAATGAAAGCATGTAAGGAGCGTTCAATTATTGCACGAACATAACTTTAATGATTTCTTGATAGCATTTGATATCTTTAACACGGTTAAAATTTTAAATTACGATTTACTTAAATTGGGTATGATATTCAAAAATGATAAACCGCAAAACAGATGTTTTTATTTTTTGCAATTTCCAAAGGGTAAGAAGAATAAAAATAAATATATCTTATAAATTTACTAAGCTGACATTTTAAATAAACCTTTTTTTTTTTTCAAATTAAATTACCAATAGCAAATACCAATTAATCCAAAATTGAAGAATATAATAGACGTATTTTTTAATTAATGTTGCCCACACAATAATTGCACGCTCCTAAAATTCCAACACCATAAATGTGACACAAGTCGGGAAGGTGTGACACAAACGGCATATCATGAGACGTTTACAAGAGAAAATGTTCAATATAAAGCATTACAATCAATTGCCTTTCCTACCTGTGCCACACACGGGAAATCCAAACTTGTGTCACTCACCTAGATACAACTCAGTCCACCCCACAACGCACCATCGACTCAATACCGTGGCAGTACATTTTTTTTGAGTACTAAGATTTAACTCATTTTAAAAGTTTTTTTATTGGTATTTGGACTATACAGGGTGTATTCAGACCGTGATCGGAAACCAAGGCAGGTAATAGCTAAGGTGATTACAAACCCCCTGGCGTTAAAGAAAATTCTGACAAAAAATAAAAAAATTGACGTTTTCCATACAAACCGCATACATTTAATACCGATGGTTGTATGGGTTTCCGATCACGGTCTGAATACACCCTGTATAACTTTTTTGTGACTTATGCAGTATAGGAGACTTTTATACTACAAAATAATTGCAAAAAAGACAAAAAATACGGCAAGGCATAGAATACCAAAAATGTTGTTCTAAAGTAAAAATGAGTATTTTAATATAATTGAATAACTTAACATAAAAGGTTTTCATAATAAGACTTTATGATCTACATTTCATTAATTGTATTAACAAGTTTTTGTTAACTAATGTAAAATTAATTTAATGTCAACATTTATTATACCAAAAAATCTTTTTCAATCACATATCATGCTTCTATGCCTTGCAACAACCAATAAAACTGACAAAATAAATAAACAGAACCAAATATTTAACGAGTATCGTTTAATAAATATAATCCACATAAACTATTAACAATTCTAGATAAAATTCAGCGGCTCATATATATTTGGCATCAATTATAATCTTTAGGAAAATGAATTCAGACAATACTGGTAAATAGCCGTCAAAAATATAGTAACCATGAACATACCATAAAATATAATACATAAGGACATACATGTCATCACTATGTATACAGCACATTGGATAAAAACATCTTAATAATAACTTTCAAACTATATTGAATTTCATCATTATCGTCATCATCAATTTCGTCCCAAAGTTGGGCATTTATATTAAATTTAATAAAGGATATTTATTTATTATATTTTTATCTTACATGTCCATATTTACTATGAAATATTTTACTAAATAACACTGCCATATTACGTACGGAACATACGGTTCTTATTACATAAAAAAATCTATGAATCACATATAAACAAACTACAAGGCATCATAAGGCAATCACAATCTGTCATGTAACACAACCATACACATTCCCTTTTATATTAAAAGGCAATAGTGATTGTTTTAAACATATGGTTCTTGATACTATGAAATTTTACATTCATAGTCAAGATAAGGCACCGAGGCATATGCTACAAATGCTTCAAGGTGATTGTCCATTTAGCATTCAGATTATGCCCATATTATATTAAATCAATTGTCTAGCTACAAAAATCGGTAGTCAGGCGCTTCAAATCATTAATCAAAGATAATGATGGGCAACTACATACTGTTGTTAAATTACTTCAATCCTATTTTTTTATCTGAAAAAATATATCTATTGCACTAATTAATTTGAATTATTCAACATGTCCATTTGAATTAGAATTTTTGTTTTTGATGATAAACTGTGGACAATCACCTTTACATCCTAAAACATAACAACAAATTTCTTATTAAGTAAACTAGGGTGAATAAAGTAGCAAAGGCATTTTCAATATAAGTTGAATTCAATCAATAAGAATTACAGAGGAAAACCCAAGGTACCAACCCACGTGCGGCCATCCATCCTATTTTACCATATAAAAATATAACTATGTTCTAATAACTAGGAAAACATTTGAAAATGCAACAAGAGATCTATAAAAAAATCAGAAGAATAGTCACACTCTTTCAGCCTATTCTACAAAGCTTTTGAAACATCACCTAATATAGCTAATAAAAAATTCAATGTCTCATGCGTAGGGTATTTACACGTATTTTTTTTGGCATATAGTAAAAAACTAAATTACAGCACTCTTTTCATACTTAATGAAAACAATCTTACATATATTTTCATAACCATTTATGCCTATTACATTGACATTATAATAAAAGAGACATAAGCTAAAATGAATGATTTAACAATTATATTAAAACGTCTTGCACACATATCAATTCTAAATAGCACTTCACTATCACTATTAATTCACTCTATTCTTCCTCATTCAATATCTACCTAAGTATGTTATGATCTATTTGCACAGACATAAATGATTATGATTAAGTCCTTCTTAGACAAATATACCTAAATGACATGCATGTTTTTGTATTTTGTAATACTTTTTTATTCATTAAACTATAATTATACTATTTACAAACAATAAGTCAATATTAACTTTGTCAATGTAACAAGCAACCTAATGTCCAATATCATATAACGACAGTTCTCATCATAAGAATTATAGATTTTCATAAGTATTGGTGATGTTACACAAAACCTACTATATCAGACATGCAGAGCTTTTAATATTATTAATGTATATAAAACGTTTATTGGTCCTCAATTATTTATATCACTTTGAAATTGACTAATAAGAACAATAAACAATCCACAATAATTTAGTGAAACATTTAACATCACTATACAAATGTTTGGCAATGATACAAATAGGACGCGAATATCGAAACACCCTGTAGTTTTAATTGGCAAGTATTTGTGCTTTGGTTAATTTTATTCCACCACCAAATAATTTAGAAAACGAATACATCTAAATTTTTGTCGTATCTATAATATTTATTCTATTCAAAAATTGTACCTAACACACTGAAATCTTAAAAATATAGGAATATCATAGTATATGATGCCTTTAAAAATAATTATTTATTTGGAACTAGCTAACTAAAATCGCAGGATAACATGTCACCACTAATACAGTCTTTACAAAACCGGAGCTGTATAATTCTAGGTAATTCAATTATATCCTTAGTCAAAAATAATTATTCTATTATTAGATTGTTAAAATTTAACTATATCAAAGAAACTGTACAGTTTAATAGATATAATATTGTATGCATAATTATATTTTCTGGTCCAACATTTTGTCTAGAATATGTTACTTTAAGAGTATCATCATAAATGTTTATAAAATAAACGCTAAGTAGGAATGTAGCTGCCCATATATTTCTTCGTACTAAATAATATTTACACATTATTTTACTCAGATGGTGCGGGGGACTGTATGTTATTTTTTAGGCTTTTTTAATGATGCTATATACTCTGAAAATGTAAATAAAATCATAATAAATATAACGGAACTAAAAGTTGATAAATTAAAAATTGTTGAATAAACAAACGAAGGTAAAGTATGCAATTTATATTTGCTATGTACATTAAATTAGCAACAGAAAAATGAAAAGGGTCTACATGATTGACAACTTAATCAATATTTCCTTGAAATTTTTAGATTATGTAAGAGTAGCCTGACACAATTCTCATTTATGTTTATGTTGAGATAGGGAAAATGATGATAAGGCCCAAATTGTGTGGCGAAAAACTATTTTTTTAAAGTCATCGCCTACTAGTAACCTAAGAAAGATTTCCGAAAAGCAAGCATTTTGAATTTTTAAGTCACGATCAAGAATGATCATACTACTACTACTTCAAATAGCATAGTGATTATACTAAAACAGTTAAGAAATAACCATTGACCACAGAAAAAGTTTATGATAGTGGCATACTATTCAAGAATTGTCTTTTTAATTTGTTTCAAAAAGTATCTAATATTTTAGACACCTTGAAAATTATATAACTAAAAAAAGGTTCATAATAATAGTGCAATGATGTCTTCAGGATCCGTCTCTACTATTGGAGATATTTTAAACAACTTGTTAAACTTTCGCGGCCATTACAAAATGGAACTGGCATATTGATTAAGTCGTCAATGACATGTGAAGTTGGGGAATGTATTACAAATAACTGGTAGTAGGTGTCGTCATCCGCAGTCCATTAGAATTACAGTTTTGACTTACCGTCGATGGTTCCGAACTCCCTCTCGTGCGCGCGCGTCAGCACTTGTTTGTACAGAGTCTCGGCCTCCTTGTATTTGCCCTGGAGAAAAAAAAAAACATATTGTAAGTTGACGTGTCCTCTTGTGTAGTAAACAAACTCTTTTTCTATTTTTTTTTATGTTCCCCTTTTTCCCTTTTATATTACCATTCAAAGATTTTCTGTAAGAAATTGGCTAATAATGTTTTAGTCTCCATTTATTTATTTGTAATAAAGATTGTACCAGAAAGGGTAAATAGATAAATAAACTAGTTAATCTTTTTTTAAATTAATTGTGCTAATTATGCGTTCAAGCTTTGTATTCAAAATAGATTTTCCTCGTATCAGTAAAAAAGCTATATTTGAGAAAAATAGATACTGTTCTTTTTCTCTTGTACCTCTGAGAATGATATGATGCAACATTTTACGGTCATGCATGGAATGATTAAAGTAGAAACGTGTAAAATTCGCAAACCAGATAAGACAATATTATTGTATATTATAGTGTAGGTATGTATAAATAAGGTAACATATAATACCTGTTTGAGATAGCATGAAGCGAGGTTGTTCTTGGTCTTGGCGACGTTAGGATCGTCGGGGCCCAATTTGCTCTCGTATATTTCAAGCGCACGCTGGTAATACTGCTCCACTTCTTCGTATTTGTTCTGAATCGATAAGAAAATTATTATTTAACAAAATGACATTAGTGTCAGATCTAGTGATAGTAGATGGAGTGAATAAGTAATTGAGAATTTGAGACCGACCATTGTTTGATATAAAGTTTGCTTCATACATAAGCTTTACTTACAATGTTGACTGTGTTATCAAATATTTTGATTTGTTCGCTTAAATTAAATTATTGTTGTACCCAAGTAACTTATGTTTTTTTCATTCATAATTAATTATCAGTTACTTAAACAATGAAGGAAAACACTCTGAAGAAACCTGCACATCTTAAAAACTTCTTAGGAATTTCTTAGGTGTTCCTTAGTCCGTAAAATAAAACTGCGGACACTATCAATTTCAGTTAAGGGGGTGGCCCGGGGCCCGGGGCCAGCAGTGGGACGAACGGTATCTCCATAGAAGCCCAAAAGTGTTACACGTTAATTTGTAATGTTTAGTTTATTATATTTATCTATACAAATATGTATGTACCCTAAGTTACTCCTTATTATATCAGCTATCTGCCAGTGAAAGTCCCGTTAAAATTGGTCTACCCGTTTCAGAGATTAACGGGAACAAACAGACAGACAGACAGACAAAAAAAATTAAAAAACTAGTAGTGTGGTAGTGTTGTAGTGTGGTAGTGTTGTAGTGTGGTAGTGTGGTAGTGTTGTAGTGTGGTAGTGTCGTAGTGTTGTAGTGTGGTAGTGTGGTAGTGTTGTAGTGTGGTAGTGTGGTAGTGTTGAAGTGTGGTAGTGACGTAGTGTGGTAGTGTGTTCGTGCGGTTCTGTGGCGGACCTGGTTCTGGCACAGCAGCGCGAGGTTGTTGAGCTGCTTGGCGACGTCGGGGTGGTCGCGGCCCAGCACGGCCTCGCGGATGCACAGCGCGCGCTTGCACAGCGGCTCCGCCTCGCGGTACTTGCCTGCGACACGCACTCGTACATACAACAGAACGTACGGCGGAAACACCATGCCAATGCATTGCGGAATATAATATTTTTTTTTCAGGAGGATTTATTTTTTTCAAATAGGAGGGTATGTTGAGAAAATCTTGTTGTCTCCCTCGCACGCTTGCAGTTTAATAGCAATATCATCAATCTTTTAGATTTTAACTGACTAGTTAAATTGCTGATATTATTTCATTTCATAGAATTTACTTATGTAGTCGTTAAATAAATATTGTTTTTAATTAATAAAAATGCTATAACATTTTTTTTATGTATTCAACTCGTAATATTTTATTAGCTATTAAGAATAAACTGCCTTATCTACTCTAAAAGATTCGTTTTCTTCGAAAAGATTCTCTCGTCAAGAAATTTCAATCAAAATACTTAATTTTTTAAAGGGGGGTATCTCAGCCGAATTACACCGAATCCTCGTATCCGTTCGAAGGAGATTGAAGCCTAGGATATATGGTTTTAGGTGATAGACATTGATAGTGAAGCAGTGGTTACCTCTCTTGCCGTAGAGCACAGCGAGGTTATTGAGCGTGGCTGCGACGGCGGGGTGGTTCTCGCCCAGAGTCTTCTCGCGGATGGACAGCGCGTCGTTCAGCAGGTTCGCAGCTTCCTTGTACTTGTTCTGGTCCCTGGGGGATGCCATACACGTTTACATAACTCATGCCTTACTCAAATTTCCATAGAAAATTAAAACAATCATAGACAAGATAAATATTGCATTTGCGACAATATTTTTATCATATTTATCACTATCAGCCGCATAGTCTACACTGTAAGAGTACCTACTAGAGTTTGCAATTCCGCGTTCCCGCATTCCCACATTTTTTTGACTCGTCAAGGTAATTCAGCTTTTACTGAAGGCCTATTAGCTCCATCATAACAGCGCGGGCGCGTCAGTCAGATCGATCAACCGATCGAGCGAAGTAAAGGATTAAAATTGGTTTATTTGTTTGTTTAGGTAAGTCCATATTAACACGCAGGAAACCCTATTGATTGCAAACCCCCTACCTAACCTCATAAGAACTATGAAAAAGTACTTTTTCTATTAGATATTGTATGAATGTTTCTATTATTATTATTATTATTATTTAATATAGTGTAACTAAACTACAGGTAATAAAGCATTATTATATGCATATTTTTGCATTTTTAAATTTTACTGCTGGAAAAAATTACTGCGGGATTGCAAACCCTAGTACCTACTCTCTGTCTCCACCATGCCCAGCAGTGGGACGTATATGGGCTGATGTTGATTATGATGATGATGTATATTATATTGTGACACGAGAGTGCGTAGTGTGGTGTACCTGTAGACGAGCGCGAGTATGTTGAGCATGGTGGCGACGTCGGGGTGGTCGTGGCCCGAGGTCTTCTCCAGGTCCTCGAGCGCCTGCTTGCACAGCGGGACGGCCACCTCGTAGCGGCCCTGCGACGCGTACTGGATCACCAGGTTGTGCAGCGTGCGCAGCCGCGCCGGGATCTCGTAGCCGGCGTTCACCTGCGCCGCGAACTGCATCGGCGGCGTGGGCGACATCGCTGCACATACAACAGGCTTCATTCCGACAAATATATTGGACAAATTGGACATAATGTCGTGCCAAATGTAGAAACAAAAGCAGCTTTAAAATAGCTTAGATAGAAACTAAGGCAGGTAATAGCTACAGTGTTTACAAACCCATTGGCTTTAAAAAAATTCCCGACAAAAAAATAAAAAAAATACGTTACCCTAACAATCATAGATGTGGTTGTAAGGAAAACGTATTCTTTTTATTTTTTGTCAGGATTTTTTTAAATGTCACGGTGTTTGTAATCACCGCAGCTATTATTATTTATTTATTTATTATCTGCCTTAGTTTCCGATCACGGTCTGAGTACACCCTTGTATACATCCAACATACACCCGACATAGCTTACTGCTATATAGCCTAATAAAAGCCTAGTAAAAGTGACTGTACTTCCATAGAAGCCTTACAGCGTTACACGTTCATTTTTTAATGTCAAGTTTATAACTGTTTATAGTGGGGTCAAAATATTCTCATTTATATGTCAAATTGATTTAGTTAAATAAGGATTTAAAGCTTAAAGATTATTATTCGAAATTTTGTAAAGCAAGCTGGGCTTTTGGGCTTCTATGGAAGTACCGCCATTGCCTAAGCTTCTTTAAGCGCAGTATGAAGACGGATCCCAACAGACCCGCAATGTATCGAGTGACATTGCAATTTCTTACCGCTATTTGGACAACACCGTGCTTACCATCAGGTGCGGCATTTTCACTTTGATAAGCCTGTATAAAAAAAAAAATCACTCACATTTGTTGTTTCTGTTGTCCTCGTGATCGTCGTCTGGGAACAGTTCGACCATGGGATCGTCGCGTTTCTTCTCGCCCTGTCCACTGCGGTTGTTGTCCGAATCCTCAGTCAGGTCGCTGTCGTATTTACTGAGGAAAAATTTGTGCAGTCAGTAACATTTTCCATATTAAACCATACATAAACTCACGCCTGTATTCCCCGAAGAGGTCGGCAGAGGTGCATTTCTGCACCCACATTTCGCCAAGTATGTATCAGTCCCACGTAATAGGGGGCGAGCCTATTGCCGTTTTTCGGGCACATTTCCAGACTCCGTGCTGTTACCGAGAATTTCCTAATGGAAAAACCCAATAACACTGCCCGACCCGGGAATCGAACCCAGGACCTCTAGATCGCACGGCACATACTTGTACCGCGAGACCACGAGGCAGTCCAATTATATAAAACCAAAAATTAATAATATTAAACCAAAGACCCGAATACGCTTTTAGTGTAATTTGATTTGCCTCCTCATCTCACTTCCTTTCATAATTCCATTTTATTCAGCCGTATGAATAAATGTGACCAAAAAACATAAACATATGTACAGCCTTGGTCAAAAGTATTAGGCACCCCCATAAAACACGTGATACTTATCTGTTTAATAATTATAGCCTGAACGGCAATATTAAAGGTTAGTTTAAAATAATAAGGAGTATTTTAAGGCATCATAAGAACCCCACAAAACTGTACAGGCTGTACATGCATACGTCTTAATCTTCCGGGGTGGAATTTTTGGCCTATCAACTTAAATCCTAGTCTCTTAGTAACCAACTGTGCCACTGGTCAATATTCAAAATACCTATACCTACATATAAAATGTATTATTCAGTTTTTACAAGTTCTTTAAGACAGTTCGACACCAGTACATCCGCGTAGTACAAAGTGTTACTGTTTTTGTTTTCATGAGGATATTCTTCTTAGAAGAAATACACTACAATCTATCAGAAGACGGTAAAAGCCGCCCCCTTCTTTAGCGCGCGACTTAAAAACACAGGTGTCCAAAAATGAATAAAGAAAAACCAGAAATATACCTAACCCTCTAGGAGTATTTATCATCATCATCATCAGCCCATATACGTCCCACTGCTGGGCACGGGCCTCCTCTACAAGAGATGGTTTAGGCCTTAGTCCACCACGCTGGCCTAGTGCGGCCACGGCGGACTTACCGTATAGAAGCCATGAAATCCAAGTGCTTATTTTCCTCCTCAAGCTGAGCCACGCGCTGTTCGGAGGCTTGCAGGTGCTGCTGCGCCGCCGCCAGCTCGTCGCGGAGCCACGCGTTCTCCTGGCACAGCCGGCGGACCTGCGTGCGCAACTTCTGCTTCTCAGCCTCCACCGACTGCAAGTGCGAGGCGAGGGCCATCATCACCTGTAAGCAAAACATTAGGTACACGTTACATTTTGTTGTGCATTTTTGTTTTTTGTTTTTAAAGGCTTACAGCATTCCTTATAAACTTTAGTACGTGTTCTGTAATATACTGAGACCCCCATACAGTGTTCATACTAGAAAAAAAATCGTTCTGTTATAAGCTGATAGTATATTGTCGCAGTGTTCCAGGGAAATAAATGACTGATCACGTGACGACTTACCTTCAGAAATGACATCACATTACCAGTATAGCTAACTATACACAGCCCCGTGGCGCAGTTGGCTAGACACCGGCTTGCGAAACGAGAGGCCGCGGGTTCGATCCCCGCACCGAGACAAATGTTTGTGTGACCCACAAATATTTGTTTCGGGTCTGGGTGTATGTGAGACCGAAAAGTCTCTCGTAGTTTCTGATACCCACTGTTACGTTGTAACAAGTTTTATAAACATAAAATAAATACAAATAATAACTACATACAAACAAACAAATAACCCGTTGTTACAATTGAATGCAAACCGCGCGCTTTAACTAGCGATATCATCACAACGACCATATAAGGTATTCGTCGGTGCCGGAAATCAAATTATTTCTAGAACATCGGATAGTAAACGCCACAGCCAGAAATTTCGAGAAAAAATACAATAGCGATCGACGGTTCAACTTCCTACGAACTATTCCATCTCGCTCGATTCTATAATTACTATCTCAGTCCCACAGGGATTTACAAAAATATAGAGGGTAGTCGTGACGTGTCTTGCTTCGATTGTACCGTTCTTTCCATATCTCTGTCTCATGTCATACGGAACAATCTAGAATCTGACAGTACGCATTGTCGCCTCAGGAAGGAAATAGGCCCACCACCGAACCGATATGTACCTATATAAGGACGAATTCGCGGAGAGAGAATGAGAAATTCCGACGCCAGAGAGTTGTGATTAGTTCGCATTTTTTAAACAGTAGTAAAATCAGTGCTATACTAAAACGAAAAAGAAATTAAAAGCGGATCGCATCGTTTTCAACCCCCTTGGTAAGTTTAATATATTTAATTCCAATATTGGCTTGGTTGCTGTTAACTAGTTTTTCGTGTCTGGATTAATTTGATTACTATTCAACAAGTGATTTCTTCAACCTTTTAATAGTGCAAAAATTGCTATGGCTATATATATTTCTTGATAGTGGTATAACAACGTAACGTAATGCGACTGTGAGTATCTTAAAATTGGTAAAATATAACTTACCTTTTTATTTTTCCGATGAGTTTCAAATATGTTTCGCCGCGGTATTTTTCTTCATTAACATTCTATTATACCTAATATTAATTTAGTCCAAATCAATATGGCCGCGATAATTAATTCCCACTGTGTTCCACGCGTATGTTGTTAATATCGGTGGCTGGTGTATTATCTTAATAAGAACTTTATTATCTTAAAATATATTTCCAAATTTAAATATAAGTATTCTATTAAAAATTGCCACCGAATAATTGTATTAGTTTGCTTAGACTTTAAAGCCAGTTAAATTTTTATAATTGTGTAAAGTTATATATAAACTATATTTCCTCCTGTTAGTTCAAATAATGTAATACACACACATAGCTGTGAGATTTATTTTCTAGATTAGCGTGATGTTAAGATAAGAGAAATTTCTCGATGTACCGGCGAAATAAATATCGAAGGTCATTGTTTCACTCGTAGTATTCATGTGTATAAAATTAAACCTGTACTTGTGTAAAAGTTTAAGTGTAACTATTTCTTTTGTACTCATCGCGTAATGGAATGGTGATCGTCCGGCATATAAACAGTTGGGGTTTGATCCTGGGTTGGGTAATTTAAATAATAATTATTAATTATATTGGCATTTGACATATAACTATGTTTCGTTTAATTATTATTTTTTTTTTTTTTTTTTTACAACCGGACCTAAATGTCGCCACTCCATTCCGCTATTTTTTAATTGCTTCACGAAAGATGCCGACGCCCATTCCTGGTCTCGTCTAGTGCCTGGGTGTCGGATCTTTCGCGCTACAAGTGTCGTTTCGACGCGTTCCAGGAAACTGGGGGTTCTCCGTTCGGGTTGAGAAATACGAGCTGCACGTTCACGACTCGGATTGAGAACTACGAGCTGCAAGTCCACAGTACGTTTGTGAACGACAGCTGCACGTACTAGTACGGACTGTACCAACGGGCAACGCTTCTGCCCACCGACTCCAGCAGACCCCTGCGGCTGAGGGCCTTCCGATATATCACCGAAGACCCCTCCACGCGTCACGGGATCGAAAGACCGAAGTTAAGTCCCCAGTGCACATAGGGTTTTATTGGGACCAGAAAGCTTTCCTGTGCCAAGAATCCACCCCCCTGGGTGTAGTCATAAATATAGAATTTTTATTTTATTTTTTTTTTTTTTTTAATAAATTGATTATTTTGTAATTGTTTTTTTTATTGTTCCCGCCGTCAGGCGGTCGTAACAAGTGGCGCCCACTATATAAAAGGCAAGGCACAGGGAAGTTTTTTTGTACTCTTTTGGTGTCGGTATTTTTCAAATCCAGGTGGTAAGCCTTTGCGGACGAGGCTGAACGGGGAGGTACCACCGACCCGTTTCTCCTTAAAGAGGAACGGGTAGCCGATTCTTGTCTTCTGGCTCCGCCGGGTAATCAAATACCATCTCAGATTACCCACACATACGCGTGTGTTTCACAGTGGGCATTATACAAATTATTGACTCCGACATTTTTGTTTTGCACAGTCGGGCAACATCAAGTATTTTTTTTTTTTTCTACAACATTGTGTCATTATTTTTTTTATAACATTCCATTCTGATACATTCTGTGCATTTACATTTTATGTTAGCATTTGTATTTTGCATTTGTGTTTGTGCGTAATTCACATTTCTTTTCAGAGATTTTTTTTTATTTGTGCATTTATTGCATTCATTTTTTATTGTTGCATATCTTTATTGTTTTGTAATTTTAATTCTTTTTTGCTCTGAATAGATAATAGCGGTTACGTACATTATTTTACATCGTTCTTAATATATATTTTTTTAACATAACATTGCCCACAATCGTGTCACATTCCGTCGCGTATTGTTTCAGTTCACTATTTTAATTTAAATACATCGTCTCACAAAATATTAATTAATTAACTTTCATACATATAGCTGTCCCACAATATATTAAGATATTTTAACTTCATTTTTGAACTTAGTCAATTCTCTAAAATAATTTTCCTTTAAAATGGACCGTAACATTAAATATTTAAATTTAACTAAATCGGAGCTCACGTATGAAGTAGCCATACGCGGTTTAGAACCTAAAGAAAGGGTTGAGGATCTTAGAGTGCAAATTAATAAAATTGTTTCGGAATATCCTGCGGACGCGGTTTTTGACTCATGCTATGACATAGAAACAGACATTAAAGAAGTTAACGCAACTATTAGCAAAATATTAACAAACTTAGATACTTTAGATAATAACCCGGATAATAAACCAGTTTTAAATCGTACTCGCTCGTTAATTAATCACACTTTTATAGTGTCTATCAAGTTACTTGTTATGTTATATTCACGCGGATTATACACGTTGGATTTATTTTATCATTTGTGTTATGTTTCGCGGGTTCGACTCATATATTTTTTTTTATTTTATTTATAGTTGTTAATCAATAGTATGATGATTATATTAGCATTCGTTTATTTTATAATGTATCGGCAAATAATTAATTCAATATTAGTCTGTTCGTTAATCGATTATGTTTGTCTTTAGCGGATTAAAATAAGCCTACACGAATTTTGATGTTTTGATTGGGAGTTTTGTTTTAGTGTTGTATGACTTCTTTATAGGTCTACAAACATTTTAATTGCGTTTTGCAATTTTTTTTTAGCGGAGTATGACAGTTTCTTGGTATAGGTCTACTCGTCTGCTGTTTTTTTTTCGTTACAGCGGGTCGTGACTGTAACAAATTCGCTAAAGACTAGACATACTCACAATGCCGCTTAGTTTATTTAATTTTGTTTTTATTAATTGTTCATATATTATCATAGTCGTCACCGTTAACAGTTCAATACTTGTTTACCTTGATACGTACCTAGGGTTTCGGAACATTGGTTAATTTTTTTTTTTTTTTCCTTTTTTTACAATATTTTTTTATTAAAAAGTTATTGCGTTTCGGTCTCTGTCTACGTTTGTCTTTGATGAATTAAAATAAGCCTACACGGAGTTTGATGTTTAGTTGGGAGATATTTTTTTATTTTTTTGCGTTTTGCGCATTTATGGCGGGTTGCGACCTCTTGTATAGGTCTGATTCGTTTTGTTGTTTTGCGTTCCGCGCGTATAGAGCGGGTTGTGACTCTTTAAATAAGCCTACACTAATTTTCTCGTTAGAGCGGGTTGTGACTCTTTAAATAAGCCTACACTAATTTTCTCGTTACAGCGGGTCGTGACTGTAACAAATTCATCAAAGACCAAATGTATTCCACAGTGCCGATTTCGTCCGAATGTTTCATGTTACAGTATTTTCCCTCTTAGATGCTCTTTGTCATGCAGTGCTGTTCTTGAGTCCAATCTTATAATAGATTTGTACTCTAGTTGTATGGTAGTCTGTTGATAATTATAGAATTCTTCAGACAAATGTGACAGGTCGTATGCAAGGTCGCATGGTAGGTATTTGTTAGTGGATGTATGAAAGTGAGACAGTTACTGGGCGGTTCTATCCTTCTTAGGCGCTTGCCGCAGCGGATTTTACTACGTAAAATCCTTTCTCTGGGAGAGGGGGTATTGTTACGTTGTAACAAGTTTTATAAACATAAAATAAATACAAATAATAACTACATACAAACAAACAAATAACCCGTTGTTACAATTGAATGCAAACCGCGCGCTTTAACTAGCGATATCATCACAACGACCATATAAGGTATTCGTCGGTGCCGGAAATCAAATTATTTCTAGAACATCGGATAGTAAACGCCACAGCCAGAAATTTCGAGAAAAAATACAATAGCGATCGACGGTTCAACTTCCTACGAACTATTCCATCTCGCTCGATTCTATAATTACTATCTCAGTCCCACAGGGATTTACAAAAATATAGAGGGTAGTCGTGACGTGTCTTGCTTCGATTGTACCGTTCTTTCCATATCTCTGTCTCATGTCATACGGAACAATCTAGAATCTGACAGTACGCATTGTCGCCTCAGGAAGGAAATAGGCCCACCACCGAACCGATATGTACCTATATAAGGACGAATTCGCGGAGAGAGAATGAGAAATTCCGACGCCAGAGAGTTGTGATTAGTTCGCATTTTTTAAACAGTAGTAAAATCAGTGCTATACTAAAACGAAAAAGAAATTAAAAGCGGATCGCATCGTTTTCAACCCCCTTGGTAAGTTTAATATATTTAATTCCAATATTGGCTTGGTTGCTGTTAACTAGTTTTTCGTGTCTGGATTAATTTGATTACTATTCAACAAGTGATTTCTTCAACCTTTTAATAGTGCAAAAATTGCTATGGCTATATATATTTCTTGATAGTGGTATAACAACGTAACGTAATGCGACTGTGAGTATCTTAAAATTGGTAAAATATAACTTACCTTTTTATTTTTCCGATGAGTTTCAAATATGTTTCGCCGCGGTATTTTTCTTCATTAACATTCTATTATACCTAATATTAATTTAGTCCAAATCAATATGGCCGCGATAATTAATTCCCACTGTGTTCCACGCGTATGTTGTTAATATCGGTGGCTGGTGTATTATCTTAATAAGAACTTTATTATCTTAAAATATATTTCCAAATTTAAATATAAGTATTCTATTAAAAATTGCCACCGAATAATTGTATTAGTTTGCTTAGACTTTAAAGCCAGTTAAATTTTTATAATTGTGTAAAGTTATATATAAACTATATTTCCTCCTGTTAGTTCAAATAATGTAATACACACACATAGCTGTGAGATTTATTTTCTAGATTAGCGTGATGTTAAGATAAGAGAAATTTCTCGATGTACCGGCGAAATAAATATCGAAGGTCATTGTTTCACTCGTAGTATTCATGTGTATAAAATTAAACCTGTACTTGTGTAAAAGTTTAAGTGTAACTATTTCTTTTGTACTCATCGCGTAATGGAATGGTGATCGTCCGGCATATAAACAGTTGGGGTTTGATCCTGGGTTGGGTAATTTAAATAATAATTATTAATTATATTGGCATTTGACATATAACTATGTTTCGTTTAATTATTATTTTTTTTTTTTTTTTTTTACAACCGGACCTAAATGTCGCCACTCCATTCCGCTATTTTTTAATTGCTTCACGAAAGATGCCGACGCCCATTCCTGGTCTCGTCTAGTGCCTGGGTGTCGGATCTTTCGCGCTACAAGTGTCGTTTCGACGCGTTCCAGGAAACTGGGGGTTCTCCGTTCGGGTTGAGAAATACGAGCTGCACGTTCACGACTCGGATTGAGAACTACGAGCTGCAAGTCCACAGTACGTTTGTGAACGACAGCTGCACGTACTAGTACGGACTGTACCAACGGGCAACGCTTCTGCCCACCGACTCCAGCAGACCCCTGCGGCTGAGGGCCTTCCGATATATCACCGAAGACCCCTCCACGCGTCACGGGATCGAAAGACCGAAGTTAAGTCCCCAGTGCACATAGGGTTTTATTGGGACCAGAAAGCTTTCCTGTGCCAAGAATCCACCCCCCTGGGTGTAGTCATAAATATAGAATTTTTATTTTTTTTTTTTTTTTTTTTTTAATAAATTGATTATTTTGTAATTGTTTTTTTTATTGTTCCCGCCGTCAGGCGGTCGTAACACCACGACACAAGACTTGTATCTTAGTGTGGGATCAGAACTATGTATGTGACTGTTGGGTGTATTTTATTTATTTATAAAGAAACGGTTTCACGATACCAAAAAAATAATCTCTTCAGTGGTTAAGACGTGAAAGCAAGTAAACCTACTTTTCCGATTATAATGTTAAGTGAGGATTACATGGATAATGTCATTAATACACGTATGCAAAATATCCGAACGTTAAGTGGCAATAATCTTGGAGCCAATAAGTGGCTAAGTAATAACTGCAGTTTCTACTTTCTAGATAATGTACGTTGACACATGCAATCAACGTCAAGGTTTATGTGCCAGAGATACTCAAGAGCGTTGTAAATAATATTCTAGTTCCGTAAAATTATTTATATAAATTAAACTACTCGGATTAATCTTAATTTTTTTTTTTAATAAACCTAGACAACCTTTTAAAAAACTAACAATAAAATAAAACGGTGAGGCCCAACTCCGTCGGACACAATTTTCAATTTCGTGCTCATCCCATGGGAGCTCAACTTTTTTCTAGTATAAAAAAAACAGCCTAAATTACAAGACCAACTAATGTACATAACAAAATCATTTAAATCGGCCAAGTAATTTGTAGTTAAATCATAAGAAACAAACAAAAACTCAAATCATTCCTCTTCTAATTTATAGAAGAAAAATCGCGACTCAAATTCGTAAGCAATCTAAACGCAATTTAGTCAAAGTCAAAATCATTTATTTGCGAATATAGGTTACAAAAATAACTTATATAATATAATAAGGTACATTATCCATATCCTACCCACAAGGCATGAATAGGATTAGGATACACCACACTTTAAACTCACATGCTGTACAACATAAGTGTCCTCAACACAGTACTTTACATCACCACACATAAATCTCAGGCATCAAGCCTCATAAACACGTAATGTCAGTCACTCGTCTAGTGGTTTAAAAACAAACCCGCCTCGTGAAGTTACAGCTTTATAAATAGACTTGGCGCAGTAATGGGTAGTCGGTAGTGGATGGACAGAGCGCCACCCCGGTGGCTCGCTACTCACAACACACAATTTTGTTTTCACTAAAAACAAACATTCCCACGTTCATCAGTTCATTTTGTCGAGTCAAGCGCTTCCTTTCAAACGTGGCCGTGGTGCAAGTCACGAGATGTTAGTGAACCGCGAGTTATTTCGCTATACGCGATAAATAAATAAAAATAAAACAAAACAAAGTTTCTTATTAATGCCATTCAAGACGACAATATATGAAAATCTTTAAGCTTGTGGCGAACAGATTAATTTTTAAGTCAACCTTTTATTTCAGCTTTTATTATAATTTAATCTATATGGAAATTGTATGATGAAAGACTATTGCAAAATAGCGTAATACTGAGACGTCCCGAAACTGAATAGTCGGATCATTTGAGTAGAGTGATTATCAAGAAAAAGATTAGGCTAGTCATCTATACGTAACATGATAGGGGGCAACTTTGAATGTGCCAGATACACTCGTATACTACTATTGAACATAAAAAAATCACTGCTAACATTCGAGCCCATAGCCCACTACTGGGCCTCCTCTACAACTGAGGGGGGACCTTAGACCACCACGCTGGCCAAGTACGGGTTGGCAAACTAAACGCCTGAGAAATTTATTTTAGGAGAAATTTATTTTAGAAGAACTTTTAGGTGTGCTGGTAAAATTTAATCACGCTAAAAACTTTGAGCATATCATTACAGTCAAAGTCAATTTAATTATAATTAATAATAAAAAGCATCCAGACCCGTAAATTAATTTACCATATTACACAAGCTGTAGGACTCCTAACCAACCGTCTACCATTCATGGAGAAACAAAAAAACCTAATTGCTACATCTCAAGACTCGTACTCGACAGCACGTCATCAACCTGAGAAGAGGGTGCACGCGTCTTTGTGCGGAAGCCCCAGCGACGAGCCGCCGGAGGACGGCGCGGAGTGCCGAGTGCCACGTTCCTACCTCACTCGCGCTATTTAATTTCTTCCTCTCATTATGATGCCATTATGGGACACTCCATTTGAGCACCGAACGGATTGTCTGATATCACTGGATAGATCGATTTTTCAGTGAATAATGTCACAGTCAAGGTTCTGTGCGCTAAAGTGTGAGGTACCCTGATGTTTGACTGATAAAAATTTTTCAAAGAATATTTAGAAGACTTAATAAATATATTTAAAACCAATTATTTGCCACCATTATTAAAAATACAAAAAAAATTACTGGACTATACACAAACTGGCGGCCTCATCGCTAAAAGCATATAAGAAGATACCCAAGAGAATTATTCATAAAATAAATAAACTTAAAAAAATTAAAGGCGCCTGAATTCAAAATCATTATGTGTCGTCTAATTGAGTTGAAACTTGCAGTGTTTTTTAATATTTTTCGACAAACTCCGTAAAACAAGTATCGTTACGGTAAGACTTGAAACAGTTTTTTTCATGAACCACGCTTGCACTTGATCGATTTTGACTTAGGTTCTTATGTGTTAAGATTTTATTCGTTTGTAATGCTTTTGATAACTGTTATCAGTACTACAAAATGTACTTTAATCGTATTGTGAAATCGAAGAGAAACGTTTCCACAAGGCCCACAAGCACATATTTGTTTGTGTGAAACGTGAATATTTAACTAATTTGAGTAAGCCTTGTTGATATAATTATTAATAAATATCACAAGGTTGGATTTTAATTTTTATTTGGTTAGATGAGATAAAATACGGAGTAGAATTTATTTTTAATGGAAATTTTATTCGTAAACACATAAAATATAATAGCACGACAACATTATATGCTGGTTAGATTAAAAGCTCGCAGTTACCTTCTACTTATTTCCAAACTCCGGCATAACATCTCTACACAACCGTAATGATTTTATGTATCATGTAGAGGTTATATTCCAATATGCATAAATGTTTTATCTGTAGAAAACATGTTCCTGATCTGTGTCATTATTATCAGCCCATATGCGTCCTACTGCTGGCCACGGGCCTCCTCTACAATCTGATCTATGTAAATGTACAAGTTTTTAATGCAAGAACTTTTCTATGACTTTAAGAAATGGGTCTCTTTTCCGACCCTTCCAGTTTATCTAAGCTCTCATACATCACATTGAGGAACAAAACAACACTAGCTCTCATGTCAACCCGCTTAGACGTAAACGGGACGCAAACAGTGACAAGCAAACAGCAGGTGACCCAAATGACCCGGCAGATCCTTACCATTCAGCGGATGTAGGCCGAGCTCTTGCCTCCAGGCTGCGTGGTTGTAAATAGCTATTTAGCTCCACACTGGGGCCGCTAGAAGGTGATTAAGGAAAGTTTCGGAGCGTTAAGCGCCGGCAAACCAAAGAGAAACTGTGCCATAATGAATGCCGGGCGGTAAATGTGGAAACGCGCGAATGTGTGTTTTCGTTTGAGGGTTAGAAAAAGGGGTTGAGTACTAGTACAGAGACTTTTTAATGGCAACATATGAGGTAGCGTTTGAAGAGTTATGTTTGATGTCTGTTAGTTATGTTTCACGATTATAAATGTCTACTGTGAAGCAAACGAGATAGGTGAGACGAGGCTTCTATATTTTGCAATTAAGCAGTCATAGGTAATGCAGATATTAATCATATACAATTCTATGTAACTAACTTGGTCTATAGATTTTTCACTGATCATCTTCCCGCAGACAAAAAAATGCATCTTCACCGTTTTCACCAGAAAACTTTTATTCACATATGTCAACCAGACACAAATGTATCGCACTTCCAAAAAGTTTCCAAAACTATACCTTCATTTTTATATCTCTATCCGGTCTATGCACGTCCAAGTCCTATAAAACACTGGCCAGTCCACCCCTATTATTACCTATATAAATAACAACATGGAAAACCGCACTTCTCTGCCTGATTACGAAGTATCTAGTAATTCCATCCAGAGCTTGTGCAGACCACAGACCGCAAGGGTTAGCGTGTGTCGACATCGCCGCGAATGTTCACCACGTGAGCATGAAGTCGACACCGCACGAGATCACGTTGCTCCTCTAGCGCTGAGCATGATGTTTTGCCGTCACGTTTTATTATTGACACCTGATGTGACTATTAGCAAAGATCTCATATATTTAGACCATGTTAATGCTACAACATCCGATGGCAATGAGTTTAAACTGTTTTCAGCAATCTACAATAGGATGTCTGTCGTTATAAAATTGCAAGTGCCTAATTGGCTCTACACTAAGTACACGCTTATTCCATTAGCGTTGTAGATATGCTTTCAGGAAATGTTACAGCATTGTCTAAGCACTAAGTATTGTTGCGACTTAAAAATATTCCAAAAAAGAGACTTTTTATCACACAGGTCGTAAAGCTTCCTTTTGTTTGTAAACGAAAGTCAATTTGAAAGAACTATAATGTAACCTTTGAAATACGAACATAAACAATTAACTGTGTCATTAAGGCGAGTAAAAAAAATAAAATAGTTGTCGTGGATCTTTAAATGTAGGAAATTTCATTCCTATTGCAGTTAACAACACTAACATCGACAAATTACACAATACTAATAATGATATTACGTTATTAATGCAAATAGAGAAGACAAATCAGTTCCGTAGCGACAGAACATTGAACAAAAACACCCCAACGAGTAGGGCTAAACAAAACGTTGATGTATATCCAAGGTTTTTGTGCTCAGCAGACTGAACGTAGAGACGCAATAATTAAACGTCAGCCGACTACGGACAACAAATTGCATTCTTACATGAAACATCCCAGCGGAAGAATGAAAATGGAAATATTAGCTAGAATTTTAAACAAAAAAAGGGAAACAGTTTTCTTGTTGTCTTACAAACCAATAAACTGCGGAATATAGAGATTTAAAATGACATATTCGTAGGTGGACGAGCAAAACATTGGATACAATATTTAAAAAAATAATTAAATGATTGCCTTTGATTACTTGCCCTTAAGATAAAAACTTAAAACACATGGAGTAAATGTGGTTTAAACATAAAAAAAATCACAAATCTATCAACCCGGCATGTATTCCTTTTGAAGTTAGCAAAAATTCTGATCATAATTGTTTCAATAAATGATTAGTGATTACTAAATAGGAGGTAAATTTTATATATTATAACACTTCACTTTCTCCGTAGGTACTTCTGAGAGATATTAAGAATTTTCTCGCTACCCGTGCATTAACTACTATAGTCATCATCATAACTAAAATTAAGTTATATTTGTTTCACCAACCTGAGCTTCACCCAGTCCAAGCTCGATGGCATCAATGCTCTTCCGCACGAGGGCTGCCTTCTCGTGCTCGTGCTCCGTGTTGGCTGCCAGGCCGGCGAGCAGCTGTGCGTGCTCCGCTCTGAGCGCCTCCAGGCCAGCGGCGACGGTGCGCGCGCCAGCCACCATTTCCTCCTGCGTCATCGCCGTCATCCTTCCGAGTGACTCGATCTTCTTTCTGAGGGCAAAATAGAAGAATTACGTTAGCATTATTATGTCATTTTATGTTGGTTACTCAATGATTATTATCTATGGATTTGGTTGAAATTAATAAAATATCGTATACGTTTCAAATAGGAAAAAAGTTATGTTCCTGAACGATAAAAAACTACACTGTAACAAAACTACATTCAACTACACTGTTTTTTTTTATTCATGACTATCATCATGACAAAATGTAAATAATTTGACTAATACCTAGATAGATGCTCAATAATTGTACAGATCTCGAGGGCGTTGTTGCTTCTAGAATCTAGATGATACAATACAGAATGACTTATTTTGACTTGAATACGCCTTATTTTACTTGTTAATATAAACTTATATATTCTTTACCTCGTCAATAAAATATTAAGAATTCTTAATAGACAAGAAAGCAATCGACCATTTGATGATTCAAAACGCTCATGTTTTGTAGGAATTAGGTCAAGAAAAGTATCACAATAATTGGCAACAATTAAAACTTATGACAGCGACAAGAAAACAAACAATGCGCCGGTCCGCGGTCAGGCGACGCGATTCAAACAACGACATTCAATAATTGTTCGTGAAAGTTTAATGACTGCGCTATTGTTTCACAAGATATGAGCCGATAGCGTAATTGATAACTGACACTACAATATGTGTCAATTACGAATTTGCTTACATTCAAAATATAGTAATCGTTTTTGAAATTCAAGAGGTCTTCTGAAAATCTTTACAGGATAATGAAAATATGTGCTTAGATATAAGAATTAACATTACTGTAAAGAGGATTCTTAATATATAAAATTATACTTATCTTTATTGGATATTTGAGTGTATTGTTTTCAATAAAAAATATATCTTTAAAACGTATTAATTTCTGAAAAGAAATTTATACAGTAAGATAACTTTTTCTTTGTATATATTTTTATCGTATCAGCCCATGTACCTATCGCTAAGCGTGCATCAACTCTACGATTAAGGAGCAACCCTAGTCCATCATGCTCGTCTATTGGGGACTGGAGTTTCAAAGGCTCAATAAATCTGAAAACTACAGACGCTTTAAGAAGATAATCACAGTCATTTAGGTGCAAGTTAATTCATTATGAATGCACACAGATCTTGCGAGGTTACAAGTGTATACCTACCTTGCATTCAAACGCAGGATTGCCGAATTGATGGATCCTTAACGAACCGCGCATCTAATTAAGTATCACGATAAAGATCATCAAATATTTCATTAAAACAAAATTGTGAAAACAAAAGAACACTTTTCTGTGAGTTATTCAAAAAACAGACTTATTTTTTTTACCACATGCTATTTTTATGATTCTATTTAATAACCACAATAACAATTTATTGTGCCGTCAAGATAATTCAAGTTGATAAGTTTTGACATCGCTAAAATTAAACGCACGACAGCCGACGAACATCTCAATGAAGGAGCGGAGAAATGGCATGACACGGGCGATTTTATCTGCGAATAAGTTCTTATGACTTTCAGATCAAGATAGCAGGCATTTGTTAAAATGGGCAGCAAAATAATTAAGTTTGAAGGTTATCAATATTGAGAATGGATTTTCAAAAGAAATTCTCAAAATGTATACTGATGCAGCTGGTAAAAATATTTCTCATCGCATCATTTTGAGCTGGAGTTCTTAAGATATGAATACCAGTAGTTTTACAGCCACAAGTTTTACACTCTTAACATGAAGGCAGCTGAGAGTATTATACCATTGATAATAACAATGGAAACTACGGAAACATAAAACAATATAAACAATTACACGTGATTATGCAAATTATTTAGATGCAACAATATTTTTACGTTGAATAACTCTTTCTCTTAGTTTGCAACGTTTAACAGCGATTAAGATGAACTGAAAAAAAGGTATGCGTATGTTAAAAAAACATCCGTAGCCTGAGAATATATTTTCTAACTATCGCTTTTGTTCAGACACTATGCACATACACATTCAGTATATAGAACACAAACCCATTTTGTGATAACCACAACAGACTACCAGTACCAGGGCATCCGAGAACGTAGGAAGTTCGCACACAAACGGGCTGAATTTCGACGCATTTTCCAATACCGACACTGCGCCCAGTTCCCGTGCAAGCCATTGTTGCGAAATGTCAGGGGTGCGCCGATATGGGACACGGTGATGCCGTATCGAAGTCGCTCTATTTAGGCTATTAATACAGTTTCGCCTTTCGAATATGTTACGTATTTTTATAGCGATAGCCGCCCTATTTGCTTGATAAAGCGATTACAATAGAGATTATACAACAACGCTTTAGCTGTTATGGTATCCTGGTAGTAGCGTTTTTGTTTGATCGATAAAAGCTGGCGTTTAGTTTATTTTCCGACGTTTGTACTTAATCATATATCATCGATTTTATATATGTATAAATGAAAATTTAGGAGTTATAATATGAAGTTAAATAATATCCCATCAAATACAGCCATTTCACTTCAAATACACTTCAAAATATGAAACCATACAAAACCCTATAAACAAACACATGTAACATTATTATTACTTTAAAATGTATATGTGTATTGAAGCCAATAAAAAGCTATTTTTGTGGTAACGTCGGCTTACACTTAACACGATTATACGGAACATCGGCTTTTCGAAACATAAACTCAATTAGTAAATATAGGTAAATACTTTTGTAATCAGCTAATTTCCTCTTAGACGTTCACCATGTTTTCTTTTTGGGAAACAATTGTACGTAATATGAAGTAAGCGAGACATTTTTTTTTACAACGAATAGCTTGTTTGAGTGAACAAAATATGTAAGAGGATAACGAGCAAAACGTTTATTAATTTATTTTTAGAACGGTAAACAGTTTTTAGTTCCCGACCTTATTATCCCCCCACGACTACTGTTAAGAGGTGACTAATGAATGTTTTTATTTATGAAGTGATATGAATAACAATTCAGATATTTCAGGAATACATTTTTAATGAATGTCTTTAAAATTTCCAAGAATATTAAAGCTGAACATAAATATTCAAATACGAGACAACGGCGGATCATTAGGGAATAGGGATGAATGCGTTTGGAGGACGAGAGATGATTTATTTTCATGCAAACTATTTGTTAAGAACTGAAATGAAATATAAAAAGATTGACATGTCCGGGAAGTGAGTTGAAACTTATGTATTGTGGCATTTAAACAATAGACCGCATTTTTATTACACGCGAATAGATAGAACACTTTAGATTTCTTCAAAAAACACACCCTTTTTTACGGATCTTTTAATATGTTTTTCCTTAATGTAAACTCAAAATAGCAACTTTAACAATGGATAGAATTGGTGCGAAGGATAAAATTATATGATCTTATCTAAATTATGTGCAGCAATTTAAGATTCCTATCACGTGAACAGTATCGATCGAAGATATACGATTCTGTCAGCAATGCTACAATAAACAAACAAGTACATATTTAGATACACTAAAAGGAGCAATGGTGTTGTCTAAACTATAGTTACACTTATTATAACAAATCTAAAAAGTTCAATGAATGATCGTTCATTGTCGCAAAGAAATAAAAACAAAATTCTGTTTTGAGAGTAAAATCAAACGTTATTCACGTTAATATTACAAAATCTTTGGAATCGTTACACTACAAACAGGTCTGGAATTGTTATGACTTTGGAGGTAAAACTTGTATTTATCATTACATATCGTGGTTACAAAGTCAATCGACAACAATTATAATTATTGTCACAATCTTAAAGACCCTTTTTTATATATAAGGCTACGATTTTCAATGAAGTCAGCTTTACAAAATCCCCTTTGTACTTCCATCGCACATTTCCTTGCGATCTTTATCAGTTGGCCGTTGTATCCACATAGGGGCCATTGAACCCTGAACCAAACGGTCCGGCTGATTGTCCTGTGACAGCCGTCAGTTAGCCACTGACGACCGCACAGCCCGTCACAATCTGTACCCGTTCTGGCAGTTGATTTATGAAGAACAAAAGCAACTATATGTATCTTTCCGAATACACGCTTCAAAACATTGAATGATAAAAAGCTTTTTAAAACCTTTACTAACTGAGAAGAACTCAATTTATGAATAAAATGACTTATAGTCAAAAACAAACTGGCTGCTAATTTACTAGTCAACTACTATGGTCGAATACGATTTTAAGATGAATGGAAACACGGCCGGCGGGTACCAACGAAAACGATAAAATCAAAAAAGTGGACATGAAGAAATGATTTTACGTTTCGTTTGACGAGACATAGCTGGAGCCGAAGCTAAAACAGAAGAATTGTTTATCAAAATTTTTATAATCAATCTTCTTGATACACTTGATCTTGATTTTGTTTGTCAGGTCGGCATATACGTACATGTTGACTAATAAAGGTCATATATTTTACATAATCAGTGTCTCGCCGGCATTTTTACTCGAGGAATTTAATGTATTTCATTTCCTACTAATCCATACAAGCAATTCAATATACATATGTACGTGACAATATTTAAGCAGACGATAGTACGAGTACTAATAAACAGATATAGGTTTGTAGTACTTCCGTTGTTCTACGAGCGTGATTAGAATAATTCAGGATGTCGCTAACTGTTGGTAACAAAATATGGGTAGGTAGGAAGTGCCAATTGACACCTGTCACACTGACTGTATATGTTACCTTGACATTGTCATGGTCATGGACAATTCGACCGATGGTGTCAAAGTGACATTTACTCATACAAATTTGCCTTATCCGTGCCATTTCCGGGCATTTATTCTCATTGTTCTTTTTATTTTTCACTCGACTTGCTTCCCCTAAGAAAAAAATATTGGTGAAACTCTTCACGCTTTCTGTTTTACTTTTTATGCAGATAAGCGAGAAAGGACTTAGTCTAACCAGTGGCGCCATGTGCGTATAACATTTTTGTAAACTACATCATCATCATCATCAGCCCATATACGTCCCACTGCTGGGCACGGGCCTCCTCTACCATTGAGAGGGTTTAGACCTTAGTCCACCACGCTGGCCTAGTGCGGGTTGGCAGACTACACACCTAATAAATTTCTAAGAACTTTTAGGTGTGCAGGTTTCATCACGATGTTTTCCTTCACCGTTAAAGTACGTGATAATTCATTGTGAATACACACATAACTTCGAAAAGTCAGAGGTGTGTGCCTGGGGTTTGAACCCGCGACCGTCGAGATTCTCGACCGCGTGCCCAAACCTCGAGGCCATCACGACTTACAATATTTTGTATTAAAATCTGGTTTATAGAGTAAGACATACATAAAACAAAAACTAGAACCAAACCTCTAAAATCGGTGAACTAAGGTCTAACCCCTCTCAGTTGTAGAGGGGCCCGGCCGTGCCTAGTAGTATCACGCAGAAAGTAAGAAACCAAATGATATTAATTATAAATAAAACACGATTACAAACATGATATGAAACACATAATTACAGCTTGAAAGACAGTGTCACTTTCATATTTTGCGGGAGAATTTCCGCTCGAATACGGCGAATGAAGGCGGGTAGTGCAATATGGACTCGAGCGATGGTTATTAAATTGACCACCCCACCGCCCGCTAAATTAATTCCGGAACGCTCGCGTCTCATGGCAGCTCCATCAAATTATTGAACTTCTATACAACTAGGTAGATATTACAGCAACGTAATTTTGTGCTGTAACTAAGGTTGTGCAAGTATGTACATACCAATTACATATAATTACATATAACAAAAAATAACATGATTAACTTAGCTAATTTAATGCGTACGATGTACGAACATTTTGACAGTTGCGGCTGCAAATTCTAGGCACTCAACCATTCTTAAAGTTATTTGTTAATTCAACTGCTACTTAAAAAGGAAACGAAACATCATGAGCAAACATGTATAGCTGCGAGTTTATCTATAGAAATTTCTTAATTACGTGGAGGCTCTTAGCTCAGCTGAACCCGCTCTTGGTGAGGTAGAGGGTAAATGAAATTCTTCGAAACTTAGAGATGGCCTGCTGGCACATAGTCTTGATACAGATGTAATTTTAGATAAACTTACAGCAAATAATAAAACGACATCAAAAAATGAAATGAGTTTACACAAATACCTCAGCAAATTTCAAATACTCAATGGTAACAATGTGAGTAGTTGTCCAAAATGAATTCAAATTAACTACATAATAGCTCCAGCTGAATCATCTTCGGATGGAAGTCATCGAAAACTATGTAATTGATTGGGTTTCCGTTATTCGGACAGCAAAAAATATTGTGCGGTGTGAAGCAATAAGGTTGCACTGAGGCAGAAAATAGTCGCAAATTGTATTCTAGAACGCAAAAACCTCAAGAGGCTAATGTGATTGGGAATGCGAATTACTTGAACATTGCATACATCGAGCTATCCGTCAAATACAACAATATAAGTAGAAATAAGTAAACGTTGTTGACTTCAACAACTCTGAATTCAATAAATTATTTGTGCGTTGTGTGTTCTTTGTGCCTTTATACTCGCATTTGAATGCCAGCGTGATGAAGTAAGGTCCTTTTCCATAGAGCAAAACTGTTGCCAGCAGTAGACCTTACTTATTGTCCCATGTGCTCGGCGGACCGCAGTAAAATCTGTACAGTTATGGTTTTAGTAACAAGATATTTTAGAAGCTGAAATAATCTAGATCCTAGACGAAATTGCACCAAACACGAAGGTCCTTTGCAGAGAAATTATGTTGTCAATATAACATACAAAATTAAAATACTCCATAGTACTGATTTATACTGTTTCTTGTTTACCAAAACACAGAATAAATATTAGATAGAGTTTCATCGACAAACACGGCAAGTTATCGGCCCACGGTATTCCAGATCGTGTGTCTCATTTCCCTTGCGTTCCGTTTAGCTCGTTTACTCACGAAACTACGTTATCAGCCGGAATATCGGTGTGGCGTCCTTGCGTTGTCAAGTGGAGCGACGGGTTGCGTAAAGGTGGCAACATACGTGATACAACGCACGATAGAGTAAAAACGGCTTAATAGATAGAACGAACAAGATTTTTCAAGTAATATATTAAAATTAAGGCTCATTTATATCAAGTTGAAGATACGAATCAGATTTTTTAAAATTAGAATTTAATTATATTGTTTAATAAGTTGCAAAAAAATCATCATCATCATCAGCCCAAATACTTCCCACGTGCCCAGCACAGGCCTCCTCTACAATTGAGAGGATTTAGGCCTGAGTCCAACACGCTGGCCTAGTGCGGGTTTTTTTTATTTTAATTCTAGGATGACGACAATATACCCAAGTCCCAAGAAAATACCTTTTTTGTAATGCGCGATCTTAGCAGTGGTCAAATGTAGCACCTTTATATCCAATGTTCACGCCTAAAACCGAAGCTTCACTACAGAAATTCTCTCAAGCAAACAACACACACCAATATCTACATAAAAACTGTTACAAAAATATCAACATTGACGCGGAACAATATATTGATTTACTTACACAACATCGTAAACAAGATTCGGTCAGGAGGCGCCAATCGAAAATAAGAGGCTGTGCAAACCAGATGCGTGACGGACGTACGACAAGGTCACAAGCGACATACTTAGCACAGTTCGAATAACAGACGAGGAAACAAACACTTAGACCGGTCATGCTAAAAGCAATCATTCTGTTCACACGATAACCAAATAAAGGCATAAATGTAGTAAATTCGGATTTTATGTGCATGCGAATGTTTTCGTTGTATATATTATTTTTTAAGTCGTGATGGCCTCGAGGTTTGGGCACGCGGTCGAGAATCTCGACGGTCGCGGGTTCAAACCCCAGGCACACACCTCTGATTTTTTCAAGTTATGTGTGTATTCACATTGAATTATCACGTACTTTAACGGTGAAGGAAAACATCGTGATAAAACCTGCACACCTAAAAGTTCTTAGGAATTTCTTAGGTGTGTAGTCCGCCAACCCGCACTAGGCCAGCGTGGTGGACTAAGGCCTAAACCCTCTCAGTTGTAGAGGAGGCCCGTGCCCAGCAGTGGGACGTATATGGGCTGATGACGATGATGATGATGATTATTTTTATAGATACACTCAACAGTCACACACACAGTTACGACCACACTATTATACAAGTATCAGAAACCACCATGACTACTAATTAGTAATTAGTTACACATCAAGCTATGCGCTTGGGAATGTCTTTTACTTTAATCAAAATAACAAAGAATTACATTATGAATAATGGGATAAGTTTCTTTTTCGCTTTAACACTGGCTTAGGCTTTTTTTTGTAAAATGAAAACAAATTCCATTCTTCTATACCATTAGGCAATAAATGAACTGCCGTTTGTTCCTTTTAAACTCTAATGGATTCCGTTTAACAAGGCAACGAAGTACCTAAACTGAAAAATAGCTACTAATAATTATGTACAATTTTTTTTTTGTTTAAACTAAATTATTTAATTAACAAACAAAATATTTACATCTAGCCCCTAACCTACAATGCAATGCTCAATTCGCGTATCTAGACCTCGAAGGGGGGTTACCAGCAATTTCGCACCCCCGCCCCTAAGGGGTGGCACGGTCGACGTGGGGCGAATAAAATACCCCGGTAACCATGGCAACCAAGGACGACAACCCTCCGAAGGCAAGGCACGCGTGTTTGGGGAGAAAATTAGAAATTTTTATAGACCTTGCCGGTAGATGGAGTGGGTTAGATATTGCGCTGTTCAAATACGTCCTCGCAACTTGCAGACAGAATTTGTGACATGAATGTTAATTGATAACATGCTTTATGTATGACTAAACCTTAAATCAACGGTTATTTCTATTGCTTATAAGGAATATGTATAAAGAGCTTATACTCGTAGATACAAAAATGTAACATTTCTGCAATTTCTAAATACTTAATGGAACACGTATGATTGAACATTATTGAACAGAAAACTTCTTTCTAAAAGCATTGAAAGTAGACGATGATAGTTCCTTACTCATAATCGAGATACATTAATTAAATGTTGTTAACTTTTATTGTTGTATATGTAAACATAGAAATAACAAAGATAAATTAGTTCTAGAAATCTATTTTACTGGTCGTAAGTTGGATCTTTTCTACGTCGTTGGTTTCAGGTTAAACTTCTCATATTCTGGATATTCTCGTAGAATACTTTAAGACTAGGAGACTTCCTTATAAAGGTTTATTTTTATTGTGATATTGAGCGATTATAATTAGTTTATTATTTGTTATTGCCTGAATATCGGTGAATAATATTAAACAGTTCGAAACGGATAGAAAAACTATGCCAAAACATTTTGTTATACCAAATGATCAAAATATATTGTAACGATTGAGTTCTGGACACAAATTTAAGGTTACGGAATCGTACCCAAAGCAATAATTTAAAATTCTTTATACAGATGGATCCTAAAAGGCGAGCGCAGTCTCCACCATATGTTCGATTTTAGGACGATAGAATAACATAAAAGTTATATAGTTATTATTTTTACCAAAACCTCCAAGCAATGGAAACGGCTACAGCCCTTATACATAAAATAAATCCCCCCACCAAAACACATATTAACAGATCGGTATAAAACTCCACTGCGACGGGAAACTTTTAAACTCTGAAACAGGCGCGCCAGACGTCGTAAATCTTCTTGCGCGATATAAAACTGTGTAGAGCCAGCGGGCTGTGTAGGGGATGTTCGGGTAGATGTCTGAAAATATATAAAAACCGAGGTGCGCTCCCTTGGACAAGTGCCATGGGCGGTCCGCGCTAAGGACTGACGTGGAACTCAAGGGTTGTAGTGTGTCGTGCTTAATCTGCGTACATGAATCAATTTATTCAACCTGTGCCTCAGATTCTAATCAACTTTAAATCACTATTTGAATAAAAAAAATCAAACAAAGTAAAAAAACATATTTGTTAAACCTATTAGATCTATTAGGAGCAAAATTGAAATGAAGGTTACACTATCAACAGTGCCTATTACACTGGTCTACATCAAATTTGCCTTTGCCGTGAAAATGTACTATATTGATTGTATTTCACTCCCTGATGATAAATATACAAGTTAAAATCGATAGTTAGCTCTTATTTTGCATTTGTGCCATATATAATATAATAGCGGGAAGTGCGGAAATTTATCACATTAATGGTGTTAATTCAAAATATTTAGTGATTACCTGTGGAAATTTTGTTATTTCATATTAATTTGTTACGTCTAACGCTGACTGTATTTTGTTCAACAGTTAAAACGTGAAATTTTTATCGTTTTTTTGACATTTTTAGTAAAAAATCTACAGTTTTCATTATGTCGCATAAATGTGTTAATAGTGCAGATAATTTTTGCTACATATGTAGTAAGGTGACTCTTATTAACCAAAAATGCTCAAGAACTCAATGTTTAGAAACTGCATACTTCCATTATTTTGGAATTAAAATTAAAAACCAAGACAAGTCGTGGGTACCACACTTTAGTTGCACAACTTGCTCCACAAATTTGATTAAGTGGCTAAACCAAAATAAATGTTCTTCTACCATTTTTACATTAAATTGTAACTAATCAAAAACACTGTGAAGGCTCTCAACAAGGATAAACCAGCATTCAAATACCTGCGAAGTAAATTTCCGCGTATAAGGGACGCTAGAATAAAAGAAGGAATCTGTATCGGACTTGAAATAAGAGAGATTCTAAAGGACCAAAGTTTTGATTCATTTTTACAGGACTTTAAAAAAGAAGCATGGGAATCTTTTAGAAGAGTCGTTCATGGTTTTTCGGGCAATAAGTGAACTGAAAATTATGTTAAACTTGTGAACAATCTCCTTCAAAATTATCAACAGCTGGTACATCGCTAAAAAATAATTTTCTTCATTCTCATCTTGATTTTTTCCCTTATAACTGCGGTGATGTCAGTGACAAACATGAGGAACGATTCCATCAACATATCTCGACAAATGAAAAGAGATACCACGGCCGATGGGATTCGTCAATGTTAGCGGACGTTTACTGGAATTTGAGAATAAATTCCCCTAACGGCGATTACAAAAGACAAACGAAAAAGAGGAGAAAATCTTAATTAAACACGTTTAAATATTTTGTTAATATTTCAATCTTCCTAGTTTTATATAAAAAGTAAAAAATAATAATAAATAAATATAGATTTTTTTTAAATAAATTGTTTCGTACTTTAACATGTTCCAAAAAGTGAAATTTCGTATATTAGGTATATTTCTAAAATAAGAGCTAATTAAAAAAATATAATCGTGTTTTCGTATTCAGTAACCTCAAAGCAGTATAAAAATATAGTATTCAATTGAAAGGCACACAAAAAGTTAAATTTTGTAGACCAGTGTTATTACAAGTCTATCTATAAATACTATTTGCAATAACTCTACGACAAGCCAATGAATGGTTTCAGCCATTCTATCTAGACAAGTCGTGCATAGCAAACCCTGCTGACGAAGCTAAAATAACCAACCCTGGTCCAAAACAAAACTAGCAGCAAAATGAGCCTTAGTGAAAACACAAAAAGGGCTATATTCCCACATTTATAGCTAAAGTAAAGCAATATGTACATTAATGACGACTGTAAACCGGCTGGAGGCAGGTTTGTAGGCGCCTCGGGACAACATTGCACTAACGTAGGGGCGGGTTTAAATATCGTTCAGTTTATGTAATTTGTACTTTACCAGGTAAGTTTAGGGTTCGAAATCGCATACACAAACTCTCCAGGCAGCAGGTATGTACAATTTGTGATTGCAAAATCAATAGCACTTTTTACAAAAGGCATGACGAATAAACATTTTTTTAAAAGCGACATCAAGTGCGGAGTTGATGAAAAGTTAGTAACATCCTCTATAGTAAATAACCTACAAGCTTAAGATGTATTCTCAATCTCGATGGGAAATATGAGATATGGGAGAAAAATAGGAAATATGAGCACATAATTTAGTTGATTTGTTATTGAAATTAAATATTTCATTGGAGAAATACGACACTGGTGTTCTACTATACGAGGTTATTACAACACACACAAAGCAGAACCCAGAACGTTTTTTGAATGCAAAATAAATAGGTAATCGATAGCGCGTAGATTCGCGCGGTGTAATACTATACGCGGGAACTGAACCGTGAATACAACGAACGGACTTAGACTAGAAGGTTTTAAATATAGCAATGAAATGACTAAATTTAGATGGAAATCATAACTAACGATATAACAAAATGACTAACATACATACAAACTCACGCCTGTATTCCCCGAAGGGGTAGGCAGAGGTGCATTTCTGCACCCACATTTCGCTAGGTATGTAGCAGTCCCACGTAATAGGGGACGAGCCTATTGCCGTTTTTCGGGCACATTTCCAGACTCCGAGCTGTTACTGAGAATTTCCTAATGGAAAAACCCAATAACACTTTGCCCGACCCGGGAATCGAACCCAGGACCTCTAGATCGCACGGCACATACTTGTACCGCGAGGCCACGAGGCATGACTAACATATTGATTCTCTCAATGACTAACATAATAATTGGGAGAATCAAGAAAAGATAAACGTGTCGTTTGGTCAGTGATGATTGTAATCGTTTTTTACGCGTCACTGCTTTGGATCCTACTGCATTTAATAATTTAATATCATGTGCGATGCTACCTTACAATTTGCCGTTTCAGGTTGAAAAAAAAAAAAACATCGCAGAGCAAGCCAATTGTTTTCCAACTCCCCCTTTGTATTGTCCTTCTGGTTAACTTCGTTGCGGGATTATGACAAATTAGGTCCCCTTAGATTCGCTGAGCTTTATTGCTCGGCGTCGATACTGTGCGTGCCGCTGTTGATCCTGGAGCACAGGAGTTACAGTAGCGGGTGTGTGGGGGGATAGGACCCAAAAAAAGAGCAAGCCAATCAACAGCCTTATGAACATAAACTTTTTTTAAGACCACAGCAAAGTATTATATGATAGAACTAGCGTCAGTATAAATGCAATCGTTACTCATTCGTTAATACGATTATGCCATAGCAATTTCACTTCATAAACAATTCAAAACAGTAGTTCACGTAGCTTATGAGGCAACAGACCGTCTTAGTAAAGCCTACCCATTTATACTGCAATCAAGTCACTACAACATGGCTCGACTAATTCTACCTTTATTAATTAAACGCTTGCCAAACTTCTTCCTACAGTATAGCCTAACTTACATGTAATCAGGACGATGTATACCTCAACTATATGCAATCGCCTTTTCAAATAATTTAGCACATTCATAGAAAGTTCTTATTTAATTACAAAGAAATACAATGAAACAAAACTCGAAAAGCTAATACAAAATTATAATATTCCCATTGCCTTTTTACCGAGAACACATTTGGAAATTTTAGTTCACATTTTTTTCGTTAATACTTCAAAGATTCAAAATCGGTTTCAGTGTTTAATTTTGAAGTGAATGGTGGTATAAATAAATAATAAGACATTGATAAAACCTAGCCAGAGGACATACTAAGTATCGTTACAGAAGGCAACAAAGAACGCGCAGTGTTCAAAACAATTTCTGCCATTACTGCAGCAATTCCCATCTCTACTTCTCAGTTCACACCCTAAAACGCGCCTGAACATAAGCAGTTTTTGAAAAGATTAGCTAAGGGGTGGTAAAACAAAGGGCCGGCTAATGCAATTACCCGCAAGCATTGCGGACAAAGGGCGGTTTCAATCGATGCGTCTAGACTCGGCGTCGACAGCACGCCCGCGGTACCACAGCATTAAGCATTCCTAAACGCTTATTGCCTTTGCTTTATTGATGACTAGCTTCACGCCCCGCCAGAATGTTCGCGTTATGGAATTTGTCTTTTGGGAATTTACGGGTTGACGTTCAATTGTTCGTTTGTGCGAAAAGCAACATCAACTCCAGATTACGTCGACAAAACACTTTTAGTAATTATAATTGAATGAATGAGATTTGGAACTAGCATTGGGCAAGACATGACATAAAAAAGAAAGACCTAGAACGAAAAAGTTTAACACTCAACATAAGGGCACCTTTCTGCTAATGCCTATTCACTCTTACCCAATTAATGCTGCCAAGCCAGAAATGAGAATTTTGTAACCAATAGAGGTATGCGTAGAGCAAAAAAATAATCAAAATTAAAGTTCTTCAGTCTAGAAGGTTCTATGAATTTTGCGACGAGTAGTTAAAATACTTGAGCTCAGCTTTTGGAAGTGCCGACATGAATATTCTGTTAACAGCCAACTCATACTAAGTTGTTTGCGTACTCAAAGTCTCAAGCACGAGATATTTAATTATTTAAATGTAACCAAAAGACCACTTCGTTTGTTGATTACTAAGCTTAGTAAAGTAGCTGAAAGTGAATTAAAACTTGGAAATTGAAATGAATCATTATGTATAACTACAGAATTTAAGGTGTTTACAAAATCTGCGAGATTTTATTACAAAACTCGGTAATGAAAAATAAAAATAGAACTGTATATGTTTATTCCTGCGCGGAAATCACTGCAAAGAATATTAATGGAGTTAATGAAATACTTTGTAGCAATTTCAACGTAGAGATGAAACTTTAATCTCGGAAGGTCTGCAATAAGGCTGTTTTTGAACAAAATCATTTGCTACGGCTCTTATGGAGATATCGTTTAATATACGTAAATCCGGCTTTCATCTGCTGGGTAAACCTCCACGATATAAAGGTCGATATGAAGGTCAAGGACACACAACCTTTCCCGAAGCACGGCTGAGGGAGCTTTGTAAGGACAAGGACGCTAAAAGGAGCTAAGGTCCACTGAGTGGAAACGGTGCGTACAAATATTTATAAATATACAAAGGTCAAAATATGTTTCATGGATGAATAGATAGTATCTATGTATATCTAATATTTTTAAAATTTTACTCAGTTAAATTTAAGTATTGTCAATCCAGAATGACATATAACATAACAATATTGCAACCATTTTGTAAAGTCGAAAAAAAACGTAACAAAACAGTTTAAAAGAAAATAAATATTTTATTGCATGGAATGACGACACCACTTCAACAATGAAACTTTACAATTTCTCAAAAATAACATCAATCAAAAAACTCAAACAAAACAGGTGCAAAGCTACCTTAAAAACTCGTCTCAATTTAAATTGCACAATGTAAACAATTGAAATGCAAAATCGAGCCCTCGTTTTAATCTCGCGAATCACAAGAGGCGGCAAAACATCTGTGATAGCAGCCAAATTGTCAATTTCCCTTACTCCTTAGCGTTGAGCCCAAACATGTTTTCACGGAACTGTAAAAGCCCCGTTTGTGCAAACATTACGCAAGCCCCTCAAAGCTTCGGCTTCGGTGGAACAAGTGCAATTTGGGGGATTCGCAATTAGCGAAATAAATACGTGAATGGGCCAAGTTTTCATATTGCAATACGCAATATACAGAATGCGAGGCATTTGTGTACATTTTTTGGTGAAACAAAATGCAGAATGAGAGTCGAGGATTATTCAACAGTTTTGTTATAAATGGTTTCTTATGTTATAATACATGGAGTAAAATAATGTTTTCGCTTTGTTCGTTAAAAACCCCGAAAGAACCTTAAGAGTGAGTTATCATTTACTAAGCTTTTGATTAAATTTTTTAATTATGTATAATTATTTAAATTACACAACTGAATACAAAGACTGTGCCACCTTTGAGACTTCGAACATTAAAATAATTTTAAGTAATTAATAACTAGTATAACCTCTATTAAACATTATATGATGTGAAATTTCAAAGTATGTTTGCTAAACATTCATTCATTCATTCATTCATTCATAACCTCACACCTGTATTTCCCGAAGGGGTAGGCAGAGGTGCATTTCTGCACCCACATTTCGCCAGGTATGTATCAGTCCCACGTAATAGGGGGCGAGCCTATTGCCGTTTTCCGGGCACAATTCCAGACTCCGTGCTGCTACTGAGAATTTCCTAATGGAAAACCCAATAATACTTTGCCCGACCCGGGAATCGAACCCAGGACCTCCAGATCGCACGGCACATACTTGTGCCGCGAGACCACGAGGCAGTCGCAGTTTGCTAAACGTTTACTACAATACTTAAATAAACATGAAAAATAAATCTCAGCATCGAGCAACGAAACCAGAACTCATTTCCATTAAACAGCGACATATTTTAAAACTACTTGCAAGGAAAGAAATTGTACTGCTCCAAATAAAAGCAACATGGTTGTCACAACATAGCTTCCAACATTTTTTAATTAAGTAACAATGCTCGACTGTCGGCACATAGCGTTACGACATCATAATAGCAGTGCCAACAGAGTAATGACGTGAATGCGCTAGTAATATTTAGTAGCGACGCTGACGCCAAACTCTAATTTAACAAATACTATACCTATTGTTACACATTCCATTATGAGAAATTATATGGTTTAAAGTAATAAAAACAATCTAATTAAAGCATTAAACAAGATTGTCAATGATGATCCTAAGTTTTAATTGTATAAAGTATAAAACAGAAGGTACTCCAATTCAAAAACTAGAAAATGATACGAATAATCAGAGTACAGAACCAATCCTCCGAAAGGGCAGTCAATTGATGAAGATGACTTTTATCACTTCGGGGAGAAAGTGCACATAGCTATTGAAGGGTAACACTCGTTGAGAAACAAGTACGTCTTCAACTTTTATATTTCTAACAACTTTTATATTTTAAAATATTAATCCGTCTTGCAACTGACAATTCCAACGACTGAGCTCGAACTGCTCAGCGACACCATTTTTATACACATCAATTGACGGTCTTATTTTTAAATATTTTTATAAAGTCCAATAATTAATTTATATTAATCAAGATTATATTCTCATTAAAGTTATTGACAATTTTAATTATACTTATAAGTAATAAAATCATCAATATGCAATTTTACTATCACTACAATAATAATTAGTAAAAGGTCTGTACGCATAAGCTTTTAATAATGTAAATATATAATATTGTAAGGTATTATAATGAAATACATTTATAATTACTAAATATTACTATTTAGGCTAACACTATAATAAAAATTGTTCCACTATTTTCCAAAAGCTAAAACTTTCGTCACTTTAATTGTGCTAAAATACTTTTCAAAACTCCTTGCAATCATTTCGGCGATTCAAATTCAGATGTTTAGAACACGTCTTTCAATTCTAATTTACATTATGAAAACTAAACAGCCGATACTAATTAAAACAACGAAGACGCCAACAAAACAAACAACAATGAACAATTATGCAACCTTACAGACGCTCATACGAAAACACGTCGAGCCGCGTTAATGCAAATTTGCGAAATCGAACACACATTATTCCAATTAATACGAAGGCGATGTAAATACAAGCCGAGCGTTAATAATTTTACGCCAGTCATAATGAAGATCGTAAATTTCATCATAAACTAGCCGTGGATTTATGTAGAGCCCTCTATGTGATTAATTACCTGCCGTAATGGATGGACGTTGGAAATTAGGATGGCTTTTTGATGTAGTCACTGATAGTACGTTTATGTTTAATGGACTTGCAATCAAATGAATGGAATTTATGCTGTCCATTTATGTATCGGTTTGATGAAATAGCTTTTCGATGTCCTTCTGTCGATGCACTCGATTCATTTTAATGAGGTTTCATTTCAAATAGGGTCTTCGTTAAAAGTAATTTTATTACAGCTCTATTATTAAAATATATAGTCATACACAAATTCTTTTTATTACTAAGTATCCCGTGAGCAGAAATCTGATCTGCATGCAGAATAACTAAAGTCATGAGTAATGGGTATTAGGATTTACGAGAGGGATTACGTTCCGGAATAACAGGTTCAGTAGCATTAAAACAAATATATGGCGTCGATATCAAACTCATAGTTTTTCTAAGCTGTATTTTCACCCACTGCGTTGCAATTGTCCTCAATTGTCTTGTGGATTGTCTTGACACCTTTAACCGTAACGAGATCATGGTCTATAAGCAGGACTATCATAGAACCTTCGTTGTATATAAAAATGAAAGAATTTAAAATTAACTTTAATACTTAACTTTTTCGATATTTTTCATGTATGTAAAAAAGGAATTTCTTTTAATGGTTGATGTCAAAAAAAAGATAAACACGGGAAAAGCTTTCTCTAACCAACAACTCATTGTTAAGTTAAGTAATATCTTCTTTCTTTCATTTCAGCACAGCAAATTTAGCGTAACGAAACTTTTTCTTGTCGCAATCATATCAAGCCTATTCGCCTATAAATTTTAAACAGTTTTAATATGAATTTATATTTCTGTATTTTTATTAAATCTATTTTGTCATAGAAGTAAAATATATTTTTTTAATAAAAAATGGGTGAAAATGTTAAAGTACCACAAGACTATTATTTTGTACCAAGTTTTTGATTTCTATAGACGATTTTAAGTGAGATCCAGTTCCAAGAGCAGGTTGATCTAGAGAAAAAAAAGACAAAGTAATACTTACATTCTGTACGCGTTTAAAGTTTTCGACATTATAGGAGCGATTAAAAATCGTTGCTCATTTCACTGCACTATTATACACTTGCACTACGATTGGCACTATAAAATGTATGTAAAAATAAAGTTACAATACGAAAAGTCCACTGTAAATGGTCGACAATTAAATATTGTCACGACACTGAGGGGATGACCTTCGGAGCTGTGTCGATGTTGTGGTGAACCGATGACGTCATAAAATTAACGTTTAAATCCCATTTGTGACGTCAAAGTTAAATACAGTGAGATTCTATTTTTGAAATTATCGTGTCAACGGTTTTATTTATATCTACGCTGTTCGAATAAAGTAATCTGCAAAGCAAATTGTTCTGTGGAGTTGAAAATGTTCTAAAAGCGAAAAGTTGTTTGTGTGAGTAAATAGAAATAACAAAGTTTTATCTACTTTTTAGTCTCTCATGCACTTAGGAATATCTAAAAAAAATACTTTTAACTTTTTACTCAAACATGTTGCATGTTGCAATGACTTGATACAAATCCAATATTCAAATAAACTGTAGTTACTTGTAAGGCTATTGTATGTTTGCTTCTACTTGAATGTAAAAAGCCGATAACACATTAGCACATTTGCGAAAAATGTACATAAATCAATAAGCAAAAATCTATTTTGCTTATTAAATAAAAGTCGTATATTTACTAAACCTTAGAATCTAAGCCTTAGATAAAAAACAACTAGGAATTGTAACACGTATTTATGATGCCTTAAAATCAGCTTTGACCTATGTAGGCTAAGCGCGTATAGATTAGATCGAGACTGCGGCGTCGTTGCGGTAGCAACTGTAATAGCCGTCGTCCGGATCTCCCAACACGTGACATGGATTTTATCAGGTCAATAAAAAACTCAGCACTAAAATAAATCTTTCAGTTGCTTGGCTATTTTAGCGGTATGCGACGAAATGATGAGTAACAAAATGCTTAATAAAGGTTATACTTAACTATTGATGAATTTAAGGCATTAGAATATTATTAAAGTTTTAACGCGGAAAAATCATCACAGTCCATATGATATAATGATGTTTTTTTTTTTAAAAATTTACAGGTATATGGTTCTACCACGGAAACAGTTAAAACGAGAAACATAACAGATCAATAGATTAACAGGGAGGTAGAACCATTTGGCAGTCCGGCTGCCCCATCCACGTGTGGTTTTGGCACGCGAGCTGGGCGAAAAAATATACAACTTGCCAATTATTGCACAACAACTGCATGACAGGGACGGCGATATGCAGCTGACTAGAATTAGAAAGAGACGGTAATATAAACTAATGCGTTCGAAATAGCCAGACTCCTACGCATGCCTTCGGCCGGGGACCTGTGTCGTTGATCTGATTCGTCCATGAGATTTCTTTGTTTGTTTTCTTTTTGATTTGTCATTTGATTAGGTCGGATTTGGTAAAATCTATATTAAACTAGGTATTAATTTCCTTTTTCTAACTATAATAATAACTAATTACACTTTTTTTTTCTTTTTCCATCATAAAAAGAAATCAGATTTTTGAAATAGCTTTTAAGTCTTTTTTTTCGAGTAAAAATTTGCAGATCACACAGTTATATTCTTACTTCAATATATGACTACGAGCCAAGACGTCCAAAGAATTCGGCAGCAGGACGCATGACTAGTTGTAAGTGACGCGTTGCACAGAGAATGTACGCGTGCGACGGACGCTACGGCGCCGGAATATAGCATTTTCACACAAATAGACAATTCTTTCGGATGCTTTATCAATTGAACAATGTTCCTTCAATTTATGCTGCAAAGTAGTAGGTACTACTAGGATTACGATATATTTTTGTTACTGACATTTGAAATCTTTAAAAGAATAAAAATCAGCATTTACCTGATCTTACTATTATACCATCATCCTAGAAGAAAGGAAAATGTAATAAAAACAACAATATAGGTAATAAATCTTGCTTCATAATTTCTAACAACGTTGGCGATAGACACAGCATATTAAAAAAACTTCAGTTGCAACATGGCTTCAGTACAACGCGCTTCATATTATTCTTGTAATAGCTTCTTGCATTATCCTCCTAGCAAAAGTATGTACTTGTCAAAATATCAAGGCGGACGCGGTTGGAGGCAAGACTGGTGCAGTCCTTAAAGAGAGCTTAGTAAAATCCTCGTGGGATGTCTCAAGCACGCCAAAGGAAGGAACTGAATAGATGCCGCCAACACTTTCATGAGTTGAATTTTAAACGCTACGTCGTGATCAATGATATTTGAAAATGTAAAACCAAAATGAGATCTATGAATTTTTCATAGCTTAAAAGTGGTGGGATTAAGCCTTTTGAGATAACTCACAGCCTTTTGAAGCAAAATGAGATATTCAGAAAGTAGACAAGAAAGAAGCAGATACATTATTTCCATCATTAATAATGGCGCTATGTTTTGATAAACAAAAGGCGGTTAAAAGTTGCCAGCGTTTTAATTACGCTGAAATCGATGAGGGCGAATGAATAAAGCTGAAATAATATTGTCAGTTAATGCTAAAATTTTATTAATACCTGATACACTGGCCAACATAAATATTTTGAGCGAATGATTTTAAGTGAAATCGGTTAAATTTTTTTTTTATATATTACCTTAGTTAGTATGACGTATTCGTTGAAGGTCATGACCATTTTTATTGTGTTTTGATTTTTATCGATCGATATTGAAATTTATGAGTTAAAAAATGAAGAAAAGAAATACAATATATGTACAAAATCTCCAACGAAAAAGTAGATAGTAAAATCAGACCTGTGACCTGAACGGCGGGCTTCTAAGCCGACGTCAAGGAGAACATAATACCAGTCGACTGTGAGTCGCACTGAAATGAATTTAGACGTCCTTTACTGAAATGGGTCAGTCGCTTTGAGACTACTAATAAACTAAAGCCTCGCACTATATCTATGAATCGTGACTGAACTTATCAATGACTTTACATGAAGAAAAAGTACATTCTGAGCAAATAATAAAAAAATGGAAGAAAATGTGAAAAATTAAGATGTTTATTACATTAAAATTTTAAGACTACGTTATTTATTGATTGGCATGTTATAATATTATTAAACTTTATAATACGAATTGAAAGTTTTGTTTTTTATCTAGTATATATTAAAATTGTTGATAATTAATTAATTATCCTACAACGAGCCGTAGTCCAATACTTTTCGTGAATACAGCTGGTACTTAAATACGTCCCGAGCATGGGCACAGCAACCTGTCCAAGACTCTTAAAACACCTGTTTAAACAATATCAATTCATATTACATTGCTCCTCAGGGTAATTCAAAGAATTCCATCTCTGGAATTACTTAAAACTCAACTCCAACAAAGCCTCTTAAATCCCAAAGCGTGGCCGAACATTCTTTACATTAGACAAATGAAATACCCTTCAAATACGCTTTTCGAATAGCTACGAACAAGGATTATAAAACTAGAGACGAGAGGCGCATTGAGAGCGCTCGTGATGGGATTTTTATAGATGTTTTATTCACCTGTGCATATACAATGTAAAAACAGTCTTCAGGTTTAGGAGACAAGGTGCAGTTTGATTTATTAAATAATATGAAACGATGCGCAACGAACGGCCTTAATGGTGCAGGTTAAAACGTACAATGCAACGTGTGCAGTGTACAGATAAAATTATATTAATAAGCTATGTATGTTTACTTTTGATAACGTTGCGAGTCATGTTTTTGAATACACAATTGATGAATTAATTGGCATCTGTGATTGGAACTTTAGTAAAATTAAACCTGAACATACGATTGACAATGTTGATAAAAGGAAATTTTCGAATTCTCGTGACTATAGAAGAGTTTCACTACGTGATGATCGCTGTACTGATTTTTACTTCGGTAACGGCTCGTTAAATACTATTATTACTAATTTAATAAGTAATGTTCTTAATCGGCTTTTCCAAGCATGCAAGACAATTAAAATCGACAGCAGTTGTGCACCACTTTGAAGCAATGCCAAACCTCTAAAAACTACCAGTATGAATCATGTTAAGCAATGTGTGACAATTTTTCTAGTCTCCGGAAAATATGACTAAAAGACGCCGCGCTATCTCTGCGAAGCAATTCCAATGCAATCTATATCCAACAATTCAGTTTATTCTGTTATTATTGGGTGGCTGTGCTATTTGTTATTTAAGACAGCGAATAAATTATGTGCTGCAAATTACTGGAATATTTATTATGTCCAATGAATTTGTCAGGCTTAATTAGCACGCTTATGACCTTTTTATATTGGGAATAATATACTAAATTATGAGTTTTATTGACATCTTTACACGTATATTACACAATAGATTGGATTGTAATCGGCTTGGCTAATGAAACTCTCACCAATTTGGCTTGACCACCACCATTTAGCACAATCATAGAGATGCCATAATTTAAAATCGATAATATGCCAAATAGATAAGCTATAGGTGCAAATGCTGATGTATTACGCATTATAGATAAAGATGAAAATGGTGATACGTGATAATGTGAAAGTTTCTCTACTATTTACAATATCTTAACGCTTCTTTATCTATTGCACTATTGTCTTAATCTGAGTTATCTTTATTTTTATATCGATTAAAAGGCATAAATTGTGAAAATTGTCTGCCCGATTTCAACATGTTCGGATAAAATTGCCCGAATCTGTCCACAAAGTTTTTTTTAAAAAAAATGTTTAAATCTATATGCTGTAACTAATGCAGTGATACTACATGCTTGTTTTTTTTTACAGGTGCGAAAACAAGGTATTACGTACAGTGGTATTTATTACGTGCGCCCACATTTTTTTTGTGAAATTGTGAAAGACATACTATATAACATATTTTACGAGCCATATTGACGGAAAAACGTTTTCATCAGGTGCTGATATTCGAGCGGAGAATAACACGTTTCCTATTTTATGCAACTTTAAACTACCAATACAACAAAACACTCAGCAAAAAGTCCATTACTATGAATCATTACAATGGCTCGTGTCTCAGTATCAATTATTCTGTAGATGTTTTTCTTTTCAGCATGACCGTCAATTTCTTTTTACTTAACTGCAGTTTTTGAATACTTAACGTCTTATCACAGGTTTGATCATTTTATCACAAAGGCGAGATTTAGTCATTAAAATCTGCATTTTTTTTCTCTCACCTATAATATGCATTGAAGCGTGTGGAGTAATTAATATTAGTCTATTGTTCTCTATGGCTCGGCGTTGGTAACCGCAAAAGTAGTTATTAGAAAGCATATACTATCGGATCTGCGGACATCGGAGACAACGATGAGAATTTTAATTAGCAAACCGGTGAAATCCGATTAACATTGTGATAACTTGTCTGTTCCGATCACAATTTATACCAACAATACTGCGGTATTCTAATTAGGTAAATATTGTTTACTGTTCAAGAGGGAGATATGATCTGTGCAGAACAAAATAAGCGCCAAAGATCACTTCAATTCAAGTAGCTTTTTCTTAACATCTTTGGAAAGTACTTGACGTCACATTAATAATTTTACTTATGAATTAACGAATAATAAAGATTTCTTTTTATCCAAATATTTACATTATACAGCTATATGTTTTTTATTTTAGTGAATTGTATTTATTTTGTTTATTAGGATGATGAAATGGCAGTTGTAACATAGAATTTTACGACGATATCAACAAAATTTTAAAACTAACTCCTTTTTAATCTGCGGCTTAACAAATAGTGTGCGCTTCTTTAAACTTGTATAACCTACTTCTCTTCTATTTCATTTATTGGTTTTAGAGATATCAGACTATATTACTATTTACTTAGTCCTGGAAAAGAATATGTTCCTTGCAAATGAAACGCTAAAACCCTTCTACGCAATAAACCTATATGTAGGTACGTGCTGAAGTGGAAAATCTGAACATACTTCAGACAATTCATTAGAATGACTGTTCTCGTCGTTGTCTAGAGCAATTGAAACGCCAAACAAGTTTTTTTTTCTAGGGTTGTTGTCGTAGGAAAATACGTTCTATTTGTCATCCCTTTATTTAATTGGACCCCCTACTACTAATGTATTGTTTTAGGCCGAAATGGAATTAAATAAAGCTTATTATTATATTGTTATTATTATTATTTAATTGGGGTTGGATTTAATTATACGATCGGCCGCCTGATCGTCGATCTTTTTGGGAAAACACAACCTATACAATTAGAAAATAATTACGTAGCTTAATTGAATAAATATTATTCCTATGGTGTTATCTAATTAATTATATTTCGTGCCGAGAATCTTATATGTCGAAATGGGAATCTGTATAACATTTTGTTACGGGCGAATCAAAGAATCTAAGTTTTATACATTTTAGAATATTATTATAACTTTCTTGGGCGATGTTCTGCTGAACATTTAATGTAATTTTTTTTTCGTAAAAGAAAAGCTATGTGTAATTGCAGTGTAGCTAATAGAATATCGACCGGCAAGTGTTGATTACCGTAGTAATTAAAACTATGGGGAATAAAATAATTCATACTATGCAACAAAATCTCTATATTTAATTTTAACTTTTAACCCATTATGGAAACTGTCGGAACCCTCCATCTCATAATGCAGCGATAATAACCAAATGGGTCCTTAGGGAATAATCTGTGGCCGGTTTTACGTGTCTATTACCAATTTGCGAGAGGGGTAAAAAGGTAATAATATAGCTCAAATCGAAAATAACTCTTTTTGTAGTACACGTATGTAGCTGAAGCGGCGACTAAACACTACGTAATCAATAAAACATAGCATTAACACGCGATACTGAAAAAGTACCGAACGACATTTCAAAAATAAATCACTGTATTTTTTTAGTTAGAAACGAACAAAAACAAAATCCCATCGACACAGTCCGAAGAATGTATACAACAGACACTGACACAATATACGGTACAAAACGGGACGGTTGCGTTGGACGCGTTTTTTCCTATGATTTATTTTATGCCGACTCGAGCGCGGAGCGACAGTAAGACGTCCTCCCCTCACGGACGCCCGATGCGTACTAAACAAAATCGACTGGTGGGCTAGTGTGGCGCACGCAGCCGGCCGACACTCGATTAGCATTATCGAGTCGATAGATATAGAAAAGTGGATGCTTCAGATAATTTTGAGCGGCCGGCACAGTTATCGGTCAACTGGCTACATAAAATAACACATTTCAGCCGAGATTGGATAAATACGGAACGCGGTGCACACGGAATTCGATGATAAGCACAACTACTGATTACTCCTTTTATAGAAAACGCAAACGGGCTACTCCCGTTTGTATAAATAGTGGACCTTATTTCAGAGGACAATGTAATTTGTATGAGTTTATTCGTCAAAAAAAATCAGACTACGAAAAATCTGATATTATATCACGTCTTTACCAATCGATAAATGAACATCACTGGCCTTTCCATCGGGTGCAGCGTAGTCCACTTGGCTATGCAGTGCATAAAACACGTTTATTGGATTTGTTCATGTTTCTGCGATACTTCTAATGAGTTCATTAAAAAAACTGCACTCGTTAAGCTGAAGGCTTTTAGATTCTAATTCAGGCATTCACAGATGACTTTTAAATTTATGATTATATGCAATGTTAAAACCTAACGATTAAAAATTATCATCGTCATTTGTTATATTACAGAGAAATAAACTATTTGTTTCACGGTGTTGTCGGTGAAGAACACCGTCAGTAAATCTGCATTCCCGAGTATGATCATTTTTTTTTTGTTGGTGTATTAATGAACCCTATCACACTAATTGAGTTATTATATATAAAGTTTAACTTATAGAACGCTACTATTATAAAAGACTCATAATATCAAAATAGAATCTTTGATCAGTACACACCATTCACTAAACTCAGACAAATTGTGAAATGACCACGTTTGCCCAGACATGGATTGTATAAAAATAAAACAATAAACAAACACATCGGTATCGCTCTCCTCTCTAAAGTTTCCCGATCGTGTTGTAGCACTCAACCCCTTGCGTTCACCCCTTGGGGTTGTGCATGCCACCCCCCGCACACATACGCAATGCGGGGGTCACTGTTGAATCACTACTCAATGATAAAACTTATTAATTTAGGGATGCAATATTGATCGATATCATACTAGGGGGATACAGTTTCAATGCTCTTACGATGATTTAAAAAAGGCAAATTGATAAGTAAGGGTACGAGTATTTTTATAACATAAAGTATGTTTTTTATTTATACATTAATATTACTACGCTTTCGATCGAAGTTCCAGATTCAATACCCGAGTCGCGTCTATACAGAGTACTAGATTTTTTATGAGATCATCAGTCCTGGTCAGCTGTGGTTTTTCATATCTTGTATTAGATGATAAAATCTAAGTACATCAGCATAATACCGTGAGAGAATACAGTTGCCATGGCCTTATTCAGCAAACAATTGAATTACAAACACCATTCTTCGAAATCAAGACCTAACTACAATATTAGATTCCATTACAAAAACAACCCGAGTGTTCTAAGAACTTATATAACACGGACAGGTCAAAGTGACCGCTCAGTTGATTCTAAAGGCAATTTTGTCAAAATTAGTTCTACTAGCAATCTTAAGCCGTCGACAAAATTATGCTAGGGTGTTTGATTAATGTACGTTTTTGTGCCGAAATTATCGCTTTTTACATTTCTAGAAATTTCTGGAGGTGGTTAAGACCTGTTATGCTCTAACTCAACTTTTTAAAAGAAAGTTATAGGGCACATTGAGATGCGCTTATTTTAGTTAGATCGTCGGTCCCCCATGTGGGTGGACGTCCAACACTGTTATTGGAGACATAGACAACAAAAAATCTGCAAAAAAAAACGTCAAATAAACTGGCCTATACATAATGGAACTTGTTTTGACAGAAAATGGTTTGAAAATTACATCGAAAGACATTTGGAGGACGCGGGATGAACCTTCTAAATAAGTTACATAAGGGAGGTCACATGAATCGATAGCCGCGACGCCGTCAAGTCTGCTGAGGTGTACATTACGTGCTGCGGACCAAGTTACCGCATGAGCACGTGGCTTAGTGACTAGATTGCACTCACACTTTCTAAAAATCTTTCCGTAGATGTTGGTTTCATTTCCATAAAATAATAGTCCATAGGTTTTTCATGGCCATACCGAGACAAATAATAAGTCGAAAATTCATGTTCAGAAGTATGTACTTGACTTGGTAACTCTGAAAAATTTGCAGCGACCTTTAAGTACCTATGTGATAATATCGACTTAAAATTTTCTGGAACTTTATGATTTTCTTGTTGAATAAAATCAAAAATAAGAAGAAGAAAACTCTTTACAATTTTTTTTACTATTCCACAACGCCTTTCTGGAATTTATTAATTTATAAGTAACGCACATTTTCACTAACAAGGAGACGGCAAGGGTGTGGGGTAGTAGTATGGTAGAACATCAACGACTTACATGGTTTCACGTACTAATTAAAACATACATACATAAACTCACGCCTGTATTCCCCGAAGAGGTAGGCAGAAGTGCATTTCTGCACCCACATTTCGCCAAGTAGGTATGTATAAGTCCCACGTAATAGGGGGCGAGCCTATTGCCGTTTTTCGGGCACATTTACAGACTCCGTGCTGTTACCGAGAAATTTCTAATGGAAAAACCCAATAACACTTTGCCCGACCCGGGAATCGAACCCAGGACCTCTAGATCGCACGGCACATACTTGTACCGCGAGACCACGAGGCAGTCACTAATTTAAAAAAAAAAAAAAAATGGCAAATATTTATGTCGATCCTAGAAATAAAGCTCTGAGAACGTAGAATTATCGGAAATAATACTATACTATGTGGTTATCTAGACGACTCTGATCCGGTTAGCTTTGACCCAATAAATCCACAAAATTCGATATTTTAGTACCTGTTCACTTATTGTAAGTAATAGTAAATAGTAGTGATAGTATTATTTCCGATAATTCTACGTTCTCAGAACTTTATTTCTAGGATCGACATAAATAATTGCCATTATTTTTTATTACTACGTGAAAGCATGTAAGTCGTCGATGCCCTACTATAACCAAATGTACATACCGTATATAATATGGATGGTAAAGTATGGGTATTGTAAGTTCTATTTTTTTTTTTTTACTTATACAAACATAAATTATAAATTTCAATATTAGTTTATGCATAAGTCGTGGAAAGGAATCTAATTATCACCCAACCAATTCGTGAAAACAAACTTTTCTTGTAAAACAAAGCATAACTATTCTTCAATACTAAATTAAATTGAATTTATACTTGTCACTCAACCCTGACCTATACTAACAATTTATTTATTATCGACCTGCTAAACCTTCCATATACGGCCATCAAACGCTTGTTCAGTCAATATTGACATCACCCAATTACCAGCTTGACAAACTGTAATGACACTGGCAGGAAACAATCTGTGGCGTGGTGAGGTCGTGGCGCGTGCAGATGGTCGCCTTGACCTCTACACAGAAGGACTGCGAGGTCGACCGCTTATCTGATGATTTTGCCTTATATTTTAATGTATTTGGAGCAGAAAACGGTAGAAGTGATCCTCGGCTTTCCTATGGAACCAACTTACATTGGTTACGATACGAATTAAATAAAAAAGGGCTTCCTTCATTGTAGAATCTGATGTGTTCGGACCTTATTACAGGCTTAAATTAAAGGAAAATTTCAATACATTATCAAAAACTTACATACATACATAAACTCACGCCTGTATTCCCCGAAGGGGTAGGCAGAGGTGCATTTCTGCACCCACATTTCGCCAGGTATGTATCAGTCCCACGTAATAGGGGGCGAGCCTATTGCCGTTTTTCGGACACATTTCCAGACTCCGTGCTGTTACTGAGAATTTCCTAATGAAAAAACCCAATAACACTTTTTGCCCGACCCGGGAATCGAACCCAGGACCTCTAGATCCCACGGCACATACTTGAACCGCGAGACCACGAGGCAGTTAAAAACTTTTAAAGATTATTCAAGAAATTAATATAAACTATAAAGTGCACGGTACAAACATCGGCGCAAAACATTTGTATATACCGCATATATATTTGTTTGTATGCTAAAACCCATTACCTTCACATTAACGAACTGACTAAAAACTAAACAAAAATATAAACCATATTCGGTTTTTATAGTTTTTGGTAGTAAATTCGCGTCACATTTACTGAAAACGTAGTTTAAAAACATCGAAATAAAACTTACCGAGGCACGAAACGCGTCGCCTCGCGAAGCGTTATCAGATTTTATTCATTTACCTAACTTGGTGTAGAAACTCGCGGGAAATGGTGAAACTAGTTTGCTAGGAGAAAAACCAACTAAATTACATTTTAACAAGATTCAAGACGCTGGTTTCGTAAACATACACCTAGAGACTTACAAAGTCTCTAGAGATGTTATTTGTCGGTACGAAATGATTAAATAATAAATAAATAAATAAATACACCCAACAGTCACATACATAGTTCTGATCCCACACTAAGATACAAGTCTTGTGTCGTGGGTATCAGAAACTACGAGAGACTTTTCGGTCTCACATACACCCAGACCCGAAACAAATATTTGTGGATCACACAAACATTCGTCTCGGTGCGGGGATCGAACCCGCGGCCTCTCGTTTCGCAAGCTGGTGTCTAGTCAACTGCGCCACGGGGCTGAAATCCTAATATTTATGAAGTCTATCTTAATATTTAAGAGTGCCAATACTTTTACATTTAAAACCAAAGATTCATTGTAGGAAATTAACAAAATATGCCGCGTTGACAATAATAACCGCAGAAAAGAAAGGAGACGAGCATACGAACGCTAGGTTTCTTTGGTTATTTTACGTTTTGATATTTCCTAAAGATGTGCAATTTCAGCAATTAAAAATTGAGAAAATACTTTGGTTAAATATAGTTAGGTCCGTCATTAATTAGAAATGAAGAACGTCCGTACGATATAGACATAAAGATATATTATCGCGTAATTAAACACTACAGCGGGCATTTGGAACGAAAATATAATAAAACGTATGCAATGAAGAAAGTTACACGGTCGCATAACACTGTCCGCAAGTTGCATATTCTTTATTACAGAGGTTAGCGTGCTCAGTTATTAAGTCTATTTCATTTTTTGACCATTCTTCGTCTACTGCACAGGCAGTGGCGGTACTTCCATAGAAGCCGAAAAGCCCTGTTTGCCTTACAAAATTCCGAATAATAATTTATAAGCTTTAAGTATTTATTTAACAAAAGCAATTTGACATATAAATTAGAATATCCTGACTCCACAATAAACAATTATAAACTAGACATTACAAATTAACGTGTAACGCTTTTTAGCTTCTATGGAAGTACCGCCACTGTGCACAGGTCGAAGTAAAGTATATCAGTTATATAAGTAATCAATAAATTTTAAAAGAACCTATAAGCCAAAGTTATTCCTTACGCAAAAATTGTCAGCACATTTCTCGAATTGGTTTCTACGGCGTAGTAATTTTATGATTACAAAGTTATATTTACTACATGGTTAAAGGATAAACCAAAAAAGGATTTTCATAACTATTTATTTATTTTAATTTTTGTTATTTTACCATATAAATCATCATCAGCCCATATACGTCCCACTGCTGGGCACGGGCCTCCTCTACAACTGAGAGGGTTTAGGCCTTAGTCCACCACGCTGGCCTAGTGCGGGTTGGCGGACTACACACCTAAGAAATTCCTAAGAAATTTTAGGTGTGCAGGTTTCATCACGATGTTTTCCTTCACCGTTAAAGCACGTGATAATCCATTGTGAATACACACATAACTTCGAAAAGTCAGAGGTGTGTGCCTGGGGTTTGAACCCGCGACTGTCGAGGTTCTCGACCGCGTGCCTAAACCTCGAGGCCATCACGGCTTTTTTACCATATAAATACATAGGTTATTCTACGTTCACAGTTGTACATTTCATATTTAGTAAAATTTGCCGTTAATTCATTATTCTATATTACCTAAATAATCAAGACTTCATAAAGCATTGTTAACAAGGTAAATTATTTAATTTAAGTGAGTTGTTAATAACGTTTCTTTTGTGCGGAAAAACATTGTGGATTTATTTATATTGCAAGCTTATCGTTGCTCAGTTGTACAAGCTTACTATTGTCATACCCACAACTGATACTTGACAAGGACTTAGAAGCCATGTAAGGCTTCAACTTAGATATAAATAAGTCAAATTGCAATTTAGATATTTTGTATTTTCTCTAAGGCTATAAGTATTTACAAATCGGTACGGGTGTATACCCGGATAAAGAATAACCGGTAAGTTTCGCCGTTAAAGCTTATGATTTAACAAATAACTTCGATTTAATTAAGCATTGCTATGTCTTATCTTACGTATTATATATCTTAATTAAAAATAAAGTAATCATTAATAGTATAATGTATCATAAAATGACAACAGCAAAAAGAATAAACGAAAATAATACTCTTAGAGTAAAACCTTACAAAGGCTACAGGAAAGCTACAGTTATCGAAAACAAAGGGCAAACACAGAAAATCTTTTCTTACAAACACTAAATCAAATAAACAAAGAATACTTACAGAAAAATATCTCAAGCACGGCAAAGCATTCGTAGAAACTGGAACAAAGAAACAGAAAACACTGTTAGGAGTTGATTTTGAACAAACAGGTTCCAACCACCCATTTCAATACAAGTTAAGTTCCATTAGGCACAGTCTGGAGCGAGTTCGTATGGCCCTAGGAAAACTTGTTCGTGAAGCACGCAACAAATTTAAACCACTGGATGCAAGTTCTGGAACTTCGAACCTGGCTATTATTATAATAGTTGAAAATGTATTTAGTTTTGAAAACACTAAAAGCAAATGATATTTTGTAGTAAATTACCTTAATATGCTTACAAAGCTGCTTAAGAAAGAAAGTATTCAATACGCAAATTATACAATATTCTGAATGAGATTATCCAGTCCTTAAAGGACTGAACTGTAATATTCTTTGTCTAGATGTTCGGGAACTAGATGTTCCCAAACAAATATTGACAGGAGGACGAGAAACAAAAGCAAGTATACAAATGCAATTAAATAACGCATAGCGAGTTGCAGCAACAAATGTTGAGTAATTATCATAAACGCATCATTATAACAGTAAAATTGACCGGCACCAGTTCTAAGCTAATGGCGACGGGTCCGAGGCACGTCGGGGGAAACTAAACAAGTTTCGTCGCCACTCGTTCGCAGTACACTCACCTTCGATGAAATGCATGCGACCGAACATCGTAGCACAATGGGAATGGGACCCAACATTTTGTATAAAACGCAGGAGCTGCAATCTTAGAATGGATTTTCCGAGACTTACTTTACAATATTGCCGGTAATATCTTAAAGGAAGCTTCATTTTTGCCTTACTTTATCCCCTTCGCCGCGGTAAAATCAGCTAAGTGCCAACAACAGTAGTTTTGAGGATGACACATATTATTACGCAAGCAATCTTGTTTACAATATAACTTACTAACTTCAAATTACAAGAAAAGCTTATAAATACTAGTAGTATTCAACCTACATAATAATGATTTTAAGAGCAAAAAAGTAATAATGAGAAACTAATTTCAATACATTTTCGTTACAAGTAAAAACATTTTTATATTATACAAATCATCCATGCAATCTAAAGCATATATTATGAACTATATTACATGGTAGGTTTTTTTTTTTTTTATGATATATAAATAATCTGCAATTGGGCACTTTGGTCTGTCTCTATGTCAAAAAACTACAACTATGTATAGTTTAACTATTATTGAACGACGACAATTAAAAGGCGGCCATGTTAAAACATGATACCCAGTGATTACTGCAAAAATTCGCTGTGAATAATGTAGTTGTAGGAGGAGCCGAGCACGACATTAAAGTAATTACTTGACAACACTTGATGGTATCAACGATCAACTACACGAATAATTACCAGTGATTGTGTACTTATTTCATTCATAAAAAGTAACTGACGGCTAGGTATATAATCACCACTTGTAGTTTACAATAGGCAATAGCGCAAAGTATGTACTGCATCATGTTTGTCTTCTATAGGTTTAACGGGACGTTTTCAAATTGTGGGCCAAAAACATATAATCTGGTTTTATTCTCATGTTGTAATTGCTATCAAAATTAACATTACTATTAATAAACAAGTTCTTTGAGGCGCTAATGTGCTCAGTATAACAAATCCCACAACTCTATTAATTACGAAGATATACCCATAAAACTAACTCAAATCTCAGAAGTGTGACCTTAGCCAAAGTTAATTTTTTAAAAGTTTATTTGTTAATTGCTTCATAAATTCAAAATGTGTGCTGAAAACACATTTTATTTTTCCATTGTCTAATATAGTTTTCTAGGAAGAATATTAACCGTTAAAACAATATTAAGTATACAGGGTGTATTCAGACCGTGATCGGAAACGAAGGCAGGTAATAGCTAAGGTGATTACAAACCCCCTGGCGTTAAAGAATATTCTGACAAAAAATAAAAAAAAATACATTTTCCATACAAACTGCGTACATTTAATACCGATGGTTAAAATTATCATTCGTGTTACATTTTCAAACTCAAATAAATAAAAAGCTTGGTACCTCTCTACTACCCCGCCTACCACATTCAAATAAATAAGTGGTATATTTTGTTTAAAATGTTTTATTTACACAAAAACGCACACGTGTAATAAAAAACACGAATTTCTCAATTAAGTTTTTTCACAAAATTTATGCCTTTTTGGCCCTCAATTTGAAAACGACCCTAACCCATTAGTGTTACGACCAATGATCATAACTATAATTTTGAATAGATTCCTTGGTTTTTGATTAGTACCTACCTCAAATATGGCTAAAAATATAATCGGAATCTTAACTTAATATCAGTAATCTTCACAAGAAGGATATATGATGCGAAGACATTCATTATAAATATTATAATTCCTCATTCTTTAAGGAGAAAGAAAAAAAAGATTAAAAATAAAAAAAATAACCTTCCAGACACCTCATTCAATTCCAATAAAGGGAATTTCCTATCAAAGTAAGGGAACCTTTATAAACTAAACATTCCTAATGAAACAAAAGTGGATATAAAAGCAAGAAAATAAACTAAAGAGAAAGAAAAAAGTTAACGATGAGCTCTCTTCTTGAAAGTACCTAGATAATCGATAAATGGAAGTCCGATTGCATTTCTTTTCCAAAGGCGATGAATTTAATTAGACTACCAAGGAAATAGCTTTAAAATAGACGCAATGATAACATAAAATCAAGTACAACGAATGTTGCGCAACTTAATAATAGGACTCTAAGTCCTCGTTCGGCTTTTATATTAAGGCTTAAAAATATTTTCAATTTTTACTACAACCTGAATAACTATCTTACATCATCATCATCCCAAATACGTCCCACTGCTGGACACGGGCCTCCTCTACAACTGAGAGGGTTTAGGCCTTAGTCCACCACGCTGGCCTAGTGCGGGTTGGCGGACTACACACCCAAGAAAATCCTAAGAACTTTTAGGTGTGCAGGTTTTATCACGATGTTTTCCTTCACCGTTAAAGCAAGTGATAATTCATTGTGAATACACACAAAACTTCGAAAAGTCAGAGGTATGCCAGAGTATGCCTGGGGTTTGAACCTGCGACCGCCGAAATTCTCGACCGCGCGCCTAAACCTCGAGGCCATCACTGCTTAGCCACAAGGGCTTAAGGACGCCAGAGTGACGAGAGCTGTCAAAAGTAATTAATATAGAGGTGGCGCTACACGAAACAATCAATTAAGATTATAATATTTACTATCAATTACAACAGAAATGTTCCATAGTATTAGTTAGATTAGCTTTGACGAAATTCCAGTAAAGTCGCAAGTTTTCATGAACACGAAATATCATTTATTAATCTTGCTCATATACTTTTCGTGTATTGTATACTGTATATATTTATATTATCTGGACTAACAATGGCTCCAAAATGAAAAGAATAGCAGTGTTACATAATAATGACACATTAATCGACCCCGGCATATGCCAGGCCTACATTTTTGTAAGTAGTTTTATTTTTAATTAACCGTAAGTTATTTTTATATTTAAAAACGAAAGCTTTTAAAATAAAAAGGAAGAAGCACAATCCGTATTAAACTAGATATTGTAGCGTACAAGGGCGTGCATACGGTCTTGTGCAATGATGTAGAAAAAAGGTCGGGGGAAGCTGTTAGGCGGGAGTATTCAGTGAATACACAATGCGAATGCATATTGCCACTGTAGACTTCGAAATATGGAGACGTGAGTGCAATACTGTGGGCGAGTGGTGGCCGTATCGTTTCACCAATGTTTTTTTTCCAAGCTAGCATTTTTATTACGCAACGATAGGAGCGCTTTTATTTCTATTGTATTTTTATTATAGTATGGCTGGAACTGCTCACTGCACTGTTGCTGTAAGCTGATGGTAAATACAGGACGAAAGAAATATAGTGCCGATATTAATCACTATTCTATGCATTTATGGAGAAATACGCAGCCTGACCACCAATTTGCTAGAGCCAATGGAGTGGATTTTAAACCTGAAGTACAAAATACATTATCCAAGCGTATATAAATATAGCACTTCTAACAATTGTGCTCTTCTTAATAAGGATAAAAAAAAATACGAATTATTTTCTTTTGCCATTCTTCGAATTCGTTTTCGTGCAATTCTTTTGTCCTTGAAGAAATACCAAATATTTATCGTTACTTTTACAGTACCAATATATTTCTCTACCATAGCGAAAGAGTCAGGTAGAAACTGTCCTTTTATGATCGTCATTGTCATTTGAAGAGTCAGAAATCGATAACACAAGACATAATTGTTATGGGTTAGCACAACCTATATGACCAAAATGGATCACAGCGGCACGCAGGCCACTGACCCCCAATCGATATGCAAACCGTTCTTTATGTTGCATAAGGGGCATATAAAATATTCTTTCTACGATAAAAACTCAGATATTTTATCGGTAATATCATGTAAACGTATTGCTGTACTATGTAATGTAGTGTATAGTTCTAATGACATTAGTAGTTTAAATATTTATGTCTTAAGGATTATTTTTATTGTTGGTATGTAATGTTTTTGAGGATAATAAGTAAATATCAGTTCGGGGTTGTAGGCATTATGCCGGTGTTTTTGTGTAGGAAACTATAGGGCACGCAGATTTTCTCAATTTTAGAAAAAATAAAGTGCGCGGTAATAACTTATTCTGAATTAATTAATCATTATTTTAATCAAGAGACGGTTTTTCGTTAGTATCCACAACTATCTCCATACTTTAACATATTTGTCATCGCGTCAAATCACCAGGCGGAATTACCGACTAATCGCAATAGTTTTTCGCCAGTCGCCTCTTATTTAGGCCGTACTGCACTTATTGCTAGATACCAGTGCGGTGAGACTATAAGTATAAGACATATATTTCCAAGATCCAATTTTGGAGAAAATTTGGAATAATATTTCAAGCTAGCGTATAAACTATAGCTCTGAGTGCAAGCAGTACAAACTCCGTGTCCAACATCGATCCGTTTCGGCGTGAGTCATGCGAACCGATGCAAACGCCTCAGACGTTCGGTCATGGCCATTGTCTCGTTGCCTCCTATTAATTCTTTATTTATAAACACGCAGACGTGACCGGGGTGTTATTTATTTAGGTAAACCTAATAAAGACTTGAACGTGCCTGTCATAGCAATCAATACGCAACTCATTTCCGACCGGTGTCAAGACACCAGACCTAAGGGTCATTTTTTTAAATGTACAAAATCAAACTGACCACATTCGCCACTACAAAAAAAATATTACTGCGCGGACACCGCGTAACGATATTTATAAACAAAGACTCGCATTAATAAATTAACCTAACACACACAAACCTAACTAATATGTCACCTTCACACTGAAAACAACTCTTCTAAGTGTCAGAAACTACGAGAGACTGTTTAGTTTCACAACAAACGTCACGACTCAAGGATCGAAATCGGCACGGCACTTTTCTCGCCGTGGTGTATAATAGACTCTACCATGAAGGCTGTTAATAGATTTTATTTTACTAGTAGGACACTTTAATGCCAGACTTTCGGAGCCAGCTGTAATGTCTTGGCTTACAACTGTTGACATTTAAAAGCACAAAATGCCATCCCAACCTTTTACACAATAGAATGATTGAGAAACAAATGGCTATCTAAACTTTCATTTATAATAATATCGTCGCATTTGTATTTGATAATCTGGGGTTTCTATCAGATGTCAATAAAATTGCAATCGACTTCAGCAACCGAGACAGGTGAGTCACTTAATGTCGATGACATCACGATTCACCAGAGAGAGTGATTAAGCATTTTTATTTCTTTGCTCTGGAATTAAAATAAATTTTCTACAGTCTTTTCTTGTCTTTATGCTAGCCAAAGAATCCCAATTTATGTAATAAGTGTGGGAAATTATGTACCAGAATTTCTCTAAGCTAGTAATGAACTGGGTCTAATCAGACCAATAGTCATTTTAATGTCACAATTTTCTGCAGCTCGTAATACTTCAAGGAAAAGTAATAAATATCAAATGTAATCATCGTAACCACAGTTGAAAAGACACTAGTAAGTTCGGTTTTTATTTTGTAAAAAATTAAAAACATATAAATCCATAATAGATTTTATCCAGAGATCACCGAAGCTTTCACTGTTGAAATAAAACAATAATTGCACCCGCTTAAAATTTGTACTCTATTGTTATCTACCATAATAACTTAATCAGTCGGAGAGAGCAATCTTTGAACAATAAAACTACGAACCATCACGACTCAATCAAGTGGGTAATGACAGAATCAGTAAGTTAATAATACAGCAGGTAAAGAATAGATTATTTTAAAATGAACGTCGATGAAAAGGCAGCTCGGCCCAAATATCGTAAGTTATTATTTGAAGAACGTTACCTTCTAAGTAGCAATTGAACTTCTACATCCATAGACAATTCGTTCGCAAGAATAGCTAATTTCTTTAATGTCTGTATTTAAATATTTAATCTGGAGAGAAACGTATCCATTTATCATTGCTCTTTCTCTCTTTTTTTGTTAATAATTAAGAATAATATTGATATATCCAAAAATAATTGTATATTATTGTGCATGCACGCATATAGGAGCCATTTTCAGTAAAAATGAAATGCAACCATGATCAGTGATTAAATAGGGTATGAAAGTCCTCAAAGAGATAAGACCTGGCCATGCGATTCTAATTTCTTTCGTAAAAGAAAATATAGAGACAGTATACAATTATCTGCGTTAGATCATGCTTCAATGAATCACAATAAACGATGCGTCATCTCCAATTGGTATATCATGCGGGTAATTTATTATTTTTCTCTAAATTATTTTTTGCAATTCTTTATTTTTGCCTAATTAACATATTCTACTACCATAATTCGTAAACATAACACTTTAATATGTAATATTACGTAATCATTCGATAAGTTTTCAGTTATGCATGAAGACTTACCACCCTAATAATTGACCACCTTAACCATCCAGTGTTTTGTGTCGATTTGTTTTGTAACTTATGTCGCGAATGCATTACTATGGTTTCGAATTTGAAACCGCTCTTTCGCAGAAAGACCTCAAACCTACGACTAAATTGACAGTTGCACTCTAACATAAATTAATCTTTTCGTTATCACAAACGCGTCAAGTTCTTCAAGCTCACATTATATTACAGACATGAGCGGCCTCAATAAGCAGAATAATTGAATTAGAAGCCTTCTATAGAAATTGGGGCAAAAGCCTCCGCGAGCCTTTCTATTCCACAAATTAACTTTCTTGTGCGCATTACGCATTTTGTTCGTTATCTTTGCTGTGGCTCATTTTTATATTTCTTTTAATGCGATAAAGTCATTCATCTATTATGCCGTCGAAAGTTATATGTCGACTTGTCAAAACTTTTAGAAAAACAATTGAAACTTTTGATATTAATTGTCTTGGATAATATTTGAGTTTTTCCAATGGCATTTAGGTTAAAGTGCTCTATTATTTACATAAATAATATTTTTTTTATTTGAAAAAGGTCGGCATAATTATGTCTATTGAGAGAAAGGTAGTCGTAATCGTAATTTTCTAGTCAATACTCTATTAGGACTCCACCGCACTAAACATGAGAGCACTTCAATATAACAACACAAAGGATAAAAATAATGTAAAGCTATTCTTTAATAATAAAACTAGGTCGAGTTTTTACACCAGAATGATAATTGTGAGCAAATGTTGAAACTTTTTTATCTCCTACATGACGACGTGTAAAGCCGAGACAATTAGAGAACAATGCGAAGCGTCACTACAAGGGTTGAAAGCTCGAGGTGAGCTCGTGAACATGTAATGAACTAGGAGCTTACAATATGTATGTGGTATAGGCATTCGCAAACCGATATAGGTATCATGAGAAATAAAAATGTAAATACGTCGACACCTTTGTTTTCACACCGAATCGGCTAAAACAATTTAGGCGAATTTTGGTAAGAACACATGGACCTAAGAAAATGAAATATGGTCCTTTATGTCGCGATATAAAAGTTTAAATTGGTAACAAAGTAATATTTTGTGAGATTTAAGGAAAAAAAACCCTTCTTTACAGACCAGAGTCGTGCTTGCTGGCTTGCGGTACAACAACTTCGTTCCCACTGCTGCGACTCAGGAAAAATGGTTTGCAAGTTTTTGCGTTTATCGTAACACAAAATTGTGGAATATTTTTCCTGTTCACATGTTTGGTCTTATGCCAAACTAGCCACCAAATCCTACTCTTTCTTCTCTAATAGTTTCTGATACCCACAACACAAGACTCGTATCTTAATGTGGAGTCAAAACTATGTATGTGATTGTTGGGTGTATTTATTTATTTATTTTAATTTTAAGGACGATGCTATCTAAACTGAGCATCAAGTTGCAAGAGACTCCCATCTCTTGTTACTTGGCCAAACCAAATGCCACACGTAAAGAATCAAGATAATAACGACTATTCTCTAGCTTCATGATATGATAAAAATATAAATATAAGAACTTTTTAGTTTGAGCAACACGAGTTCAAACTAAAAAGTTGCCATGCCAGACTTAAAAAAAAGCAATTACCAATTCTCCAAATCCCAAAGTTTACACAGATATACGCATCCACTTCAGATTCTCGTAGAACTCGAGAGGTCAAGGTCAACTTACAAGAGCTGTAACTGGAAGTTTGCAACGACATTCCACTACCAAGGACGGGGGACTCAACTTAAATAGCTCAGCGAATGTCGCATGCTACAAGTACGTGTTCCGTTTTTAGACATGGCGGGTTGCTTATTACATTCCTCATCATAGGATCAGGTGCAATAAATTATTATTCAAGTCAAAATGATAGTTATCCACGCTTCTTCAAATATGCTTTGATCCATAAGTGCATGTTGTGTAAGCTAAAATTAATAGGTAAATGATATGTATTGAAGAGTTGTTTTTAGGAAGAAATGACGTCGAGACACTTAAAGGTTTCTCCAGAGAAAATCCAACTAGAAAAAGTGATAATAAGCTGCATTCATTACATACGATTTGTGCTAAAATTGAAGCAGAATATTGTGATGAAAGTATAGAGAATAATTCGGCTACTATTCCGATCTTAATATCTATCGATTCCAAGCAATTACACAAGTAACTGTCAAAATTCTGTTAGGAACTTTTGGGTCAATTATATTAACTGCAAGTCATTGCGCCCACCTTATGTATTTAAGGGTTGTTCTAAATGTAGTTTCCCTCGGTATAAAGATGTTAGTTTATATTAAGCCAACACGCCAAAGAATTCTTGCACGTCATTTAATATAAATTAGCAGGCGGGTCCAGTCATTTGCCTATCATGCATATTCCTTAGTGGCTATTTAATATGCCATCATCTCCGGGTTCTTTTTTATTAGTTTTAGACACGAATGTTAGCACATCGTATAATAATGATGTCGATAAGACATTTAAACGACAACTTCCAAGAACCGGAACTCGTGATGTACGGTAGGTTAGTACCTAGCAGTGGCTAGCGCAAAAAGACCATTCAAGTTTTCTTTTATTTACACATTTATGATGAAACAGGGGCTTGGAAGGGTCTGGTCATGCTGACTACGTAAGCAACATTAATTTTTTTCTTTTTCTAGAAAACTAGTTGATATTGACTTAAAAACATAGCTCGATAGCGAACGAAACGCATTTTCGGGGATTCCCTTAGGACCGAAGAATAGAACCAAGTGGGAGAATTACTGCGCGTTATTCTCTTGTCTAACTACTCGTATGTTGCGCCATCTATTATTTAATTTCAACGTTTTGGATTCGAAGTGTTGTAGAACCTAATTAAGAATAAGACATTCAAATGTATTACGATTATGTGACCTTACTCATTAACATCAACCGTTTCCTCATCTCGCTTTCTCCACACTCATAAGCTAGACATACGTAATGTTAAAATACATAATTAGGGCTATAATTTTTAATGTGTGAGATTGAGTTGAGATTAATGAAATCAAAAAGAAAACAATTAGTTTTTTTTTTTTTTTTTTTTTTTTTTTTTTTTTTTTTTTGTGATTTTCATCGGCGATCAGTCGCTAGACTATAAGCGGATTTGTTAGTAAGTATCACTTGAAGGCGATGAGGCCAGTGCCACATCTGCCTAGATTACCACACGTCTTTTCTTTTTAGCCTTTTTGGTAGTAATGGCGGGTTTAAAAGCTGCATTGCTAGAGTGTTGGGATGAGCTGATAAGCGTTCTGCATATTTCGTCTTGAACCTTTTAATTTCGTATTGGACTGTTGGCACGTTAAGATATTCATGGATCTCGTCTGTTTTGGAATACCATGGAGCATTTGTGATGGTGCGAAGAATATTGTTTTGAACTCTTTGCAAACTCATTAAGTTGCTCTTGCTGGCAGTACCCCATAGTGGGATGCCATAAGTCCAGACAGGTTTAAGAACTGCATTGTATAAGAGGAGTTTATTGTCAACAGACAATGCTGAGTTTCTACCCATCAGCCAGAGCAAATTTCTGAATTTAATGTTAATTTCATCCCTTTTCTTACGTATGTGGTGAGTCCAGGTAAGCCTCCGATCCAGGTAAAAGCCTAGGTACTTTACAACCTCTACATCAGGCAGTAGATCTGAACCAAGTTTGACAGTAGGGCAGTTTCCCTTTCGTAGAGTGAAGGTAATGTGCTGTGACTTCTGAGCGCTGGCGCGGATCCGCCATTTTTTCATCCATACTTGAGTGTGGTCTAGCAGATGTTGGAGTTTAATACTAGCCTCAGTAGGGTCATTATCACTGGCAAGGTAAGCAACATCATCAGCGTAAGTTGCAACAGTAACGTTTTCTGATATTGGTAGATCCGAAGTATAAATATTGTATAAAATTGGGCCAAGTACGGATCCCTGTGGCACACCCGCCTCAATTTTACGTAGTGTGGATCTGACGTCTCTCTGCTTCACTTGAAAGTATCTGTCTTCGAGATATGATTTTATAATAGAAAATAAAGAGTGAGGCAGTTTTGTCTTTATTTTATATAGCAACCCATTATGCCAGACTCTGTCGAATGCCTGTTGGACATCCAAGAACGCCGCCGAACAGTACAGTTTCTTTTCAAAACAGCGTCTGATTTCATTGTGTACGCGGTGCACTTGCTCGATTGTGGAGTGCTTTTCACGGAATCCAAATTGGTGCTCAGGGATGACATCAACACTCCTCATGTGTTCTTTTAGCCGAATGGCAAAGATTTTCTCCCATAATTTTGATAAGATAGGAGTGAGACTGATTGGACGGTACGATGATGCTTCGTGAGGAGGTTTTCCTGATTTATGGATCATTAGTATCTGCGAAACTTTCCAAAGTTTAGGGAAATACGATAATCTTAAGATGGCGTTGAAGAAAGAGGCAAGTAGAGTGATACATTTTCTGGGTAAATTTTTTAACACAATCGGAGTAATGAGATCAAAGCCGGGGGCCTTGTTTGGATTCAGTTCTCTTATGCCTTTCGCAATTTCTTTTGGCGATGTAGATTTTATTGGTAGGGATAGCTGGAGATCGTGGTTAAGTATTTCATCCACTTCAGTTTCATGACCACCAATATCATTTGGCCTAAAAACTTTCTCCAGGTGATCTGCAAATATATCTGCTTTTTCAGTATCTGTTCGCGCCCATGAGGATGAGGTTTTAAGAGGGTGGAGGTGTTCTTGCGGTTTGCTAGAAGACTTCGCAACTTTCCAAAGTGAGATTTCACCCTTTCCCAGAGGAGAGATGCATTCTAGGATGTTTCGAAACTTTGTATTCCGATAATCTTGTAGCATGACCCTCAGTTGCTTAGAAGCTAGATTAAACGCGGCTTTATCCAATGGGTGCTGGGATTGATGCCAGATTCTTCTCAGACGCCGCTTTTCCATTATTTTAGTTCGTACATCGTCACTTTGGCGTGATGTCCCAGGCAGACGATGCAGGAAAGGTGTATTTTTCCATGCAGATAGCTGGATTGTGTTTGTTATATATTTACAAGCGTCGTCAACATCATCCCTAGTCTTCAGTGGAATATTCAACTGTAGGAATTCATTCAAATGGCTTCTGAAACCATCCCAGTCCGTTTTGTGATTTGATAAAGATTCCGTTGGCTCAATATAGGAAACTGTAGTACTTAGGGTGAGGATGACTGGCGTATGGTCAGAGGAGCCATCCAGACTTGATTCCACAGATAGATATAGATGGTTTATGCCTTTAGTTACGAAGAAGTCCAACAGATCTGGTAGTTTGTTGTGGTCAGTAGGCCAACTTGTTGGTTCACCAGTGGAAATTGGTAACAAGTGATGGGTATCAATGCAACTTTTCAGTGCGCGGCCCCTAGGCAACGTAATACGGGAGCCCCAGTACGTATGCTTAGCATTCCAGTCTCCTCCTGAAATAAATTTACTTCCAAGTTGAGAGAAGTAGTTTTCAAACAATTGTTGGCTGATTTTGTGTTTAGGCGGACAGTAAACAGCGGACAGAGTGACGGTTCCTGCATTACTGAGTAGTCTAATAGTTGTAGCCTGGATGTGTTCTGTTGCATAATTATCCATCCTGGTGTGTTTAAGGTTGGATCTGATGGCTATAGCAGTACCGCCATGAGCTTTGCCTACTCCAGGATGGGGAGTAAAGTAGATATTAAAGCCTTTCAACCGGTAGCAGCTGTTGTTAGTAGCATGGGATTCAGAGATTAGAACAACGTCCAACTTATTACTTTTTATGACTTCTTCTAGTTCTAAGATGTTCGCCGATAAGCCATTGATGTTCCAGGTTGCAATTCGTAATGGGACTAAGAATGCAATTTTGAGACAATGGTTGTCAAAAGGCTCAGGAGTGAGCCTATTTGTTGTAAGAGTTGGTCTATCTTTTCAGATTGCTTCATAAGAATTCGTTCAATGCAAGGGCTTTGGTGAGGGTCGTTCTTAGGCTCCACGTTAGGTTCAGAGCTACTATTTGTGTCTCGACGGTTTGCTATGGTATCAGAATATAATCTCTTCATGGAGTGATTAGGAGTCTGGGATTCGGAGGGTTTGCTTATAGTGGATACAGGTTCAATTGGTGAAGTTTGGTTTGTGCCATTCTGTCTAGTTACTTTGAAGGTGTTTCGTATTTTCTGGTTACCTTTTCTTGCTAGAATTTCCTTATAGACTTGACAGCCTTTATAGTTAGCTGGGTGGTCGCAGGAGCATAAAGCACACTTGGCAGGCGAGTTACGGTCTTTTTTTGAGCAGTCAGCTGTTTTGTGACCTTCACCACATTTCACGCATCTGTATGGCCTCATACAGTTGTTCTTAGAGTGTCCATATTGTTGACAACGATGGCATTGAACAATGGTTGTAGACTTACGAGGATCTTCTATTTTGACCTGCTGATGGTAGATGAATTTGATATCTTTGACGGCCTTGTTGTTTTGATTTGGTTCAAGGTTGACAAAGAAAGTAAAGGTTGGTGTTTTATTTGGACCATATCGGGCATTGATGATTTCGCCTCGAACTTTATTTCCAGTAGATTCTATTGCTTCGATGATTTCACTATGAGGAGTTGAGTGATGTAGTTTCTTTATTACAATGCGATATGGCTTCATATCTCTTGGTGTGAATGTGTGGGCTATCAATCCTTTATCTCTCATTAACGAGATTACTTTTTTGTAGTGTTCTGAGTGAGTTACTAGAACTCTCAGAAGGTTTTTATTAACTATTCTCATCTTAAATGATTCAGGATCACATACAGTTTCTACAAGCTTAGAAAGCTCATTGACATCTTCAATGCCATATAAGACTATAGGAGGCGGCTTACTTGCATTGGGTTTTGTATTCTCGTCACTTGAGTTTTCAGATTGGTCAAGAGTCAGAGTCGTAAAGCTGTTCGATGTCTCTAAGACAGTTGAATTTGGGGGAGAGTCACTGATTCTCTTCCTTTTGTTGTTTTTGGGTACACGCTGCCAAGGTGGTGGAGCTTGTTGGGTGGGAGGAGTATTAGTATTCTCCACGAGATCTCCTGGCTTTGGGTCCTGGTGGTTTGTATCTGGATTTACAATTTCGCTTAGTGAAGCTGAGCGTGGTCTATTAAAAAGTCCTGGATGGAACACTTGTTGGGTAAGGGACTTTGTATTAGTTTTGGTTTTGTTTTGATTGGGTTTATTCATATTTATTCCCACGAGTCGGGACGAATAATACGGTCGCTTGCAGAGTGACGCCCTTTTCTGCAAGAAGGCACAATTCGACGATGTTGGCCTGTCACATCGAAGTTGGTGCTATCGACTGGAAACCCTCCAGCCATTCATCCTATCAGCGCAGTCCTCACCTTAGGATTAGGGTGATTTTTTATTGAGATTTTCTTTCTCGTGATCCAGGCGATGAAGCCAAGATCCCCACTCTCACAAAACATGACCATGAGTAGCGGGTAGTTGAGGTCATTTCCTACCTATCAACAGAGGCAAGCTTATTAGACTTGGTAGATCGGGTTATTTTCCGCCGCCCAAGACTCGGCGTTGTTGCTCATTTGGCACCACCCAGGGGGCACGTGTAGGGTGAATCTAGGAAGGACTAGATGGGATGTCCTACGGACGCGAGCAACATTGCCCCCCTAAAAAAAACAATTAGTGATTATTAAATATTACGCTAATAGTTTCTGTGATGTAATTTATAATCTGGATTACAGCAGAAACATTTCAGTGTTGTTTCTTAAAACATTGACTATACTTTAATTAACCATACTTTTAGCTAACACAGAAATAAACCTAAAAAGTAATCGTGATACAGGATTTTTTTCAACTCTAACCTCTAATGGTTACCCAATCTATCGCCTAGAAAACATTAAAAACCAATGAAGGCTCCATAAATACGTAGAGCCGTTAAGACCCCGTAAAAAAGTCAACAAGCGGGTACAAATAAAAACCGTTTAGCACAGCCGGCCATTTGCAAATCGACGTCGAACGTCCCCGAGGCTTTGAGCTGAAATGCAATGCAATTTATTTGTTACGTATTACCATACATACGAGACAGCGTGTTTTTATTCATAGTTTTATTTGCTTTGAATTACTGGTTTTATTTTGCTGCGGGATGCAGACGCGAAAATAGAAGGGTGGAAATATTTTGAATAGCTGATTTAATTTTATGATAAAAATAACTGCATTTACACGGTCTACCGTTCTTCAATTATCTTCTAGACAGATGTTGAATAACAAAATATGTGAATCGTGCTTAGCTGTTCCTAAACTGACTTTTTAGTCCCGCGACATGAGGTACGTGTAATTGATAAATACCAAGATTAATTTTTAGAAGCATTACCGAATGGAAATGAGTTCTATAAGCGACAATACCCTCGTTCCCTGCAAGAACTCAATAGCTCAATACGAAACTTGGTTACAGACGTACCTATTCCTTCTATCTGTTTCCATTTCAATATTACATGTTGCGGTCATGCCATGTAATAGAGACCGCAGACCAGCATCGAAATCTGTGTGACTCATTTCGAAATGCAAATGCATTCTCCCGCCTATGACAGGATGAATAAGGCACCACATTCACCGCGGTTATACTGACGGTAATTAAATATACTTAAATTACATCGAGTATTTCAAGCGCACAAGAAACAACCCGACGACACGAACCAACATAAGGAACTAAATGTAAATAAATTTATTGCATAAGCTGGCTGTTTGACAATATCGACATCGAACAAATCCGTGAAATCAACATTCAGGCCAGTTTATATATAGGCTGGGCTTCTATCCTGGTATCGTGATGCAGATATATCTGCGTGTGAGGCCTACAGTCTCGTAATATCTGATATCCACAATACAAGACTTTTTATGATAGTGATTCATCAATTTAAAAATATCCGTTTTTTACTAACTGCATATTAATTATTTTATTATATTAATATAGAATAACTTTGTTTTCTGTTCCAGCTAACCTTTGAATAGTCTGGCTGAAACGATTTAAAAAAACACTTTCTTATACAAAGATAAGCTTTGAGAAATAAATTGGGTTGAAAAATTTAGACTGTCATAATTTATTTATTGCCTAGTTTCAAAGAAAATTTCACCCCATGAAGAGCGGCCTAGATGTCTGTAGTATTTAATTATCCTCAATCAGATAACAATAAACTCATGATATTAATCATATTTTTCTCTAATTCCCAAGTAATAAATGAATGCGCGGATGTGACAAGTTATAGGTTCCGCCATTAGTCATACTTGATGCAATGTCATGTACTTTCTAAATCTGCGCGTCACGTTATTGATCCAATGGGCTCTGAATATATACTTGTTTCGCTTCCCGGCTGTCAGTCGCACCATAATTCAATTCAGCAATATATTTGAAAATTATGATGCCCTACAAACATAACTTCTGGTAGAATAAGCAAATAAATAAAACTCCCACACAAGAGACGCGTACTGTCGTGGTTATCAGAACCTATGAAACCCTTGATCTAGAAAGATCACAATATTTTATGACTGTCTCGTTAACCTCGCGGCATAAGTTTACCGCGTGCGATCGAAGGGGCTCTACCAAAGAGATTTTTAGGAGTTTCGAAACGTGCACAAAATTAGCAATAGGTTAGCCCCCTATTGCGTGAAACTGAAACACAGCTATCGAAACAAGGGTTTAGATATTCACCCTCTTTTAACACTTCAGGGCCCCAAGACCCAGGGTAATTCCACAGACTTGTAAAAAATCGATTTGAAACCACCGGTTTGACGTCGGGTTGCGTCTCGTCTCTTTTCATACCTATCTTTTTTTTCCATATTTTTTTATTTGTCTTAGTTTGAATTGAATTGCAGCCTCTGGCAATTATTGACTTTATAGGTCTAGGAGTTATTTTGTCTTTTTGTTATATTCGTATATTAGTCTTAAAAACTCCAGCGCATCTTTGATAACCCTGTGCAGTAGAAAGCGGTAGTCCCCACACCAACTGACACAAATTCAATTCATATAAATCAAGCTTGTTGAATATTAGAAAGACACACTACATAAAATAATCAACATTAAAATCGAATTAGGGCGTTATAAATGGCATCAAAAGAGCAATAAGTTGTACCAAAAGAACTTGTCGAATAGCACTACAAATAGTTTATTATTCCCATAAAATATTTACCCATAAACGACGATAATGTCTGTGATTTGTAATGGCGTCAATAAAATGACTTACAATATCTGTACAAACTTGTAAATAGATCGCCATCAGCCGTCCGTGAACCTGTCACAGCTCACAATGTAAGGCCCTGCCAGCGCCCAATCGCATTGTTCTCGGCATCGCTTCAATGGATCGCGTCCACGTGAAAATGTCTACATTACAATGTCTAGAGGCCGACTATACCGATTTTAGATCGGATATGAATGTCTAATTTGTCTATCTAGAGTTATTACATGAGAGAATAGGATAAAAAATATATTAATAGTTCAAATAGTTTATATAATTATATTATAGTCACCTACAATTTGTACACCTACTACAACTGACAATCTCATAAAGACCGCAGGAAACCGCTGAGCACCCATACCCCGTCTACTATCAGATCGCTCCGAAAATCTTTGAGGGACGTCTATATACAACAATACAGGATAAAATCCTGCATTATATAATTTTATAAATCTTGTATTTTTAAACTATATTTGACATTGAAATCATGTAATTATGATACTGAAAATAATCATTAACAGTTAAAAGCATTAATTAATGGAATTAATAACATTTATTTCAATTACAAAAAATATAATCTAAACTGAGTGCAGAGGGCAAAGTAGGTCATTATATATAGGTATAGATGGTATTAAAAATGAGTAGATACTAAAAATATTTTTCCCGATTGATATTCCATTTGCAACATTCTGTACTAATAATTGCCTCTTGATGGTCACTTTGACACACCCTTATATTGTTAAAAGACATTGCTAAAGATAATATAGATTTTTTTAAAGCCATGCAATCAAATGAAGCCCATAACTGTCCCCAAGGTCCTACATATCTTTATACTAAATTCAATCAGCAAATAAGGTTGGCAACTGTAGAATACCAACTTATGTATTTAAACATTCAAAATATATATTCGATTTAGATTATTTTGATGTGTAAGCAATAGTATTTATTGCCAAAACCTACAAGATGAAGAAATGAATTGGCAAAGAATACAGGACTTCTCCGGATGCAGACCACCTAAAAGGCCACTTTGATAGTCTTTAGTAAAGGTCTACATCCAGTTACTGGATGTTACAGAGTGACTTATCATAAACGATTTTCGATAAAATGAAGACAGAATAATGTTGATATTATTGATTAATATAACTCACAACATCATCTCGCTACAACCTAGATTAAACAAACATAAAACTCATTATTGAGCTGCAGTCAGGCATTATTTTAGGAACTTCATTAAAACAAACATTAACCTACTTGAACGCTGACACTGGATTCAAATAGCCATTCAAAATACACACACTAATCTCAATCTTTAGTAACAGTATTAAAAAATAGGTAATGCAGATTATCCACATTAATTTCATATTTGTGAAAGCAATCTGTTCAAATTACTCACTGAACTAACCCTAAAAATGCTATAGAATATATCCATCCATACCAATATTATAAATGCAAAATTAGCTCTATCTGTTACTCTTTCACAACAAAGCCGAGCAATTTGAATATATTTTGGTATGAAGATGGATAGAATCTTCGGAAAGGGCATAGGATACTTTAAACCCAAGAAAATGCATTGTTCTGATGAAATGAGCTAAGAATTCAAAATTGCGCCCTAGCAGAATCTAATTCAATATGATAAAAGGACACAAAATTAATATTTTGTTATGGAATATATTGATATTGCATAAAACTAAAACAGTCATGCAGTTTTTTGCCATTAAATTATTATAGAATATTGATAGTAGCTGACTCACATGATAAATATATGCAATGTTACTGGGTATAAAAATATTGGCTCCATGCCAATTACTTTCCACAACATTGTATAACAACTCATGTCATTCCCACTAATGTTTACATACTGATGTTAATGTGACTTTTCAACAGGTATTGTACAATAAGATTAGAACAAAATTGACAACACCTTTAGTGTATTTGATGAGTCACGGACCAATGATTGATACAATCAGTTCTTGCACTAGAATATTGTGTAATTGTTTATGTTAAATGCCTGTATCCCTGCAAAGGTAGGTAGAAAGTATTTTCACATGCAGTTATGTCATGTTATTCCCACAAAATAGGGATTGAGCCCAATGTTATTTATAAGGCACATTTTTAGACTCTTTGCTGCCAATAAGCTTCTTCCTATGACAAAATGTCAATAACACTAGTTCAACACTGAGCATATTAATTGCATGCATCAGTTTATTCTTAGGGACCAACACTAGAATAGAAAACATCAATTACAACAGGTCAGATATATCAACTGAATGACCTTGCCCTGGCGGAATCTCTATATAAACTAATAACTACTTGTGTATATGGCTTATAACAACTATTGGACATTGCATCCAAAATATAAAGTCGCTTCAGTATTGTTATATCTGGTTTCAACTATATATATTGATAAAGTAGGAAAGCTACCACCGCATTCACTATGCAGCAACTTGTGGTTTTATTCCAAAAACAATCTTTGCTAATCTTATTTAAAAAAAAATAGTTTGTCACAATTAAAGACATACCTATTGAACTAAACAGATGTCTACACAAAGTGAATATGAAAATATATTACAAACACATGACATCATGCTACAAGTTGTGTCACTGGGTTAATTATAATAGTACTATATGGTAGTGTATCTATTAATCTGATTTCAATCTTTAAAAAAAACTTATAATCAATACTCGAGCTTTAGCATATATACCAAATCAAATATTTGGTAATTCAAGTTCTTAAATTCAAGGTCACAATAAGATTAGTAATTTTTGAGATAATTGTGAATAGATTGTCTGGAGCTTATCATATTGATGCAATATGAGTTATCACATACATAAAATGTGGTGAGGGAATCTTCATTTTTAGAAATGCTCTTTTGATAAGATTTTCATTTTAGGTACGTATATAAAGTTTTTATAATATCATTCCTAGAAAAGTGAGATATGGTGTGATGTTTTCTATTAAATATTGTGACGGTCAATGGGATATTTGGCAATATAAATAATTTTACAAAGCAGTTTACCATATCCTTTAATTAATACCATCCATGACTTTGTAATATAGCCATGGAAGCTATGGACCATATAATTATTTAGATATAAACAATCAACCAGTTTTTATTTTCCTCACTTGTGTTGATCCGTTAATGGCTTCATCAACATCTTTTGTGTACCTTTCTATTGTATGCCATGAATCTTCAGATTCCAAAGTAAATAATAAAGAAAATCAGTATCCTATTCTAATCCAGCAAAACTTAAATTACATGACATAGCTAAATATTGCAAGATGCAGGAACACACATAGCAGAAGTGTAACAATATATTTTAATCATCAGCAAGGTATTCAAAAATAAAATCTATTATTAAAAATATCATTATCACAAAAACATTTTTCAACAAACAATATTGAGCATGTAGAACACTTTAATATTACAAGAACTAGTTAAATCTTAAGTATTAATAGGTATGCATTAAAGAAAAACATTATTTACCTCAAGTGGATTTAGATAAGGAATATATTTGTATTATCTTTTTTAAAACTCGAATACAAGGTCTCTGAATACTAATTTTATAGTTTATAATTTTTTAATAATAACAATAGTATAATTAAAATGAATATTATAATTTCATAGTAATTTTTCATCATCTTGGGATTTCTATGTTATTTTGTAAATGGTCGTGTTATGATAAACAGTATACTGTATTGACTAACTATGTTAAACTTATCCAATAATAGGGTCAATATTTCATAACAACACAATGCATATTGCGGTTTTGTTCTTTTTGCAAATTAGACCTTGTTAGTCGTGATTAGTCATCGAACGTGTACTACCGCTTCGACACAATAATTACTTTCTTATACATGTTAGGAAACAACACAGAGTTTGGTAAAATTCACCAAGATATTCACACTGAACACCTCAGTTTAAATGACGCATGATAAAACGAAAAAAAATATTGAGAATCGGTCTACGGAGCGTAAAATGGCGTTACGAATTTACGGTTATATTTACGTTTCCTGCGAAGTTAATGCCGAAAATATGATTAAACAATATTGTGCAAACACGTACGTACACAATTAAATGAGGATTAGTCCAAAATTATTAAAAAATGTTAAAATTTTACTCACCTTTCTAAATTAATTGACAGCAACACAGCACTAGAAAATTCACTATTCACGATACTGCCAACTTACAGACATGGCAATTTAAAGTCGGCTGTTGGTTTGTTACAAGTTAGAATTCGTTTTATTTATAGCATGTATAACTTGTCACCAACAATTAAATTGATGAAATTTATTATTTTTACTAAGATTTATTAAATGCAGCAATAAATACGATGATTATGAAATAATATATTTTTCATAAAATATTGTCAAAGATGAAAGCTTAAACAGCGACCTAGGTATAGATAAAATCTCAACAACAATCGAAAAGAATGGATCAATCGTAGTACCCATAAATGGATTGATTTTGATTTATGTTTTTAAATGTTAAACTCCTACTAACGCAACCACATAATAGGTAGGTATCTATGTGATTTTTTTGTTGAATTAAGTCTTGATGGTAAAAATATTCCTAAATTCGATGATAATGACATGGAACAACACAAGCCGAGAATCCGTGTCTGAATGTCAAATTTATCTGTCACTGTCAGTGTCATTAATACAATCCGTGAATTTCTGTGTGTGGTTGTGACTTGTGAACTTGTGAATTTATTTTGACTACAAGGTTTATCGTATTTTTATCTGTTTAAAGGCAGTAATAACCGTTTTGTGGGACTACATTTGTACTGTTTAATTTATGTGGAGTCTTCTGTGTTAACCGTAAATACTGTTATTATGCATGATTATGGAACATTTTTTCTTCGTAATCATTGAACAAAGATGAGTTTTGGCGTCGGGGTTTATATTTTGACTATCGTTTGGTTCATTACGTTAATGTTGTGTTGGGTATCAGTTCGTACAGGTCACAGTATCGGGAAAATTTCTATTGGCATATCCTCATTATTTACATTAGTTTTGTTGCTTTTGCCAAAAGGAGACGATCAGTACGCGCACAGTGCCAATTTTTACGACAAATTATTTGTGGCGCGTTACGCGATTCTAACATTCTTGCTCGTCAGCGTTCTATTCGGATCGGCATTCTGTTTTGTTTACGTTTGCTTGGCGCCAGTCGAGACTAAAAAAGTTAGAAGTCTTACGTTTACTAACTAGCTTGCTTTGGTAAGTTGTCGATTTCTTTGCGGCTCCTGTGAACAGTTGCACTGAATGTTTAATTTATAATGATTGTTGGTATAGACTTATTGGGAATTACTTAATTAGCCAGAAAAAATATCTTTATTGTGATATTATTTTAAAAGTAATTAGAGAATTTGTAATTCATTTTGCGACATTTAGGCAGGCTTAAATATGTAAATTTTCACATAAAGTATTTTTAACATTTGTCAAGTAAATTTCTGCTCAGATTGAATATGAAAATGGTTTTTCAGCACTTCATTGAAGTACTTTTGTTCAGCTAATACACAAATTATTATCATTGAAAAAAGAATGCATAGGCTGTATTTTGATTATGCACAATACTTTTTCCTTAAAATTACTCATTATCAAAAAGATCATCATATCATTATCAATATATTTTGGATTATTTAGTGCTCATTATTTCTTTAGGCTAAAAGGAAAAATAAAAGAAAATTATCAGTGATTGTAATCTAAAAGTCTTCACATTATTAAATCTTCATTAAAATTATTATGTAAATAGATAAAAGATAATTATGTGACATACATTGATAAACACAGTTTTTTGCATGATTCATTAACCTTGCACAAATTGACTAAAATTATGCACTGTTTGTCTTATTATGTTCTATGACATTTATGCAAGACAAAACGAGACATGCTTAATAATAGTCATGACAGATTTATGCATCATTTAGTGTGTTGTTATCCTAGCTTTGTACTATCACTAATATCATGTCACGTAATTGATAACAGGGCTTATCAGGGTAAAACCATTCATTGTATTTGACATAGTATTATGCATGCATGCTTATCAACTATGTACATTTACTGTGTAGTATGTACATATATTTTTATTTTATTTTATTTTTATTTTCTTTTGTTAATTTTAAATTTTTTAATTTTTTTACTTACTAACACACACATTCATGTACAAAGAATTGTAGATATGGAATAAATGGCTTATTATTATTATGTACATATATTTGTCTTGCTTTAAAATGATCTTTAACATTATCCTAGAAGTAATGTTGAATGAAATACTAAAAGGATCACTAGTCTTACATAGTGTGTGGATCAAGAGATCCTGGGTTCAATTCCCGAGATGAGCAAAGTGGTTGGTTGTAGTTTGTTCAAGAAAAAGGGCAATTGGTTCACTGCCCTATGGCTTTAAAACACATTTGATAAAACATGGATGTATAAGTACACCTCTATTTAAAAACATTTTGTTTGGGGTTTTTACCCAAATAGTATGAATAAAAAAATTATATAATTAATCGCTTTCAGACAATATGACGAGCACATTATGTCATGGTTTGCGCTCGCCTATAAGAAGTTTAGCTACACTACGGCGGGCCAAGGCAATATCTACATCTCTAGTACACAATGAGACCATATTAGTTAAGACTAATGAAGAGTTTGTAAATAAGGTTAGTGATTTTTTTAACCATATGGTGTTGTTCGTACTGCGAGGGTGTGGTCTGCAAGCAATCTGGTGATTTTTAGAACAATTCGTTTTTTTATTAGGTAATTCTCAGAGTCTGGATATATGCCTGAAAAAATTAGCTTCATATTACGGAGTATTTATAGACAGCCTCGTAGCGCAGTTGGCTAGATACCAGCTTGCGAAACCAGAGGTTGTGGGTACGGTCCCCGCACCGAGACAAATGTTTGTGTGATTCACAAATATTTGTTTCGGGTCTGGGTTTTTGTGAACACGAAAAGTCTCTCATAGTTTCTGATTCCCACGACACAGGACGTGTATCCTAGTGTGAGGTCAGAACTATGTATGTGACTGTTGGGTGTATTTATTTATTTATTTAGAATATGGCGAAGCATTTAGAATTTACACTTCTTCCTTTCACATCGAGGTTACATTACTCCTTGTGACTTAATACTTGTGATTAAGCTTCATATAAAAGTAGATATGTATAACAACTTATAGCTTACTTGTCCAAAGCTTATAAGTAAGACCCTTATTCTGTAAATCGACTAAACTGTTTGACAGATCGTTTTTGGTGAGAGTCGCCAAGATTTGGAACGACCTGCCTGGGTCTATTTTTCCTGACAAGTTGAACTCTGGAGCCTTTAAGAGTAGAGTGAACAGGTTTCTTTTGGATGGGCGTGTACCACCCGCGTCTTCATCTACACTTTCCATCAGGTGAGATGGAAGACAAACGCCTATTCCATTTCAACTACAAAAAAAAGACTTCGATATTTATTTGGCTGACATAGTATTTGAACTAAAACCTCTTTTGGTTTTATTAGAATTATGCCAAATGGTTAGCGTGGAACTATTTCCAGGTATAACTCAATGCGTCATCTACCACTGATGTCATTTAATGATTGTTGTAGGTTTTTTGCACCTGTATTTACGGAACCACTTCATGACAGAAAAAAGACCCATGTTACTCAATAATAAATACATCTTTAGTGAGAGTATTTTTTTTTAAACTACATGAAATACTTTTTTCATTCGTATTTTTGTTTTGTTCGAGATGCTGTGACATTCCGAGGTCCCCTCTTCAGGCGGGGACCTCAAACAAGTGCCCATTATATTCAATAGGAAAACTGATCCTGTTAACGAAAGCTGGCCAAGATAAACTATGAAATGATGAAACTTGTTGCTGGATGAAAGTTGCGGCTCTGTGGGCCAGATTTATTACCTTAGTTCTTAGACCCTAGTTCTTAGAGATATGGAATACAGATATACACAGGCTTATCACAGATCTCGATAAAATTGTGTTTGTCACTATGGCGGGTATATACCTTATCTCCTCTACAATTGAGGGGGTTTAGGCCTTACTCCACCACGCTGGCCTAGTGCGGACTGGCGGACTACACATCTAAGAAATTCCGAAGAACTTTTAGGTGGCAGGTTTCCTCACGATGTATTCCTTCACCATCAAATTACGTGATAATTATATTTGTGAATTTGTCGAATTTGTCATTTGCTATACAATTTGATTTAGTAATTTCAATACAAAAATGTAGTAAGGTGTTATTGGCTTGTCAACAGGTAATGAACAATGACAAGCCGGTGATAGTGAATTTCCACGCGGAATGGTGCGAGCCGTGCAAGATCCTCACGCCCAAGCTGAAGGAACTCATCGAGCCGCTCAGCAATCTAGATTTAGCCGTGGTCGATGTGGAAGACAATGCGGACTTGGTACACACTTTCGAGGTTTGTATCGTTTGTAGTAATGAAAAACCTTGTCTATCTCAAGATTCGATAGAAGATTTGAATCGCGTTTATACTGTAGCGAAGAAGACAAATCTATGTTAATGAATATTAAATTAACAATTTAATTATTCATTACAATATCGATTAACTATATATTAACTACTAGCTTTTGCCCGCGACTCCGTCCGCGTAGACTACAGGGTTGGGTTCAGATAGAAAATAAGTTGCAGTCTATGTTATTCCACAGAGTCCCATTTATGTCCACACCAAAAATCGTTCACATCGGTCAAATGATTAAGGCGTGAAAGCGTAACAGTCATATAGTTATTTTCTCATTTATAACATATTAAGGGATTTAAAAAAAAAAAAACTTTTAATATAATTCTTATATTGTGCATATATATCATATATATGATGTAATAAAAGCCATATAAAAAGTCTCATCATTCTAGCTTCAAAAATGACGAATTTCCATACAAACTTTCATCCCCTATTTTTATTTTACTCCCTTAAAGGATTTTTTTTACATACTTTGAATGTCATATTTATTTATATCTAATCAACAGCTTAAAAACTAAGTTTCAAGTTTCTAGCTTTAAAAATGACAATACTTCCATACAAATTTTAATCCCCCCTTTCAACCCCTTAAAACCCCTTTTCCGCAATAAAAAGTAGCCTATGTTCTTTCTCAGGCTCCAAACTATCTGTGTACCAAATTTCATTTAAATCGGTTCAGTAGTTTTAGCAGGAAAGCGAGACAGACAGACAGACAGACAGAGTTACAATCGTATTTATAATATTAGTAAGGATTATAGTTATTTACCCGTGGTGCGTTAATTGCGTCTTATTTCACCAATTGCAATTGTCTTTTTTACGTGAGGGTGAAACCTCATAATTCAATATTTTGTCTGCTGCTTTGCTGTGGAGGGAAGTGGTCAACTCTTTGTTTTCCAACTCCTGTATATTATTTCTGATTCATTTCGTTGCGGGATCATGACAAATTAGGTTCCCTTAGATCCGCTGAGCTTCAGTGCTCAGCGTCAATTGTGCGTGCCGCTGTTGATCCTGGAGCACAGGAGTTACGGTGGCGGGTGTGTGATAGGATAGGGACAAAATAAATCTATGTTAATAGCCAAAAAAAAACATGTTTTCTGCTAGAAATGCAGAAAGACTTAACAAGAGTAGTACCACTATTTCACTTTCCTGATAAATATTTTTTACGAAACAGATTTTAAGCCCTATTAGTCCTTGTTGGTTAAATTTCTTTGTTAGCATGAATATATCTATTATTATCCACAGTGCGGAAAAACCAAAATTACCCTAGACAATACTCGTACCAGTTTTGAGCATGGCTGTCGTTGAAAACGGCTTTTGCCATTCATCGTACAAGGCATATAGCATCAGCCATAGTCTCACCGTAGCATTCCATTAAGTTTTTTCTTAGATAAAAAATCAATCGTAGAGAATAAAAGTGAATATAGCACGTAAATATTTACATAAAAAATTCTTATATAACCTTGACTCGGATGCCCGAGTATTCGCAATAATTTTCTCCCAGTTATTTTTATCACATCACGTCCTTCACTCAGTATGATTGATGAGTCGGCTGTGGACTTAATGCAGAAGTAATTAATCAACATTCTTTCTTTTAAATAACTAGAGTTTTTTTTTAAATATGACTCTTTTATAAGATTTTTTATTTATAATTTTAATCAACGCCAAAGACGGCTTACTTTGCAATAGGAATTTGTTAGCTTGATCGGGGTTGTTTCGCAGACTATGGAGATATCTGGTTCAAAGTCAAATCCCTTTACTTTTAATGGATAGAATACCTTGAATAGACTATGACTTCTCAAAGACGGGGATAGGGTTTCTAGGTCTATGCAATTTCTAATACCTTCTATCTATCTCAATGATTTTGAAGTAATAAATTTGATTTGGCAATTTTACTGAAGCTCATTGAAATACGGGTGCGGCAAAGTTACAATACCGCACTTGATGGTTAGTAAAGTATTGTCCCAACAAGCGTCAAGTGGCTAGGAGCTCTCATCTCTTTCATTATGCGAGCCTCCTGATAGGTCTTTGAGCTGACTTTTATAGGATTATAGGAAGGGGGGAAATTTGTGGGCTGGGAACCTATTTCACGACTTCATAGTACGGCTGATGATGATGAAAATGAAGGTACTGTATATTATTATTCTTCCACAGGTTAAAGCGGTCCCAGCCGTGATAGCGATAAAGAACGGTCTGATCGTGGACAAGTTCATAGGCCTAGTTGACGCCGACATGATCACAGGGCTCATAGACCGGATGTCGGGCAAGAAAAAGGAGGGTGCGTAAACTAAATACTAAGATTTAGGTTCACGACTTGGGTGCGCCAGTTTGAACGAGTTTTGTAGATTTTTTTGTATTACATTGATTTGTGTGGATCTGATAGGTATTGTGTTTGTATGGGGTCAAAGTGCGTTGAGCTTGAAAATACGACTTAGCTGATGTTGATATTAACAAACCATGGTCAGCCTTTCACTGTCTAATGTACTATCTGAAAGACTTATCAGGCTTTGAATTTGTTTAAAAAAGTTTCATTTATTGGCTGGCACCCAACAGTCACATACATACATAGTTATGACCCCACAATAGGATTCAAGTCCTGTGTCGTGGGTATCAGAAACTACGAGAGACTTTTCGGTCTCGCAAACACCCAGACCTGAAACAAATATTTGTGATCAACATTTGTCAAGGTGCGGGGATCGGACCCGCGGCCTCTCGTTTCGCAAGCTGGTATTTAGCCAACTGCGCCACGGGACTGTCGAACGCGTAAATTAGACACAGTCGGTCTAAAACACATCCGTCCACTAACCCACGATGATCTAGCGGGAATTTTGTATATCCAAGTGGAGTAAGATTTAATTTACATACAATAAAATCCGTAAAACTCTTTCAATACGACGCGGCCGTAAATTTGTTTATGATTAGTTAATTGTATGGGATGTTGGCAATGTAAATAATCGGTGGAGCCGCAAAGTCTAGTCTGTGTGTATAACTATTTGGCACAACCAAAGCGTTGACTCACGGTAGCTGAATTAAATATTGATCCTTTGAGTCAACGGACTTCGAATGACGTCACAGTTGCGTAGCGATTTCTGTGTTCTTTTTTCTTTTGTTTTGTTTTCTATTATCCTTCATTCGTATTTCAATGAAATGGCTGGAATGGTGCCAGCACTGTAAAATAGATTAAAGATATCTACATAAAATATTTTTTGTTTATGGAATACCAATTTGACAAGTATAATTTATTCTGACTACAGAATAAATTCGAAACCAAAGTATTAAAATTAATTAGACAAAAGTTTATTGTTTTACGTTAATTTATGGTACATATATGACATATATAAATAAGGCTCAGTTAAAGTTCCTTAAACAAACGACAATGCAAAAATGTTGCCAATATTTTTATCAATAAGTATTGCCTTTACTTACACATATAAAGGAGAACTCTAACTATACGATGTACAACATATTATGTGATATTTCACGATACATCATTCTGTGATGTGATGTGATGCAAGTATTAAACAAAATCCTACTGCAACATACACCAATATGCATACATACATAAACTCACACCTGTATTCCCCGAAGGGTTAGGCAGAGGTGCATTACTGCACCCACATTTCGCCAGGTATGTATCAGTCCCACGTAATAGGGGAGGAGCCTATTGCCGTTTTCGGGCACATTTTCAGACTCCGTGCTGTTACTGAGAATTTCCTAATGGAAAAACCCAATAACACTTTGCCCGACCCGGGAATCGAACCCAGGACCTCTAGATCGCTCGGCACATACTTGTACCGCGAGACCACGAGAATATGTTGTCTTATTAATTTTAAAATAGATATGACATTGTCAACAGCCCATAGATGTAATTATATGTTTTAATTTTCACGTTTAATTATGATAAACGCAGCAATATTTAATTCGATGCTGTCTTCACACCTGAAAGTTGTTTGTTTTTGAAAATGTGTTCGTTTTAAATATAAGCCTAGTCTTGTAATGTCTGAATTTTATTTTTAGGTTAGGCCATTTGATAGATAAAATTCGTTTTTATACGGGGTCATAATTCTACAATAACAACAGTTTGATATTTTTGTTATTTATGCAAATGTCTAATGAAATGTTGTACATAAAACATTTATATGAAATGTGGCCGTTGACGATTTTTGTTGGAACAATTATAAATAAATCTGATTGTACGGAGAAATTTGAAGTTATTTTCTTTGAAAAGAACCTTTAATATTATCCTGAATTATATCCCTGTATATCTTAGATAGTAAATTAATGTAGTAAATCATTAAGGAAATATTGTTTTTGTTCGGAAGTTATAGACGTTTATGTGTATTGAATATATTAAAAATATCTTATGATAGAACTTGTAAAAATAACCTTCTTTCGCGTCATAAATTTTTACAGGTGACGTTTTTTTAGTGATTCGTCTAAATGTTTATAAATTCCGATTTAGCACCGTAATGCCTACCATTTACTCTTGAACATATCTTGGCTTTGCTGTCAAGCCTGCCTTAAACTGTTTACTTTACATCGACACATAACTTTCTTATTTAACACGCTCAATTGGAAGTGCAATCAAATCGAAGAATTTAACCGACAGACATCTATAAATATTGAGTATTTTTTTTTTGTTGAATCCGGCGATTCAACCCACATGCTTCACTTGATATCAAAGTTTTTATTTTCGTAATAAATTTAAAAAATCTAACTTCACTATAGACAATATTTTCCGAAATTTTTTTTTTTGTAATTTTTCTCAGTTTTTTTTGTAGAGACAGGTTTGATGACAATAGAAATAAGAAATAGTTTTTATTTGTTTAGGTAAAAACAAAAAAAAAGTGGCATTGGAACGTTACATTATTAATTAAGATGTTACTGCCAGCTCAATGTTCTATGAACAGGATAACGTTTTTTTTTATATTATAATGACAGCTATTTTCGCGCAGCTAGCTATAAATTGACTAAAAGGGCGTATATTGGATCCGCACTTGTAAAAAAAAAGTTTTTATCAATTGTGATAGACCTTGTGTATAATATTGATGAACTTAAATTTAAAAACTTTTTTCGATTTGATTGTACCTAGAAGATAAGTATAAATATGTATATGCAAATTAGGCAGTTATCATTAAGCTAACAGATGTTTTTGTAAACTTTCTACAAGTTTTTGTTATATCTTGCCTCTTGTAACTTCTTAGTTAATGTAGTGAAATAATTACTAGTTTATTACTTGAAGTTAGGAGCGGATTCAGAAGGGGATTATTGTGGGGCAGTTTCTCATTATTCGTGTAATTTAATGTTGAACCAGTTTAAATATGTAGATGTGTAGATAAATTGCCGCTTGTTGCCATATTATATGACTATTTATTGCAGCTCATAGCTTGCCTGGTGAAACATTGATTGCATTGTGTTTGATGGGATGTGAGGCCTTTAGTGTGGCGTTTTTTAATCGATGGATGTATTGTAATACAAAAGAAAAGAATAGATAGCTAGGATTATTTTTGTCATCCACAGAAACCTGTTTTGTTCATAGATGTCTGGCAAAAAAGTTTTTAGTCGTAACATAACACAAAATTTAGAGTCTCAGGACTTTAAAGTGACTGTTGTTGTATGTATTTATTTATTCCACTTTAAAATACTTAACATTTCTAAGATAGCACTCTCATTCAATGTAGTTTACTAAACGTCTGTCTTCGGTTAATGAATATTGTGAAAAAAACGCTACTATAAAGAAATATTCATAAAGCCCACGAGAAAACCCTGGGTCTGCTCCTGCATAGGGCTTGTCGCGACTGCTATGACGTAATTGCTATTTGTTCAGCCCTGTATAGGTGCTAACGATCCATCCTACAACGTATACCTGTAGGTTAAGTAGCCCTTTTCTTGGCTTCATAGTTATGTAGACGGTGCAGGCGTATGTGAGATGTTTATCGTAGGACTTGAAAAGGATAACCTAAATATTTTCGTAAAATTGAAATTGTGTAATAAAGCCTAACCTAAAATGTAGAAGAGGCTTAAGCACATGTGTATTAATTTAAAAAAAATTGTTTACAATAGTGGACTAAGGCTAAATTCGTCTGTATTTTTCCACAGAGAGACAAAACAGATAAATAGAAATCAGATACAATTTTTTTTTGTTGATGTCAAAGTTGTTCACCATTTTAATAGTACATACTACATAGAGTTCCGTTACTATTGGACATATTCGGCCTTAGTCCACCACGCTGGCCTAGTGCTTGTTGGCGGATTTCTCCCAAGAACTCCCTTGTAGAAAACTCGTAAGTCATGCAAATTTCTTATACAAAGTCTCAACTTATATGATAAACATTTCACCAATCCGTCTGTGCATAGAGCTTGTTCAGGTATACGTGCAGTAGTTACGAGTTTAGTATAGTGTCCTAGACCACATTCGGGTCCATTATTTGGTTGGTACAACCGCCCTATACTCTGTGTCTTTAGACATATACCTATTGTGATGTGATGGTTGACCAAAAATGAATTGTAAACATATTTGTAGGTTGTTATGTGCCTACCAAATGACATTGGAAAGAGGCCTGAGTTGCTTCATAAAATATTGTGGATAGATCAAATCACGCTGGTCATCTTTTGTCCAATTTTTTTTTTAAACTTAGTTCCAAGCAATTTTTTATGTTATCATTGGAAAGTGTCTATTGATAATTTTAGTGTTTTTAATAGCTAATAATGATACCAAATAATGACAAAAAGACAGGTAATGTTAAAATGTTATCTTACAACTTTAAAATTTCTTAAAATATTTATGTTCTCTTTTTTATTGTTCTGTGGTTAAGGTGGACATAACAACCTAGATTTTTATTCACTAACTTAAAAATAATTTGGTCAGACCAACTTAGAAAACTCTATGAAACCTCTAGCAATAATTTGTAGACGTCATTTATGACGTAATACGATTGGTGACGTCATTATGTCAGTCGGTAAAATGTAACATGCCGCTTCACACAACGGAATTGAATTTTATTTTATAAACAAAAATACAATATGAAAGAAACCAATGTGTCGTGTTAATAAATGAATTATATTTTCTTGAATTTTTTTGTTTTATTGAAACCGACCTCGTAAAGCTTCCCAGACTTATGTCGCCTAAGGGATGGACAGACGTGTAATACTTCTCTAATGTTTCGCTAGCTAATGTTTTCGAACAATTGATCAGATCCTTTAACGGGGGAAAGAGCAACACAAAAATGTAGAAAAGTGCGAAAAGTTTCAAATAAACAATATTTCATTATCATCAGCCCATATACGTCCCACTGCTGGGCACGGGCCTCCTCTACCATTGAGAGGGTTTAGGCCTTAGTCCACCACGCTGGCCTAGTGCGGGTTAGCAGACTACACACCTAATAAATTTCTAAGAACTTTTAGGTGTGCAGGTTTCATCACGATGTTTTCCTTCACCGTTAAAGTACGTGATAATTCATTGTGAATACACACATAACTTTGAAAAGTCAGAGGTGTGTGCCTGGGGTTTGAACCCGCGACCGTCGAGATTCTGAGATGCCGAGGCGTAGTTGTCTAAATACCAGCTTGCGAAACGAGATGCTGCGGGTTCGATCCCCGAAGCGAAACAAATGTTTGTGTGATCCATAGATATTTGTTTCGGGTCTGGGTGTTTGTGAGACCGAAAAGACTCTCGTAGTTTCTAATACCCACGACACAGGACTTGTATCCTAGTGTGGGGTCAGAAGTATGTTTGTGACTGTTGGGTGTATTTATAGGTACTTACACATTGATTGAAAATTTAAATACAAAGAAAACTGCATGTATTGTCTTTCCTAACTTATTAATATTATAAGATTGATCATGGTACCCCGGAGACGTCACAATGAAACGTGCTTTAACAAAGAAAATGTTATAAAATGTGTTAATTCATAGTGTTTTTTTTCAATTATCTTCAAAAACTTGAATCAATAAATTGAAATACGTCCAGGCGCTGCTCATTATCTGCAACAGTTTAATACATTATTAATCGAAAGGCCATATTTTAAGCTTAACTACGTATAGTTCACAGAATCGAACCCAGGACCTCTAGATCGCACGGCACATACTTGTGCCGCGAGACCACGAGGCGATCTTTATATTTATTCCATTCCATTTCTATATATTTATTCATACTGTGTACATCAAAATTTATTGGTGGACTTATTGCCTGAGGTATTCTCTACCAATCGAACCTTATAGGCGGTGCAGATATGAAAAACTTAGGTGTATATAAACATATTGATATATACTACATATATTTTGTTATTTATTTATACAGGAGTATATTATGTTATATTAAGCATAGCATACCTTCGAGAACGTTCTAAGGGTCATATCAGAGTATCCCAGGGCTGACAAGTATCCTGGGGATTGAGCTCTGGAAATGAAAAAGAAAATTAGCTTAGGTAATCCCGTTTTGTACTAAGATGGGAAACGTCCTACGTAAAATTGCAAAATCAGCACATTTACGTCCATTGGTCACGAGCATCCCTATACAGAGTGTATTCAGACCGTGATCGGAAACTAAGGCAGGTAATAGCGATGGTGATTACAAACCCATTGTAGTTAAAAAAATCCCGACAAAAAATAAAAAAAATTGACGTTTTCCTAACAATCATAGATATTACGAGTAAATGGACGTGGTTGTAAGGAAAACGTAATTTTTCAAATTTTTTGTCGGGTTTTAATGTCACGGTGTTTGAAATCACCGCAGCTATTATCTGCCTTAGTTTCCGATCATGGTCTTTTTTTTTACGAGAGGAAAGCTCTTTAAGCTCCCCTATTCGGTACCTCGGGGGAGGCCTAAAGGGGTATGTCGGGGTCTCTGGCCTTCCAACTCGGCGCGCGGAACAATTGTCCGCTTTAGCTGATTTGGGTCCCTAACCAAAAACCTACGCCAGCATACCGACTAAAACCTCTCGGTGACCATCTCGCGCATTTAGGGCGGTTTTGCGGCATCTCAGGGCGAGAAGCGCCCTAAATGGTCCGCGTCCGCCCAGCGCACCGTCCATTTGTGGACTCCTCCAAATTGGGAGGGCTTCAGATGCCCTCCACTTACGCTTTTTTGGACGTTCACCTCTTGTGAACGTCCGCGACAGTCAAGAGGCCACGCCCTCTGCCGCAAATCTCGGGGTTGCTATCATAGTGTACCGCCCCCGCAGTACGCCCAGCCACCCCAGGGGCCCCTGTTAGTTGCCTTTTACGACAGGTAGGGGATACCATGGCGGAATTCTTACGCCCCCAATCCACAGGGCGGACGGTCTGAATACATCCTGTATAATTGCAAGCAACTACGATTTCAAAGTTATCTGTGTATTCATAGTTAATTAGTATACATCTTAAATGGTAAAGTAAGTTTGAGAGTTTTCACATGGAGTTCTTAAGCACCTGCCTATTTATGGCCATTAAAACTATATTTAATAGACCTGCTTGTTGGACAAAAATCTAACTTCTATTAATACTTAATAGTAGTATTGGCGTGGTATAGATAATAGAGTTTTCATCATCAGCCCATATACGTCCCACTACTGGGCACAGGCCTCCTCTACAACTGAGTGGGTTTAGGCCTTAGTCCACCACGCTAGCCTAGTGCGGGTTGGCGGACTACACACCTAAGAAATTCCTAAGAACTTTCTTACGTGTACAGGTTTACTCACGATGTTTTCCTTCATTGTTAAAGTAAGTGATAATTCATTGTGAATACAGTTTTACTATATTTATTTTTAAGATTTACTAGACACACCTTGTAATAATAAAGAGCATTAATTTTCTAACTTTCCCATCACTTTCGTACCATAGACTTTGGTACGCCGACTCAGACACGTGCGAACTCTGCAAAATAATTTAATACGTACATACATAACCTCACGCATATATTCCCCGAAGAGGTAGACAGAGGTGCATTTCTGCACCCACATTTCGCCAGGTGTGTAATAGTCCCACGTTATAGGGGGCGAGCCTATTGCCGATTTTGGGCACATTTCTAGTCACCGATCTGCTATGGAGAATATCCTAATGGAAAAACCCAATAACACTGCCCGATCCGGGAATCGAACCTAGGGCCTCTAGATCGCATGACATTAATTTAATAAAACATAAATAATAGGGTAGGTAGCTCACTTTTTTTTTAATTTTTCTCAGTTAACCTATTTTTTAAAAGTACCTAATATAAAATCGTAGAATAGGAAATCAAAATTTTTATACCGTTGGCCCGAAACTCAAAAATTAAAGGCACACTGTAATTGAACTATTTACACGTAAAAGAATTTATTAACTATCTCTGACCAAATAATAGTATTATACCTGAATAATAACTTAGTTACCGTATCATACAACAGTTGGCCGGCAATCGCTAAGATGAATATCATGAATATTCCATTTAATACTGTGATACAATATGATATTTTGTCGACGATGGTTCCGTATGCCTGGAAAGCAGACAATTTTTTTTTAGTTTTGTTATTGCACAAAAATAAAAAAAAGTAGATTGGGGTCCTGTAATTTTAGACTATCATGCTACACATACACACAAAACCGAATCCTGAGGCGTTCATTGGATTTTACATCGTGTCGAGCCAAAGTGAAGTCAAAAGTCAAATAAATAATATAGGGGAAAGTGGTTACCCTTCGTACACTTTTTAGATTTTATTTTTTTACTTTATGATTAATTGTCGAATTTATCTAGTTTATGTACCTAAGTGTAACAAATATACTGTAGTTTGTTACAAAAAAGTCTAAAACTATTATGTCAAAAGGTTAAAGGGTTATAGCCATTTTTCAACGATAAGATATTTGTACGAACGTACCCCACGTATGGGGTACGTTCGTACAGTAGGTGGGATACTTTCGTACGCCATGAGGTTGTATTTAAAAAGCCAATTAAAGTCTTTAATTTTTTTAAATTATTATTAAAATATATATTTATCTAAGAACTAACTTAATAATATGTGACTTGACTCATAGTCGACAAATCTTTCTTTAGAAAAATAACAAAAAATAAAATCGTTCATCCCTAGTTTATTTATTGATAATTCTAAGCTTTACAATCAGCCTAAATGAGATGTTTACCATAATTTTGTATGACATCGTTGTACAGTCTTTGACAATTTAAACTTAAAGTAGGTAATTATACATTTAGTTGAAGGGAACGCTGGTGGAAGGTTGTGGTTCTAGAGCGACAGTATTTGTTTCCGGATTAGGTGGCACATTTACCGAATTATTTGAAGCATACACGTCAATGGTACACGTCCTGGTGGTTAATGAAATCTAAAGGGGAACATTCTTACGCGTACGAATGTGCCCCCTGTCTGGCTGTCCGAATGCACCCCATGCCTTTGCATAAAATTAAAATACAACTTTATACAAATTCTAATTTGGTTTGAAAAATATTACAATTGAAACTCAAAATAAACAATGTTAACATTAGTCAATCATCACCATTTTGTCAAAAACATAACAATTCTACTTACAATTACGAACTAAAGTTAGGTGAAAAATTTAGTCACCGCGCGCGAAAACGCGTTATGTCTTGTCAGCTGATACACCGTTGTGCGATTGGCGCGACACTCCGCTAGCAATATGTCGGCCGGTATGTCTATACACACAAGCAAAGGCTTTTTTGTGTGCCTTGTAGATTTTCTGTTATACTAATTGTACGAATGTGCCCCGCGTACGAATGGTGACCACTTTCCCATAAGTACACACGTTTTACCAGCAACATTTTGTGCTTAAAATGGTAAGGCGATTGGATAGTTTAAAAAATGTCTAAAAGTATTAATACTAACCACGGCCAAGAATCCGAAAAAACATATTACAATGGACGAACATGCTATGTGGGCGAGAAGTAAACTTCCGAAGATGTCGCTTAGCTTGTTTGTTATTCTGAAAACAAATTTAAAGTTGTTAATATTAATAAAACTATAGAGATGAAATAGAGAAAAATTAAAAGCATGACTCAAGAATTGGTAAATTTCGTACCAAAGCTAAAGTCCTCAATCCAACGTTAGCTTAAAGCGTTAAACGTATTTTTTCATTACTACAGATAAACATCACAAAGCTTTTGCTGTACCAATCGTTATATTTCTTTGTTTAATTCTAACCAAGCCATACAACAATAAAGAATGCGTAAAAATGATATTGTAACATACATACATACATAAACTCACGCCTGTATTCCCCGAAGGGGTAGGCAGAGGTGCATTTCTGCACCCACATTTCGCCAGGTATGTATCAGTCCCACGTAATAGGGGGCGAGCCTATCGCCGTTTTTCGGGCACATTTCCAGACTCCGTGCTGTTACTGAGAATTTCCTAATGGAAAAACCCAATAACACTTTGCCCGACCCGGGAATCGAACCCAGGACCTCTAGATCGCACGGCACATACATGTACCGCAAGACCACGAGGCAGTCGTTTAACGTATTTTTTCATTACTACAGATACACATCACAAAGCTATTGCTGTACCAATCGTTATGTTTCTTTGTTTAATTCTAACCAAGCCATACAAAAATAAAGAAAGCGTAAAAATCATATTGTAACGTATTAAATAATTTACCTTAACAAATGTTGATGAGTTGTAACAGCCATTTTAACTCTATTGTAACTCTCCACGTCAGATAGGTATAGTTGCCGTTTGGTATTATCTTCTTTGTCCCAACGTTGTATCGCATTCTCCAGGTCATACTGCACTAGCGAGTACAAAATGCTCAAGTTGCTGCAGAATATCACAATAACCAGATCTGTTGGTAGATATAAACACAACTGGCAAGGAACAGCTGTAACAAAACATGTTAGGAGGAATAGGAAGCAAAATCAAGATCCCAGGGTACTTAAATAGAAAGAAGATCTAGAAGAGGGTTGGACCGCTTAATGATAAAGTTTAATAAATAATTTGGTGGTGCATAAACGCAGGTGTATATTATTCATAGACTTTTCCATTTAGAATCATTTTTTTCTATTTAGTCTAATCTAGATTTCAATTTGATTAGTGAACTAAGCTTTATTTATTGGTTGCTAAGATCCTCTAGCTTTGCAGCATCGCTAGTGGTACTTAGATCAGCGAAATAACAATTTTTGGAGGCTCAGACCTGGATCGATTTTCGAAATGGTCAGTTATTGAAGATATTTAAAGGATGTAAACGAGAAATAACGAATTTTAACAATGATAAAAATGTCAACATCAAATATATTACTTTATTTAATAGTGGCAGCGCGTTAAGGATAACATAACAGTTTATTTTGGCAATGCGGAATGAAGAGTGTTAAATATGGAATATTTAGCAGTGCTGGGCAAAGGCCTCCCTCTGTTTTTCCACTCCTCTCTCTCTGTTGCCAAGTTTAATTCCAATAATATTTAAGATTTCTAATAAAAATATCTTACTGCAAATCAATTCGATAAGCCACGTGATGAAAAAAGCCAGCATGGAGTTTAACGGCCAGAATTCGGGAACTTGGAACGGCAGGAAATAAGTTTCTTCTCCGAACAACGCGGTGACTACTGTTGTCCCCATCGGTATGAGCTCGTACATAAACAGATTAGTAGCGGCGTATGTGAAGAAAACTAAAATATTTTTTTTATTAGTTTGCAGCTAAAACTAATAAAGCATCCTATATCTTTCATCGAATTGATCGTAATATTGGACCAATTAGATAAATGTTTGGTGATACGCTTTTAAATAATTAATTTTGATTTTTGTTTTTACTTTAGATTAATCTGCAGATGGAGAGTATATAGATAGTAGGTATAATTTATTATAAATTTCGGTCAGTAGTTTATAAACGAGCCAGTTTGCCAAGCGCCAAGAATCAAGCAAGAAGCCAGCGCTCTCTTAAGTAGTTAAGTCCCATCTATGTCTCTACCAAAATATAACATAGCTACTAACTCGCTCACACAATCATAACATTATGTAAATATTGTGCAGGGATAAAAAGTCGTGGTCTCTGATAATAAGGTTCTCCATTTCGAGCTGTCCTGTGTCATCTCCTGCCAATCCTCAACAAAGAGATCCCACCAGTCCTTTTCGACTTCATCCTTCTAACCTGGGCCGCTCAACCAGGTGGCTACAGTTCAGTTGACACAAATGCGCCAGAATGCCCATTATTTCAATAGAACGAAGCCAGCGTAGTCTGTTAGCTTTTGTATGGCAGACTTTCCTGACAACTACCCGGTTGATCTAGCGACGCAAGAGTGTGCTGTACGATCTAGAGTTCCGGGTTGAGAGTAATGGTAGTATTGAGTTTTATGTACGGAGTCTGAAAATGTTCCCGATAAACGACAATACTTTTGTGGGATTATTATTGCGAATGCTGTTTGATCTAAGCCTTTGTCTTAGATAGCTACAGTGTATCAATATTGAAAGGAAAAATTTTAAATCTACAAAAATATTATACCAGCACATACAATTCATAAATTTCTTATGCTTCTGAGACAACTTCTTTATAATCTCCCCGTGTTTCGCGGTCCTTTGCGCCTCAGATGGCCATAGCCTACCTATTTCAACGAACAAAGCTCTTATTTCTTGACGATTTGTGATAATTATCATTATTTTTAAAATGTCTGAAACAAATAAATATAAATATTGAGCCTCGCAAAGGTAATTAAGTTTTCTGAAGGAAAAAATTCAATTACTTGGAGATTAAAATCAAAGCTGACAAAATAGAAATCTAAAGATATACTTATCCTGTAGTAAGTACAGAAACAGTACTGTGTTATTCCACAGTAAGTACTGTGGAATACAGGCCTTACTTCGTGTATGTAATCAAATATGTATTATAACATTTACTTATATATTCAGCCTATCGCCGTCCACTGCTGAACGAAGGCCTCCCCAAGTAGGCGCCAACCATCTCGGTATTGAGCAGCCCTCATCCATCAATAAATAAATAATACATTTACCTACTTCATCATCATCAGCCCAAATACGTCCCACTGCTGGGCACGGGCCTCCTCTACAACTGAGAGGGTTTAGGCCTTAGTCCACCACGCTGGCCTAGTGCGGGTTGGCGGACCACACACCTAAGAAATTCCTAAGAACTTTTAGGTGTGCAGGTTTCATCACGATGTTTTCCTTCACCGTTAAAGCAAGTGATAATTCATTGTGAATACACACATAACTTCGAAAAGTCAGAGGTGTGTGCCTGGGGTTTGAACCTGCGACCGCCGAAATTACCTACTTACCCACAAGAAACATTACCAAGAGTGGCACAACTTGGGCGACCTCCAAAAAATTGTCTTCGTTCAATTTGGTCATTAAACTAAACTGTATGCACACAAAGGGTAAAAAGGTGCCAATAAATACCAACAATTTTACATTTTGACTTTTGAATAATTTTATGGATTCGTCAAACAGCCCCAGCCCTATCTTATCTAACAAATTAGTGTATCTTATGAAGGTATTTTTATATTCCGGAGACATTTCGTTCAAAGCGGCCATTTTGAAAACCGTTAATGTTTAAAATGGTTGAATGCAAGGCGTATTTATAGACCCTGACCTTTATATTTCGCTACGGCCATAAAAGTATGTAATTTGCATTTAATTTTTTCATGTGGAACATCTAGCTCGAGGCAATTCAGGTGATACATTTCATGCAGCACTGAATATTAACTTTATAAAACGTACAATTACAATATTCTATAATTACGCTTAACGTAGATGGACGTAATTTTCTACAAGCATTTTAAATGAAATTCCATGATCCACATATTGTATATTTGAGATGCATATACTAAACATTAATGGTTCTTTTTTATTAACAGGTAAAACTGATTGTTATACAGGAAAGTTTATTTTTTACCGCGGCAAAAGTGTTAGCCGCTTTATTAAGAGGTCTAGGATTTGATTTGTAAATCGAGCAGTTCCCATTATGAGTCTAATAACTGAGACTTAAAACATATTCTGCTATTATTGCGATCGTATGTATATAATATTAATGCCGTAAGTTGGGGTCAAAATAAAACACCAAAATAATACCATGTACCATTTTACTCGTGGATTAATTCTGATATAATGTAACACAACGGTACGGTGACGGCGGCTTACACTTGTTACCTTACGGAGCTGAGGCGTCGCGCATATTATGCAGATATCTCACTTCTGTGGACGGACTCTGCCTATCTACACTAAATGATACAATGGAAACGTTAAACTTATACATCTACATTTTTACACAGATATTAACAATTAACAACAAATTATATGTTGTGCTTCACGTTCTATAATAGGAGCCAGGTGCGAATTCAAAGACGACGCTTGGGCCACAGCCCACAACCCCCCGCCTTGTAATTTATAAACATTTAACACGTGATCGAATACATTGAACGCTAAATATACTTTTATTCAATTCACACCTGTATATAAATATGAGTTTCATTCACATATAACTGTCCTAAATAACATCTCTAATGATATGTTTATATGACAAAAATATGATATTTCTATGCGATAAACATAAATTTGCAGTTAAAAAGTGTAACACCGCCGCGATTGGAGCACGTTGTAAGTACACTGCGTTATATTTATTAAGTTCAAACAAAATTAGAACATTAGACCCATTTTTGACCGCATCTTTCTGAAATTAACAAGAGACAGTTAAGACAGATATTTTTTCATGTACTTTTTATTGACCCCTGTTCCTTGCGAGTGATGCGGCCCTTATATTTTGTAAACATACACCACATTGGTTTAGATACGCTCACGATTACTAAAAATCAGTCTAAATTATATTAAGGCAACTCGAGAATATATATACTCATTGGGTGTCGTCCGTTTGTAATTCTGAATTAGGTATTTTTTAAAGATACAAAAATAGACATGCAAAATGTGTTTGAGAATCTAGCACAAGAGTATGTGAGAAAAATATATTTTCATACGGGAAATAAAGTAATGTGCTAAATAACGAAAGATGGCTTTTAAAATCATAAAAAAATTAAGATATGTCTTCTTACGAGCAAAACTAAGACAGCGTGGTGCTCTATCACTCTGAACACCAGTGGAGGCCCGTGGCTAGCAGTGGGACGTACATATGCTGCCAAAATTTTATTTAAAACGGTTTTAATAAAACGATTTTATTTATATGTCGCACCACTCTAAATGTATAACTTTCAATAGCTGAAATATAGTTTATTCCACAAGGAAAATAGCCTACTTATGGAGAGTGCAGTGCGGTCCAAATAAAGTAAAAAATGAACAAAAAAATTAGAATAATAGCAAATACAAACGGACTTCATCAGAAACACGAAAGTGTTATAGCGCAGTGTGAACAGTTCTAAGTCATATTTCATCTGTTAATATGGTTCAGATCAACTTGTTAGCTAAATAGTCAGATAATCTAAGAGAAATGCACGCATTTTTTAAAGGAGAAAAATTGTAATGATTATACATAATATATTGTATTGATGAATCTTGAATTATTTCATCGTAAAGTGGTAGGTAGGTTCTAAAAAAAACTTTAGAGTGAGTTTAAGAACCAATCTATACACTTAATTTTGTGGTTGTTCAATGAAATTGGTAGGATTCTTTTTTATACGCCATTTTAAAATGTCATTGGTTAGACAATATTAACAGATGAATACCCGACAGACAGTAATATAATGTGAAGAAATTTGTAATGAATTTACATATTGAAATAACGACAAATACACAATTTGCAATGTATGCCCGACTTTTTGAAATCAGCCAATTTATAATTTCGAACAATCAACATCGATAATTTAATTCGCATTACATTTTTTTAAATTCATAAAAACACAACTTTAAATTGTTCTCGTTACATAGATATATATATATAAAATGCATCACAATAATACATATCTAACAACAGTTAACGTTATACATAAGGCGAGTACACACAGCGGAAATAATACACATTTGTCCATTATCATACACATTTGAGAATAATACACATTATTATTTCACAGTACACAGGAAGACATCAAAACGTATATAACGTATTTATTATACAAGTTTTAATAAAAGTTGTATTGATACTATCTTTTTTTACTTTAAATTGCTATAAACATATTATATCTTGAAACAACGCTTTAGGAAACGGCTAAAATTTTAACAACTAATCTTAATCTTAGGCTACATAATATGCATTTTACCAAGACATTTCAAAATTTAAGAGCTTCATATCTAACAATTTCAAAATAAGTATTTCATTAATTTACTCAATCACACTGCGTATTAAATAATTGGGCTATACTCGTATTATTGAAGCAGAATTTAGACCTACTTCGTTCACGAGTATACACTCAGTTAAACGATTAGTTATGAAAGCTACATGCAAATGTCTGTGTATTATTCCGCTCGTGTACACTCCTGCCCAGTTACCTAAATATTTTCTCATAAATAATTTAAATACATACATTTGGTGTCGTGAGACTAAGTTCATATTTGGGAGCGAATTTTTTCACATAACAAAATGGGACAAAACCAATCAAGGAAAAAAATAACAAAAATAAAAAAGAATGTTCTACTTACATACCGTACAGTTTAGTTTCACCATATATTAAAGACATGAATATACATTTTTTATATATATTTTTACATTATTTACAAATTTATTTACATTTATAGTAAAGGCTAACATCTTATCACGCTTAATGAAGGGCATGACTTGAGAATTTGACTGCAGTTGAGTCTTTAAATATTCATATTATATTCAAATAGAAGATTGATCAAGTAAATATCAACATGGTATTTTATTACAGTTTCATAAAAAGTATACTTTTGGCAAATTCATAAACATTTTTAAGTTGCCAAACGAAAAGATATAAGTACTTATTAATAACTACATACATTTTAACTTAATTAACTATAATAAGAACAGACACATTTACATTATGATGGGAATGTATGAATATGATTTAGAGAGACAATATTTTTAATAGTAAGTTTGGCAAAGTTTTCATTTAGTATTTTGCTTAGTTATTTACATAGAATCAACTACAGTCATATTCCAAATAATCAGAAACGTCTGCATTAAGGTATTTATATACAATGATGAAGTTTTAGTGCAAAAAAAGGACTATATTCCTGATTCACAATAAAGAGAATTATACAAAAATGTACGTGTTTCATGCACTTCACATTAATCGTAACGGGCGACAAACAGTGTTATAAAACACCCACTTTAAGTTTGAGACCAATTCAGATTCCATTTAAGCATCTAATTATTCCTTTAATAAATTCATATTTTTAATAGTACAATATCAACAGAATGTAAGTTTTCTCTATAGTCGTTTGGAAAAACTACACCGAAACAGATGAATGCATTCTGAAATTAACATTTATCCGCCAATACACCTGATGATGTATGATTTGTGACAAATTCATAATTTTGTCTAATATTTCAACGTAATGCTTAAAAATAAATCCTAAACACAGTTTTCGCTAACCTGTCAAACTGTTTAAACCAACAAATAAGCGAAAATCTTCATAAAATCGCAAATGAAAGGAACATATCTACAATTATCACTTTTGTTAGATTTTGAACCGTATTTAGTTGAGATAGGGTTCACACTTCGTCGCCGAGGTCTTGCACGCAGTTCTCGGCTATGGGAACGAACTTGTCGTCGATCTGTATTAGCAGTATGCTTTTGTCGACGTGCGACCGAAGTTTGGGATCCCTGTGGTTCGGCGTCCATTTGTGCACCACCTGAGAACATTAAATAAAATTAGAATTAAAGAAAAGGATATGTCTAAAGCTTGTGGCTTAAAATTTGATTTTATATTTACTTGTTCTGATAACGTACATGTAATAAGTTAAGTGTGACATAATCATTAAATTTAATGAAATTCCTAACTCACTTTCAAAGTTTTTTTTTTGTAATACTGTAATTAAAAGATATTTATTGCGATATTTCAAATATATAAAATATTGTAAACTATAATATTTGAAAAATCTTATACTAAATAACACACAAAATTTGATCTATTGGGCCTGATTTATGTGTCAAAGAAAATGTTTGCAATTTAAAAATATATTTTTGTGTATAATATTATTCATATCACTAAATTTCTGCTTTTCACTACCTATCACCATCCCTACTGCATAATAGACCTATGTAGGGTACAATACTAATATTACTTTGGTTTAACTAACTTTAAACTTTCTTTATGTCCATCCTATGGTTCTCTAAAAGATCGTCTTGAGGGATAAGACCGTTTTTTTGCCCCCTGTGTTTTTGTTTTGTTCATTGTCTATGAGTTTACAATAAAGTGTAAATAAATAACTGACCAGTCCATCCATGCCGGCTTTGGGCACCCAGCTGCCCCAGTAGTTCCTGCCGCCCCTCTCCCTCTGGTACTCCGAGGGCCACTGCACGTCTATCCTCCGGCCCAGGTTGATGCAGTCGTACACGCCCAGGGGCTCCACTATCAGCACCTTACTACCAACACTCACGTTCATTTTCAACTCACTCCTACCCGAGTCTGAGCGTTTGATTTTAGTCTTTATCTCTTTGCTTTTAGACTCCTTTTTCGCTTCTTTCTTGAGGATTGATTCTTTGTTCGAGAGGTCGGAGTAGTGAGTTTCTTTCAGAGGTATTGATTCAGGTTTCTCTATGTATCTTCCTGTTAATTCCCTGTAGCTTTCTCGCTCGTGTCGTATTTCTTTGCTCAGTTTCGACAAGTCTTTTGACGTGCCTTCGTTCATGAAGTACCTGTAAAATTATTGCTGTTATTTTATTTTTATATACTGTTATTGTTGAGCTACACATACAATTTGAATGTGTATTGACTGTGAATCTGGTACGGCTAAGTTAAATGATAAACAAAAATAAAAGTATAGGACAGAAAAGTTGTAAAAATAAAATAAAAAATAAAGGGAAAACAATTTTTTGTGTGTTTCCATGGACAAAGTATGGTCTCCATGGCGAATAATGGTAGTGAATGGCAATACCCCGTGGTGGCGGCTTGCCTTGCGTTCCTGTTGGCGATGATCTTGCAGTCGGGCAGCGACAGCGACAGGTCGAGGCCGGCCGGCGACAGCGTCAGGTCCTCCAGCGACGACTCCGCGCTCGGCACGCGCCCGGGGACCTGCGTACAGTACAACCTCACAGGTGGATTTGTTGCTTTGGACCACGGAGACAAGTTTACATTTACGTCGTAATTCTAGAGATAATATTAACCCATTACTTCCCAAGAATCGAAAACATTGGATTTTTTTAATAACAATATCATAGTACATTAAAATCATTTTTCGCGATATCGAATCATAATGCTCTTCCTTGGCCGACAAAAATTATTAATTTGAAAAAATTACAATTAAATCACCTTGACATTTTTTGCAGCAAAAAAAAATAGTGTGAAATTACGAATTTCATCAGAATCAATAAAAATAAGAGCCCTAACATCTAAAAAAAAAGTAGAATATAGTGGCCTAAAAATAGAACAGTGGGGACGAATGGGTTAAGACTATTTTGACAGCCCCGTGGCGCAGTTGGCTAGATACCAGCTTGCGAAACGAATATTATGAACGAAAACAAAAAGTTTGCTTTGTGTGATCCACAAATATTTGTTTCAGGTCTGGATGTTTGTGAGAGCGAAAAGTCTGATACCCACGACACAAGACTTGTATCCTAGTGTGGGATCAGAAATATGTGTGTGACTGTTGGCTGTATTTATTTATTAATATTCAGTAAAGTAAAAAAAAAACTTTTATACTGGTAAAACCAAGGATCTGTTGGTAAGCACACACGCATCTCTGGTTTTTCTAGATTTCAATTACCTTTGCGCTAGCTGCTCTTCTCGGCTGATCTCTAGGTCCGCACTCCCAGTTACTGCCAGACGATACCTATACATCAATTAAATTGTATTAAGATTATAATAAACACATAATTGATAACAAATAACTAGAATTTTCATGAGAGATCGGAAATATACTCAATTATCTGAATTTAATGTATATTTAAGGGCTACAACTGGGTGGAATGTGTAGAGAAGAACGTTCTTGTACGCATTTTTATGAGTAAGATGCGTATGCGTGTATACACGGTGTAAACAGACCGTAACCGAAAATTGAGGCAGGTAATACTTAAAAAGGTTAAGAAAACGTTTTTTTTTCGGTATTTTTATCGCCAATGCGCTTGTAATCACCGTAACTATTACTTGTCTTAGTTTTCGGTCCCGGTTTGTTTACACTCTGTATATAAGTATGCCAGTGTGTGCGTGTGCTCGTCAGTGCGTGCGTGCGTGCGTGCGTGCGTGCGTATGTGTGTGAGTGCGAGGAGCGCGCGTGGTGCGTGGTGCGTGTGAGTGTGAGTGTGTGAGTGTATGTGTGTGTGTGTCGGTACCTGGTGGTCGTGGTGCGCGGGCAGGCGCGCGGAGTGCGAGGAGCGCGCGTGGTGCGTGGTGCGTGTGAGTGTGTGTGTGTGTGTCGGTACCTGGTGGTCGTGGTGCGCGGGCAGGCGCGCGGAGTGCGAGGAGCGCGCGTGGTGCGTGTGAGTGTGTGTGTGTGTGTCGGTACCTGGTGGTCGTGGTGCGCGGGCAGGCGCGCGGAGTGCGAGGAGCGCGCGTGGTGCGTGGTGCGTGTGAGTGTGTGTGTGTGTGTCGGTACCTGGTGGTCGTGGTGCGCGGGCAGGCGCGCGGAGTGCGAGGAGCGCGCGTGGTGCGTGGTGCGTGTGAGTGTGTGTGTGTGTGTCGGTACCTGGTGGTCGTGGTGCGCGGGCAGGCGCGCGGAGTGCGAGGAGCGCGCGTGGTGCGTGGTGCGTGTGAGTGTGTGTGTGTGTGTCGGTACCTGGTGGTCGTGGTGCGCGGGCAGGCGCGCGGAGTGCGAGGAGCGCGCGTGGTGCGTGGTGCGTGTGGGTGTGTGTGTGTGTGTCGGTACCTGGTGGTCGTGGTGCGCGGGCAGGCGCGCGGAGTGCGAGGAGCGCGCGTGGTGCGTGTGAGTGTGTGTGTGTGTGTCGGTACGTGGTGGTCGTGGTGCGCGGGCAGGCGCGCGGAGTGCGAGGAGCGCGCGTGGTGCGTGGTGCGTGTGAGTGTGTGTGTGTGTGTCGGTACCTGGTGGTCGTGGTGCGCGGGCAGGCGCGCGGAGTGCGAGGAGCGCGCGTGGTGCGTGTGAGTGTGTGTGTGTGTGTCGGTACCTGGTGGTCGTGGTGCGCGGGCAGGCGCGCGGAGTGCGAGGAGCGCGCGTGGTGCGTGGTGCGTGTGAGTGTGTGTGTGTGTGTCGGTACCTGGTGGTCGTGGTGCGCGGGCAGGCGCGCGGAGTGCGAGGAGCGCGCGTGGTGCGTGGTGCGTGTGAGTGTGTGTGTGTGTGTCGGTACCTGGTGGTCGTGGTGCGCGGGCAGGCGCGCGGAGTGCGAGGAGCGCGCGTGGTGCGTGTGAGTGTGTGTGTGTGTGTCGGTACCTGGTGGTCGTGGTGCGCGGGCAGGCGCGCGGAGTGCGAGGAGCGCGCGTGGTGCGTGGTGCGTGTGAGTGTGTGTGTGTGTGTCGGTACCTGGTGGTCGTGGTGCGCGGGCAGGCGCGCGGAGTGCGAGGAGCGCGCGTGGTGCGTGGTGCGTGTGAGTGTGTGTGTGTGTGTCGGTACCTGGTGGTCGTGGTGCGCGGGCAGGCGCGCGGAGTGCGAGGAGCGCGCGTGGTGCGTGGTGCGTGTGAGTGTGTGTGTGTGTGTCGGTACCTGGTGGTCGTGGTGCGCGGGCAGGCGCGCGGAGTGCGAGGAGCGCGCGTGGTGCGTGGTGCGTGTGAGTGTGTGTGTGTGTGTCGGTACCTGGTGGTCGTGGTGCGCGGGCAGGCGCGCGGAGTGCGAGGAGCGCGCGTGGTGCGTGTGAGTGTGTGTGTGTGTGTCGGTACCTGGTGGTCGTGGTGCGCGGGCAGGCGCGCGGAGTGCGAGGAGCGCGCGTGGTGCGTGGTGCGTGTGAGTGTGTGTGTGTGTGTCGGTACCTGGTGGTCGTGGTGCGAGGGCAGGCGCGCGGAGTGCGAGGAGCGCGCGTGGTGCGTGTGAGTGTGTGTGTGTGTGTCGGTACCTGGTGGTCGTGGTGCGCGGGCAGGCGCGCGGAGTGCGAGGAGCGCGCGTGGTGCGTGTGAGTGTGTGTGTGTGTGTCGGTACCTGGTGGTCGTGGTGCGCGGGCAGGCGCGCGGAGTGCGAGGAGCGCGCGTGGTGCGTGGTGCGTGTGAGTGTGTGTGTGTGTGTCGGTACCTGGTGGTCGTGGTGCGCGGGCAGGCGCGCGGAGTGCGAGGAGCGCGCGTGGTGCGTGGTGCGTGTGAGTGTGTGTGTGTGTGTCGGTACCTGGTGGTCGTGGTGCGCGGGCAGGCGCGCGGAGTGCGAGGAGCGCGCGTGGTGCGTGGTGCGTGTGAGTGTGTGTGTGTGTGTGTCGGTACCTGGTGGTCGTGGTGCGCGGGCAGGCGCGCGGAGTGCGAGGAGCGCGCGTGGTGCGTGGTGCGTGTGAGTGTGTGTGTGTGTGTCGGTACCTGGTGGTCGTGGTGCGCGGGCAGGCGCGCGGAGTGCGAGGAGCGCGCGTGGTGCGTGGTGCGTGTGAGTGTGTGTGTGTGTGTCGGTACCTGGTGGTCGTGGTGCGCGGGCAGGCGCGCGGAGTGCGGGGTGCTTTAACAGGAAACCTCCACGTGGTGCATCCTGGGCAACGACGGCCAGCATAAGCTGTTGCAGTTTGCAACAAGTTATGCTTGCCGGCGGCTAATTCCTGTCGGGGGGGACTGGCGATTTCTGCCATCTCTTTGTTGTGTCCCCCACCGGTGCTGGGGCCCCTTCTGGGCCATCCCGGTTCTGTCTCGGGTCATTGGCGGGCTCGGTTAGCAATCTCTTGCTTCCGAGCAGGAAATGGGCGGATCCCGTTTCCACCGTCGAACTCGTAATCCGGTCGAAGCTGTGGTCATGTCTCGCAGTTCGGCCGGCGCGAGGGCCTTGGCTTAACCGCCCGGGCCGCGAGGGAGAAAACCTCTATAAAAAGTTACCCCGAATCCCAAGCGGCGGCGCACCGTGAGGGGATGCATGGCTGATGGGAGGTTCAGTCTCTAGTGCGACTCCCGCCAGAGTACCGGCCGAACCTCTTGGCGGGTTACGCTAGGCTTACCCAGGTACAGGGGGCACTGCCTGGGCGGACTACCCTTTCCCCCATACTCGTGGGACTTCTAATGGATATTTCTTATTTTAAAACCCCAAAAATTGTATTGACGAAGTTGCCTTCCCCGGCTCACACCGGGAAGGCGGAGTCTGGAGACGCAGAGGAGAAGTCGGGTGCGACGCCCGCGAAAGTTGCTGGGGAGAAGAGGACGGCAACTGCTTTGGAGCCAAGCTCTGGCTCCGAGCAGAGTCGTCCTCAAACTCGCTTGAAAGGAAGGCTTTGGTCGCGGGATAGCTCCCGCTCTCGTGCATCGCACACCAGCGGTGACGAGAGCGAGCCCGCGGCCAAAGTGAGCGCTGTGAGCCGCAAGGGCAAGCGACGCACAGCGGCTGCGAAGGCGGTGGACACGGTCGTACTCCGACGCGACCTTTGCCACCGCCTCGCAGAAAAAGTGAAGATGGTTGCCAGCCAATCTGGCAACCTCAAAGGCACGTTCGTTCGGGAGCTGAACGACGTGCACCAGGAACTCCTGGATTTTGCCGAAGTTCCATCGGCGGGCCAAGTTGCTGGCCTCGAAGCCGAGATCATCCGGCTGCGTGCAGTCGATGAGGGACGCATGGCGGAGATCCGCCGCCTGCAAGAGCTGACGACCAATCAGCAGGAGGAAATGAAGAGGCTGCTCAAGGAGCAGGAAGCGCGAATTATTAATATAGTTAACGCTAAGCTCGACTCCTTGGCGCTGCCCCCCGAGGCTGGCCTTCGTCCGCCACTCGCTGGGGACAAACAGAAAGCGGGAAAAATGCCCAAACCAACAAAGGGCACTTTAAATGAGAAGCCGGCACAGGTGGCCAAACCTAAGCCTGCGCAGAGTTACGCAGCTGCGGTACGCTCGGCTCCACCTCAAGAGCCCAGGACGGGGCGGAAGACTAAAAGGGACGCGCCACCTAGGGCCGCACCTAGGGAGCCTCGCCCACAACCACCAGCCCCAGTCAACAAACCCGACGGCTGGGAGGTCGTCGGTAAAAAGAAGAAAGGGCGCAAAACGGCTGCGAAAGCAGTGGTCCAGTCGAGGCCACTGCAACCAAAACGCAGCCCATTGCCGCGTATTCGACCGCCTCGGTCAGCCGCAGTCACCATTACGCTGGCTACCGGGGCACAAGAGAAGGGGCTGACCTACGCCCGCGTCGTTGCCGAGGCACAGCAGCATGTTGTGCTGAAGGACCTCGGCATCGACAACATCAAGTGGCGCAAGGCGGTGACGGGCGCCACCATCATCGAGGTGCCTGGGCCCGAGAACCAGGCGAAGGCCGACTCCCTCGCCACTAAGTTGAGGGAGGTATTCCGCGGGTCGGAAGACGTGCGCGTCACCCGCCCCGTGAAAACCGCGGAATTGCGACTCTCGGGGCTTGACGAGTCTGTCACCCCCGAGAAGGTCGCACAGGCCTTCGCCACGGCCACTCAGTGCTCGGCCGAGAGCCTGAAAGTGGGCGAGGTCAGGCCAGACCGCTCAGGCTTGGGCGTGGTCTGGATTCGTGCTCCCGCCCAAGCGGCGGAGAAAGCGGCCAGGGCTGGACGTGTCCTGGTCGGGTGGTCGGCGGCACGTGTCGCCGTTTTGGAACCCAGGCCCCTGCAGTGCTTCCGGTGTCTCGAGCGAGGACACGTCAGGGAGCGCTGCACCGCCGAGGTTGACCGTAGCAACTTGTGCTACCGCTGCGGTCAACCGGGCCACAAAGCGCGAGGTTGCTCCGCAGGGCCGCACTGCACTCTGTGCGCCGCGGCCAACAAACCTGCGGGGCATCTAATCGGCGGCAAGGCTTGCGTGGCCAAGTCGAGCCGCCGAAATAAAAAGTCGAAGAGACGCACTGCCGCTGAGGCCACGGCCCAGCCGCAGTCCGTCCGCCCATCGCAGGCCGAGAATGAGCCAATGGAGGTCGCCCAATAATGGTCCTCAAGATCCTCCAGGCGAACGTCAACCACTGCGCCGGAGCTCAAGATCTGCTCCTTCAGTCCATGGCGCAGTGGTTGGTAAACGTGGCTGTGGTCGCCGAGCCGTACTTCGTCCCGCCTCGCGACAATTGGGCCGGAGACCTTGACGGTTCGGTGGCCGTTATTACCCAGGGTGCCGCAGGCTCCCCGCCCTTCGAAAAAGTAGCGAAGGACCGGGGATGCGTAGCGACTCTGTTGGGAGGAGTTTGGATTGTAGGAGTTTACTTTTCTCCCAACAGACCCTTAGTCGAGTTTGAAGCCTTTCTCACTCGGCTGGGGGCCCTGGTGTCGCAGAGCCAACCTCGCCCCGTCGTCGTCGCCGGTGACTTTAATGCCAAATCCCTGGCCTGGGGCTCATCGGCGACTGACGCTCGTGGCAGGGTCCTGGAGGAGTGGGCGACCTCCCTCGGCCTGATCGTCCTCAATCGGGGGTCGGTGGACACGTGCGTGAGGCACAACGGCGGTTCGGTGGTGGATATCTCGTTTGCCACCGACACCGTCGCACGCCGTGTCCGGGGCTGGAAAGTCCTCGTGGGCGTGGAGACATTGTCGGACCACCGATACATACGGTTCGATGTCTCCGCGCCCGCCGCCAATCAGTCCGGCGGCAGACCGAACGCCCCGATTGGAGGCGGCCCGCGATGGGCACAAAAACGCCTCGATATAGAGGCCTTGGAACTGGCCGCTCTGGTCCAAGCATGGCTCCCCGCGCCGGAATCTACGGTGCGGGTTGAGGAGGAGGCCGAATGGTTCGGGGCAGCGCTAACTTGTATCTGCGATGCGGCGATGCCCCGTCTCCAACGCCTCCCTCCGCGGCGCCAAGTATACTGGTGGTCGGCGGAGCTCGCGCAGTTAAAGTATTGTTGTGAGGTGGCGCGCCGCCGACTCGCCAGACTCAGGCGCCGGCGGACACGGCAGGCAGATTACCTGGACCAGGAGCGGCTGCTCCGCGGCCTCTATAAAGAGGCCAGGAGAGCGCTGCGGGTGGCCATCAAAGAGGCGAAGGCTGCGGCCAGAAAGGAGTTCTTGGGGACTCTGGACCGCGATCCGTGGGGGCGCCCGTATCGGCTGGCGTTGAACAAGTTACGCCCGCCGGCGCCCCCCCTCACCCAGAGTCTCCGTCCGGAGCTCCTGGGAGACGTGGTCGCCGCTCTCTTTCCGGCCACCGATGTCGTCGTCGTTCCTCCACGGATGCCGCCGAGATCTCCGGCGGCATCGTCGTCGTCGTCCGTTTCGGCAAGGGAGACCCCGGAGGGTCCTCCCCCGGGTGTGTCGCCCGGGGAGTTAGAAGCAGCAGTGCTTCGGCTGCGGAGCAAGAACTGCGCCCCGGGGCTCGACGGCATCCCAGGACGTGTCTGGGTGCTCGTAGTCGAGTTCCTGGGGGAGAGGCTCCGCGGCCTGTTCTCCGCGTGCCTAGAGCAGGGCCAGTTTCCATCGAGATGGAAAACTGGGAAGCTGGTCCTGCTGAAGAAAGGCAATCGACCCGCTGAGTCGCCATCGGCCTACCGGCCCATCGTGCTGCTCGACGAGGTCGCCAAGCTCTTCGAGCGCATCGTCCATGCGCGCCTCGTCGAGCATCTCGAGAGGGTCGGCCCGGACCTGGCCGATTGCCAATTTGGGTTCCGGCGGGGCCGATTGACCATCTCGGCAATTCTGCGGGTCAAGGCACTAGCGGAGGAAGCGGTGGCCCGGGGCAAATGCGTCGTGGCGGTGTCCTTGGACATCGCCAATGCCTTCAACTCCCTGCCCTGGGCCTGCATCGAGGAAGCACTGCGGTACCACGTGGTGCCACCCTATCTCAGGCGTCTGGTGCACTCGTACCTCTCCAACAGGGACGTGGTGTATCCAGGCGCCAACGGGTGGTACCGAAGAGCGGTGTCGTGCGGTGTTCCACAGGGGTCGGTTCTTGGGCCCCTTCTGTGGAACATCGGCTACGACTGGGTGCTCCGTGGTGCCAACCCCCGGGGCGTCGGCGTATTCTGTTACGCCGACGACACGCTCGTCACTGCGACGGGCGGGACCTTCCAGGAGGCCGCCGACCTCGCCGCGGTTGGAACTGGCAACGTGGCGAGGAGGATTCGGCGGTTGGGCCTCACGGTGGCCCTCCACAAATCCGAGGCCATTTGTTTTCACCGGCCTCGGATGGGACCACCGGCTGGGGCCCACATCGAGGTTCAGGGCGTGCGAATTCCCATCGGCAAGCAGCTCAAATACTTGGGGCTGCTGCTCGACAGTCGGTGGGAATTCCGCGCCCATTTTGAGGCGTTGCAGCCGAAGCTGCTGCGGGTAGCAGGCGCTCTGTCTGGCCTGCTGCCCAACCTGGAAGGTCCAGGCATCCCTTGCCGAAGGATGTACATGGGAGTCGTGCGGTCTATGGCGTTGTATGGAAGCCCAGTATGGGCCGAGTCCCTGAACAGGCGCTGCGTCGCTCTTCTGCGCAGGCCTCAGCGTGCGCTGGCGCAGCGACTGATCAGGGGCTACCGCACGATCTCCTACGAGGCGGCCTGCGTCTTGGCCGGGTCCCTGCCGTGGGACCTTGACGCCAAATTCCTCTCGCGTCTTTATCATCAGCGGGAGGAGGCGTCAAGTCGCGGGGACAGACTGGCCCCGAGAGAGGTTGAGGCAATAAAAGCCTCCCTCCGTACGGCCGCCGTGGAGGAATGGCGAACCAGGCTGGAGGATCCCAGTGCTGGTGCTAGGACCGTCGAGGCAGTGCGTCCTGTCCTCGACCAGTGGGTGGACAGGCGCCACGGTGCGGCGACGTTTCGCCTGACGCAGGTATTGTCGGGGCACGGATGCTTCGGCCACTACCTGTGTCGGGTGGCTCTGAAGGAGGAGTCGGCCGTGTGTCACCACTGTGACAACTGCCCGGACGACACAGCCCAGCACACACTACAAGAGTGTCCAGCCTGGGAGACGGAGCGCAGCGCTCTCCGCGCTATTGTTGGTGGCGACCTCTCGCTCCCGGCCGTCGTATCTTCAATGGTCGGGAGTCCGAGGTCGTGGCGAGCGGTGCTCTCCTTCTGCGAGCACGTCATGTCGCAGAAGGAGAGCGCGGAGCGGGATCGAGAGACTAACGATCCCGCCCGCCAAAGACGTCAAAGAAGGAGGCGCCGGGTCAACAGAGATAATTAGACCCGGCGCCCTGCCCTGTGGCAAGGGGGCGTTAGAATCCCACCACGGTATCCCCTGCCTGTCGTAAAAGACGACTCAAAGGGGCCCTTGGGGTCGCTGGGCGCGCTGCGGGGGCGGTGCGTCCTCACTGAAAGTGACCCCGAGAGGGGCGGCGGCACTGTGGCCTGTGTACGTCGCGGGCGCCCATCCACAAACGGGGCGCCCGAACCAAGCTAGTGGGGGTGCAACTGCGCCCCCTACAACTCCGAGACGGCCGAGACTATAACGTCTCGGAGGCGCACCGGGCGGCTGCGGCATTACGGTTGGCGCTTCTCGCCAACGTACCGCGGTCGCCCCACTCGGCGCGGAGATGGCCACCGGGGGGTTTTGGTCGGTATGCCGGTTTAGGGAATTTTTGTTAGGGACCCAGCCCGGCACTAACATCTGCGCGGACATGACGTCGCCGCGCGCCGGGCTGGAAGACCGGTGACCCCGACATACGCTTCCCGCCCCCCCCCGCCCCCGGGGCTGGCGGGAAGTAGAGCCATAAACAGCTTTCCCCTCGAGAACAAAAAAAAAAAAAAAAAAAAAAAAGGCGCGCGGAGTGCGAGGAGCGCGCGTGGTGCGTGGTGCGTGTGAGTGTGTGTGTGTGTGTCGGTACCTGGTGGTCGTGGTGCGCGGGCAGGCGCGCGGAGTGCGAGGAGCGCGCGTGGTGCGTGTGAGTGTGTGTGTGTGTGTCGGTACCTGGTGGTCGTGGTGCGCGGGCAGGCGCGCGGAGTGCGAGGAGCGCGCGTGGTGCGTGGTGCGTGTGAGTGTGTGTGTGTGTGTCGGTACCTGGTGGTCGTGGTGCGCGGGCAGGCGCGCGGGGTGCGAGGAGCGCGCGTGGTGCGTGGTGCGTGTGAGTGTGTGTGTGTGTGTCGGTACCTGGTGGTCGTGGTGCGCGGGCAGGCGCGCGGAGTGCGAGGAGCGCGCGTGGTGCGTGGTGCGTGTGAGTGTGTGTGTGTGTGTCGGTACCTGGTGGTCGTGGTGCGCGGGCAGGCGCGCGGAGTGCGAGGAGCGCGCGTGGTGCGTGGTGCGTGTGAGTGTGTGTGTGTGTGTCGGTACCTGGTGGTCGTGGTGCGCGGGCAGGCGCGCGGAGTGCGAGGAGCGCGCGTGGTGCGTGTGAGTGTGTGTGTGTGTGTCGGTACCTGGTGGTCGTGGTGCGCGGGCAGGCGCGCGGAGTGCGAGGAGCGCGCGTGGTGCGTGTGAGTGTGTGTGTGTGTGTCGGTACCTGGTGGTCGTGGTGCGCGGGCAGGCGCGCGGAGTGCGAGGAGCGCGCGTGGTGCGTGTGAGTGTGTGTGTGTGTGTCGGTACCTGGTGGTCGTGGTGCGCGGGCAGGCGCGCGGAGTGCGAGGAGCGCGCGTGGTGCGTGTGAGTGTGTGTGTGTGTGTCGGTACCTGGTGGTCGTGGTGCGCGGGCAGGCGCGCGGAGTGCGAGGAGCGCGCGTGGTGCGTGGTGCGTGTGAGTGTGTGTGTGTGTGTCGGTACCTGGTGGTCGTGGTGCGCGGGCAGGCGCGCGGAGTGCGAGGAGCGCGCGTGGTGCGTGTGAGTGTGAGTGTGTGTGTGTGTGTCGGTACCTGGTGGTCGTGGTGCGCGGGCAGGCGCGCGGAGTGCGAGGAGCGCGCGTGGTGCGTGGTGCGTGTGAGTGTGTGTGTGTGTGTCGGTACCTGGTGGTCGTGGTGCGCGGGCAGGCGCGCGGAGTGCGAGGAGCGCGCGTGGTGCGTGTGAGTGTGTGTGTGTGTGTCGGTACCTGGTGGTCGTGGTGCGCGGGCAGGCGCGCGGAGTGCGAGGAGCGCGCGTGGTGCGTGGTGCGTGTGAGTGTGTGTGTGTGTGTCGGTACCTGGTGGTCGTGGTGCGCGGGCAGGCGCGCGGAGTGCGAGGAGCGCGCGTGGTGCGTGTGAGTGTGTGTGTGTGTGTGTCGGTACCTGGTGGTCGTGGTGCGCGGGCAGGCGCGCGGAGTGCGAGGAGCGCGCGTGGTGCGTGGTGCGTGTGAGTGTGTGTGTGTGTGTCGGTACCTGGTGGTCGTGGTGCGCGGGCAGGCGCGCGGAGTGCGGGGGGCGCGCGTGGTGCGTGGTGCGTGTGAGTGTGTGTGTGTGTGTCGGTACCTGGTGGTCGTGGTGCGCGGGCAGGCGCGCGGAGTGCGAGGAGCGCGCGTGGTGCGTGGTGCGTGTGAGTGTGTGTGTGTGTGTCGGTACCTGGTGGTCGTGGTGCGCGGGCAGGCGCGCGGAGTGCGAGGAGCGCGCGTGGTGCGTGGTGCGTGTGAGTGTGTGTGTGTGTGTCGGTACCTGGTGGTCGTGGTGCGCGGGCAGGCGCGCGGAGTGCGAGGAGCGCGCGTGGTGCGTGTGAGTGTGTGTGTGTGTGTCGGTACCTGGTGGTCGTGGTGCGCGGGCAGGCGCGCGGAGTGCGAGGAGCGCGCGTGGTGCGTGGTGCGTGTGAGTGTGTGTGTGTGTGTCGGTACCTGGTGGTCGTGGTGCGCGGGCAGGCGCGCGGAGTGCGAGGAGCGCGCGTGGTGCGTGTGAGTGTGTGTGTGTGTGTCGGTACCTGGTGGTCGTGGTGCGCGGGCAGGCGCGCGGAGTGCGAGGAGCGCGCGTGGTGCGTGGTGCGTGTGAGTGTGTGTGTGTGTGTCGGTACCTGGTGGTCGTGGTGCGCGGGCAGGCGCGCGGAGTGCGAGGAGCGCGCGTGGTGCGTGTGAGTGTGTGTGTGTGTGTGTCGGTACCTGGTGGTCGTGGTGCGCGGGCAGGCGCGCGGAGTGCGAGGAGCGCGCGTGGTGCGTGGTGCGTGTGAGTGTGTGTGTGTGTGTCGGTACCTGGTGGTCGTGGTGCGCGGGCAGGCGCGCGGAGTGCGAGGAGCGCGCGTGGTGCGTGTGAGTGTGTGTGTGTGTGTCGGTACCTGGTGGTCGTGGTGCGCGGGCAGGCGCGCGGAGTGCGAGGAGCGCGCGTGGTGCGTGGTGCGTGTGAGTGTGTGTGTGTGTGTCGGTACCTGGTGGTCGTGGTGCGCGGGCAGGCGCGCGGAGTGCGAGGAGCGCGCGTGGTGCGTGTGAGTGTGTGTGTGTGTGTGTCGGTACCTGGTGGTCGTGGTGCGCGGGCAGGCGCGCGGAGTGCGAGGAGCGCGCGTGGTGCGTGGTGCGTGTGAGTGTGTGTGTGTGTGTCGGTACCTGGTGGTCGTGGTGCGCGGGCAGGCGCGCGGAGTGCGAGGAGCGCGCGTGGTGCGTGGTGCGTGTGAGTGTGTGTGTGTGTGTCGGTACCTGGTGGTCGTGGTGCGCGGGCAGGCGCGCGGAGTGCGAGGAGCGCGCGTGGTGCGTGGTGCGTGTGAGTGTGTGTGTGTGTGTCGGTACCTGGTGGTCGTGGTGCGCGGGCAGGCGCGCGGAGTGCGAGGAGCGCGCGTGGTGCGTGGTGCGTGTGAGTGTGTGTGTGTGTGTCGGTACCTGGTGGTCGTGGTGCGCGGGCAGGCGCGCGGAGTGCGAGGGGCGCGCGTGGTGCGTGTGAGTGTGTGTGTGTGTGTCGGTACCTGGTGGTCGTGGTGCGCGGGCAGGCGCGCGGAGTGCGAGGAGCGCGCGTGGTGCGTGGTGCGTGTGAGTGTGTGTGTGTGTGTCGGTACCTGGTGGTCGTGGTGCGCGGGCAGGCGCGCGGAGTGCGAGGAGCGCGCGTGGTGCGTGTGAGTGTGTGTGTGTGTGTCGGTACCTGGTGGTCGTGGTGCGCGGGCAGGCGCGCGGAGTGCGAGGAGCGCGCGTGGTGCGTGGTGCGTGTGAGTGTGTGTGTGTGTGTCGGTACCTGGTGGTCGTGGTGCGCGGGCCGGCGCGCGGAGTGCGAGGAGCGCGCGTGGTGCGTGTGAGTGTGTGTGTGTGTGTCGGTACCTGGTGGTCGTGGTGCGCGGGCAGGCGCGCGGAGTGCGGGGAGCGCGCGTGGTGCGTGGTGCGTGTGAGTGTGTGTGTGTGTGTCGGTACCTGGTGGTCGTGGTGCGCGGGCAGGCGCGCGGAGTGCGAGGAGCGCGCGTGGTGCGTGTGAGTGTGTGTGTGTGTGTGTCGGTACCTGGTGGTCGTGGTGCGCGGGCAGGCGCGCGGAGTGCGAGGAGCGCGCGTGGTGCGTGTGAGTGTGTGTGTGTGTGTGTCGGTACCTGGTGGTCGTGGTGCGCGGGCAGGCGCGCGGAGTGCGAGGAGCGCGCGTGGTGCGTGTGTGTGTGTGTGTGTGTGTCGGTACCTGGTGGTCGTGGTGCGCGGGCAGGCGCGCGGAGTGCGAGGAGCGCGCGTGGTGCGTGTGAGTGTGTGTGTGTGTGTCGGTACCTGGTGGTCGTGGTGCGCGGGCAGGCGCGCGGAGTGCGAGGAGCGCGCGTGGTGCGTGGTGCGTGTGAGTGTGTGTGTGTGTGTCGGTACCTGGTGGTCGTGGTGCGCGGGCAGGCGCGCGGAGTGCGAGGAGCGCGCGTGGTGCGTGTGAGTGTGTGTGTGTGTGTCGGTACCTGGTGGTCGTGGTGCGCGGGCAGGCGCGCGGAGTGCGAGGAGCGCGCGTGGTGCGTGGTGCGTGTGAGTGTGTGTGTGTGTGTCGGTACCTGGTGGTCGTGGTGCGCGGGCAGGCGCGCGGAGTGCGAGGAGCGCGCGTGGTGCGTGTGAGTGTGTGTGTGTGTGTCGGTACCTGGTGGTCGTGGTGCGCGGGCAGGCGCGCGGAGTGCGAGGAGCGCGCGTGGTGCGTGGTGCGTGTGAGTGTGTGTGTGTGTGTCGGTACCTGGTGGTCGTGGTGCGCGGGCAGGCGCGCGGAGTGCGAGGAGCGCGCGTGGTGCGTGTGAGTGTGTGTGTGTGTGTCGGTACCTGGTGGTCGTGGTGCGCGGGCAGGCGCGCGGAGTGCGAGGAGCGCGCGTGGTGCGTGGTGCGTGTGAGTGTGTGTGTGTGTGTCGGTACCTGGTGGTCGTGGTGCGCGGGCAGGCGCGCGGAGTGCGAGGAGCGCGCGTGGTGCGTGGTGCGTGTGAGTGTGTGTGTGTGTGTCGGTACCTGGTGGTCGTGGTGCGCGGGCAGGCGCGCGGAGTGCGAGGAGCGCGCGTGGTGCGTGTGAGTGTGTGTGTGTGTGTCGGTACCTGGTGGTCGTGGTGCGCGGGCAGGCGCGCGGAGTGCGAGGAGCGCGCGTGGTGCGTGGTGCGTGTGAGTGTGTGTGTGTGTGTCGGTACCTGGTGGTCGTGGTGCGCGGGCAGGCGCGCGGAGTGCGAGGAGCGCGCGTGGTGCGTGGTGCGTGTGAGTGTGTGTGTGTGTGTCGGTACCTGGTGGTCGTGGTGCGCGGGCAGGCGCGCGGAGTGCGAGGAGCGCGCGTGGTGCGTGGTGCGTGTGAGTGTGTGTGTGTGTGTCGGTACCTGGTGGTCGTGGTGCGCGGGCAGGCGCGCGGAGTGCGAGGAGCGCGCGTGGTGCGTGGTGCGTGTGAGTGTGTGTGTGTGTGTCGGTACCTGGTGGTCGTGGTGCGCGGGCAGGCGCGCGGAGTGCGAGGAGCGCGCGTGGTGCGTGGTGCGTGTGAGTGTGTGTGTGTGTGTCGGTACCTGGTGGTCGTGGTGCGCGGGCAGGCGCGCGGAGTGCGAGGAGCGCGCGTGGTGCGTGGTGCGTGTGAGTGTGTGTGTGTGTGTCGGTACCTGGTGGTCGTGGTGCGCGGGCAGGCGCGCGGAGTGCGAGGAGCGCGCGTGGTGCGTGGTGCGTGTGAGTGTGTGTGTGTGTGTCGGTACCTGGTGGTCGTGGTGCGCGGGCAGGCGCGCGGAGTGCGAGGAGCGAGTTAAGGATGGTCACCCTACTAATATATGCTTTGTAAGCAAACCTAAATAACCAATTGAAGGAATCTTAATCAGCATTTATGTATACACGTGCCACTGGAAAGTTCTAGAACAAATTATGTTGACTTGCAGAAAATATTGACACCATTTTGTAAAACACTAGCTTTAAGAAATATTTCAATTATAATTCATTCTGTATTCCGCTCTTGCTCAGAAAACACTGTACTAAATTAAGGTTTTGATTAAATAAATATTTTTTAATTCAAAACCGCCTATCAATCCCTTGACTGGCGCAGCCGGTAAGTGACCTTGTCGTTTGGGTCCTCTGTGCCATCGCGAATCAAATTTTCGGGCGCGGAAAAGACTCCAAATTTCGTTTCAACGATTCAGCGGGTCAGCGAACCAAATAAATTCGTCAAGAAAAGCCACGGTGCAGAGCAAGCTGAGGAGCAGAATCACCGATCACAGAAGGAGAGCGGAAAAGCTGTGGGTCATGTGAGTAGATCTGTTCACTTTCCTGTCAATTTTCCTTTGATTTTCCTGGTGATCATTATACGTGTGTGTTTCGTGTACTTATAGGGATTAGAAAAAGCCCGTCTGGCACGTAGCGCATTTACGTTAATAGATAGATAAAGTGATTTAATTTTCACGTTAGGTTAATAGGTATTTTTGTCAGTGAGTTTATTATTTTGTAACTAAATGGAAGGAATCATGGTTGTACCACCCGGGGTATATATAATTAATCTATATCGGGGTGATGATTTACAAAACGAATATCTTTTTAACGCAATAACGAGTAGACTAAGCGGGGAAGCAGCTAATTTAATAGAGAAACATAATAGGTTAGTGTATACGGTAGGTAAGGAAAACCTTACGAAACTAGAAAGTACTATAGTTCTTAAATCTTATTCGGATGGTAATAAATTAGTTTTTGTGTTAGAAGTTCCTTTATTAGACAATATCACGTATAATTACTATAAGGTTATACCTATACCTACATATAATCCCAGTTCCTTAAAAACCTCTGTTATTATTCCAAAATATCCCTACCTCATAGTGAATGGATTGAAATTTAGACCCGTAGCTAGACCATGCGAGCAGATCGAAGGTGATCGCGTCCTCTGTAAGGAAGATGACATAGTGCAATACGCTGACACAACGTGCGTTGAACAAATAATGCTGTTGAAAAACTATTCTTCATGCCACAAGACCTTCGTTCAAATAGAAGATGCAAGGAGTCACATGGTAGCCAATAGAATATGGTTGATTTTTACTAAGCACAACCTGGCACTTTCCGAGAACTGCAACAATGAAGTCATGAAATACAACCTGAGAGGAACATTTCTGGTAATCCCTAGCCAGAACTGCGAGACATATATTGGAGATAAGATGATCAGTAAGGTAGCTGAAACAAGGACACCCGACATGAGTCTGCTGCTGCGAGCTATAACCATGCCTGGACTACAACACGAAATCACGGTAGATGACAGAAGTGGACCTTCGCGGCGTAGACCTCAACGATATAAAAGACATTCTAAATAGTGCAAAATATACCAGTGAAAGTGTAGATAAAAGTGAAATTTCAGTGACCCAAGATATAAGTGTTTGGACAATAAGTATAATAGTAATAATGTTTGTAGCTTCATTAGCATTTTTGATTGTCAAATATAAAATCTTTAGGAAAATTCTAGTACTAAGTCGAAATCAGCCGGAACCAAAAGAATTGTCTCCAGCCTATTTCTCTCTTAGGGGGGGAGGAGTTAAGGATGGTCACCCTACTAATATATGCTTTGTAAGCAAACCTAAATAACCAATTGAAGGAATCTTAATCAGCATTTATGTATACACGTGCCACTGGAAAGTTCTAGAACAAATTATGTTGACTTGCAGAAAATATTGACACCATTTTGTAAAACACTAGCTTTAAGAAATATTTCAATTATAATTCATTCTGTATTCCGCTCTTGCTCAGAAAACACTGTACTAAATTAAGGTTTTGATTAAATAAATATTTTTTAATTCAAAACCGCCTATCAATCCCTTGACTAGCGCGCGTGGTGCGTGTGAGTGTGTGTGTGTGTGTCGGTACCTGGTGGTCGTGGTGCGCGGGCAGGCGCGCGGAGTGCGAGGAGCGCGCGTGGTGCGTGGTGCGTGTGAGTGTGTGTGTGTGTGTCGGTACCTGGTGGTCGTGGTGCGCGGGCAGGCGCGCGGAGTGCGAGGAGCGCGCGTGGTGCGTGTGAGTGTGTGTGTGTGTGTCGGTACCTGGTGGTCGTGGTGCGCGGGCAGGCGCGCGGAGTGCGAGGAGCGCGCGTGGTGCGTGGTGCGTGTGAGTGTGTGTGTGTGTGTCGGTACCTGGTGGTCGTGGTGCGCGGGCAGGCGCGCGGAGTGCGAGGAGCGCGCGTGGTGCGTGTGTGTGTGTGTGTGTGTGTCGGTACCTGGTGGTCGTGGTGCGCGGGCAGGCGCGCGGAGTGCGAGGAGCGCGCGTGGTGCGTGGTGCGTGTGAGTGTGTGTGTGTGTGTCGGTACCTGGTGGTCGTGGTGCGCGGGCAGGCGCGCGGAGTGCGAGGAGCGCGCGTGGTGCGTGTGAGTGTGTGTGTGTGTGTGTGTGTCGGTACCTGGTGGTCGTGGTGCGCGGGCAGGCGCGCGGAGTGCGAGGAGCGCGCGTGGTGCGTGGTGCGTGTGAGTGTGTGTGTGTGTGTCGGTACCTGGTGGTCGTGGTGCGCGGGCAGGCGCGCGGAGTGCGAGGAGCGCGCGTGGTGCGTGTGAGTGTGTGTGTGTGTGTGTCGGTACCTGGTGGTCGTGGTGCGCGGGCAGGCGCGCGGAGTGCGAGGAGCGCGCGTGGTGCGTGTGTGTGTGTGTGTGTGTGTCGGTACCTGGTGGTCGTGGTGCGCGGGCAGGCGCGCGGAGTGCGAGGAGCGCGCGTGGTGCGTGTGAGTGTGTGTGTGTGTGTCGGTACCTGGTGGTCGTGGTGCGCGGGCAGGCGCGCGGAGTGCGAGGAGCGCGCGTGGTGCGTGTGAGTGTGTGTGTGTGTGTCGGTACCTGGTGGTCGTGGTGCGCGGGCAGGCGCGCGGAGTGCGAGGAGCGCGCGTGGTGCGTGGTGCGTGTGTGTGTGTGTGTGTGTGTGTCGGTACCTGGTGGTCGTGGTGCGCGGGCAGGCGCGCGGAGTGCGAGGAGCGCGCGTGGTGCGTGGTGCGTGTGAGTGTGTGTGTGTGTGTCGGTACCTGGTGGTCGTGGTGCGCGGGCAGGCGCGCGGAGTGCGAGGAGCGCGCGTGGTGCGTGGTGCGTGTGGGTGTGTGTGTGTGTGTCGGTACCTGGTGGTCGTGGTGCGCGGGCAGGCGCGCGGAGTGCGAGGAGCGCGCGTGGTGCGTGGTGCGTGTGAGTGTGTGTGTGTGTGTCGGTACCTGGTGGTCGTGGTGCGCGGGCAGGCGCGCGGAGTGCGAGGAGCGCGCGTGGTGCGTGGTGCGTGTGAGTGTGTGTGTGTGTGTCGGTACCTGGTGGTCGTGGTGCGCGGGCAGGCGCGCGGAGTGCGAGGAGCGCGCGTGGTGCGTGGTGCGTGTGAGTGTGTGTGTGTGTGTCGGTACCTGGTGGTCGTGGTGCGCGGGCAGGCGCGCGGAGTGCGAGGAGCGCGCGTGGTGCGTGTGTGTGTGTGTGTGTGTGTCGGTACCTGGTGGTCGTGGTGCGCGGGCAGGCGCGCGGAGTGCGAGGAGCGCGCGTGGTGCGTGTGAGTGTGTGTGTGTGTGTGTCGGTACCTGGTGGTCGTGGTGCGCGGGCAGGCGCGCGGAGTGCGAGGAGCGCGCGTGGTGCGTGTGAGTGTGTGTGTGTGTGTCGGTACCTGGTGGTCGTGGTGCGCGGGCAGGCGCGCGGAGTGCGAGGAGCGCGCGTGGTGCGTGTGAGTGTGTGTGTGTGTGTCGGTACCTGGTGGTCGTGGTGCGCGGGCAGGCGCGCGGAGTGCGAGGAGCGCGCGTGGTGCGTGTGAGTGTGTGTGTGTGTGTGTCGGTACCTGGTGGTCGTGGTGCGCGGGCAGGCGCGCGGAGTGCGAGGAGCGCGCGTGGTGCGTGTGAGTGTGTGTGTGTGTGTGTCGGTACCTGGTGGTCGTGGTGCGCGGGCAGGCGCGCGGAGTGCGAGGAGCGCGCGTGGTGTGGCGCGTGCGCACCGCGCATGTGCGTCGTGCACCGGAACCGACGCGTGCGCCGAGACCCCGCCTGCTGAAAGTAACCATTCACATACTTACAACAAAACTGCCTTCAACTACCTACACCAAACTTACTGTGGTTTTATAAATATTATCTGTAAGTAACTTGAACTAGTGTTGAAAAACCGAAAACTTAACTTTACGCTACTAGTAACACTGAGTCCATTCATACAGTCGGAAAAATGGAAATATCAATACTATTGAACAACTTACGTGTATTATATAAATAGAGCCCAACCGAAACATATTTATTTGTAAATAGTGGATTTAATTAACATAGCCATGGCCATCACTACTCTTCAGCTGTAGCATAGACAATAATATACCTGTCTGGTGTCGTCTAGCGGCCTGGTGCGCGGCAGGCGCGTGCGTGCGGTTCGTTCGTCTGCGCGGCGCCGGGCCTCCCCCTCCGCGCCGCCCGCACCCCCGCACATACCCGCAGCGCCCGCGCCGCCCGCACCGCCAGACACTCCGCCTGTACGGTACATTATTTTATTTCCTTTGGGAGACATACACCATTTTTTCTTATATTCTTAGTTTTAAAATAAATACATACACCACAATTTCCACTAACAAAACTTACAGACAACTTACAACTAAATATTAAACAAATAAGACAATAAATTAAACAATAAAACTTTTTTATTATTATTATTCAAATCAATAAGAGTATCCAACCAACCAATCCAAGAGTACATCAAGGAAACATTGCATTCTAATGTTAATAAAGAAATAACTATTCCTCTGTTGATGTGTCACGCTCAATTCAATATACAAAATTGGATGATTTCTGCTATGGAGATAGATGTCATTTGGTAAAGGCACACTAAAAAAGATGATATCTATCCATGTGACACAACTATGCACAGATCCAAGTTTTTTGGACTAGAAGTAAATACTAGTGTTACCTGAATCGTCTTGTGTCCTCTCATGCGAATGTTCTCTTAACAAGCCCGCTAGGGACGCCAGCGTAGATGACGTTGGTTTGCCAGCGCTCGCAAGACTTCCTCTCGTGCCGGCTGAAATAAACCACTTATTTAATACAAGTTTTATATTAAGTATAGAGTTTGAATACGAAAATTATGGTGTCCATGACATTTATTATATTGGGATGGTAACAAATAATAAATGTTACTCTTTGTTGCTTTAACGTACAAAATATATTACAGGATATTTAACGAATATGAAGTAAATGAATAATTATCAAAATAAGTACGATATTACAAGACTAAGGCGGGTAAAATTTTGTATATTTGGCATATACAGGCTGATCCAAAAACACGGTACACATGGTAGATAGCGTGACTTTTACTCGGACAAAAATACCACTAAATTGGGCCTAAAGTGAACTTGTGTAGTTTATTAAGCTCTGTAGCGTTACCTAGCGAGGTCCTGGAGAGGTGCAGCGCGTTGTGCCTGGGCGTGGCTCGCGCGGCGCCCCCCTCCCCCGCCTCGCACGCCGCGACACCCCCGCCCCCACCCCCGCCCGCGCCGCTCGAACAGCCCTCGCCACAACGACGACGGATCCTGACAATCACATTATATGGTTAATCTGCTCAAGTTGAATTAGAAAAACATATCATCTTTTCAGCTTCCTTTATTTTGATCCATTTTATCATCATCATCAGCCCATATACGTCCCACTACTGCACGAGCCTCCTCTACAACTAAGAGGGTTCAAGTCATAGTCCGTGCTGTCTTAGTACGGGTTGGCGGACTACACACCTAAGAAATTCCTAAGAACTTTTAGTTTCTTCACGATATTTTCTATTTCATAAGTTGGTCAAATGCAGTGTGTACATTCAAATATTGTGTTCATCCATACACATACGCCTTTATCTGCGAATGAACAGACGTGTACACGCAAACATTTCACATGCACTTCAAGAAGTGCCGTCAAGACAGTTATTATACTTAATAGAGTGCAAGTCTACGTTTACTGCATCCATCTCAAGATTCCTGTCGTGTGACTTAATTTATTGTCGGAAAACTCAGTGAAACTTTACAACAATTAATCGTTTGAGTTTAGAAAAAAAGAAACTGTGCACTAAGCATGGCTTAGATACAGGCAGGTGTACGGTGTGAGAGTGCACCTGGTCCAGAGCGCATGCGCGGCGCGCTTGATGGCGTGCGCGGTGACGGCGGCGCCGAGCAGCGGGCGCAGCGCGGGCGACGTGTCGGCGTACGACGTGGTGAGCGGCGACACGTAGATCGGGTACCCGATCGGCTGGTCGCACGACGAGTTGATGATGTTGCGCAGCGCCTGCGCACACACCACCACAATGCGTCCACTCATACACTCATACACGATATAAACAGGCCGCGAACCAAAACAGACCAACAAACAGATAGGCTCTAAAAAAATGCCCAAAAAATCAAAATTAAAATTTTGAAGTTTCTTACAATCATCATAACTATTCATCATCATCATCATCATCATCATCAGCCCATACACGTCCCACTGCTGGGCACGGGCCTCCTCTACAACTGAGAGGGTTTAGGCCTTAGTCCACCACGCTGGCCTAGTGCGGGTTGGCGGTTGACGATTTGTTTACACCTGTATATTATTACTTAATACTTTTTACAGGGTGTAAACTGACCATGATCCAAAACTGAAATAGATAATACTTATAGTTGTTAGGAAGTTTTTTTTTAATTATCAGTATTTTTGTTATCATCTTAACTAATACCTGCCTCAGTTTTCGATTACGATCGTTTTACACACGGTATATATTATATTAATATACAAGAAAATAATATATTTTCTAAATTAACAATATATGTTACCGAGGGTGATACTTTAACTTTTCTGCTTTTTATGGAATATTGAAAACTGATAGAGTGAGTGTTAAACAATTCTAAAGACCTTTAATTTCGCAATTTTAACAAAACAGATTAACATTTTAACAAGAGTACTGTCTGTTTTGGAGTGAGTGAGATAGCTGGGGGCTCCAAGAAATTTACTTATATTCTAAAACAATAAATTAAAGTTAACCTGCTTAGCGTTCTGTATGGAGCCTCTCTCCGGATTCCTGTTTCTTAGGTACACAAGCTCCTGTTGCTGTCCAGCCCAGAGCCCTCGGACGCACTCCCGGTTTAACTTGATGACACGGAACCCAAGGTGTCGCTTGTTCAGCATTATTATTTTGTAATCATCATTGCCTTCATCCACTACATGCCTGTGAAATATCAATAGTACATAGTAAAGAAAATAAAATTTGCAGTAAAAATACACCCTTAAAGCTATACACGCTAACAAAAGGTTGTGTTTAGTAATTGCATGCATAGTGGCGCAGTGTCATAGTGGCGCAGTGTTACAGTGCACAGTGGCGCAGTGTCGCGCAGGGTCACAGTGGCGCAGTGTCACAATGCACAGTGGCGCAGTGTCACAATGCACAGTGGAGCAGTGTCACAATGCACAATGGCGCAGTGTCACAATGCATAGTGGCACAGTGGCGCAGAGTCACAGTGCACAGTGGCGCAGTGTCGCAATGCACAGTGGCGCAGTGTCGCAATGCACAGTGCACAGTGGCGCAGTGGCGCAATGCACAGTGCACAGTGGCGCAGTGTGAGTTACCTGAGCGCGAGTAGATGCGGCGCGCCTCGCAGCACGCTGTGCCGCCAGGCGGGCGCGGCCTCGTGGCAGATGACGAGTCGCTGCGAGTGCGACGTGATGGCGGCGTACAGGGCCGCGCTGCTGCAGTACTCCTCCGGGAACATGAAGTGGTCCTGACACAGACAGAACCCACGTTACAACACTCACACCATAACTCAACACTGGTAATTATAGAACTGTAGATTGGCAGCGTAAGAAATCCGATTCTCTTATAGTTATCTATCATGAGGGGTGACTTGTACGGGCCATCAAGATCGCTGGACGTGTTCCGAGACTTTGTGGGGACCCACTTATTGAATAGTACTCTGAGTGCAATCGGAGTCCAATATTTAGACGTAGCACTCTACATTCAAATTAATTGGCACTTTACATTTCCTGACGAGAAGCGACATGATGTAAAGAAAGATCTAATCTGTTACATAACGAGCCACAGTACATATGTACGGTACATGTGCGTGGGTACCTGGTGCAGTTTGAGCGCCATGCGCACGGCGGGCGCGAGCACGGCGTGCAGCAGTAGTTACATAACGAGCCACAGTACATATGTACGGTACATGTGCGTGGGTACCTGGTGCAGTTTGAGCGCCATGCGCACGGCGGGCGCGAGCACGGCGTGCAGCAGTAGTTACATAACGAGCCACAGTACATATGTACGGTACATGTGCGTGGGTACCTGGTGCAGTTTGAGCGCCATGCGCACGGCGGGTGCGAGCACGGCGTGTAGCAGCGACATGTCGGTGAACACCCACTCGTCGCGCGCGCACGTGATGCGGAAGTCGCCCTTGAACAGCGAGTGCAGCCCGTACAGGAAGAACTCCACGCTGCAATAAGCGTGCATTACACAGTATTATTACATTAGATTATTTCATCATCATCAACAGCCTTTCTCACGTCCACTGCAGGACAGATGCATCTCCTATGGCACGCCACTGGGTTCGAACTTCGGCCCTGCTTGCTGCTTTGCGTATATCGTCAACCGACCTAGCTAGGCGTTCTACATTATGTTATTGGAATATTTACAATGTTTATTAGTTGATTCTATAAAGCAATCTTTATGATTTTCCAGACTGATCTCTGAAATAGATCAATTTAGTTGAATTTTGTAAATCACGCTTTAATTCTTTTTTTTCATTGGTTTATGTCGAAACACCTGGAGATGACAATTGAAGTTTCTTATTAAAAATGGTCTTAGGGAGTTAGGATACATTGCGTTTTTTTATTTTTATTATTATAGTAACACACAGAAGGTAATCTTGGAGCAGCCTGTATATTTTAGTCTGTGAATAAACCTACTAAGTTAGATATAATTGTAATAGCTTCTCGACCATCAGAACTCATCATTTGAGTATCGATGAGGTGGTGAGATTATTACTGGTGTTGTAGTAAGGTGGTGAGGGAGCGGCACCTGGAGGCGGAGAGGTGTTGCGCGGCGGCGAGCGCGCGGCGGCCGAGCAGGCTGAGCGCGAAGCAGAGCGTGAGCAGCGCCGAGTCCCGCTGCGCCGCCCGCCGCCACGCCGCGCCGCGCCGCGCGCAGCACCACACCACCCACTCCAGGTACACCGCGCAGAACCGCGCCCTGCAGAACAGTTCACTCAAAATACAACCGACAATCTCAACGCGCTATTCCTTAACACTACTTCAAAATGACTGCCTCGTGGTCTCGCGGCACAAGTATGTGCCGTGCGATCGAGAGGTCCTGGGTTCGATTCCCGAGTCGAACAAAGTGTTATTGGGTTTTCCATTAGGAAATTCTCAATAGCAGCACGCAGTCTGGAAATGTGCCCGAAAAACGGCAATAGGCTCGCCCCCTATTACGTGGTACGAAAACAAAATTGGCGAAATGTAGGTGCAGAAATGCACCTCTCCCTACCCCTTCGAGGGATACAGCGTGAGGTTATGTATGTATGTACTTAAAAATATATTTGTCGGCGCCGCGTCACTAGCGACACGAACATCGAGATGCCACGTTGGGAAAGAAGAGCGCAGTGCAACGCTTTGGCCTTCTTGCGAAAAAACAAGAAGAAATGGGGTTGTCAAAGAAGTCACTCGTCCATTAGCGGATCGCCTTTTTTTTTTGAAAGTTCTATTAGCAATTGAAATCGCAAAGCGCGTGCAAAGTACAAAAATACAGTACCTTGTTATACCAGACGCTCGGAAGTCATAATCCTCATCCAAGTTCACGTTGAATATGGGGTCGAGATCGACGAAGTTCCGTTCGTTCATGGGTTTGAGCGCTTCAGCGATGGTGGGCGAAGACAACCACTCCTCTAACTTATTCGATTGGATTGTGTAGTAGATTATACTCTGTGAACAATATTCGATCAATTAGCTTTGGTCTAACATAGGGAATATTCATCATGGAAAGTTGCTATAAAATCTTATAATAATTTGTAAATTATTAAGGAGACAAAATGATTTGTTTTATTGAATCTGCACCATTAATGTCATCATTAATTACAATAAAGTTAATATTTATTGAAAATAGTGCACACCTTTATTTTTTGTTTTGTACTAGGTTTTATTATTAGGTTTTATTGACAGCCCCGTGGCGCAGTTGGTTAGACACCAGCTTGCGAAACGAGAGGCCGCGGGTTCGATCCCCGCACCGAGACAAATGTTTGTGTGATACACAAATATTTGTTTCGGGTCTGGGTGTATGTGAGACCGAAAAAGTCTCTCGTAGTTTCTGATACCCACGACACAAGACTTGTATCTTAGTGTGGGATCAGAACTATGTATGTGACTGTTGGGTTTATTTATTTATTTATATTTATTATATGGAATCGAAACATAATAACTAAATATACCGAGTCATATATTTCGCTTGAAACTTCATGTAGTAGCCATTCGGACAAACGCAAATATTTTACTGTTGATTATAATTTAGATACCGCTCCACGGTTAATCTGGCAAAAAGTATTTGAATGTATTTGTGTATAATTAGTGTGAGTATCGTTACCTTGACGTAGTAGGTGAGCAGCACCTTGCGGAAGTCGAAGACCTGCAGCATGGAGACGGCGGAGTTGTCGGACACGGAGTAGCCCTCGAGCACGTAGCGCGCGCTCGCCAGCTGCCACGCCAGCCAGCGCAGCGCCCACGCCGCGCCCGGCGACAGCGCGCGCCCGCCGCACCACCACGACCCGCCGCACACGCCGTCTGCCGACACACCGCCAGCGCCGACGTCACCATCACCGTCGTCAACATCACCAATATCCACCATCATCGTCATCAATATCCACCATCATCGTCATCAACACAATCAGCATCATCAACATCATCATAATCAGCATCATCATCATCGTCGTTACCAGACGCAACACATCGCTAACTTTGCTAGATATCGCTAACATTGCTACATACAGGCTGTTTCCAACGGTTCATGCCTATATCCGGCCGTGAACGGAAGGATATATGCGCAGTTAAATACAAATCGACCATATCGTACGTTGGGTACGACTTGTTACTATATGTGCAGGCGATACCAAAACTCGACACATGATTACATTACAACTGCTTACATTGTCGATTTTACTAATAACCAACGCACTAATGTTGGACATCCAGTATTAATAGCAAAGGTGTTATGTTGCAGGCATCAATGATAAATAAATATATTTTAATTTAATTTCATATACGAATTCAGCACCACCAATTAACAATCTCATTTCTCGCTAGCGCCTTCTCAGTAGACTATTAGATTAAATTTTATTATTGATCTAATCTACTTAAGTACCAAATTCCCTGATAACTCACCGCTACTCTCCTCGGGTCCTTCTGATATAGCTTCCACTTCTCTCTGCTGGCAGTAAGTGCCTCTGAACTCGAGACCTCGCAGTTGAAACGACACCAAGCCGTTGCCCATCTCCACTATGTGGACTAGACAATTCAGGTAGTCCGACGCTAACACTGAAAAATAGAAAAATTCGGCGTAAGAAAGACAATTCATATCGCATATGATGTTGATATAATAATGTAAGATACATTCTATGTTAGCCTAATAATAAAGTTGCCTCAATTAATAAAGTTGTTCTGAAAGTTTAACATCTGTAGTGTAGCGTAGACATAAGTTGGTGTGTATACCTTAGCTGTAAGAACATATATATTTGGTAGAGATTCAATAAAAAGGCAGTATTATTTCGTCACTCATGCGTATCATTACTCTCGTCCCTACAATAGTAAAATTAAGAATGTGTTGCGTCATTCACTGCATATAATTTTTACTATCATAGTAGATGAGTGTGATCAAAATAACACTCTAATATTATAGAAAATTTGCCTTTATAAAAATATACATAACTAGCTTTTGCCCGCGACTCCGTCCGCGTAGACTACAGGGTTGGGTTCAGAATGAAAATAAGTTGTAGTCCATTTTACTCCACAGAGTCCCATTTATGTCCATATCAAAAATCGTTTACATCGGTCAAATGATTTAATCGTGAAAGCGTAACAGAAATACTCGTATAGTTACAGTCGTCTACACGTCGTTTCATTATTCTAGCTTCAAAAATGACGAATTTCCACACAAACATATTATTTTACAGTACATTTTTTTTACAAACTTTGAATGTCATATTTATTTATATCTAATCAACAAAAATAAGTTTCAAGCTTCTAGCTTTAAAAATGACAATACTTCCATACAACTTTTCATCCCCCCTTAAAACCCCTTTTCCTTGATAAAAAGTAGCCTATGTCCTTTCTCAGAGTCTAAACTATCTGTGTACCAAATTTCATTTAAATCGGTTCAGAAATTTTAGCAGGAAAGCGAGACAGACAGACAGGCAGACAGAGTTACTTTCGCATTTAGAATATTAGTAAGGATAAGGATTTAAAAAAATAGCCTATGTCCTTTTTTAAGGTCTCATTTTTGTCCATACCGAAAATCATCCAAATCAGTCAAAATGGTTTAGGTGTGAAAGCATAACACAGGCAGTGTTACTTTCGTATTACAATATATGCTCATCCCACGGGAACCCTTCATATTCCCGGGATAAAACGTAGGTTATGTTACTTCATAGTGTCCCATTTATATTCATACCAAAAATCATATAAATCGGGCGAATAGTATAGACGCGAAAGCCCATTCCCACGGGAATACTACATTTTCCGGGATAAAAAGTATCCTATGTTGCTTCAGTGGGTCCTATCTACCCCCATACTAAAACCCAATAAATCGTCAAATGGTTTAGGCGAGAAAGCATAACACAGGCAGCGTTACTTTTGCATTACATTATATGCTCATCCCACGGGAACCCTACATATTCCCGGGATAGAATATAGTCTATGTTACTTCATAGGGTTCTATTTAAGTCCATAGCAAAATTCATATAAATCGGGCGAATATTTTAGGCGTGAAAGCCTATTCACACGGGAATACTACATTTTCCGGGATATAAAGTAGGTATCCTATGTTTCTTGGGTGGGTCCCATCTACCCCCATACTAAAAATCATCTAAATCGGTCAAATGGTTTAGGCGTGAAAGCATAGCATAGGCAGTGTTACTTTTGCATTACATTATATGCTTATCCCACGGGAACCCTACATATTCTTGGGATAAAATATAGTCTATGTTACTTCATAGGATCACATTTATATGTAAAAGACTTCATTCATATCGGTCAAACGGTTTAGGCGTAAAAGCAGAATATTTACAGAGCTACTTATACCCATTCCCACGGGAATACTACATTTTCCGGGATAAAAAGTATCCTATGTTCTTTCCCAGGCTCCAACCTATCTGTGTACCAAATTTCATTTAAATCGGTTCAGTAGTTTTAGCAGGAAAGCGAGACAGACAGACAGACAGACAGACAGAGTTACAATCGCATTTATAATATTATATTAGTAAGGATTATTCAATCTTACCGAAGCAGTCTCCCTGTTGAACTTGCCCCCACCGGCCCAGCATCAGGTCTCCACACAAATAGTGTTGCAGAGAACGCGTCAGGTGCTCGTAGAATATCGAATTTAGATTGTTGTCATCTGTAATTGTTTACCAAAATTTACAGTTCTATAGCTTCATTACAGTAAGATAATAAAGAAAACAGACAGTTACTAATATGTCAAACTGATTAACTCTATTGCTTTTCTATTTCGACAGTGAAAATCATTATAGTGAATAAGTGTACTTATAAATAAGAAATGTGAAAAATATTTTTATAAACAACAACACTTACCTGCTCCCAGATTCCTTTCTAGTTGAGAAGATAGTCTTGTGTTACTTTGGTCCACTCTCTTGGTGTTGTAGTCGCGCTCCCAGAACTTGACAGGACGTACATATGACGTCATAAATATGGCGCTTCCTGTAACATTGCATATAATTTTAACTCCTACTATATAAAGTAATCATCGTGTTTAAATATTGATTTAGTTTGATATGAAATCACGGCAATTAGTGGGTACCGTTTTTTGGGTTAACTCTTTAGCTCACTCATATTAAAATTATTATCTTTTACAGTGCCCCATTTATTATTTGTATTATAAAACTGATATTTTTGTGTTAGAGGGGTTTTTAAGCAGAATAACCTATTTGAATATAAATACGTATTAACTGTCTTAGTTTTCATTTACGGTCTATTTTTACGGGTGTTAGATGAGTATAGTGATGAGTGCGTGGCGTGGGTTACCGAGCGCGGGCGTGAGCGGCGAGGAGATGAGCGCGGAGACGGCGGCCTGCAGGAACAGCATGGCGGAGTGCGGCACCGAGAACGGCTGCGCGAACGCGTGGAACGCCGAGCCCCACGTGATCTGCCACGGCGCGATGTACGTCACCACGAACTGGATCTGCAACCGTACATACATACCCATCTTGTACATGCCAAACTAACTCATCATCATCATCATCAACCTGTAATACGTCCTCCTACTCGGCACAAACCTCCTCTACAACTTAGAGGGTTTAGGCCTTAGTACACCACGCTGGCCTAGTGCGGGTTGGCGGACTACACACCAATGAAATTCCTAAGAACTTTTTGGTGTGCAGGTTTCCTCACGTTTTCCTTCACCGTTAAAGTAAGTGATGTTTCCTTGTGAATACACACATAATTTCGAAAAGTCAGAGGTGTGTGATTCTCGACCGCGCGCCTATACCTCGGGGACATCACTACTTATTACTTCACTTCCTCAACTGACATTATCCTCTTCATGCATACACGTCGGTTTCGAGGACTCTTTATGTTATTTTTAAATAAATCACCTATGAGATGTTTATAGGTGCGCCTAGGACATCCCCAACCAACTTTACCACTCATTTCTGCATAGTAAATTCCTTACGTAATTCCGCAATCATTCATCCTTTCAATGAAATGCTAATGTTTCATATCGAGTTATAATGAATTATAATGAAAACTCTGCACCCATAAATTGATTATTGGTCAGTGTGTAAATTTAGTTACTTGTAATTTTTGTTGTAGTACCGCTTACCTTTAACAGGAACTCATACACCTTGTGAAAGATGATGGCCGTGATGAAGTAATCGATGAGAAACGTCTCGGATATCTTGCGGCTGCCCAGATCGACTTGAAACAGCAGCACAGCAAACACCAGTATTAGATACTGGGAGTCTGGCTCGGAGTACGCATGTCTTAGACCTGGGGAAAAAATTAAAGTTAAAATCATCTCTTTTATTGCATCCATATTGGGATTGACGAAAATATTCTGACACCCACGACACATGTATCTTAGTGTGGGGCTGACCCCACACTATGGACTATGTATGTGAATATTGGGAGTATTAATATTTATTTAATGAGTTTCATTCATTGCGTGTGTCCATGAGTGTGTGTGGATGCGTGCGTGCGTGTGCGCGCGTGCGTGTGCGTGCGTGCGTGCGTATGTGCGTGCGTGTGTGCGTGTAGGTGTGCGGGGGCGGCGGTACTGACACTTGAGTGCGCAGACGCAGACGAGCAGCGCGGCGAGTGCGTCGCCGTACTTGTCTGCGAGCGCGGGCGCGTCCTGCGTGCTGGCCGCCACCACCACGCCCGGGTACACCACGTTGCGCTCCAGGAAGCACAGGTACACGAACATCTGCGCACACACGTACCATTAGTACTAACAGGAATTCATATGTATCCGAGTATATCTATATTAAGGGTATGCATAAAAGCGGAGGGGGATGTCAAAGTCAAAATATCTTTATTCAAATAGACTTTTACAAGTTCTTTTGAATCGTCAATTTTACACATCTTAATTTTTTTAAACTATTGCCGCTTCGAAACGTGTTATAGCTGATGATATGGGAAGATCGGAAGATAAACTCAATATATGAAGTTGGGAAATTAAATTGTAAATTGAATGAATATATTAACTATAACTTTCCAATGACAAAGGAAACTAGGGTCGATACGATAAAGTAGGTGTACCTTCTCGAACCACATGATCCTGGCGGGCTCGGTGACCTCGAACTCCGCGTGCTCGTGCTGCTGCAGCACGGGGCGCGCCAGGCACAGCCACGGCTGCTGCTTGCGCAGCTGCGGACACACGTAGTGCAGCACCCAGCCCAGCGACCCCGCCAGGATCCACAGCGCCTGACGCACACACAAACACATTGTACTAGCCATCACGTACAGATAATTATAAATAAAAACACCCAGCAGTCACATACATAGTCTGAGCCATAATCAATCAAGTATTGTGTCGTGGGTATCAGAAACTACGAAAGACTTTTCAGTCTCACAAACACCCAAACCCGAAACAAATACTTGTTGGATCACACAAAGATTTGTCTCGGTGCGGGGATCGAACCCGCAACCTCTCGTTTCGCAAGCTGATGGCTTACCAACTGCGTCACGAGGCTGTCAAAACAATATACTAACTATGATAATATTTTTGTATATGCCACTGGAGAAACAATTTCGTCAATTTAATATGATTTATCCGCATGTCTAACATCTCACAAATATTTTTTACCACTAAAAGACGCACTTATCATCATAAAAGTACAAATGGATTGTATTTTTACATATCAAACAGTTTACCGTGTTAAGCTGCGGTCTGAGCGTGGTGAAGACAGTAGTACAATGCAGTCCAAACACGAACAGTCCCAGAAAAGTGCACACAATCACGTCATTCTTCAACCTCGCGTTCACAGTGGCCTGAAGCTTCTTCGGCAGGGGATCTTCCATGTCTTCATCCGGCTTATCCGTACTATCCTGCTTTGCACTTGTACTATTCACGTTGGAGTCGTGGCTTTTATCCTCCGTTTCCGTCGGAGGATCGGCTTTTAGAGATGAAGTTGAATTTAACGTGTCACCAGCACGGGGGTCCATCTTCAAAGAGCTTACGCTTGAGGTCTGCGAACGTTTCTGGGTCTTCGCAATATTAGTTTCTGAGCTATAGTTGATCTTCGACGCGGAGCTCCCAATAGAATTCTGTTTTGAAATGTTGCTCTCCGAATTGTTCTTTTTATCATCACTTAACGTGTTTGGATCCCCTTTTTCCAACTCGGGAGAACAATCTGGATTGTGAATGACGTATAATTCAGGCGGTAGTAGGTGCTTTTTGATCAAGTTCCATATAAGGGTGTAGTCACTTGCGCTTCTACTTAAATGGTACGCTATAGGAACTAGAAGACCGCAGAATATAGAAAAGAGGATGTTGTGTTTCTGGTGTTGGGACTTCTTGCCTTCCACTAGACCGCTATATGCGAAACCGTATAGTATGCCAACAGCTGCTATAGATCGGACGACGCAGTAAACGGCAGCGCTCAAACTGCTTGTAGCGTTTCCACCAAACACGTGCATATCGATTTGCTCCAACAAATACATCAAAAAAGTATTCACTTGGGGGAACAAGCCCAAACTGAATGCAAGCGGAAAAAACAGAAGGAACTTCGTAAGTACTTCTTGTATTACATACAAAAAACTCATTTCATTGATTTCTACTCCATAGACCGTTAAGGGTTTGACGACTTCAAAACTTCGTTTACTTCTCGTGTGAAGTTCTTCCGCAGCAGTTCCATCTTCTAGATAACCATGTACTAAGCACAATATGCCAGCGCATATACAAAAATAAACTGGTCTTGAGAACAGCACCATTTTGTTGAAACCGTGGACTGGAGACGCCGAATCTGGTTGGACACTTTTCAGCAAAGAATATTGGCTTCCAGCCATGATGAAGCAGAACCAGAAAGCGTATATATCTCTGTAGAATCCTAGATTTAACACCATCGAACCCAATACTGCTACCATTATAGCCAGTATTATTGTCGCGAAAGTTTCTCTGAAGGTTAAATTCCTGTCGAACAGTGCCATTAATTTCAGCCTGTCCATCGTCACTTTCAACTCTAGACATTTGAAGATTTTTAATTTGTAATAACTCCTTTGTTTAGGATTGCCCGCTTTCTCGATCTCGTCCAGGAGTTTTGAGAATTTACTCCTCACATTTATTTCCACGGTCTCCTCTCCTATGGAGGGCATTAGGCTTGGAATGTTTACTGATGTACTCTCAGTTTGTTGTTGCGCTTGTTGCTGGGCTCTTTGCTGACTCATGAGAAAGTTTATATGCATACTGGGAAGTCCCATGCGCGACTGTCTCTCCGCCTCAATTTGCTCTAGTAGACTATCTGTTACGTAAGCGACAGGAGATCTCGGTTGGTCTGTGTGACTTCCAGTCCCACCGTCAAAGACATAGAAGCATTTATTCGCATTGTTAGTATTGATAGGAACTATAGTTGAAACGTTATTATTACTCGACAGTAATGGGTTGTTACTGCCTTGGTTTGACGAACTTTGTTCTATACTATCTCCGCGTTTTGTTTTGGCTATACTTTCACTATTTCCAGCTTCTGATTCCAAGGATCCACAACTGCCTTCTCCTGCGGTTTCTTGTGAATTATCCACGTTTTCATTTGTTTTAACCTTGTTTGATTTCACAGAATCGTCTTTTTCAGGTAGAGGAATAGGCTGCGCTTGCGCACGCCCCGAACTGTTCTTATCGAAAGTATACGACATCCAGTTTCCATATTCATCCATGAAGCAATGAATCGCGCCGTCACTTGTGTCATCAAACGACGTCGCGAAATGTACATTGTTGGAATTGTTTGTAGGATCCGGATTAGGGGGTTTTTCTTTCTTCTCAGGGTTATTTTGTGCTGCAGGGTTGTTTCTCTGGCGAGTAGACCTCTTGATTTTCCTCACACGATTTCTATGGTTTCTGTCCATCAGGGGTCTTAGTCTTTGGCCTTCTTCGCTTGCTTGTGCTTGTTCAGGTTGGGCATTCTCACCTTGGACATATGATGATATACAGCATGGTCCAAAGTCTACCCTCGAATTAAGAAACGCAGCTAACAGCGGCATGGAAGTCGGCAGTAAAGTGTTTGTTGAAGTTTGTGCCACTTCTTCGATGGATCGTTTCCTAGTTTTGTGCGCATTTTCCCTATCTCCCCTTAAGCTTTGCCTATGACTCCTAGATCGTTCGTCTCTATTCGGAGGTGGCATTACCACTGTATTAGCATTTGTAGCAGCAAAAAGACACTCTAAGCCTTGAACCAAAGCTGCCTGAGCTTCTACAGCGTCCATGAGTATTCTTTCCTCGTTCTGGTTTTCATCTTTGTCTCTTCTCGAATCTCTTTTCTTGTTCTCTTTTTGGGACGAAGCTCGTGATCGTGCTAAATTCTTTATCTGCTTTGGTATAGCTCCCAGGTTTCTTGGAACATTTGATGATGATTCCCCTAGAGCACTCGCAAGCTTTTGGCAAAGTACCTCATCCGGATAGTGTGCACTTTCTTTACAACAGCTTCGTTTTGGCGGAGGCGCCTCTTCGAAGAGCCAGTCTAAACTATACACACTTCTCTCGTCAGCACTTTTACTGTCGCAGGTTAACTGCGACTCTTCAGTCTCTGGTGCATTATTTACTTGTTTCTTCTGCTCAAGTGGCCTATCAGTATCACTACTACTGCTAGAATTAGATATATCGTGGTCCCAGAGTTTCTTTTCTACGGCTTTTCGCTCTTCCGGCCTTTTCTCGTGTTCTGGATTTTCATTTGATTCTAAACTAGATTTTTCTATAAGCAAATCTTTCGAACTAGCGCTTGCTTTATCAAAATAATCAGCACTACTTTTACATTCACAAGCCGCCAGATGTCTCTCGGGGCGTTTATCATATTGAGTCTCATGTTTAAATTTTTTCAGTCTTACCAGTTTACATTTGTCGCTTGGACATTCTGGGTTGTGTTTGGTTGTCGGATGTCGATCACAGCAATGTTTCTTGCCGTCCCCGTGATTTTTCGTTCGCACTATTCTGACTTCCGATGGTCTATCGAGCAATGGTGATCTGGAGCCATTGTTTTCATAATCTGAATCGCTAGAGCGTAGCGCCGGCGACTGCTCTGCGTCCCAATCGAAACCGCGGAATTGTTTTTCGTCATCATAATCACTATAACTTTCACCACTTGAATCTAAATCAGTTTCTTTTTGAGATGTTTGCATTTCGTCTGATATCTCAGCTATGGGGTACACTATCTCTGAGCCGTACGTTAAGTAAGGATAGCTGCAGCCTTCTCCGTTCTCGTTTTTCGGATATAGATTTAAGTGTGGGCCGCGTGTAAGGCTTTTACTAGGGGGAGGGATGACTGCACTTTTGGGATTCTTTAACATTTGACCACCGATGGTTTCAGCACTATTTGGATGGGGGGACAAATTGGACACACTAGGGGGAGGACATCCAATCTCTAATGCAGCACTCTTTATTCTCCTGACGCCTGGGCTTTTACCCTTGTTTTTCTCAACATCACCAGCTGGAGCTTCAGCTTTCACCATCATGTACTCTCCTAACTCAACACTAGCAAAGAACCCTGTATCTGCGTTGTTCGAATGCCTTCTCATGTGAGAAACTAGTTGCGCCGTCGAGTTTAACAGTGGCAGTTGTATGGTTGACATTGTGGAGTTGGAATTTCTCCTCATATTGGATGATTGAGCGGTGGCTAGAGCCATGGCAGATTTTGTGCAGCTCTCATCTGGGTAGTTCGTATATCTGCGTCTATGAGCTGTTCGCTTTTTTGGCGAAGGCGGTCCAACGCTTGGCTCAGAGTTATCTCTAGAATCTGAGCTCAGTTGCCGAGCGAATTTAGATTGATAGGGCTCCCCAGCCGCCTCACTGCCATCTAAGTACAACCATTCTTTGAAAAAGTCTCTATTACTCGATCCACGTCTGTGAGGGCACTCGTGGTACCGTCTGCTCACTTTGGCAAATGGACCCTCGTCCACTAACATGTGTACTGGTAAATTATTATCTATTCTCGAGTGTCTGGAAGCTTCGACGATCAATTCGTCTATTCTAGTACCATGTGTTCGCCTTTTGGAGGTCTTATGTTCTCTCCTGTGGCCAGACTTGGATCTACTCCTGGTAGTTGGACGGGATTTGGAAGGGCCCGGCAAATCTGTAGTTTGGGCCACGCATAAATCGGATTTTGTCGTGGCCACAACTTCGGTCTGCTTTGCAGACGGTGCACTGTCTTCTATGCTTGATTCGGAGCTATTTTTACGATGTACGTCTACTTTTAAATCTGAAATGGAAACAAATATGCAACGTTTATTACTTGCTAAGGTTGAAACAATTAACTTAAAAATAAGTAAATAAAAACTTAACGTACCTATGGTGCTGTTATTGGGCTTGTGGTACTCGAGAGAGGTGACGGACTCGTTGTCGCTGCCAGCCGCGGCGTTTCCGCCTAACCTCAGCATCTGCATCTCCATGCCTTCTTCAGGTCTACAAAACAAACAACAAGTCGTATATAAAGTCAATTAAATGTCTCAAGTAGTTCCTCAGGAAGTTGTGATCATCATCATCATTAGTCCATATACGTCCCACTGCTGGGTACGGGCCTCCACTACAACCGAGAGGGTTTAGGCCATAGTCCACCACGTGCGGGTTGGCGGACTACACACCTAAGAACTTTTTTTAGGTGTACAGGTTCCTTTACGATGTTTTCCTTCCGTACGTAATAATTCATTGTGAATACACACATAACTATGAAAATATATATGTGTATAATGAAGTTGTGTGCCTGGGGTTTGAACCCGCGACCGCGAGAGACCGCGAGGTTCTCGACCGCGTGCCTTAACCTCGAAGTCATCACTACTTGTTACTATGAAATTGTATGTCTTTAATTTTTTTCACTCGTATACCACAACGTACGTAATTTACGTTTGCGCAATGATTTTACGGGACGAGTGATAAGACGGATTAATAGAAATCCGTTTCATCCGTTTATAATCTAATGTAGATTATAAAGCTTTTCTTAACATACAGTGTAAACTCCATGTAACGTCACTCGATTTAACGACAAACTCACTAATGCGTCGAAATCACTTGGCTTTGATTAGTTTAGCTTGCGTTCCATACAATGACTTTCTTCTCTCCATTTAACGACAACTCCCTATAACGCCATAAAATGCACAGTTCCTTCAGTGTCGTTATAATATAGAGTTTACACTGTATTTGCAAGTCATCAATCGATATTCATACATACAAATATTCATAAATACGATGTCTCACGTCTGTATATCCAACGACGTAGCCAGAAGTATGTATTTTTACATTCACGTTTCGTTAATCACCAGGAAGTGGGCGTACTCCGGTTAACAGCCCCGTGGCGAGTTGGCTAGACACCAGCTTGCAAAACGAGAGGCCGCGGGTTCGATCCTCGCACCGAGACAAATGTTTGTGTGATACACAAATATTTGCCTCGGGTCTGGGTGTTTGTGAGACCGAAAACGTCTCTCGTAGTTTCCGATACACAGGACTTGTGCCCTAGTATGGGGTCAGAACTATGTATGTGACTGGTGGGTGTATTTATTTATTATTTTCCTCATTACGGTCCCTATCCCGACGGATATAAATATCTCATAAACGGTATTATTGGCGCTTCCCTAACAAAGGGATGGTGAGGTCTTTTGTAAATAAATGAGTAAGAAAACGGCGTACTCGTTCCTCAAAATTAAGCAACACGATTGTTCCTCTGGATTCATGAGTTTTCATGAGCGGCAGTAATCGAGCTTTAGAAAAGTATAGCATTCAATCTATTTAGACCAATCTATTATACACTCCTTTGCTAGGCACCACCTTGCCTGATGCGGATTACTGAATTTTACATAAAAAATCTTTGTGATATATCTATATTTTTCTTCATTGTTAAATGCGTGACAATTCATAAAATATACAGACTTCGGAAGGCTTTAGAACCCACAACTAAGTGTTGCCTAGATTTCTGGCAAAAATTTTAAAGACATCATGTTTTTCCACCCTTCATTGCCTTGGTCCGCATTTTATATGGTATCAAAGTAACATGTTTCTATTAAAATCTCTTCCCCATGAATTTTTATCTTTTGAATTTGACCCCTTTGGCTTTCGATATCCCTTTTCTCACAATCTACATACAAAATCAAAACACCTAAATATACCTGCAATATATCGAGCATACAATCAAAAGTGTAAACACCTCATTGGGAGTGTATAAATTCAGTTGTACGCTATAAATACTACAGTACGTGAATGTTATTACTCATTGTACGTGTATATCAGACAATTTAAACAAATATCCATACAGCCGGTCGTTATTTATAGCTTTTTGTATCCTGTTTGTCTGAAACTCGAAATTTCACCACTATAATTTTCATCATCAGCCCATATACGTCCCACTGCTGGGCACGGGCCTCCTCTACAACTGAGAGGGTTTAGGCCTTAGTTGGCGGACTATAATTTTATATTTACTATAATTTTGCTAAAATCGAATTAATCATAATCGTCATTGGAAATGGCCGACCATATATTCTCAAAGAGACTAGTTTGCAACAGTTTTTCTAAAAAGTACTGCACTATAACTAAGTTCTGGTGGTAGGATATTCGTATCCGCCCGGATAGCGACCACCGTACACAGGGCGTAAAACCCGCCATAGTGGCACATGCAAGTGTGCCGCGTTCCGGGATCAGCCAGTGTATATCCGGTTTTCGGGGGGACTTCAATCATGGTGAAAGGATGACCATGCCGGAATTTTTTGACCGGTTTGTCGCGGTCGGTCCTTTGTTCACCATGGTATTACTCCCCCAAACTTCTTCTGATGATTGTGTCGACCAACGGGAGACCATCATCTCTTGCTGGTCGGCACTTTTTCTGGACTCCATTGCGCTTACCATCAGGTGCAATGGGGTCACTTTTCCGTGCCAGAATAAATAAAAAAAAAATAAAAATAAAAACTTGGTAGCGCCTTATGTAGTCAAAAATAAAATAAAACTAAACTTTTAAAAAATGCGTTCCCACATAAAAATCTTACAACCTGTTAAAATTCCTGAATAAAATTCTCATCCACGACGTTAACTTCACCTTTAATGTGATCGATTAGTGATTCACACCACTAAACACGTGGCTTAGAGAAGCCCCACATATATGCCTTCGGGTCAAACCCGCGGCCAATATCTTGGCGTCGTGGTCAAGTCTTCACTAAGCAGTCCCTAATTGAAATGATTTCATACCCAATACATACACAATCTCTCGCCTGTATTCCCCGAAGGGGTAGACAAAGGTGTATTTCTGCACCCACATTTCGCCAGCTATGTATATGTATCAGTGCCACGTAATAGGGGGCCTTGCCGTTTTTCGGGCACATTTCCAGACTCCGTGCTGCTACTGAGAATTTCCTTACGGAAAAACTCAATAACACTTTCATTTCATACCCAATATATCGTAAGAAATTCTAGAAGATAGACGTTTACGTTTATACAATGATAAAACGATATTGAGTAAATTAAACGAGGACAAATCTATACAAATAAAATTATAGAGGAACGACATTGAACACGCATCAAAATCACTGAATGGATTTTAATCACATAAGGTCTATGTAGCAATAAAAAGCAAACATTTTTAAAGTTTTATAAATTTAACTTATGATTCAGGGTATTGTAATTGTCTCTGTTGATACATTTACTTATAGTAAGGAACTATATCACATAGTTTTAATTAATTTACATATGTTTCCTGCTCAATGCAGTGGAAATTTTCCATGCAATGTGTTATTGATATTTGCGAGCTAATTATATAATTAGTATATATATACTTCCGTAAAGCCTACTGCTTCTAGGCCATATACATGTTCCATTAATGGGCTTGAGTCTCCACTACAGCAGAGAGACTACACAATGCTGGCCTTATGCAGGTCAACGTACTACACATACCTAACATATTTGTAATGGAAAACTTATGCTAGTTTTCCTTGCAATATTTTTCCTCGCCATTGAAATGCGTCATAATAATTAGGGAATTCACACATTACTTCAAAATGACAGGCCTGGGATTAAAAAAAAAACGATCACTGAGTGTTTCGCTCATTCGCCGGCCTTATGCTATACGCCATAAACAGTGACGGTACTTCCATAGAAGCCCAAAAGCACTACATGTTAATTGTGTAATGTTTAGTTTATAATTGTTTATTTTGGGGTCAAAATATTTTCATTTATGTGTAAATTGCCTTTGCTAAATAAAAAATTAAATCTTAAAGATTATTATTTGGATTTTTTTAAGTAAAACTGAGCTTTTGGGCGTCTATGGAAGTACCGCCACTGGCTATAAATACTTTCTAAGTGTTAAGTACTTACGCATTGTTCTCGTTGCCGGCGGCGCTGTCACCTGCCGGATGCACCACGATGCACTCGCTGGTGTCGTACATGTGATGCAGCCCGTGGTTGAGCAGCTTGAGGCATGTGAACATCACCGCCACCAGCACGCAGTAGACCACCCAGCCCAGGCTCGCTGGCGGGAAGTACTGGAAACACAAACAAGTATATAACCATACATACATACGTGTGTATGAGTGTTCATGCCCAAAGGGTAGGCAGAGGTGCATTTCTGCACCCACATTTCGAAAATTGTATTTTCGACTCATAATAGGTGGCGACCCTATTGCCGTTTTTCAGGGATATTACCAGATTCTGAGCTGCTGCAGTCTGTATACAGAGCAATGGTGTGCATTTTAAGAATAGTACATTTAGCAATGGGCAATGGAGGCTAAATAAGTAATATTTTTTTTTTATAAACTAATAATCATAAACTTATACTTTACAACATTAAAGACCAACATTATATTGTTATAGCAGTAATAAAAAAAAAACTTTTCACAACCTTGAGAATTTTCTTATTTATACATGATTTCATAAAAACAAATTATTACTACTGTTATGATTTAAGGTTAGTGACTAATAAGATATTCCATTTAAAAAATCCCATCCCCATTAACAACTGAGTCAACTTCAAAACTGATTCCGATTTGGAGGCAATACCATTATTTCGAAAAAACACATTACATCTGCATAGTTGTACTTCCGTTCTTAGCCTGATCATAAATCCCCAAAGACTTTTAAAGCAATTTGAAAGAAGCATCCTGCTTTCAACAAAATTGTCTGATGAACTTTTACAAATTAGGTGATTGCTTCCATGTGAATTATTTTTTAAATAATTTACAAATGTATAAAAGTTGGTTTGTTTTCATTGTCCATTGGAGTAAGTATATAAAATAATTAATTATGGTGATAAACATATATTTTTTAAATATTACATATTTGCATAAATCTTTATAATTCATCAAGTAGTTTTAATGATGGCAATAATGCCAATAAATGACTGAATAAAAACAATTTGTAATTGACTAAGTAGCATGGTTATATTGATGTAACTCATCAATCAAGTTTATTTTTCACTGAAAAATTACAAGCACTATGCAAAAATATCTGTTTCTACATATATTATCACTTTAATACACATGTTTATCCCATTTAAGATACACCACATTGACAAATGCTAATATACACAAAAAACATACTGTGTATGTATTTCAAAATTACTTCTAAACATACCTTAAATCATTGATATAAAGATAAATAATAAAAGTTATAATAACTATTTGGTTAAAAGAAAAGACAATATAAAACATTGATTTGAGCTTTGGCTAGGTGGAGTGACAATATTCACAAGGTGGCTGGCAGCGGTTGGATGAGGAGGGCCAAAGATCGAGCCCAGTGGCATGCCATAGGAAAGGCCTATGTCCAGCAGTGGACGTAAGAAAGGCTGCTGATGATGATGATGATATTGATGTATCATTTAACTTTCAACATAAACTTTTGTTGATGACTAATTGCTTTGTTTGGACAGTATAAAAAAAAAAAAAAAAAAAAAATTATCCTGCTTATGAAAGTCTACAGTATACAATCAATTCTTTGAATTTCAGTTTGCTTATTTGAAAATGATGCAGATATTACTTTTAGAGTTTATTTTATTAGTTAACAAAAATCACTAGCTGAAGCAAAGTATAATAGTTATGAACTTGTGAGAGTAAATAGTAGACCAATATGAAATTATATTTTTAAGATTAAAAAAATATAGTTGTTCCTTTGTAATCCACTCAATAATTTGTTTGTTCTGATGATCATTAACATAAGCCATGAGTGTTTACAGCATGCCTAAACAGTAAGTCAAATATCTTACAATACTTATATTGTAAAATATTAACCCATTTTTATTTTCTAATTTTACAGGGTAAATACAATAATATTTTCGTTGTAAGAGTAGCAAATGATTAGAATATAAACTATCTACCGAGACCCCATAAGGCCATTGACCATAATGACTCAAACATCAATTCACAATGCAAAACAACACAAAAACACTTTGACCTGATTTTCAGATACTAGCTGCATAACCTACAAATTGTAGAAATCCATTGTATTATACTAAAAATAGACTTACCAGGTACACAGAAAACGGCAAACATAGTAGGAACAACCAAATGTAAAGGTGTACTGTGTTGCAAAATAAATTTTGATGGGGATCGTAAAACCATCCACCAGTCAATGACGCCCAAACACCCTGACGAAGTATTTCTAGTGTTTGAGAGCCCATTTTAACCACTATATCTACATTTCCACATTCAATTCATTGTCTACCCACACTGCACTTCACCAAACTCACAAAATGATTTTTTCACATCTGCAAATTGTTTCCCTTCCTGCCATTTTGGATGAAAGCGTACGCGCGAAATTGAACTTTAACAACATGTATTTTTCATCGAACCCGCGTGATTTGCTGCGTTGCCACTCGAAACTTAGTGCTATAGGTTATTCGTTCGTATCGAAATAGTCATAATTAATTATTTAATAGTTGATATTACTCTTAATTTGGCATAAATTACACAAAATGAAATCAGTAGAACACTTCAGCATTCTTATGACAGTTAAATTTAAATCTTGCCAATTAAAAATTCATATAAATAGAGCTACCTTCTGTTTACGAATCGGAAAAACCGTCTTATGTCATCTAGACGAAATTTTGGCAACACTGTTTTAATTGTCATTAGTTTTATTTATTTTTATGCCGATCGTGGAATGAACCTGTCTGGTTCATGACAAAAAAGTAAAAACTTTATTGTTAATGATACGGTGACTTGAACTTGTGTTCTTTTTACGTTTTATTTAAAAATATATTGCTAAAATGTCTGACATCGAGAAGCTTTTAAAGCAGGCTGCTATGCAAATTGGTGCTGGTGGAAGTGCCGGATTTATTGAAGTGTGCATCATGCATCCTCTGGACTTGGTGAAGACGAGATTGCAGTTACAGGCCACAAAATCGGCAGTCAAAACTTCAGATCCCCACAATTACAGAGGTATTGTGGACTGTATGCGTAAAATGTATCGGTATGAAGGTGTAACTTCGTTCTGGAAAGGAATATTACCACCCATACTCGCTGAAACCCCGAAAAGAGCTGTAAAGTTCGCTACATTTGAACAGTACAAAAAGTTGTTTATGTTTGGATCAAGCACACCAACTCCACTTGTAAGTAATGTTGATGTACTTTTTTATTTATATTCATTAATTAATGCTGCAATTAACTTTAATCACAAAATAAGTAAATATTGTAACTAGTACATACATGAAATTACACATACAAAATAACCATTTGATAGAAAAAAATGATTTCTTTATTTTAAACATCACCTATTACTCTTTGTTTAAATTGTATTATATATATTTTATAATAATATTAATATCAATTCAAATTTGAATAATGAGACATTTTTGAAGTAGAAATAATTTTCTGTCTTTATCGTAAAACAAGACTAAAATATAAACATCAATGATAACTCAGTGATGAGAGGAGAAGTGATGTATATATGCAGCTGATATCAGTTACTATTGTTTGTTCACTCTACAATACAATTAGCTACAAGTGTTTGTTGTACTTAACAAATTCGATACTGTATGGCCTAGAACATTTTAATACAACATAAGTACCAGCTATAGGGGGTCTTACATAGAATAATTTGCCATCTAATATGAATCATTTTGAAGCGGCAGTAATCTTTAACTTTTATTTCAACTTTTATGAAAAAAATATATTTTAAATTTCCTTTATTTTTGTCAATGTTGGGCTAGAAATAAAAAAAAATTATAAATTATCATACCTTTACTGAGGTAATAATCCTTTTCTATTTGGAATTCAATACATTATAACTTTTCTTAATGTGAAAATGTATATAAATTTTAGAGGAAGAAGAAATGTTTATATTCTGCTTGAAGCCAAGCTTGCCTTAAAATACATATTAAAGCCTAGTTACTTACCTACTACAGAAATGAATAATTAAACTGTATTGTATAGTAGCCAGTACTGGCTGTTTGCCATTCAAATAAGTATAAAATTAGCTTAAGATTCTTCATGTCATATCAGCTAGCTGCTAGTGAAAGTTCTGTCAAAATTGGCTTAGCCATTTGGAAATTAGCCATTATGCACACTAAAAAGCTGTAAACTTACTAACATTATTTTTGCTGACATAAGTATTATGTTATCAGTCATATGATTTAATTATAAGCTGTTTAAATATAACATTGTTTATATGTATAGATATATCTACATTATGTAACCAAAAATTTCTTTTTTTAAATCACTGCAATGTTTTGATTGTAAGCTGATGTTTGTAATAACAAGTCTGTATTTGCATGACTCTAAGTGCTTGGCAATTGATTCAATAAACATGCCGTTATATTTTTTTACTATTTTCCTCCTACAGTGGCGCAGTTGGCTAGATACCAGCTTGCGAAACGAGAGGCCGCGGGTTCGATCCCCGCACCGAGACAAATGTTTGTGCGATCCACAAGTATTTGTTTCGGGTCTGGGTGTTTGTGAGACCGAAAAGTCTCTCGTAGTTTATGATACCCACGACACAAGATTTGTATCTTAGTGTGGGGTCAGAACTATGTATGTGACTGTTGGGTGTGTATTTATATTTATAAGAAAGTCGTGATAGCCTCGAGGTTTAAGCGCGCAGTCGTGAATTTTGGCGGTCGCAGGTTCAAACCTCAGGCACACACCTCTGACTTTTCAAAGTTATTTGTGTATTCACAATGAATTATCACGTACTTTAACGGCGAAGGAAAACATTGTGATGAAACCTGCACACCTAAAAGTTCTTAGGAATTTCTTAGGTGTGTGGTCCGCCAACCCGCATTCGGCCAGTGTGGTGGACTAAGGCCTAAACCCTCTCAGTTGTAGAGGAGGCTCGTGCCCAGCAGTGGGACATGTATGGGCTGATGATGATTTATAAGAAATACTGTCTACATCTACATATTGCTCATAACAGTGGATGTAAAGTCAAAATTGCCTTGGATAGTTAGATGTATGATTGAGCTTAACTTTTAGCTTACATGTGATCAAATCTCAGGCATATACCTCTAATAGAAGGTAAGTCAACAACCATTTATGGGCAAATTTCTAAACACAATGATACTAAGAATTTCCCTAAAAAAATTAACACTTACTAGGCCAAATAATGTACAGTAAATATTTTTTTTCTCTTACAGACATTCTCCCTAGCTGGACTAGGGGCGGGTATTACTGAAGCAATCCTAGTTAACCCTTTCGAAGTGGTCAAAGTGACCCTGCAATCTAACAAGGCCCTAGCAAGTCAAGTACCCAGCACATGGTCAGTCACCAGGCAGATAGTCAGAGAACACGGTCTTGGCTCAAGAGGTCTCAATAAAGGGTTAACGGCGACTATTGCAAGGAATGGAATCTTCAATATGGTCTATTTTGGTTTCTACCATAGTGTAAAAGGATATATCCCGGAATACGAGGTATGTGTAAAGAAGGAATATTAAAAAAAAGCTAAGGTGGTGGCCGGATAACCAACGCAGTTTGTTAAAATACTTATTACCTTTATGGCAAAAAGAAAAACATTTTTTACATCACACATCCATGCTATAAAGTGGACTAACATTTGGACTGGTGAAAATTCGATTTATTTACGAAGTCCTCAAATTTCATCTTTAAAGTTTATGATACCTCTTTGGCACAACAAAATGTGCTTTTTCCTGTATTTATTTAAAATTTATCTTCAGTTGAAAGGCTGCTGCAAAAGGCTTGTAAATAACTTTAACTTGGTGTGATTCCGAACAAAAAGTAATAAAAAGTAAAAGTCGGGTGAAACCGGGTCGAACACAATACAATACTCGCGGTATTCTTGTCCCCTTATCAAACAAGAATCACAGCGGTTGACACGCGATCGTACACTTATCTTCATATTACATTGAATTGTACAAACAAAATATTTTTTGATATGTTATCGGGCAAAATGAAACACATTTCAGAAAGATACATGACATGAATCAAACAAAATAATCTGAAATATAATTCTAGTATTTATTCCGTGTGTTGAGTTTGGACCCAAAATAAATGAACTTCTAGTGATGTCTGCGTTGGCGTGGACTACAGAATTGGGTGCATAAATAAAATTAAAATGTCGATCATAAAAATCAGTACATATGTCCTACAGTATGTTCTGGACAATCCCACAATTTGTTTTTATTTTTTCCGGGATAAAAATGTGTGTCGATCCATGTAATTAACTATCTCATCATAATCATCGTCATCGTCATCAGCCGAAAGGCGTCCACACATGGACATAGGCCTCCTCCAAAGACTTCCAAAACACTCTATCGGAAGCGGCCTGCATCCAGCGGCCTGCATCCAGCGGCTTCCTGCGATCTTCGTTATATCGTCATTCCACGTTGTGGCTTGAGGTCAAACGCTGCGTTTGCCGGTTCGAGGCCTCCACTCGAGAACCTTTCTGCCCTACCGGCCGTCAGGTCTACGAGCTATGTGCCCTAGGCTGCCCATTACCACTTCAGCTTGCTAACTGTCTATGTCAAATATTAAACAAACCCATTACACGATTGAAAGCATGGATAAGAACACCAAGATTAGTGAACTGTGGCAATTCCATGCATGCAATAAGAGAGGCTTGGGTCCAGCGCAGACCGATACAAGCTGATGTTGACAATTTCGTGATTGAATGTAATTAAAATTGAAAACTAAACATGCCAATGTTGTCCTCCCCTTTAGAATCTGTTAGCTACCAAAAAGTAGGTAATGATAAAAGTAGTGATGGCATCGAGGTTCAGGCTGGCGGTCGAGAATCTCAGCGGTCGTGGGTTCAAACTCCAGGCACGCACCTCTGGCTTTTCTCAATTACGTGTGTATTCACAAAAAAATATCATTTAACGGTGAAGGCAAACATCGTGAGGAATCCTGCATACCTAAAAGTTTTAGGAATTTCTTCGTCGCCAGCGTCGTGGACTTACTAGGCCTAAACCCTCTCAGTTCTAGAGGAGGTCCGTGCCCAACAGTGGGACGTATATGGGCTGATGATGATAATGATGATGACCTAGAAAAACTTTTCTTTCAGGACCCAGTATTAGAGTTCTTCCGTAAAGTGGCGATAGGATTTTCGTCCGGCGTTCTCGGCTCATGCGTGAACATACCATTCGATGTGGCCAAGAGTCGGATCCAAGGCCCGCAGCCCACTCCTGGCGTGGTCAAGTACAGTTCCACCACAGGCGCAATCAACTTGGTGTACAGAGAAGAAGGGTGAGTCGTATTTCTTTATTTCGTAGACTAGTGCAAAGGAAACCGGACGGCTTAATTATTAGAAGGTTTGAAAAGTGAGGAGGGGGATTTGCTCGTCATAAATAATATTCAATTATTAAGTAGCATCTTAGGGTGCTAGCCAGACAGAACATAAAACATTGAGAGATCTCTCATCTTTCAATACAATCATCCTAGCCTATTGAGATATGTACTTTTATCCTTTTTTTTTCGTTTTCTACTACCACTTTACTATGTCCCATGTAAAAGGCATTGAACTTATTGTCGTTTAGCATACCGATTTTCAGACGTGTTTTTAAGGAAACATTCAATAAAACTTGCAGATTCAAAAATGACATTGCAGTCGTCATTATCAACAGTATTTAATAAGTATGAAATAAGATGTTTTAAATTTTAAAAACTTAAATGATTTTTATACCATTTAATTTGTTTTTAGTAAATCATTTTTCTCATAAATGTGTCTGTTTATAATATATTTAGTTATACCAAGGAAATTATGCCAGGTCATTTAACTCGACCACCGACATTGTTCGGAATGTCTTCTGGTTTTCAAGGGAGTAGGTATTTTACCGTTGTACAAATATAATTCCACACATTGTTGGAAAGTGTATGGCTGTTTGTCACGGGCATAGTGCCAACTAAGGTCCATTTCACACGAACTTCGCGACCGTCTTCCGTGACATGGTTTGTTTGTAATGCGGATGTATGTTGATTGTGTTTATGTTGTTTTTGAAGAAAATATTTAGTGGTATCCTTTGTAGATGTTAAGCTAAATTTCTAAGTTCTGCAATGGGTAAAAGCCAAAAAAATAGAAGAAAAGACAAATACAATATTATTATTTTTTTCCAGTAGCCAGTCTATGTGACCAGTACTCTTTTCATTTATAGAAGAAGCTCGTGCCCACCCATTGTGACGTATAGGGGCTGATATAGATTACGGATAACTAGTCTATGTGATCCAATTTGTCGAAAACAATCAATAAGCGATAGAATATATTATACCCTTTTAAATAAAGACTTATGATCATTATCATTAGGGTAGCTGTAAGTAGGAATCAGAAGTGTCAGTAGGCAAATCAAAAGCATAGGCCTCTTCTACAACCGACGAGATGGGCGAAGTCTTAGTCCAACACGTTGGCCCAGTTCGGGCTGGCGGAGTACACACCTTAGAAATTGTTGAAAAAACTTTTTACACATGTAGGTATTTCTCTCAGTGTTTTGTTTTACCGTTAAATTACGTGATAATTCATTGTGAATTCACACATAGCTTCGATAAGTGTGTGACTGGGATTGCAACCCACGACAGACAGCGCATCTTATCCTCGAGGTCATAATATCTGATGTTCTCAATTATATTGCCAAATGATGTCTAATGCAAAGAAATATTGTATAGTGTGTACAACACTTCGATAACACGTTATCGTTCCAGTGGAGCGTATTAGCCGCAAGTTTAGTGTATTTTGTAATATCATGTTTATTTATGATTGGAATAGTTCCAGATTGCGTTGCTAAGTGCGTCGTTGCACAGTTTGCCGTTAAAATATAATGGTAGTTGTAATATACCTCATAGAATCTTGCAGTCCATGATGTCAAATTCGCCAATTTAGATATTTCTAAATTACTGAACTGGTAACCAGCTTACTAAATTGGTTGGCACCGCATTGAAACCAGGTATTTTAGGCAGAGCAGTTCCATAGTTTTGCTTTATTACTATCACGAAGCCAGGTCTCAGTTCGGATAGAGATAAAAAAATTAAAGTAATAAAAAAGAGGATTTAGTTGTTGTTCATTTCTTAATAGTCTCTTAAGGAACAAAATTAAAACAAAAACATATAATTATAATTAACTATCCATTGAATTTGGCGTAATATTACAACGAACGCATCCATTTAATTGGTAATATGACGTAGATTAATGAATGACTTATTTTTATAATCGAGTTAGACACTTTCTCGATTTATTCGTATTGCCATTGTATTGTAACATTTCTTTGGATAGCACTTTCTGTGACGATAATTTTTAGCCAATTTTCTGTACCAGTTAGAAAAGAAGACAGAACTGATGTTCAATAATTAATATAGCCAGCCATTTTAGTCTCCGTAACGCAGTTGACAAGGAATAGATCTTGAATAAATGCCCTCAGATTCGATACCTGCTACGCGACAGATGTTTGTGTGATATATAAATACCTACTTATTTCGTGTTTGGTTCATTATGTCTTCATTGGTCTATCAAACTTACTCCCCAATTTAATTATTGCTTATTGCCAAAGACTTTAAAGTGCATCCGGATCTAAGTATATAACTGTTGTTGTTTTTATTTATTTCCGTTGAAAAATTGGCAAGCGATAGCCACAAACAGGAGAATTACTAGGAAAACAGATACTAAATTCAGTACGACTGATTTTTTGAAAGCAGCGTCATATTTTTTTTAATTATTCGTAGAAGTGACAGACATTTCGGCGAAGATGCAGTATTATTGAATTGAGATTCTTGTCACTACCAATGCCAAATACGTGATTACATCTTTTCAATCTAATGGTATTGCAATGACAGGCCAATGAGGAATTGATGACGAATATGTTTATTTTTTGGCAACGATATGACTGCATTAATAGTACCTAAGTGACTACGGTCAATAAATCGAATCGCAAAGAACAAAAACTGCTATCTTTTACCAGTAGACACAATACTGCTGGCTGATTCAAGACCGAATATTTTATTTATTGGAAAAAGAAATACTCTCTCCGCGTTATCGTCACATTTTCCATTGCTGCTCCTCTCCTAGTGATCGTAGCGTGATGATATATAGCCTTTAGCCTTCTTCAAAAAATGGGCTATTGCACACTGAAAGAATTTTTCAAATCAGACCAGTACTTTTTGAGAATAGCGCGTTTAAGCAAACAAACTTTTACATACATACATTAACTCACGCCTGTATTCCCCGAAGGGGTAGGCAGAGGTGCATTTCTGCACCCACATTTCGCCAGGTATGTATCAGTCCCACGTAATAAGGGGCAAGCCTATTGCCGTTTTTCGGGCACATTTCCAGACTCCGTGCTGTTACTGAGAATTTCCTAATGGAAAAATCCAATAACACTTTGCCCGACCCGGGAATCGAACCCAGGACCTCTAGATCGCACGGCACATACTTGTACCGCGAGACCACGAGGCAGTCCAAACAAGTAAAGATGAAAAAACAAACTTTTCATCTTTATAATATTGGTATATAATATAAACAGACTATGACAGGTTTTATGGCACCTTACGTGCGATGGTCGCTATCCGAGCACATAATTGTACCACATACAAAGTACGAATATATGCATATAGTATTTGTTGCACCACGAAACTTAACGCTCATTTCACGTGAATCAGCGACATCTATCTTTAACCTTGATTAACTAATTTGTAAAATTTATGAATGACTGGTCATTCACTTGGACACGGTTAGGTGCGCATAACACAGAACGTTACATCTCTTATTATAGAATTGTACTTTGGACGACGCCAACGTGTTTGTGCCGCGTTATTTTGACGACACATGCGTGCGAACAAACAGGGCTTTGTTTTTGTTTTCCTTCAAAACGTGAAAATCATTATCGGTGCCGTCTCAAAATAAAATGAAAGCCTTGTTTGTTTGACTGATTTCGTAATAATATAACGGGAAAAAATGATTGTCGTAAAATAAACATTAACATTTTAAGATAATAATTTTAAAAAGACCAAGGCATCTTTGCTTCAGTCCATAATTTTCTCCTGAACCCATATTACCAATTATGGTTCAGGATCGAGAGGTAGTTAAATTAACAATTAAGTGTCGTTTGGTTATAAAAGTAGTACAAACTAAAAGACACAGTTCTTCGGAAGCCACTCTAGTCTAGTGTTGGCTGTAATGTAAAGCATCTGCATTGCTCTGAACAAAAAAAACAACTATGATTTTTTTAGATGTTGAATAGAGATTTGCGCCGGTCGTAGATGGGATTATGGCAGAAATCTCTAGGTAATAAATAGTAATGACCATAATATCTACATGTGTGTGCGTGAAAGGCAGGACTTCTTATTAGGCCTTAGGCTATTAAGATTCGTTTCTTCTTTTAAAATTGTTCATAGTGTAAAAAAATTGTTGTGATATCAGTATATTCATTTGTGGTGGGTTTTTTTTTTTCAGATTCCGTGCGCTTTACAAAGGTTTGCTGCCAAAAGTTCTCCGGCTGGGTCCGGGCGGAGCAATCATGTTGGTCGTATACGATTACGTATACCACTTCCTAGAGAATAAATTTGACCCCAAACATTAACAGCGGAGTGACTACTATATACAGTTACCAAAGTTAGAAGTGTCTTAGGTTTTTGTATTTTTATTCAAATTGTTATCTTAACTTTTCCTTCTCAATTTTTCTTGTATGATATTTGGCCTTTAGTTATGTTTGTATATTAAAATAACAGGCATTTATAAATTGTAAACGGGAGTACAGATATGATATTCCAAATTGATACTTAAATATCTGCACGAATAAGTCTGTTTTTTAAACATTTACAATTAACTGTAAAACTAAACGATCAGACTGTTTATTCTAGAATACAGTAGCTGACTACTGTCATTAACTAATAGGTTTTTTAATTAAACTGAGAAGACGCTAGAATAATAAATTTGAGTACGATAAATTTAATCGTTACCTGTAAAAGTAATTGTGATAAGAAATGTAGTTGTGAAAAGTGAAATTTATTAAACGTGAATGTAGTTAACAATTATCCTAAGACATTTTTCGATAAAATGCTAAAGCATTTTTTGTGATATGAAGTGCCTTTTAAAACTAAATATGGTTTCGAATAAAAATTTATTTAGATTAGTTTTGTAAGTAATGTACCTATAATAGCGACATAGTTACTATTTTTAGATTTACGTCATATGTGAATATTTGAAAAGGATAAAAAGCATTTAATACTTTAAGAAATTGGAAATGTGAAACATACTAATCCAATGTGTTTTAACTGTGCAATATATATGTAATGTAAAAATGACTATATTTTTTGTTAATTAAAAAAATGTTTGAAACATCGAGTTTTATTAAAACCTTTTTACTAAAAAGTAAGTATAATGTACGATCAAATAAAGTTTAGTTGTAACATCACTGCTTAATATATAGACAGGCAAAAGGTTTTTTTATTGTGTCCATTACGATGTTACAACTAATCAAATAAAAAACCTCTAAAACAACTAAATTAATACCTACCTACTAAGTAAGACTCTGAGACATTGTATCTAGCAATAGTCAATACTGGTTAACAGAATACCTTAAGTAGGTAGGGGAAGGGAAGGCATGATGGGGTACTTAAGGGAAATCACAAAACTACAGCATAATTACTATGTTTATTACTTTTATTAATTTATGGTATGTTATGTTATTTATCTAACTATGATTTGGTACAGTCTGTGCAAAATCAACTTATCAAATTTTTCAATAATTAACCATTAATTGGAACATTGTAAAAAATCATCTTGCCCCATACTATGGGGTAAGATGGGGTAATAAATTTGAGCATGATCACGAAGCTAATTATTCTCACAAAACACACTAATGTGTATTTCCTCCGCATCTTTATTGTCCACGTTCAGCAAGCATTGTGAGTCCACAGAGTTACCAGCCTGCCCAAGATTCTGACGATTTCAATAATTGCGGTTTACGTAATTTCAATATAGGCAAATGGCATCTTCATCATTGCTCTTTTGTATTTTGTGTTTTTTTGTTTATTAAACCAATGTTACGAGTAATTATTTAGGAATTTAAATGAACCCAGGCCCAAATCCCATTTTGCTCCAATGCCCAATCATACCCCATACGAAATACCCCGTCTTGCCCCAAAAGGTGACTGAACAAAAAAGAAACTATAATAAAATGTTTAATGTACTCGTACAAACAATATACCATATCCTAATAAACAACACTAGTAATAAAATAATGACCTTACACAAAATTAGATCGACAAAACGTTAAAACGGTTTTTTGTTTGTAAACAAAAGACAACTTGACTACCACTCACGATTTCTCTCGCGCTGATCGTTGGTCGCATGAGGCTTGTTATTGGCTTATTGCTTTCTATTTACAAACATGTAGATTCTTGTATTTGTGCGGTACCCCATCTTACCTCGAGATCCCATCATGCCCCCCCTTCCCCTACCTATTTGTACCTATATAGATATACTGACCCATTTGTCAAGATGAATTATGTTTTCTATGATATATTGTGTATTATACCTTAGTTAAGATGAAGTAATGTGTACATTAAATTATATAATTTGCATGCAGGTATGCATGCAAAAAAAAAGCAAATGCATTTGGAGAAAAACCGGTAAACGAGAAATAGTTGCGGTTTTTAGTAACACTAAAAACGTTACATTCTACGCATTTGTTATTTTGGAGGTTTGTCAAGGCGTTTAAAATATGGAACGGAACGTAAATGTGGTTTGACGAAGTTGCATCTAGCGTCCATGTTGTTTTGTTTTCGTAAATCTAGTTAGAACCGTGGCAAATTGACCATTATTTTGTAAACAAAACAAATTGTTGACTTTAAGTTATAACTGCGCTTTACAGTAATTGATAAATCTACATTAAATTTTACATTCTAAGAAGATTCAATACTTTGTGAAAACAAATTTATAAGTACGTAAATTTATTTCGGTATAATAAAGCAATTAATAAATAAGTTATTTTATAATGTATCAATCAGGTTTTATCAAAATAAATAATAATTGTTACAAATATGGCTCTTTGTTATTTTTAGGATGATTTAACTAGGTATTTTAATTAGGTATTTAACTAAGTACCTATATTTAATGTACATTATTAGTAATTTTTGTCCATTCAAGTACTGTTTATATACTCAGACTATCACCGTCCACTGCTGAACGTAGGCCTCCCCAAGAAAGCGCCAACCATCCCGGTCTTGAGCAGCCCTCATCCATCCGTTGCCCGCCACCTTTCTCAAGTCTACCAATGTTTATAATGTGCTTAAATTTTTTTCAGGAAAAATGGATCATATGCAAGCTCCGCCTACTATCCCCCACCTGGTGCAAGTATACCAGCCGCCGACAACCACAAAAATTCAAAATCCTCAAATAATACACATTTCACACACAACATCTCAGGGTAAAGTCGCTTACCAACACACTATTACTTCAGAATCATTGCACATTCCAGTAACCTCCCAAGATATTGGAAATGATCAGATTATTTCACAGAACCAGATTGTCATGTCATGCCAACAGCACTTACACAGTATGCAACCCATACAAAGTCAGATTCCATCGCAAGTATTGCAGGGCTCAGACATGGGCCAATCATTACATGTACTTTTACCGCAAGTGCCTGTATTCAAACAACATATGATTGTGAATGGAGTACAACAGCAATATTACAGTCAGTATGATTATTTGAAAGAACAATGTATTATTACGAAGATGGAACCAGATGTCCAAGTGTTGGGTGAAAAACAAATTGAGTAAGTAGAAATCAAGTGATCATTTTATTTAACATGCTAAACAACTTGACAAATATAAACACACAATTAATGAATTGTTTCTAAAAGCACCACTTAAGCATATTTTTAAATATATTACCATGGAAAGTTTTTATTTCATATAGGTATGACACTGGCAGGAAAATGTGTGTGTAACATGATATTTCCTATTGTTATTTGTATCATTCAGTATATATCTAGCTTTATCATATACAGGGTGTCCTAGCAGTCGACGATAACCCGGAAACGGGGAATAGCCCAAGTCGTAAGAGTTACCAGAAAAATATTTAAAAAAATATAAGTTATGTATTTAGAAAAATATAGGGATTTCAAAAAAATCTAGAAAATCTACACCCTGTGACGGTTTTTTCACTACTGTTGCTGCAAATCTCTACTTTTTTAAATTATTATTTTTGTTATGTAATCCTGAATAATGCCTCTGCAAACTGTTATCCAACATTTAGAGCCACCTTGCTATACTTCGGAAGAAAATGACATTGTTTACCAAACCGCATATTTAAAATTTATCATACGCCCAAATTTAACTGACTGTCCTGAAAAAAAAATGTACTACGCGAGTTTGGCAAGTAACTTTAAAAGTTGCCGCATTTAATAAGGAATCTAAAATGGTATAACACTTGCTACATTATTTTTTAAATGTGGCACAATATTTTTTATTTTGCGAAGAAACCCATTTGATCAAATTTTCTTATTAACTAAAGATGACATGATGATGAACTGATAAGTGAGATGGAGAGAATTGTTTTACGATGTGTGAGTGAGACAGATACTCCATTGTCAGGTAGTCCATGGGCACCACGCATCGGAGCAATGAACACTTTTTTATTTTAAATTTAGGTTTTTTTTTTGGATATCTTAGATTTATTACGTAATTGCTTAACATCAAATATTTCTTTA